>CM048754.1:25833860-26433860 GCA_026315105.1 Locusta migratoria | reverse complement strand
ACGAACGGTAATGATAGCGCACTGGACAAAACTGTTTCAGTCTTCCCAGATTTTCTTCTTTTCCGGACACCGTATATTTTATCACCGTTTAAACCTTTCCCGGACTTACACGAATATTTCAAGACTAAAATTAGCCTAATCGGTTCAGCCGTTCTCGAGTTATAGCGACACTTACGAACAGCAATTCATATATTTTGCTGCCGAAATGTGCGTAAAGTGTGTTCAGCATTTAAATGCACAAATCGAGCTGACAAAACGACAAGTACTTGATACGTGAACACTTTTGCCTACATTCATCTCAGTCTGTCTATACTGAACCAAAATTGCTGACTAATGGCCCTTAGCTAGCCCACGAGTGAAGTTTCAGATGGCCAATCCTGCGGTCCCATTGAAGTACACACCACAAAAATGTTTGAGTTTCTACCTAGTGTTTGTTTGTTTATGAGATCTCTTCTTGTTTTGCTCCTGTGGTTGATAAAAGAGCATCTTATCTGTTGAATGATAAACACTTTTGAGTGTCAACCTGCTAGTGTTGTTTAGTTCGCGAACGTACTAGCTCGGAAGAGCACTCCCACAGGCGAACTACGCGAACTAGTTCGCAGATCCCTCACCTCTTAGTTCGTCCGCTCCTTTTCCGAAGATTGACGGGGAACAGCGAGAGGACGCGAGAGCGCGCAGAATCGCGTGATTCCCTTCTGCCAGTTGCCGTCATTTCGAGCTGAGACGCAGCTCAGCTGTAGTTTTAGTAGCGGTATCAAAAGGCAAAACGAGCGGACGAACTAAAAAGAGCGACCTACTTTGCGGCCGAGTTGCGAAATAAAAGGAGAGCTACCGTTCGCGAACTAAAATATGCATGATAGGTCACGAACTAAAAGATGTGCGATAGGCCGCGAACTAAAATATGCGCGATAGGTCGCGAACAGAATTAAAAAATCACGTGTTTGCCATCTGCTGATGAGAGCCATTTCGAGGTGAGCGTCTGCCTGCTAGATTACATAGTTCAGTGCTACAAAATTTCTGCTTTGAAGTATTCTGTACTCTGCAATATCTGACTAATAAATTCCATAATGCCAAGATATAGAGATAACTCTAAACTTAAACGCGAGAAATTATCCAGAAACTGTTTCTTTTGGTTTGCGTGATATCGTTAGCGGTTCAAGCAGCAAGCGCATGAAGCAGCTGGGTGGGGGAACTTCTCCCTCCACCTGCATGCGCAGACCACGCCGCTCAGCCGTCACTGGGAGCAGACGAACTGAAAGAACGAACTAGTTCGCGGCGAGTTTGTGACACTTGCGAGGAGTGACACTTGCGGGGAAAGGGAATGTGTAGACACTTGCGGGGAGACCCGGACGCAGCAGGTAGTCAACAGGGTGTTCCACAAGTAGGGATACACCACCCCTACTCCACGCCCTCCAGCCGCTACCTGTGCTGTATTCAGGGAAAGGGCCACCGGACCGGCCGCGCAATTTGTGACACAAATTACATGTTTGGTAATATCAATTTAATGCATAGAAGTATGAAATCACATCAAGACTACTCCCTACAAACATTTCGACAAAAAAAGTTGGCACTGAGTTCAGAAAAACAAAATTCTGGTATATTGGATTTTAACATTTTATCAAAAAATGAATGTTACTACACGAGATACAGCCATTCAAATTTTCGGGCACCATAACGCTTTCCCTTCCTGAGTAAATGAGCTGCTTCTTGTAGTTTCAACATCACAGTGGCCTTCTTCTTGAATGTTCTGAATATAAATCTTGACACAGACTTCTCGAGGAGGAGAGTGATACGGATATCTAATTGTGAACAGCTGCCTATTACCTTAGACAGGAGTTCCGCGTATTCCGTAATTTATATTTATACAGTTAACAGGCAATGCAATTTATAACCAACTATTGGCTGCCAATTTCGCTTCATTTTTCCTGGAAGTCTTGCAACTTGTTTCTTCCTGTTGGCTTATGCCAAGTTCGGAGTAAAAATGGTTCTATATGACAGTGATAGAAAATAGAATTTATCTTTAGCATTTTTCGATGTGTGACATTCCCTTACACATTCCGTATTTCATACATTTATTAGATGTATTTGTAATTGGAACACAGAGAAATCGTTTGGGGTCTCGAATAAACGCATCAAGTATGTAAAATACTCATTGACTTTTTATTAAAGTTTTTTAATTGAAGGTTTAATGTTGTGTCTCCTATTAAAAAGCATAGTAGCTATTTTTAAAGAGATGGAAGTTGCGTGATAGTGGGGTTAACTACATAGCGGTCAATTACATCAACATATCTGTGCAGGATGCCTAATATATTTATTGCTTGCGCAAGGTGTCTCGATATGCTTAGTGTTCTGAATAATATGCTTTTAGGAGGTATGACTGTTGAAAGTCATCGTCTTGTAGTAGCAGAGAATGTCTTAACAATTCTCCAAACGTTATCACTGTTAAAATACCGTTTTGTTTTCAGGAGGAACACTCTACGAATTACATCTACATACATACTCCGCAATTCACCGTAAGGTGCGTGGCGGAGGGTACACTGTACCACTACTAGGCATTTCCTTTCCTATTCCACTCCCGAATTGAAGGAGGAAAAAAAGAATGCCTATATGCCTCCGTACGAGCCCTAATTTCTCTTATCTTGTCTTTGTGATCTTTACGCGAAATGTAAGTAGGCGGCAGCAAGATCGTACTACACTCAGCTTCAAATTCCGGCCCTCTAAATTTACTCAACAGAAATTCACGAAAAGAACGTCGCCTTTCTTCCAGCGATCACCAATTGAGTTGCCGGAGCATTTCCGTGACACTCGCGCATTGGTCGAACCTACCGGTAACAAATCTAGCTGCTCGTCTCTGAACCTCCTCTATGTCTTCCTTTAAACTCATCTGCTGCGGGTCCGAAACACTTGAGCAATACTCAAGACGTGGTCGTACAAGCGTTTTATACGCGGTCTCCTTTACAGGTGAAGTACATCTTCCCAAAATTCTCCCAATAACCCGAAGTCGGCTGCCCGCCTTACTCACGACTGTCCTTACATGCTCGTTCCATTTCATATCGCTCTGCAATGTTACGCCTAGATATTTGAACGATGCGACAGCATCAAGAGGCTCACTACTAATACTGTATTCGAACATTGTGGGATTGTTTTTTCTACTCAGGTGCATCACCTTACATTTTTCCACATTGAGAGACAAAAATTCTAGTTGGTGCGAAGATTGGCAGCTAGCTAAGTCATCCTGTATGCTATTACAGTCAGTTACAGACGACACCCTCCCATACACCACAGCATCGTCAGCAAACAGCCGCAAATTACAACATACTCTGTCCATCAGATCATTTATATAGATAGAAAATAATAGCGGTCCTACATTAATATGTAGTTACAACAAGTTTCGTGTTATGTTGACAGTGCCAGGCTTGTTGGTGTGCCTGTACCAAGGAAAAGCTATTAGCCGCCCCAAGGTCCCCGCAAGTGTCACTCCCCGCAAGTGTTCCAACCTCACTAAAGTGAGCGCTCCCGCTCGCGAACTTATTATTCGCATGTCTACAACCTGCGGCCCGTCCGCCGAGTTTTTTTGAGTGGCCCGGCAAGCTAGTCGTCCAGTATTGAAAATTTCGCAATAACAACCTTAGAGACTGGCTGTTAAGCAAAAAAATGTTCAAATGTCTGTAAACCTATCGGACCAAACTGCGTGGTCATCAGTCCGTACCTTACAAACTACTTAAACCTAGATAAACTAACCTACGGACAAACACACACACCCATGCCCCAGGGAGGACTGGAACCTCCACGGCGAGCAACCGCGCGCTCCTCAGCGAGGTGCTTTAGACCGCTCGGCTACTCCACCGCGGCGGCTGTTAAGCAATCGCGTCCTTAACCAGGGCCGGATCTAGGGAAGTGGCAGAATTTAGAGGGCGCCAAATTTTGACCGACCCCCCCTTTTTTTTTACAAAAATATAAAAGATTAGTTCCGCGCCAATATATAATTAAAGAAGATATTTTAGCTGCTTAGTACTTTTCACTGATGTTTGACTGCACTCCAGATATCAGCCACAATGCGCAGATGACACGAGTAATTAGATATGTCAAGTTGAATGACTCAGAGGTTGTGGACAGTTTTACTGACTTTTTTTACAGTTACAGGAAAAATTGGAACAAGATGGGTTGAACATTAAATGCATGGATCAGTCTCGTGACAATGGGGCTAATAGGGCTGGAAAGTACAAACGGGTCCAGTCGAGAATACTTCAGAAGAATGAACTGGCCTATATCGTACCATGTGCTTCTCACTCTTTAAATTTAGTAGGAGCAAATTCAGCAGACATTCAGCAAGACTAGATGATCTGCAAGAGTAGATGCGGTTGAAGCTGTTTACAAGCATTTTCATAAAGTTTTGGAGGCCCTGGAAGAAACTGCTTCTGGTGTTGACAATTTATAAGTTTCAAAGTCGAAGACAAGATCTAATATCAAAAACAGTTTTGCAGCAAAAGAAGCTTGAAAAGCGAAATTTTGAATTGAATTTTGTACTGTAAGTTGGGGGGTTGGGTGTTTAAAGGGGACTAAACTGCGTGGTCATCAGTCATACGATAAGTAACCTTGTAATATTTTTGTATGTATATTTGGAAACATAACGGCGATTTGACGATGTCTGTCTGGCTGTAACGTGTTCCCACTTTTTAGGTCGAACCGTTCAACACCATATTTTACAGCCATAATTATTGGCTACCGGAGACCAGAACCTCGCATTTTGAAATAATTCGGACAAGAAATACATTAGTAATTCCAAAAAAGGCCGTTTGTAATGTAATTTTAATTGCAAATAAACCGTTCATCTGACGCGAAAATTGAATAAACGAATTTGTAGAGGAGAAAATTCTCTACAAGTTTATTCCCTTATGTTTTTTTTTCATATCTCATATCGTTTGAGAGATATTTGTAAATATAACGGAGTTTTGACACCCTCCATTGAATTAACGAAAACTAGCCGGTTGCAGATGTCACGTGACATTCCTCGCACAGAACTATCTCTGGCATAAGCCATCTTGCGTTGCGTATTTGATGATTTTTCGTATTGTAACTTACACGTTGTCATTTCAAAGCAATGGCGCACTGAAGAATTAACAAAAATAAATGATAATCTAGTGTCTATAAATACCATATTAGCATCAGTTAACAACGGCCATCAATAGTATGAAATTAAAGAACGCAAGTTCTATTATCCGTATCGTAGTAGGCAATGCGTTGGATTGTGACGCTGAAGGTCAGTGGTTCGAAAGCCACCACTACGTATTTTTTTTCCCCTAAAAGGGTTTCAGACACACTTATTAATTATTTTTTTATTATTTAGATTATTATTTTTGTCCAAAATGTTTGCAGAAACGTAAAAAACTACAAATCTAAAGTGGGCCGTAAAACACGTCAGTGCTATTTTTTTCGTTGTGTTCGAAGATTTACACAATTTTAATATCTAATGGTCATTTTTACGAAAAGCGCACGTATTATTGCTTATTTGTAATTTTCTACATTTTATTGAAGGGTGTTAATAGCAAGTTACAGTTTTTTACAGTATTGGCTTCACTATTAGTTGACGACGGTAGTCTTTGATTGATCAGTTTGTGAAGAGGTACGGCACTGTTTTTGGAAAGTCATCTCCACAGCTACTTGTGGCTTTCCCAGCAGCTAACCTACTCAACCATCGTTTTACGTGACGACTCGGTTTTCAGCTCGTCTACATACGCATAAACAAAAACTGACACAACGAGTGGAATTAGAGATCCCAAAATGTTTTATGTAACTGAATTACAGAATAAAAGAAAAAGAAAGGCAAATAAGAACGCCACAGTGAGATTCGGACCACCGACGCTATGGATGTTAGACCAAGACGCTACCGCCCCAGCTGCACCGATAGATGTCACGTCTGTTCTAGTTACTGGTACTTACGCGTACTTCGCGTAAGATGTATGAGACAGGTGAAGTACCCTCACACTTCAAGAAAAATGTTATAATCCTCATTCCAAAGAAAGTAGGTGCAGACAGGTGTGAAAACTACAGAACCATCAGTTTAATAAGTCATGGTTGCAAAATATTAACACGATTTATTTACAGAAGGATGGAAAAGCTGGTAGAAGCCGACCTCGGGGAAGATCAGTTTGGGTTCAGGAGAAATATAGGAACACGGGAGGCAATACTCACTTTACGGCTTATCCTAGAAGATAGATTAAGAAAAGGCAAACCTACATTTCTAGCTTTTGCAGATTTGGAGAAGGTTTTTGACAATGTTGATTGGAATAAACATTGTTTCAAGTTCTGAAGAAAGCAGGAGTAAAATATAGGGAGCGTAAGGTTATTTACAACTTGTACAAAAACCAGACAGTGGTTGTCAGAGTTGAATGGCATGAAAGGGATCCAGTGGTTGGAAAGTTAGTAAGACAAGGCTGTAGCCTTTCTCCAATGTTATTCAATTTGTACATTGAGCAAGCTATAAAGAAAAGCAAGGAGAAATTTGGTGAAGGAATTAAAGTTCAGGGTGAAGAATTGAAAACATTGCTGTATCTTACAGAATTACTATATCGTCGGCAAAACGCAAAGGACCTGGAAGAGCAATTGAACGGAATGGACAGTGTGCTGAAAGGTGCATATAAGATGAACATTAATAAGAGCAAAACTAGGGTAATGGAGTGCAGTATAAGAAAATCAGGTGATGCTGAAGGAATTAGATTAGGTAAAGAAGCAATAAAGGACGTGGATGAGTTCTGTTACTTGGGCAGTAAAATAAAAAATGATGGTCGCAGTACAGAGGATATAAAATGCAGAATGGCAATGGGTAGAAAGGCGATCTTGAAAAAGAGAAATATGTTAACATCGAATATTGATTTAAGCCTAAGGAAGTCCTTTCTGAAGGCATTTGTATGGAGTGTTGCCTTGTATGGGAGTGAAACATGGACGATAAACAGTGCGGACAGGAAGAGGATTGAGGCTTTTGAAATATGGTGCTACAGAAGAATGCTGAAGATTAGGTGGATGGATCGCGTAACTAATGAGGAGGAACTGAACAGAATTGGGGAGGAAAGACATTTCTGGCATACCTTGACTAAAAGAAGGGATAGATTGGTAGGACACATTCTTAGACATCAAGGAATTGTGAATTTAGCGTTGGAGGGAAGTGTGTGGGGTAAAAACCGCAGAGGAAAACCAAGAGATGGATACAGTAAGCAGATTCAGACAGATGTAGGTTGTCGTTCTTATGTGGAGATGAAGAGGCTTGCTCAGGATAGGGTATTGTGGAGAGCTGCATCAAACCAGTCTGCGGACTCAAGACCACAAAAACAACAACCCGTACTTCGCAAAACTTCAAAGTCGATTTTCTCGAGTATTTTTTCGCCTTGCGTGGAATGGGTTTGGCTGATTTTTATTCAAATTCTGAGTTTCACGTAACGGAAATATCAAGAAATTCTAAAAATCAGATATCCATGTGCTCTCCTTGTTAAGTTCACAGGTATATCAGGCAGGGTAATAGCTATGTTTTACTTAATTTGCTCTATTTCAATGGTACGATAACACAAGAATATAAATTCAGAGACTGGAACTGTATTGTGCAACCATGAAATCTCGCCTTCATTGTCCATAAAATGACGCTTCAACGTTTAACTTTTTCAGTAACGGGTTAATGATTAATGAAGCTGACTCTTTGGTTAACGCTCTCCAGCCCTGGCAAGTACGGTAGTGCCAGTTGACAGGAATCACTCGCCCTGTCTGCCTTCAAAAAAGTCGCTAAATGTCGTATTCCATTGACTAACAAAGATATTTAACAAATACCTAACTGCTTGCAAATGGCTGTCAAAAGGTTGCAGCAGAGTATCAGATGGCCATTCAAACTTGTTCTTACACATATTTCTTTGAAATTAACCATAATTTATGTAAAGAACAAGTGTATAAAATCTAAAAAACGAAGAAAATATTAATCTATATCTATAAATGTGAATGTCTGTTCGGTGTACGTTTATCACGTCTGAACCACAAGACATAAAGAGCTAAAAATTTGTACAGTCACTAAATGTCTACCCGGGGAAGGCTTTAGGCACGGTTTTATGGCGATCGGATAGCTATTTATCTGTATCTATAAATGTTAATGTCTGTTCGGTGTACGTTTATCACGTCTGTACAAATTTTTAGCTCTTTATGTCTTGTGGTTCACTCACTAATGTCTACCCGGGGAAGGCTTTAAGCACGGTTTTATGGCGTTCGGATAGCTATTTATCTATATATATTAATGTTAATGTCTGTTCGGTGTACGCTTATCACGTCTCAACGACAAGACGCAGTACAGTTAGTAATTTATACCCGAGGAAGGTTTTAGGCACGGTTTTATAGCGATCTGATAGATATTTAGTAATTTAAAGAAGATAACGCGAAATGCGGAACAATAATTACACTTTGGAAATTATATTTACTCTTTGAAAATGGTTTTATTGGTTGCATTGTTGCTTGAGGGTTGATAATGATAAAAGGGTGGAGTATATTGGAATGGAAAGTTATCGGTGCTTATAAAATTCTACGTGTGTGTGTTAATATTTCGCTCTGCAGCGAAAACTACAGAACGCAAACGAATGGTCTGTGTGTAATTGTTGTCCGAAGTCTCCCGTTGTACAGCATAGCAGTTCCATGCCGATAGCTATAAGGGGGTGGATGATATGGTGGTTGAAAGTCGTCAAATTGTATAAAAATTCGGACTGAAGGCTAGCGATGACGTTTGCGACTCTACAGCAAAGAGGTGACATAAAAGTTTTCTGGGTGTTGTTCCGCGTCATGATGTAAGGCTATTACTTAAATAACCGACGTTTCGGCCAACGTTACAGTGGCCTTCATCTGGGTACACTGGGTATCATCTGGGTACACTGGGTATCATCTGGGTACACTGGGTATACCCAGATGAAGGCCACCGTAGCGTTGGCCGACACGTCGGTTATTTAAGTAATTGCCTTACATCAAGACGCGGTACAACACCCAGAAAACTTTTATGTCATCTGACTCTGGCCGCGGAAGCCTACGTAATTATATCTGTAGCAAGGAGTAATTATATCTGTAGCAAGGAGGTTACGTACAGCGAAACGTGATGCCACAGACCCTATCTTTGGTCTATGCGTGCTTCAATGTCTTCAGCTGTTTCTCCGTAAGAATAAGCATACGAATAAGGAAATATAAGAATAAATAAATAAAGCAGTAAAAAATAAATTTCTTTTAATACATCCCTTTAAAAAGAATCGATTTCGCGCATGTGTGTCCATTTTTGCCTCTCTATCCTACATTATTCCGTGATTTATTAAGTTTCAAATTTATACTGACTTTTTGATCACTGGGTATATTAAGTGAAACAAATAGCAAGTATTTTGTAGACGCTCTTGATCTTCTCACTTAGATACACGTTCGTAAATAAACGTGGCTCGTTTCTGATGTTCAGTGCGCCATCTGTAACGCCGAATTTTGCGTGTGTAATGGTTGGGAGGCACGGAAGATTAGGGGTCAACGTCCGGTCGACGTCGTGGTGACGAGGTAGGCGGCACTGGAAAACACCCAAATACAACAGAGGCAGCAACTGTTAGTTTCACTTTCCCCGCCAAATTATGTAACAGACCGGGAATTACACTGGGCTGCAATTAAATCGAGCCCAGGCTTATCAAGTGGTTGATGAAATTACTGTGCTTCGAAACTAGCGAGAAATTGGTTTGAACTGAAATTGTCTTGCGGTCGCACGACAAGCATTTCTCATTCATTCTCGTGAAACGTTACGTACAGATTTGCAGGAAGTTAGTTACGTTAGGGCGTCTAAAGACGCAATCAGTGACGGAGACGAAAAGATTTTCGCTCGTGGTTCCTCTGGGTCGCACGGCCGCCGTCCGTGAAACGTTCCTGCTGCTGGCAAGGCCCCACAATAGGGTATTTTCCTGTGTTAAAAATATGGTTCGAATTGTTGTTATTCTGAATGATTATAAGCATTTTCGCATTTTCGCTCTTAATTCTTACAAAACTTCTGTTATTTTTACGTAATTCAAGCTTAAAAATCATCAAATTTCACGATTTGATCACGTGATCGAAAACGCTCCGTTATTGGCTGAAGTTCTGTTGACCTCATAGAACACCTACAGCGCGGCAACTAGAAGTCGGAGCTGATTATTGTACGCGTTTCCTCCATTTCGCAGCTTTGAGTTCAGTTTTTTCGTGACCTAAACGCGTTTACAGTTTTTGTGCCACAATGGAAGATGGCTATGTGAAGGCTGACAGCGGAAACCTCCCTAAAGTTAATGCAATTATGGTGTCTTCATTCTTTAAAAACAATCCAAATTTTTACGTGCCAGAAATAAGAAACGTGAAAACTGCATTGTAAGTAACGCATTCCTACATTTTAAAGCTAATTATTTCGAGAGATATTTTATGCCATTGGAAAAAAGTACCCTCTTTGTTGATGTCAGCAGACTTAATCTGAAGTCACCATATTATGCAATAAAGGGTGACATTTTATCTTCTATCCAAGCGGTCTTGAGTGATTATGTTGACAACATCAACAACACGATAGAAAATCTTTGTTCAGCTGTTCAGCCCACATAGAATGACTAGATTAGTGTATCGCACAGACCATGAAGTAAATAAATAATGCTGTTCCTGCTCTATGATTCTTGTATGTACCCTTGTCCGGTCAGTAAAAGTAACTACCCTCGTAAATCAAAGGTTTCACTACAAAATATTTGCGCTGTCACGCAAGTGGCTAATGGCGACGTCTCATGATTCTCGCTATTCAGCATCTGTTGCCAACATAGTCACAGGAAGCCGCCGGGATAGTTAGTAAAATTTAACCCAGTAAAGCACGCAGTTAAGGGAGTAATTTTATTTAACTACTTCAGTTCTGGTGCAAAGTGAAACATCAAAACCTGTAAAATACGGCAAAAATGCCTTGTGTATAGTTATACAATATATCTATAGTCTAGAACAGGGACAGCGGGTTGCGTCGGCGGTGTTTTCATATCGCTCGTATGTTGGCAACGCACATTTCGCGTAGCCAAAGGTATGTCACTTTCACGTAAACATTGCGAGCGAGACACGATGGAATAAATTTATAGCGCCGAAATTACAGTGATTTTCTGGTTTGTTGTTTTTGTGAGTGAATGTTTGCGATTGTGTGTAAACTTTCTGCCATGCATATCAGTATTTTTCTTACATATTCAAGATTTGGTTTGCTATGAATCTGTCACTACTTTTGACACTACAAACTAATCCATTTACGTTTACTCTTCCACATACGAAGCCACGAACAGAAATACACACATGAAGTAGACGCTATTTCATTTGGATCTCTTCGCGCCAATGTCAACCACTTTTTGCGTATCTTCTCATTTTTTGGTACTTGCAAGAACAATTTTTCGGGTGATTCTATCTACACTTCGGTAAAATCAGACGTGACGTCATTATGACGTATCCACACTATCGACGTCCAGAAGAGCGGCGCATCGACTTTTGCGATCGTTCGAGACGCTGGTTTTGGACGCGAACAGTACAGACAGTCGTGGATTGTCTGAACTAGCATGTTGCAGCAACTTGGCGGTAGATGCGTACCCAGTTTTACGAAATGTGTTATCTGATGTTCGCAGAGCCTCTGTAACAAATGACTGTATTAATATCCAGCTCATTTGATTTATAGTTTCGGCGAAAACATACATATACCTACGGCGACTGTATGTTGTTTTTGTATGTCGCATATTTTGACATGTCCAAGTACACATTTTCGCTCCATAGCCGGGTAACATTTTGTCCTCTTAGTTTAACGTAGACTCCGTACTACAATGCAACTCGGTAGCATTTTTCGCTTAGAGAAAAGTTTCCATTAGTTTTAAACACAACCTTCACAAATGGGCCACGATGACAACATCAGATTTGGCTGAATAACGTTTCAGAGCTCGCAGTGTAGGTCCTTTTTCGAAAAGTTTATAGCTTCCCACTTAAAAAAATAAATAAATAAATAAATAAATAAATAAAAATAAAAATAAACAACTAATAGTTTCCGAAACTGTAATGAATATACCAATTTAAGATATTATCAGCTACTCCTTTAATTCGTCTGCTACAATTGCAACCGCAGTTTTGAGTCTAGAACGACCACATAAGTCGATCATGGCTCCAGTCGTCATCGATAGTGTGGATACGTCATAATGACATCACGTCTGATTTTACCGAAGTGTAAATAGAATCACCCCAATTTTTCTGGAGTCTTGACAGATGTATTGGTACAGTGCGGGACTAAGCAATATTTGTAGGTCATTATGCAAACGTTAACGCCCAAACACGAGGCCTCGGCCCAAACAATATACAGGTATTTGTTTATCTTACGAGAGCAGCAGCAGCAGCAGCAGCAGCGTGTTGTATGACGTCACAGGCATCACGTGACTCAAATGTAGCGTTTTAGCGGGTTTTCAAATTATTTGAATTTCATTTCTTTTTTTAAAAACAAAAAGTACTTAAATCAACGAGGTAAAATAGCATGTTTGGACCATAATATGACATAAGTAACAATTTAAAACGATTTCCAGAAAACAGTCAAATACCCTATTCCGTTAGCTGCTGCCTGCGAACAGCGGGCAAATTGAAGAGCGCCTCGGCGGCCATTATGGTGGCAAACTTCCGCGACAACTTTACATGTGCGTAAGGCCGGTATTACACTATCAAAGTATTTGTCAAAGAATTGGACAAAGAAAAATAGGACGTAGTGTAATGGGGACGTCGTCCAATATTTCATCAAATCTAAGGCCTCGGCCTAGATTTGATCAAAGAAATCGGCCGTCTTCTGTTTCCTGTAGTGAGAAATGTGACCGCTTGGAGCGCTAGTAGTATACAGCTTCCTTGCCACTACAGCTGTTTTATTTGGAGGTTAAATATCTGACATTACTTGAACATAACGTTCGTTTTCGTAAACATAGCTAGTAGTGGAATGTTTGTTTAGTGTTTTCTAGCAAGAACAAATTTTAAAAAATCAGATGGGGCGTTGTATAACAGGCGACAAGGCCAATTTACACTGTCCGTCACGTCAATTCGCGTAGCCCAATACCCTGCGGCGAAAGTGAGGTCGAGTTACAATCCGTGATGTAAAAAAGTCGTTATATACTATCGGAATTGAAGAAGTAATACCCGTAACTCTTATTTACGGCCGAAGCAGATTTTAGAACGTATGATTTTGGTAACTTGGTGTGCTAAGTGCTGGGAAATGAAACAACTTTCAAAACATCGACATCTGTTTGCAAGCGAATCTATGAACATATAAATACGTCAGCCAATTTTTGTAAGCAAATAAATAGAGCCTATTTATACTCTGTTGCAAAATGTGAAGGATGAAGAGCGACAAAATCATTAGCAGTGAACGGCCTGGCTGTTCTGCCGACGGCATAAAAAAAGAAAATCCTCGCGGTCCCGTAAAAAATTTTATTTATCTCGCTCTG
Source organism: Locusta migratoria (assembly GCA_026315105.1). NCBI lineage: Eukaryota > Metazoa > Arthropoda > Insecta > Orthoptera > Acrididae > Locusta > Locusta migratoria. The sequence goes on along the minus strand of CM048754.1, from coordinate 26,420,382 downwards.
ACAGCCACGGTTTCATCCAACTGCGTTTCCTTTTCTTTTTTCCGTCCTTCTCTTCTAAATGCAGACACAACGCAACTGTAGTATAAACAACAGCCGAGCATTACAACGCCATTTTGAAGCAAATTTGACAAAATATTGGATGATAGTGTAATACCCCCTTTTGCGTTTCATCCAATTTCTTTATCAAAAAATATGACCAACATTTCGTCCAATTTCTTCGTCCAATAATTTGATAGTGTAATACCGGCCTAAGACTCTTTTGATTAGAAGGTGTATTCATTCGACATAAATCGTGAAAACTATGTCTCGTTTAAATATACAACTACATAAGAGCTTCAGACTCTGAATATGCAGCAAGTATCGGTTTGTAAACTTATTGAGACCATCCTGTTAGTCACATGGAATAATGTGAATGGTACTGTACTCGTTTCAAGTTGTTTCCCAATGTTTCTGCCTGATTACACACTGTGAAATCGGCAACATATTCGATTATAAGCAGTCAACTGTTTGCGAAAAGGCAGAATTTAAATGTCACTTGCAGATTACTTATTTGAGCCGCAGTGATATAAACTTTCTTCTTAGGTTCCTACCTTAATACAAAACCGACACAAATTCTGAAATAGAAAGCCAGCAACGTTTAGTGAGAAGAAGAATGTAAATAACATTCACATTCGTGTGTCATACAAATTTAACCTGTGCTGTTAGGTTCCTACATAACGATACACTTGGACATGGCAAAGTATTTCTGGGGAAAAACTGCAGAACACTGTATAAAGGGTGTTACAAAAAGGTACGGCCAAACTTTCAGGAAACATTCCCCACACACAAAGAAAGAAAGTGTGTTATGTGGACATGTGTCCGGAAACGCTTAATTTCCATGTTAGAGCTCATTTTATTACTTCTCTTCAAATGACATTAATCATGGAATGGAAACACACAGCAACAGAACGTACCAGTGTGACTTCCAACACTTTGTTACAGGAAATGTTCAAAATGTCCTCCGTTAGCGAGGATACATGCATCCACCCTCCGTCGCATGGAATCCCTGATGCGCTGATGCAGCCCTGGAGAATGGCGTATCGTATCACAGCCGTTCACAATAGGAGCACGAAGAGTCTCTACATTTAGTACCGGGGTTGCATATACAAGAGCTTTCAAATGCCCCCATAAATGAAAGTCAAGAGGGTTGAGGTCAGGAGAGCGTGGAGGCCATGTAATTGGTCCGCCTCTACCAATCCATCGGTTACCGAATCTGTTGTTAAGAAGCGTACGAACATGTCGACTGAAATGTGCAGGAGCTCCATCGTGCATGAACCACATGTTGTGTCGTACTTGTAAAGGCACATGTTCTAGCAGCACAGGTAGAGTATCCCGTATGAAATCATGATAACGTGTTCCAGTGAGCGTAGGTGGAAGAACATGAGGCCCAATCAAGACATCACCAACAATTTCTGCGCAAACGTTGACAGAAAATCTGTGTTGATGACGTGATTGCACAATTGTGTGTGGATTCTCGTCAGTCCACACATGTTGATTGTGAAAATATACAATTTGATCACGTTGGAATAAAGCCTCATCCGTAAATAGAACATTTGCACTGAAATACTAAAATGAGCTCTAACATGGAAAGTAAGCGTTTCCGGACACATGTCCACATAACATATTTTCTTTCTCTATGTGTGAGGAATGTTTCCTGGAAGTTTGGCCTTCCTTTTTTGTAACAACCTGTATAAGACTTGTAATACATTACGATTATCGTCCCAGATTCCGTTACGAAAGAAAAAAAATCAGTTCTGACAGGACTCGAACCAAAAACTTTCCTTGGCATACTGGTGGTCTGTGAACTAATGCCTCTAACCACAAGACCAAACTGATACTATGGCAAGAGTTATTCAATTTCTGTTCATATGTATAATGTTTTAGGTTTCATCGTTATTGCATTGATATTTGTTCTTCGCTGATATTTAATTAAGTAAGGTGAAGCGTCTGTGATAAATCTTCAGTGTCAATCTCCTTAAAATGGTATATTTTCAGGATTTGTATTTTAACATCTGCAAAGCAGTGCTAGTCTTGCATGTTTCGCAGGAGAGCTTCTGTGAAGTTTGGAAAGTAGGAGGCGAGGTGCTGTCGGAAGAAAAGTTGTGAGGCGGCATCGTGAGTCGTGCCTGGATAGCTCAGTCGGGCCGGGCGCCGTGGCTCAGCGCGCCCGGTCAGGGGGCTAAACGCCCTCTGTAATAAAAAAAGTTTAGCCAACCGTTGAACGAACAAACACGAACGAACTGATCGTACGACCGCGATCCATAGATCTACTAGATGAACAAAAATTGATTTTTATTCACAAAAAGAAATCGCTTTCGGTTTTTCCTAGATTTTCCTACTTTCCGGACGACTTTTCCAAATTTTTCAAAAATGTTCAAATGTTTGTAAATCTATCGGACCAAACTGCGTGGTCATCAGTCCGTAGCTTACAAGCTACTTAAACCTAGGTAAACTAACCTAAGGACAAACACACACACCCATGCCCCAGGGAGGACTCGAACCTCCACGGCGAGCAACCGCGCGCTCCGCAGCGAGACGCTTTAGACTCCAAATTTTTATTTGATGCTAACCTTCCTCTTGTTTTCAACATGAAATGTAAAAAAAAAAAAAAAAAAAAAAAAAAAAAAAAAAAAAAAAAATAAAGTTATGGGAATTGGACGAACAGTATTGATAGCTCACTGAAAAAAGCTGTTTCAGTTTTTCCCGACTTTCCTCTTTTCTGGACAACTTTTCCATATTTTATCACTGTTTAAACCTTCCCTGCACTTACACGAGTATTTCAAGACTGAAATTAGCCAAATCGGTTTAGCCGTTCTCGAGTTTTAGCGAGACTAACGAACAGTACTTCAGCGCTCAAACTATCTCGATACCAGATTTAATCACAATAGATTCAGTGGTTTATGTAATGATATATAGACAAATGGGTTTAGCGAGACTAACGAACATCAATTCATTTTTATTTTTGACAGTTCATATAAGGGTGCAGATCGCGTAAAGCGAACGTTACTCTTTCAAATTATATTCCTGAACGCACCCAACACAACAATTAAGTCATTATTTTACATGTCTTAAATCTAAATTTTCCTCGCAATTTTTCCATATTTTATCACCGGTTAAACCTTCCCTGAACTTCCACGAATGTGACATGAACATTATCCTGGACATGTGTGCGTGATTTTCCCACTCTTTCCGCCCACTATCCAGCCCTAACTTATCTGACGATTCCTTTATAAAGCCACTGGGCCTAAAATACACACGATTTAAATTAATATGGTTTATATTCAGAGGTAAGTGATACGAAGTTCACCAGGTCATCTAATCAGGTAGTCGACCCGGCAATGCTTCAAAATTTCTAACATGTATGTACTCTTGCTTTGAACGTCGAATGGGCAAAATTTTATCACGATCTTACGAATGATATTGATATCCCAAATAAAAGAGATTTTCAGTTTTCCATAAATTTTCCTATTTCCTGGCCAACTACTCCAAACTTTTACGTCACTCAAACGTTCCTCTCGCTTTGAACGTCGAATGTGCAAAATGTTATCGCAATCAGGTGAATGGTATTCATATTTCATAGAAAAATATCTTTCCATTTTTTACGAATTTTCCAATTTTCCGGGAAACTTTTCCAAATTTTTATTTCATAAGAACGTTACTCTTGCTTTGAACGTCAAATATGCACAATTTTATCGCAATCAGGCGAATGATATTGATATCCGAATGAACAAAACTGTTTCAGTTCGTCGAGAATTTTCAAATTTTCTGGGTAACTTTCCCAAATTTTTGGTTCATAAGAACGTTCATCTTTCGTTGAACGTCAAATGATCAAAATTCGATCGCAATCAGATGAACGGTTCTCAACTTACAGTGTTGATTACCTTTAATGACACATTCAAAAAGGAACTTGGTTCGAATTTTGTGACTTTCCTTTTTAACGGTCCCTATTTTTTTTTTTTTTTTTTTTTTTTTTTTTTTTTACTGTAAACTTTTCCAAGACCATAATGAACAAAACAAAAAATGAATTACCCTCTCGAATAGTCAGTTATAGTGCTGAATTAAATCAAAAACACATTGAAAAACGCACTTTCAGTTTATCTCAAATTTTCCAATTTTCCGGTACATTTTCCAAAACCTATTTCATGCAAACCTTGTCCTGTCAAGCCGTACTCAAATGATGCTCTTACTACCTTGTGGCAATTGATTTTTATTTACAGAAAAAAATCGCTTTCGGTTTTTCCTATTTTCCGGGCAACTTTTCCAAATTTTTATTTGATGCAAAGCTTCCTCTTGCTTTCAACAAGAAAAGTAAATATTTTTATTGGAGTCGGACGAACAGTATTCACAGGAGCTCACTGTAAACAGCTGTTTCAGTTTTTCCCGATTTACCTCTTTTCTGGACAACCTTTCCATATTTTAAAACTGTTTAAACCTTCCCTGGACTTACACGAATATTTCAAGACTGAAATTAGCCAAATCGGTTTAGCCATTCTCGAGTTTTAGCGAGACTAACGAAGAGCAATTCACAAAGTTTAACAATAACATGTAATACACGAAACATTATGTGCGAGGTAGTATGGTGAACTTGATATTCTTCCAGAAGTCTACATACGCCATTGCCGTTCGCTGCAGGTGTCCAGCTCTTGGATGACTTACTCGCGAACATTGCAGCAGATGGTCCATGGTCTGTATTAGCCTTGTGTAGGTCGCGAACGAACTAGTTCGGAAGAGCGCTCCAGCAGGCAAACTACGCGAACTAGTTCGCAGATCCCTTGCCTCTTAGTTCGTCCGCTCATTTTCCGAAGACTGTCGGGGAACAGCGAGAGGACGCGAGAGCGCGCAGAATCGCGTGATTCCCTTCTGCCAGTCACTGTCATTTCCAGCTGAGATGCAGCTCAGCTGTAGTTTTAGTAGCGGTAGCAAAAGCCAAAACGGGAGGACGAACTAAAAAGAGCGACCTACTTCGCGGCCGAACTGTGAACTAAAAGGACAGCTACCGGTCGCGAACTAAAATATGCGTGATAGGTCGCGAACTAAAATATGCGCGATAGGTCGCGAACAGAATTAAAAATCACGTGTTTGCCTTCTACTGATGAGAGCCATTTCGAGGTTAGTGTCTGCCTGCTAGATTACATAGTTCAGTGCTACAAAATTTCTGTTTTGCGGTATTATGCACTCTGTAATATCTGACTAATAAATTCCATAATTCCAAGATATAGAGATAACTCTAAACTTAAACTCGAGAAATTATCCACAAACTGTTTCTTTTGGTTTGCGTGATATCGTTAGCGGCTCAAGCAGCAAGCGCATCAAGCAGCTAGGTGGGGGAACTTCTCCCTCCACCTGCACGCGCAGACCACGCCGCTCAGCCGTCACTGGGAGCGGACAAACTAAAAGAACGTACTAGTTCGCGACTCTGCCGCGAACTAAAGTGAGCGCTCTCGATCGCGAACTATTGTGCGCAAGTCTAGTCTGTATGCTCTCGTGACGGCCGCGGTGGCCGAGGGGACTGAGGCGCTCCAGTCACGGTCTGTACGGCCACTACGGTCGAGGCTTCGAATACCCGCTTGGGTATGGATATTTGTGCCGTCCTTAGTATTAGATAGTTGATAAGTAGTTTGTAAGCTTAGGGACTGATGACTCCGTAGTTAAGTCCCATAAGCTATACAAATATTAGAATTTTATTCAAATTCAAGTGTTTGTTAAGCTTATGGGACTTAACTACCGGGTCATCAGTCCCTAAACTTACAAATTACTTATCAGCTACCTTATACTAAAGACGGCACAAATATCCATGTCCGAGGGCGGATTCGAACCCCCGACCGTAGTGGCCGTGCAGACCGTGACTGGAGCGCCTCAGTCTCCTCGGCCACCGCGGCCGGCTAGAATTTTATCCTCTCGCATCAACACAAGACACTTTCGCTGATTCCCCACTTGTGCAAATTCTCGTCGCATCTGCCCACTCCCGACCGCAGCCTGTTCAGAGTCTTCCACCTCCGGCAGTCAATTTCTGCGCCTGGTGGCAGCGCCTCCTCAGCATAGCTGGCATGTCCTTGTTGCTCCTGCCCCACACTTTTATCCTGGTAGTTCTTGGTGGGTCTGCGCGTGGTTCTGTTGAGTGTGGAAAACTGCTTCTTGATTTAAAGCCTTTTTGGTACAGTTCGGTACCCATATAATGGCTGGCGTTGGTCTCGAAGGTGTTTTGATCGTTCGATTCTGCTTTGTACCGAGCGTCGAACCTTAGGTGGAGCCGAGGTCCATAAAACAAATGACGCTGAGCAGTAAGCGTTCCGCGCTGCTATTGGCTGAGGCTAGAGCTCCTAAATACCCAGGCTGAATCGTCCGCCATGTTTTCCCCAACACGGTTGGACTCGCGCTGCACTAACTGCGTAGAGGCGCATGCCCTGCCATCTTTCACAAACGATTTCGCAAAAGCTAATTGCTAGGAATATCTCATTTTTTTCCCTACTTAAATCTTTATATGTCAGTATTGTGACGAAATGCTCGTCATTTCGTTAATAGTCATAGTTAACAAGATATTGGCTTCGAAATAAGAGACTGCGCTACACTAGGAAAAGTTTGCAGTAAAAAATAGAGGGTGCTATGATATTCCGTTTGGTGCTTGTTGCACCATGTGAAACTTTCCTAATGGACTGAATTTTATTTTCCACTTAGGAGGAGATCTTTACCTTTCACTCATACCGCTAAACTTTATTTTATTTAGCGCACTCATTTCCGATGGCGATAAGGCCAGAATGAATCATTGCGTATCTCATACACGGTTAGAGGCATCAAAATGATATTTTGACAGTGATAACATGCAAAGAGGAGAGTACTTTGCCACATAGTTACTACGCAAAACTTCATTAACTGTCGCGTTATTCAAAGAAATACATAGTTGTAGAATGAAAAAGAGTCAAGTTAGTGATTTGTTATTCGATTTGCAGATATTCCTTCGTCACTCACAAATCTTTATTTCTTTGCTTCCTGTCCATTGTGTTTCAGAGCTACTACTCAGTTTCCAAAACCTTATAGGAGTTACATTTCCTAAAGTTTAACACCTAGCAGTAACAGAACGGAAGTTAGTAGGACTAATGAGAATTTTATGTGATAATACTTTAAAATGACAGATAGCAAGGATCACTTCAAAAGCTAAGGAACTGACTTGTTCTAATTTCCTCACACAATAAAGTACTCTGTATTGAGATATTTAGAATATCCTTTTCATATAACTGAAAAATTTAAATTCCATATTACATAGCGACACGGCACAATTGTAGTGTTCAACTATTAAAATTAATGGCTTAAAAGAAGTCAGTACCAGTTTTCTCATGTATGGATGTTATGCAGTAACAACATGTGCCTAATTATTAGGAGCTCTAATACGGAAGACGTGTTACTACTAGACGGGCGGGCGGATCCCAGTGCGTCATATTTAACTGACATTATCTCAAGTTATACGTTTCTCACAGAGTTGCTGTTTGGAGAGGATGAAAATTTGATGTCTTTTGAACATTTCATTCGCTTAATGTGTTCACCTAACTTCAAAAGAAAAAAGTTCCTCGCATGTCGAAAATTCCGTAACGTCGTCAGAAAGTGCATGGTCGTCAACTATCAGCATATGCTATTTATAAATTATTGCCATAAATAAAACTAAAATGAAACTGTAGTGTAGTTCTTAACGAACACATTGATGAAAGTTCCACATTGATACAGTGAGTAGTTTGCGAGTGTGAGCGAGTTGAATGAAACGCGAGGTAACGCGTGAGCTTCGTCCGGAACGTGGTAACTGCTACAGCTTGGGGAAAAATGGCGGACAGTTCCGCTCGGGTTTATAGGAGGCTTAGCTAAGGCTGTGACGTCACACAGGAACAGCGGCTGTCGGAAACGGCGCTACAGTATGTGAGTGGCTCCTTTGTGACGTGTTTCACTTTCTATTCAAACAATGCTAAGGAGATTTGCTGATCTGCTATTACTCGAATGCTATTGCTAAATTGTTTGGCTTGCCCAGCCTTCAGACAGACACTTCTTACTTGGAAAACTCATGCATCTATCGAAGCGAAACATACAAAAACAAACGCAAAGTGTAGCCTGCGTTTGCAGTTGCCTGCCAATCTAAATGTTGTGAATGAGCATTCCTATTACTGACTTCGCTCTGAGAAGAAATTAACCAGTATACAAGATCTACGGACACTGTCGTTTTCACTCGAGTAATTCGTTCTTTCTCGGTGTTTAAGTAGGGTTGGCGGTTATTGCTGAAACAACCAATTTTCGGTTATACCGGTTCTTTTCATCTCCATTTTAACCGCACTGTAAAAACTGCTCAAGATAACCGGTTTTTTAAATTAACGGTTTTCGGATTTTTATTGCTATTATTTCCAGTAGAGTTCGGCCAAAACATATTTTGCGGCCGAAACAAGAAACCGTAATCGAATTTTCGGTTCTTCTGGTTTCTACCGAAACCGAAACTTACTACATTTAGGTAAAATTAATGTAAATGTTTCGTTATACGACAAATCACTGATCTTTCCATATTTTGCCAGATCCCCTCCCAATACTACGCCTTCTTGAGTGTGTGTAAGCCTAGCCAGGAGTCCGTAGAAGACGATATACGAAGCATACGGATTTACTGGCCTAGTATTTCCATCCGGCAGTTGCGAATTTTGAGCCAACCACTCCTTAAGTTGGACTTGTGAGCCAGCGCATACGAATAGCTCGTTATACACACAACATACATAAGTTACAGTCAGTAAATAAACTTCAATCAGTGCTGCAGAACTATTTCGAAAAATAAAGTCACAGTTCCGACTAACAGTATGATTGTCGTCAGCGTAAATTTACGCAAATTGAACTAGGAAAGCTGTGTACCACATGATCAAAGAATGTTCAAATGTGTGTGAGTTCTTATGGGACCTAACTGCTTAGCTCATCAGCCTCTAGACTTACAAACTACTTAATCTAACTTAAACTAACTTACGCTAAGGACAACATACACACTAGGGGTCTGCACCTCGCTCGGTTGCTCGCTCGAATCGCGAGATACATGTCGTTCTGTGACAGTCCGACAGGTGTCGGTAGTGCAGCTTGCGGCAAGGCGTGTGGCTGCGCTCGACTTCCTCCACGCTCGACCGGCCCGACCGTCCACACTGCCCGCTACCCACTCGGTCGCCAACCGCAGCGCCACTCGAGTCCAAGGCGAGTGTCGGGAGCAAAGTAGGAATTGTTTCCTTTACCGGGTGCTTCGAAAGCTGTTCTCTCAATCCAGTTGAACTAGCTATTCAGTTTCGCATTTTGTACTTTACCATACAAGTTATTATAAGTGATTAACATAAAGTTTCTGTGCTAAGATCATTTACTAAATGAGTTTTCCCTGATCTTTCTTACTTTCTTGTTCCCATTTTGTGGACTGTTAGTTCCTGTTTAGTGGTACGTGTTACTTGCCGTCTTAACGAGCAAATGATTGTATTTTATATTCATTCCTCTTATCACTCTCAAGTCCTGGAATACTTTGTCCGTCTTTTATATTGATATTAAATACACGGTATTGAAGTATACCCGTTAGGTTAGGTTTGTGCATCTCGCTCTCTGTTGCGCCCCGTTAATATATATTCCCGTAGCATTTTGTCACTGTGCGTGGTTGCTGCGCCTCTACCTTTTCCGAGTGAGTCCTTAACGGGCATTTTTCCAATTGCAACATTTATATATTCCCCACTGCCACTGTCGTCTTTCTTATCTTCATAATAAAGAACGCATGCAAGCTTTTGTGCAATATATAGGAACCGCGCTTTCTTCTGTCGTCAGGGTCATATGCCGGTCTAATCCTCATATATTCTGCACTTGTTTTAAATCCTCTGATTCCAACTGTTTACTTTACACAGCCGTGCGAATGTATCGTGCTTCTGCTGTTTCAGTGATATCTGTTTTACATTTATTTAGGTCCGTCTGAAGAATGTCACCCGGGTGCACCAGCCAAAAGAATGAAGTGCATGTTTTTGGAATGCCTGAACTGTGAAATGCTCAAGGCGCACTCCACCAATGAGGTGGACCTTCATTTAGCACGAACTGATGGTGATGACGACGATCTCCTTAATGGTAGACACGCAGCAGTATTCTTTTTCCTACGCTAGCTGTATTGGCAAACAGTATTTTGTGCGCCCGCCTCAAATGCACCTAGTGGACGCACTTTGAGTGCGGCAGGGAACCTGTTCTCTGATAGAAGAACTCGACTTCATCTACAACGTGTCAATGATATTTTAACAATACATTGCAATTGCAATGCCACTAAGGAATATTTCGGGGATAATGTTACTTTTCGATGTATACTTTGTTGTACGGTAACTTTCACTTTTGTACATTGCAATAAAAACGTTGTTTGTTCTGTAGTTTATCTTTAGATCCTTTACGTTACTTTCAAATGTTGTAGTTTGTGAAAACAACCTTTTTGTGTCATTTGCGGTCTAATGATATTGCGGTTACATGCTATTATGCAGGAATACACGTCTACAGCATAACTGATTTTAGTTCCTTTAGTTAGCGGGGGTGCGTCAGACGCAACAGCAGCCCACACCTCAGAGCCACAGAGCCGCTGCCGCAGCGACTGACAATGAAAGCTACGCAAGTGTCACTCTCTGATTTTTATGAAATTTGCATTTGTAATAATACATGAAAAACTGTGGGACCCGTATTTTTATTTATTTATTTATTTATTTTTTTAGCGGTGGAAAACATATTTAAGGGGTGAAACGGTCCCTCCAAAATTGGGACTAAAATAGAAAAATCGTGATAACTTAGAGATTAATGAAGCGATTTTAATGATTTTTAGATATGAAAGTATCTTTTGATAAGAGATCGGCCTAGGTACATTGAAGGGGGAGTGACAATTAGGGGGGGCAACTACTCCTAAAGTGACCAATTTTTTGTGCTCCAAAAATTGTTTTGATTTAATCGAAGTTGAATCTATGAAATTTGTCTTTTATCAAAAGATACTTTTATACAAAAAATCACTAAAATAGCTTCACTAATCTCGAAGTTATCGCCATTTTTCTATTTTTGCCCCAATTTTGGAGGGACCGTTTCACCCTTTAAATATGTTTTTCCGCCGCTAAAAAAAAAAAAAAAAATAAAAAAAAAAATAAAAAAATAAAAAAAAATACGTTTCCCATAGTTTTTCATGTATTATAAAATATGAAGATTTCATAAAAATCAGAGAGAGACTTGGGTAGGTTTCCTTGTGAGTACAGCGGCAGCACTACGCTGTGCGACCTCTGCCCGCCCCGCCCCACGCAGCCTCGTTCGAGTGTCAACACGCTCTCTCCTCGCTGCGAGCGTAACACACTCGCCGCGCCACCGCCGAGCGTTGCGCACTCGACCGAGTACGAGCGAGCGAAACCGGCGATTTGCAGACCTCTACTACACACCCATGACCGAGGGAAGGGGGAGGACTCGAACCTCCGACTGGAGCAGCCGCGCAGTCCGTAACATGCAGCCTCAGACCGCACGGCTACCTCACGAGGCATCACGTGATCAATGTTACCTAAACCCATATTGGTTATTAAAAAAGCCCCTCGCTTTCAAGGAATCACATTAATAAAACTTGTTAGCATAACAATATGATAATACATTAAAAGTTATCATTCCATAACAGGTACATGAATCGAATTTACCTTTTCTTCCAAGAAACATTTTGGATGCTTTCCCCTTAAATGACATAGCATGTTTGTAGTACCTCCACCCGTTTTCAGCTCTTTAAAGCAAATAGAGCATTATACCTCACTGCTACCGTACTTCGTGAAGTACTTCCACACTCGGGATGGTGCCATTTAAGACACAACCGATGTCTGGCGACGACAGCAAGGAACTGCCGCATGACCAGACGGAGGCAAGTCTCGTACACTGCCGGTGCACGCACGTCGTCTAATAGGCCACGCCACACGGCAACAGGGGCATCGATGCCTCAGTAGCTGCACCAGTTCTAAAGTTCTTATGCCACGCGTTTGTTGCGCGTTTCTGACTGCCGGAACTGTTCTTAAATTATCACTGATCGCTTTTCTTAGTTACTGCGATGACCTAATATTTCACAGCAGTGGAAATTTTAGGAATAGCCCTAAATATTAGGGTCTACTAGTTTTAATTTTTTTAAATTATTTACAAAAAACACATTTTGAACCACAATTACGGGAAGTAGTCGTATCGGTTATTTCACCCGATTCTTGGCAATAATAAAAAAACCGGTTACAACCGACACCAAATAAATACCGAAAAAACCGGTTATTCAAAACTAAAATACCGATATCAGTTTTAACTGGTCGGTTTTTTCCATCCCTATGTTTAAGCCTGCATTTTCATCATCACTAAAACGTCAGTTAAAATACCTGAGTTGTAACAGAAACCGCGGTTCACCCATGATTCAAAGACTAACTCGCAGGTAAAGGTTTCTTGACTTTTTTCTTGAGAAAATTATAGATTAGTAAAGTAGTCGATGTCCAAATGTACTCTTTTTTCCGTGGAACTTGTTTTGAAACGTGTAAAGGTCTACTGATTTGATTAGGTAGAAAGATTGTGGCTAGTATACATTTCACGACACAAAAACACTCTAGTTAGAGCCCCTTTACACGCTACAACATGTCTGTGCAGACTAGTTTTGCGACCGTCTGCGCATGTTTCGTTGCATTTACACGTTCCGACCGTTGGTACATCTTTGCTCAGTCTTGAGTTGTTCTGTCCATGGCTATGGGCAAAGTGAGTCAATTTGCTTATAAAACAATACTGCTGTCTGCAGCAATTATATTGGGAGAAAAGAAAAGAAAGAGGCTACAACGTAAAAAGTGGGCCGAGGACTGGCTATTAAAACGTTTACGCTTATCACTTTCACACATTAATCTTTTAAAAGAACTAAAATTCGAAAAAGATGACTGGTTCAATTATTTACGAATGGGAACTGATGACCGAGCAGTCTTGTCCCCTCTAAACAACAACAACAATTTACGAATGGACGAGAAAACATTTTTTTGTGCTTGTAGGACAGTGGGATGAGAAAGTCAATAAGTGCTTATGAGAGACTTAGTGACATTGAGGTTTCTAGCTACAGGCAGAAGTTATGTTGACCTTAAATTTTCTGCCGTGGTATCATCATCATCAATATCTCACATCATTTCAGAGACATGTTGTGTTATATATGCAAGAAGTTAGTTACAACTCCTTATGCATTTATTTATTTATTTATTTTTATTTTGAATAAGTTTCTTGTTAATGTTAAACATTGAAGGAAAGTTGTCACATTTATTAAACAAAATTTTAAATATGAACTGTATACCTGTAATGTCTGATATACAAATAGTAATTATTACATCGATTCATTTGAAGGATTGACAAAAATGAGTTACAGAACTCCCTTGCCCAGGATTTGGCCTCCTCACTGTCACAACGCCGGCCGCGGTGGCCGAGGGGACTGAGGCGCTCCAGTCGCGGTCTGCACGGCCACTACGGTCGGGGGTTCAAATGTTCAAATGTTTGTTAAGCTTATGGGACTTAACTACGGGGTCATCAGTCCCTAAACTTACAAACTACTTATGGACTACTTACGAACTAGGACGGCACAAATATCCATGCCCGAGGGGGGATTCGAACCCCCGACCGTAGTGGCCGTGTTGACCGTGACTGGAGCGCCTCAGTCACCTCGGCCACCGCGGCCGGCGTCGGGGGTTCGAATCCCCCCTTGGGCATGGACATTTGTGCCGTCCATAGTGTTAGCTAGTTCATAAGTAGTTTGTAAGTTTAGGGACTGATGACCCCGTAGTTAAGTCCCATAAGCTCTACAAACATTTGAACATTTTGAACACTGTTACAACAACAACAATACTACACGTACACTGTACGCTGGCTACAGCGACAATTGACTGTGTAATTCGACTGAGATATCGTTTAGATGCTGTGACTTGTCTGAGTGGCATCTGTGTGACTTCAGACCGTGCCAGACTTTGCGCATACCGGACACCGACCAGCAGCGCAGACCACATCATCCGTCGGTGAGTAGTTTACACTCTCAGACATGTCTGCGCAAGCCAGGTCTGTACATGCAAGTCTGCGGACATGTCGGAGCGTGTGAAGGGGCCCTTAGTTTCCTCTTAGTGCAGAAAAAAAAAATCAAATGTTTGTAGAGCTTAAGGGACTTAACTATATACGGGGTCATCAGTCCCTAAACTGACACCCACGATTTCATCCAAGTGCGTTTCCTTTTCTTTTTTCCCTCCTTCTCTTCTATATGCAGACACAACACAACTGTAGTATAAACAACAGCTGAGCATTACACGGCCATTTTGAAGCAAAATTTGACAAAATATTGGATGATAGTGTAATACCCCCTTTTGCGTTTCATCCAATTTCTTTGTCAAAAAATATGACCAACATTTCGTCCAATTTCTTCGTCCAATAATTTGATAGTGTAATACCGGCCTAAGACTCTTTTGACTAGAGGGTGTATTCATTCGACATAAATCGCGAAAACTATGTCTCGTTTAAATATACAACTACATAAGAGCTTCAGACTCTGAATATGCAGCAACTATCGGTTTGTAAACTTATTACACCCACGGTGAGGCGATCGGCCAACAGCTTTTCTTCTTCCTAACTAAACCGAATTATAACATTTAGTTTTTTACCGTTCTAATTGCAGCATAAGAACAGTCTCTCTTTAGTGCACTTTCTCAGTTTATTCTACGATGGTGAAACCTTTGTACAAACATTAATTTCGGAAGAGTTTTACAACACTTTACGTCTTTGTTTGAGTGTCTGCTGTATTCCCCAATCTTTATAGGTATTTTATAGCATCAAAAAATAAACAGGGCTGCCTGAAACAGCTAATGTTAAAAATCGACTGTGAAAATGAAATATCCCAAAAATGTTCAAATGTTTGTTTAGCTTATGGGACTTAACTACGGGGTCATCAGTCCCTTGGCTTACAAACTACTTATTAACTAGCTAATACTAAGGACGGCACAAAATATCCGTGCCCGAGGGGGGATTCGAACCCCCGGACCGTAGTGGCGATGCAGACCGTGACTGGAGCGCCTCAGTCCCCTCGGCCACCGCGGCCGGCACTTTATCAGTCTCTCGTACAGATTATGAACAACATAAACAATGCTGTTCCTTCTCTACGGTTGACAGAATCTTGTATGTACCCTCGTTCACTCAGCAAAAGTAATTGCCCTCGTAAAACGAATATTTCTTGACAAAGCATTTGTGTTGTCACGCGACTGGCTAATGCCAATGTCAGACGATTGACAACATAATCACACGATGCCGCCAGGACGGTAAGTAAAATTGAAGTGTACGTAACACGTTTTTCTCGTAACACAATTCGACAATGTAGGCCTATATGTCAAATTCAACTATTGCTGAAGTATTAGCATGAACGCAAATCACGTTCAAACGAACTCGAAAAGCTTACAACATCGTATCGTGTCAGAAGATCGTGGTAGTACCGTACGGAAACTTTTGACGTGACGGAGACCAGACGTGACCCCCTCCCCCTTGGCCAATGACTCACCCCCCCCCCCCCAACTGCGACCCCCCCCCCAAACCAGGATTACATGTGAATTCTAAAAGAACAAAAAACTAATCATCTCCTCCCTCCCAGCAAGTATTGTAAGAATGGTGGTGTTTCACACCATGGTAAGTCAAAGTTAATTCCGTTGCAGTGACTTTGTCGTCTTCTGCGGAAAATTGTTTCGGCAACAATTTAAGAACCGACTGATTCTTCTTTTGTGTGGTAATATTCGCTTTATGTCTTTCTGATTGTAAATGTTTATTCACAGCTTTCACTCCATCGTACTTAACAGTAAATGAGATATTGCACATTCTGCGCTTACTCATACACTCATCAGTATCGACTTTTTGTAGCCACTCCTTATAATTTTCTTCCTGCAACCATTCTTCACGGAACGAACTAAGATATCGTCTCTTCGTTTCACTGTTATTACTCACTAATGTGAGTTAATGTAAGCTTGTCTGTTCACACACGATCCGAGTATTCCAAAAATTGCCGGTAAACTGATAACAAACAATGAACAAACGAACACAAATAATAGACGTCACCAGTTGACACGTTGCCGCAAAAGTGTTTGCTTAATAATGCTTAGCCGATTACTACCGACGCAACAATGAAACGTTTTCAGAGGAAGAATAGAAAAGTAGCGTTTTGATGCAATAAGAAGTTGACATTTATATAAAGTTATTCATAAGTACTAGAGAGGAGCCGGCCGGGAATGGCCGAGCGCACTGAGGCGTCTTGCCACAGTGCGCGAGGCTGCTCCCGCCAGAGGTTCGAATCCCCCCTATGGCACGATGTTGTGTTCGTCCTTAGTTTAAGTTACGTTAAGTTCGATGTAGATCGTCGCTACATGAGCATAGTACTTAAAAAGTGTCGAGTAAAAAAGAAGTTAAGATGAAGGTTACATTCGAGCCCGGAGATGAAAGTCATTGGCCCGTAGACCCGGAGAATTCATTCCAAACCCGGGCACTCCGGGCGGCGCCCGGAGATCTGGCAACCCTAGGCAAGATGGCGCCTTCAGGCTTCAGTCAGAGAGGCAAGTTTGCCAGTGTAGTAATGTATGTCTGTGGGCCCAACCTTTATAGAATAACCTCGCGTCGGTGAGTGATTCACACTCTCCGACACGTCTGCGCAAACGAGGTCTGTACAGACAAGTCTGCGGACATGTCGGAGCGTGTAAAGGGGTCCTGAGTTTCCTCTCAGTGCAGACGACGTTTCGTCGATGACGACTGAATTGGAAGAGCGCGACGACAGCCGGTATGGCGGCAATCGCAGAGCAGTACTGTTTGCCGGCCGACTATGACTATTCCGCAACGGCGGAGTCTTTCTGCCTTTCGCGCTTTCACCGCCGCAGCCAGGGGAGGTCTTAAATAGGAGCCCCGAGGAGCAGAACGGCAGCTGCGCGTCGCCCGAGGTGCCGACCCAGCAGCCAGGCATGCAGCAGGTGAGGAGTCCAAAGGGGCAACGCGGACAAAGGTATCGCCTCAGTCTAAAGCCCGTTTTAAACGATCAACGAACTTGTAATAGATTGATAACAAGTTGCGTTAATGGCGGCCGTCAGTCGTTTGAACGGCTGCACTAGTACGATCGCGCTAGTATCGAAGCGATAATTATAGCGATAAAGAAATAGGGCCCGTTGTAAATTCGGTACTAGTGGGTTCACTGCGCATGCGCGAGCTAGTAGCTGTCAGCTGCAGTCACCGCTCCAGTTAGTCCGCCATTTTCCTTCGTATTTACGTATATTTTGCGTTATGTTGAAGTTTATGATCAGAATGTATTACAAAATGTATTTCTAATGATGACATTCACACTGTCCGTCACTAGACCGTCACCTAACGTCAACGTCACGTTAAGCATTCTCGAGAAGATTGTTTTGATTGAACGGTCGTCTGCTGACATCGGAAGTTAACCTATTTTCGTCAGGCGATTTTCATACTGTAGTCGACAATTACACGGTTTGCACGCAAACTTGTCTTATTAATCTTTAGTTTATTATTATACTTTGGTTTAGCGGTAAATTGCGAATGTTTCATGACGACTTAAATATTTATCTCAATTATTGTCCACCGAAAAGCGAGGTCGTACATCTGAAACCGCAAAATGGTTTATGATTTGCAATATCGTAACAGAAAAGACTGAAGCCAATTGTTTATTTGAATAACATTGTAATTTGATGATGCAATTTTCATTAAATAGCATTTTAAATGAAAAAGTCAGTCCAAATGAAAGACAAAAATTCAGTTGTGCATGACGTTATTAACAATGTCATTGGGCAAATCGTAGTATATAAAGTAAAGAAGTTCTCTTTACGCTCTTATAAATATTGCTTGATGTGTTCATAAGTTTATTTTTTTCGCTTGAAAATAGATGTGAATGTTTTGAAATGTTGTTTCACTACCCAGAACTTTACCACACTAACTTCACCAAAAACATCGATTGCAAGGTTTCCTCAATTCCAGTATTAAATTATGGACAGCAGTATTGCATTGGCACGATTCTTACTTCTACATCTTACTCATACATGGTAATACATGTTGGAATCTACATAATGCCAAAAAGCAAACAATGCGGGTATCGGAGTTTTTAATATTGATAGTGCATAAAGTTCAGACATAAAATAACAATGAGGCAAAGATATTCGATTCAGCTCTCAACAATTCTAGAGAAAATAGTCTTTGAAGTTTTGCGAGCGGATACAATGAGCTTAAATTCCATAGAGTGACTAACACATAAGTGTTTTGCCTAGTTCTATCTCAGTCTGTCTGTACTCAAACAAAATTCTTGACTGATGGGACTTAACTGCCCCAAGAGTGAAGCTTCAGATGACCAGTCTTGCAATTCCTAGTATGGTTTGAGACAAAGAAAAAAAAGAGAAAAGAAAAGAAAGAAAGAAATCGTATAACAGCAATCTGGTAAAGATTGGAAACTTGGGGTCTTTTACCATAAGCTTTCACTGGATCGGTGTGAATTAGTTTCTTCAACAGGAGTGGTTGATGGTAGTCTGTCTGGAAACTGACTAAAATTTTGCTCGTCAAGCAGGTCTATCCCCCCCCCCCCCCCCAAAGCCAAGTGCTAGTTACGCCACTGGTATGAGATATATCTTTTGTCGCTCTGGTGGTTGACGAAACCACACTTTTGAGTGTCTACACCTTCTTTAAAAGTATTTTCATTTGTTATTGACAATACTTGACCGAGCATGGTTGACATGCAAACAGTGCAAAGTGTAGAAGCAGTAGGGACAGCCAGAATTTTCTACTTGTATATGTGTGTGTTCTTTGCAACAAATATTTCAGCGTGGCGACAACGAAAGTTCTTACTGATACGTAATTTCGGTGTGGAAAGCTTCTGTGGCAGTTGACCCAGGCGCATTTTTATTGCAATGTTCTATTCTCACTTTCGTCTTTGTACTCAAATTTCACGTACCAAACGATACTTGTTTCAGCATGGCAACAAGGAAAGTTATTAAAGACATCTTATTTGGACGTGGATTGCTTTTGTGGGCGATGACCTAGGCGCATTTTTAACTGCGGTGTTTTGTTGTCACTTTCGTCTTTGGACGCAAATTTCGTCCATGAAAGTTCACAACTAAATCCTTCAACAGCAATTTTACAAGTTTTAGACTTAATAGCTTTAGTAAACACAAGATAAATGTATATAGATTTTATGAAAGCAGTTGTTACAACCAGGGCCGGATCTAGGACATTTGCCAAGGGGGGCAAGCTTAAATTTGCCGCCCCTTCTTAACCCCCCCCCCTCTCAGTAAGAATCGACTTTTTGACGCTAATTGGGTTACATATTTCAAAATAAATGCCAGAATCTCACAATATGAACTTATTTCATTGACTGAATGAAGATCAAAGGAAAACAGAACAATTTTAATACATACAAAAATATTACAAGATTACTCATCGTACAAAAATCAATTTAAAATTTCCCTTTTCGAGCTTTTTTTCTGCAAAACTGTTTTTGATATCATCATAGATTAGAGAAGCAGCTCGTTTGTGCTCTATGGATATTATACTCAGATTTGTTAAGCAGTCGTGCTCCTCAAGTGTTTTTAATTATTTTCAGCTTGCTGAAACTTCGTTCTCCAGACGAAACGGAAACTATAATGGTAAGATATATTTTAACACTGTAGTAACGTTGGGATACCGCTCTACTAATTTATTTTTATAAATTAAACTTAATGTTGATGATGCAGAGGAATCTTGCAAGGCTCTGTCTACTGCCAGCGCATGTTGTCTGAAACTTTCAACTTCAAGTTCTTCCTCGCTAAGATCTTCTGCCAGTTCCGCTGCTCCCCTTCCATTCCTCGAATTTGCACACCACACAGAAAACTAATTTTTGCACCTATTTTCTCAAGTGCGGTAAACCTGGTCTAAGCTCTGCCAATTATTCCTTACTTTTTTCTGTGAAAGTTGGATACTTTATCCTCTCAAAGCTCATCGGCCATTTTCTTCTTTCGTCGAATCTTTTTTTCGGAGAATACCGTTGATACCTCATTATCTTCTGCTAGCACTTTGGCCTCAGAAACAGCTTCAGAGGAACAAGAATCCCGGGAAGTTTTGAGGAAGCCCAAAAGTCCTTGAATGTTTCGAACAGGTTTATCAACTGTAAAGTATTAACTTCGCAGAAACTGATTAACAAGAGCAATTTATTTTAATATTGCTACCAGAAACAAGTGAAAGTAAAGAATTTGAGTTTTCTCATATTTTTTAAAATAGATCTTGTCTCTGATTTTATTTCTGGTGTTGACAATTTATAAGTTTCAGTTTCTTCCAGGACCTTCAAAACTTTATGAAAATGCCTGTAAACAGCTTCAACCGCATCTACTCTTGCAGATCACCTAGTCTTGCTGAATGTGCTCCTACTAAATTTAAAGAGTGAGCAGCACATGGTACACAATAGTCAGTTCATTCATCTGAAGTATTCTTGATTGGACCCCTTTGTACTTTCCAGCCATGTTTGCCCCATTGTCATAAGACTGCCCCCTGCAGTACTTAATGTTCAACCCATCTTGTCCCAATTTTTGCAGTATCTCTTGACTAAGGCCTTCTCCTGTTTTTTTCTGTAACTATAAAAAAGTAAAACTTTCCACAACCTCTGAGTCATTTGACTTGACATATCGAATTACTTGTGTCATCTGCGCATTGTGGCTGATATCTGGAGTGCAGTCAAACATCAGTGAAAAGTATTTAGCAGCTAAAATATCTTTAATTATATCTTGTTTTATTTTGTCAGCAATCAAGTCACGGAACTCAGTTTGTATATTTTTGTAAAAATAGCTAATCTGGCCTTTCTTGTGGCGTTCAATACGCAGACGAAGGGGGACACTATAGTATGATATGAGATCAATTGTATTTAGAAATTTGCCGCTATGTGGATCACCAAAATCACCATCTTCTTTTGTTCCTCTAAAACGACTTCCCTGCTTAGCTAGAAAAAGGACAGCATCAATAATACAATGAGATTCCTCCTGTTTTATCTGGTCTTGCTGCCCAGAGTGCGATACTTATCAGGTGGGATTGTCGGAGGACACCGAAAGAGTCGAAAGAAGGGCAGCTTGTTTATATTGTCGTGATATAGGGGAGACAGCGTCATGGAAATGATACAGGATCTGGGATGGGAATCATTAGAACAAAGGCGTTTATCGCTGTGACGTGGGCTACTTACCAAACTACAATCGTCAACATTCTCCTCCGAGTAAAAAAATATATTGTTGCCTCCCACTTACATATGTAGAAAAGATCATCTGAATGAATACGTGAAATCAGAGCTCGAACAAAGAGATTCAGATGTTCTTTCTTCCCGTGCGCTGTTCGAGAATGGATTGGGAGATAAATAGTATAAAAGTGGTCCGATGAACCCTCTGTCAGGCAGTTAAATGTGATTTACAGAGTAACCTGTGTAGATGTCTATCAGTTCCACCGCTACCGAGAGAGGACTCTAGATCTTTAATGCTTTTGACTTTCAATAAGAAGTGTGCGCATCTGAAATAATTTTCTTTTATAAGGACTGGGACGTTATTCAAATTCACCTGTTCTACAAATATTACCTTGATATGAAATATGAATATTCATTTATCTGAAAAAGGAAATCTATGCAAATTAATAAACACTGTGCATTTACGTATGCAATAACGCAAACATCTCCCTCATTCTGGCTAATATCTAGCTGAAACCTGTGACAGGGCAACACTGAAGTCAGCAACACAAATTTTAGTTTTATTAAAAAAAAAAAAGGTCGGTCAAAATTTGCCGCCCTTTAAATTCTGCCGCCCGGGGCAACTGCCCCCTTTGCCACCCCCCCCCCCCCCCCTTAGATCCGGCCCTGGTTACAACACATGAACAACAGATGCAAATCTATGCTCATGATTGTTCGTCATAACAATTACTGTTCACTGAATGTTCCGCAGCTCGTTTAGACTACGTACTTGCATTGAAAACTACACAAATATTTTCACAGCGGCACTTTCGTTGTTATTTGCCTCAAACATGGCCGACCTGTCGCCACTCTATGAAATTTAAGCTCGTTGAGCGGATATAAATACTATTTCTGCTGTCATCATAACTCATTTAGTAGCGTTGTAGGTTTAATGAACGTAGGTCACTTATTTCGAATCCTGCTGTAACCTTACACAATGAAAAAAAAAAAAAAAAAAAAAAAAAAATGTTTGTATAGCTTATGGGACTTAACTACGGGGTCATCAGTCCCTAAATTTACAAACGACTTATGAACTACTTACGAACTAGGACGGCACAAGTATCCATGCCCGAGGGGGGAATCGAACCCCCGACCGTAGTGGCCGTGCAGACCGTGACTGTCGCACCTCAGTCCCCTCGGCCACCGCGACCGGCTAACCTTACACATTTTTTGTTCTGTTTAATTTTTATTTCATTAAATCTATGGTAATTAACACATATCTAATCGCTATGAAATACTTATTATGTAAAATCATTTAGTTTAAGGAAACATGTCTATATAAATAAACATTAAAAATAAAAATCCACCTATAAAAATTAAATTTCTTTCGATATAGTAGAAATTCGTGTTTATTAAAATGTTTCTTTTTTTTTTTTTGTAAAATCTGTTTCTTTCAGGAAAGCTGAACATAAAAACCAAAATGGTAAAAAAGATTTTTGAAATGGCTTTTAAAAACATTTAAAATCGCGTTTTTATATGAAAAGAGTATTTTTGTAAAATTTTGTTTTTACGAAATCTGCAACTATGTAGATGAATTAAAAAAGCTTAAACCTCTCTAAACACAAACTATAATCCAAATGTTTACAGCCGTTTCTGGAATACGCGAAATATAAATGTGTAAGAATTGCTCGTTTAAATACATAATATGTAAACTGTATAAAAGACGTGTAGTTGTATGTATTGGCAGCTGTGTATTCCCCTGCGTTTCGTTTCTGTCAGCTGTAATTCGTGAATAGGCTAATAATTAACGGCTCACGATCATCGTTCTGTGCTTCCTTTGTTTACACGCTTTCTGGCTTTCGTAATTATTCGGCACGATTCGTCAGTTGCTTTCGAATCCTGAATCGTTGGATCTTGGAATCGTCACGAGACAGGCGATTGTTTTGAACGACGATTCGTCCCCCCCCTCTTGACTTCTCTCCGGCATTCGGAATCATTCGGCACGAATCGGCACGATTCGGCAGTCGCCTTCGAATCATGAATCGTTGGAACTTGGAATCATCACCAGACAGAGGATTATTATGAACGACGATTCGTCCGGATCACGATTCGATTCTTACGATTCTTTATTTGTATTCGTTCAAACGAACGACTCATTCACGAATCGCTACGACTCTAGCAGACACTTTATCCGCGCGCCGTAATAGAGACCAGTTCTAAACAGGTAACGTTCTGCTCACACAACTTGGAACAAACATGACGTCATTAAGGCTCCTGTAAGTACGAGCTGACGCATCCGCCATTTTCATTCTCGTGGCTCGTAAGTTAAACACACTGCGGTGCTATAGGATTTACGTCATGGCACTTTAGCACGACATTATGGGCGGTCGTGTTGCCATAAACTGCTCAGATCATTCCAGAGGTGGCTACAGAACGTTTAGTTTCCCGAGAGATTCTAAGAGAAGAAAAAATGGATCATTAAATGTCGACGCAAAAACTGGGAACCCGAACCGAGTCCACAATTGTGTATTATAAGTCAATATTATTTATTATTATGACTTGAAGCAATATTTAATAGTAAAAATCGTCTGTGATATTCGAAAGTTAGTTTTTGATTACCTCTTTTGAAAGTACTACCTCGTATCAGAGAAGCTGCTGTACGCAATTAGCAGCCGCGAAATATCATAACACAGCAAAACATCCCAGAACACACAGTTTTTAGAGCACAATATGTGTGTCTTATACAGTACTAACTTGACGCCCGCTGCTTCGCATGCGTAGGCTGGTTGGTCTGCACCATTCGTTTCTCCCTCTTAATATAAATTTTCATAGATATAGCTTAAGTACCATCATAATGAAACGTTGTGATACTACTTGTAGCCGCGGCAGAATGGCCGTGCGTATTGAGGCGCCATGCTGCGGTGCGCGCTGTTGTTCGCGGTCAGGGGTTCGATTCGCTCCTCGGGCATGGATGTTCGTGTTGTCCTTAACATAAGTTAGTTTAATTAGTTTGTAAGCCTTAGGGACTGATGACCCCATAGTTAAGTCTCTTAAGATTTACAAACATTTAAACATTTGATTTTACTACTTGTAACCCCCTAGGGCACCCCTTAATAGTTGCATCTCGAAAAATACCCCAACATGTGTCTATTAAATTCCAAGCAAGTATGAAAATATCATTTTTTGTAATTCTGGGTTCAAAATTGGCTTAGTAGCAACGTATTTTCAAAAAAATGTTTCACCCCCTAAACGATTAATTTTCTGAAAATACTGAAAACCGTGTCTTTGTAATTCTGACCAAGAAAACATACACCAATTTATGTGGTTATAGCTTTAAAATTGCCTTAATAGCAGAAGATTTTCGAAAAACATCCCCTCTCCAATTTAACCACCTTGATGGTTGAATTTCCAAAAATACCGAAACACGTATTTTTTTTAAATTGTAAAGAACAATACAAATACCAATTTTTGCAGCTCTAGCTTCAAAATTATCTTGACAACAATGTGTTTTCGAAAACAATTTTGCGATCCCCTACTTTACCCCCTTAGCAGTTGAATTTCCATAAATACCGAAACTCCTCTCTTTATAATACTGATCAAGAGTCCATATCCAAAGTTTCGTAGTTGTAGCTTAAATTTTAGTTAAAAGCAACATATTTTTGAAAATCGATGTTTTGCATCCCCTATTTAATCCCCTTATTGGTTGAATTTCAAAAAAATTCCGAAACACGTGTCTTTTAAATTCGTACCCTGAATTAAAATCCGACATTTTGTAGTTCTAGCTTCAAAATTGCCTAAATAGCAACGTATTTTCAAAAACCGTTTCAGCCCCTATTTCACCTCCTTACGGACGGAATATCGAGAAATCGCTTCTTAAATGACGCCTACAGAGTAAGATCAACACCCTCCACAAATTTTCTAGTTTCTATCTTCAGTGGTTTGGGCTGGTCGATGATGAGTCAGTCAGTCGGGATATTGCCTTTTCTAGATAGAGATATTGAGAAGTACACCACATCAAAAAGTTTTGTATTGACATTGCACAGATTGTTGAAGATACTTCTATTACGATATTGTGAGAAAATATTACAAACACTAAAACGGAAAATATAAATATACTGGGCAAAAAGTTTCGTTACAGCTGTGGCAGCGTACTATGCTGCTACAGGCAACTACCGTTGAGTGCTATTTGTGGTATTTCGAAGTTTTAGCGTCATAACTTGTACTATCCAATTTGAAAGAAGAGTACCTGAAGTTTATGCCACAAAATAAACCGTCAATTCCATTTCTTATTAGTAAACGCCAGCCGCGGTGGAGTAGCCGAGCAGTCCAAGGTGCCTCGCTGAGGAGCGCGCGGTTGCTCGCCGTCGGAGGTTCGAGTCCTCCCTGGGGCATGGGTGTGTGTGTGTGTGTGTTTACTTAAACCTGGCTTGCGATTAGCTATGACTGTGGCTTTCCTCCATAATTTCAGGATCTTGCACGATTGGGTGCAGTTGTTCATCAGCTCTGTTAGCCAGACTTGTTAATTTGCTCAACTGCTCTTCTGCCAGCAGTACTCTGTAGTCCACAGCACACCTGAGCGTTACTAGTGACTGCCAATTACGACCTTCCTCTAGCGGACGGATTGCAAATTCCGTCGCGCTGACTGCACGTATCTCTAGCATTCACTGACCTAATACTGTAGTTTAGGGCACCTGCGTCAATGTCTGCTGTAGCTGCAGCTCCCGCCGCCATTTTTGTTCCAGGCGGCGACAGCGTGAGCATGCGAAAGGCGGAGTTTTTCTGCTGTTATTGCTTTCAAATGTCGCTTGTTTCATTTCTAATACACATACCAAAAAGAATATATATATATATATATATATATATATATATATATATATATATATATATATATATATATATCAAAAACTAATCTCGTTGTAATAAGTTATTGTAATATGGTTTGACAAATGGTTAAATATGTTTTCTGGCAGTGGCGTAGCTACCATAGGGCTAGGCGGGGTAGTGCCCTGGGGCCCCCAAGCTCAAGGGGCCCCTCGCCCTCCGTGAGCGACGTTCGAAAAGTGTTACACAAGAGTGTCGAATTTTTTATTTTATTATTATTATTAGTATACTGTCCATCATCTCCCCCTCCCCCAAACCAAGTTTCCCACAGTACCCTAATGGGCCACCAGGTGGCGGAAAACTCCACACGATGCCACTCGGTGGCGCTGCTGACCGGCTAAGCCTAGAGCCCTGTATTGGGAGAGAAGCGGCAACCTTTTTCCGTGTGGCTAGCCGACAACCGCCGGCTGCTATTGGTCAGTTGAGCGCGGGTGGGGCACGTCCGCCATTGTAGGCCTAAGCAATCCATCAGCATAAATGGCATATTTCACTTAACTAGCTGTTATTTTAGCATTTAGAGGTGTTGGAAATGTGTAGACTCATTATGTATTAAATTAAGAGCTTAACATAGCATATTCCATTTTTATATGGTGAAAAGTGCCGTATTGTTGGCAGTGAATTGTTGTACTAAGACAGTCCGAGGTAGCAAGTTTTACGCATTCCACAGGGCGAAAGAGATGCGAAAAGACGCGAATTGTGGGTACACCGCATTGGAAGAAAACGTGCATTTCCATACGAGAATGCAAAATTTTGCGAAGTAAGTAAATTTGTATTGAAATATCGAGTAAACTTCTGGGTTTATCTGTTCCTACAAGTTTCTTGCGAGCAATGTTGGACGGACAAACATGTAAGAGAAAAGATATTTTTAAAAGATATAAATACATGAAAATCTAACATAATGTGCCGCATTTGACGAATTTCGTATTTATACTTAGCCTGTATATTACGAAAGTTTGGGCGGTAAACGAAACCGCCCATTAAATAATTCTCCAAAACTCGAATTTTAAGATAAAGTTTCTTTTACTGAAGTACCCAGTAGTGCGATAACAATGTGTAAAAAGTTAACCAAAATGTTAGCTCAGTTCATGCTATATGATAATATCACATGTAGGGTAGCACACTACACCTACGGTATCAACATTAGGCACTAGATTAATGGAAAAGAACATGTATTAATTACATGTACTTTGATAAAAACCAATATATTATAGATAAAAACGTCAGTCCTTAGCTAATTTGAAAGCAGGAACGTCACTTATTGCGAAAGCAGTGCATTTGGTACAGGGTTTAAATTTTAGCACGAAACAATTTTACAACTAGTTTGCTCAAAAATAAAGGTCTTGATCTCAGAGTACCAATTTTTCCTTAATATTCGCTGTAGATGTGATGAAACGATTAAAAACTTAAGTTCATTGTTTACTTGACGTATTGTCATACCACGTCGATGTACAGACCGGTTCCCTGTTAATTTAACAGCGCCGAGCACAGCGCTGCTACTGCTGCTACAGATATAACAGGCCTACAATGGCGGCGCTCGCCCGGTTGGCGGTACTCTCCCAATACACGGCTCTAGCCAAGCCGCCAGTTGGTGTGTACAAGTAGCGGCAGCAACAGCTCAGCATTACAAGTGTTGTGGCGTGCAATGTGAAGGATCGCGCGCCTCCTGTTACTGTATAAATACATTCACTGTACACCACTTCTTATTGCCAAATACAAGTGTAGAGTTCGATTAGCCCAATACACCAGTTTTCCGAACATTCATGTCACCCAATTAGGGATGGGAAAAACCGACCGATTAAAACCGATACCGGTATTTTAGTTTTGTATAACCGTTTTTTTCGGTATTTCTTTGGTGTCGGTTGTAATCGGTTTTTTCTAATTATTGCCAAAAACCGGGTTCCTGTGGCAGTGATTAATTTTTTTTTTTTTTTTTTTTTTTTTTTTTTTTTTTTATAATAATGTGGTTAAGACTGACTAAATGTGCCGCAAGCGGCCATTTTAACAAATGACTTTTCTTGTCTGCTTTTGCTATTGTATATTAAATAACAGAGTGTTGTTAGCTCCTCGACACGTTGGTTAAAACTTTAAATGTATTATATTGCTATGCTAACAAGTTTTATTAATGTGATTGCTTGAAAGTGAGGGGCTTTTTTAATAACCAATATGGGTTTAGATAACATTAATCATGTGGTGCCTCGCGAGGTAGCCGTGCAGTCTGAGGCTCCATGTCACGGACTGCGCGGCTGCTCCAGTCGGAGGTTCGAGTCCTCCCTCCTCCCTCGGTCATGGGTGTGTATGTTGACCTTAGCGTAAGTTAGTTTAAGTTGTTTGTAAGTCTAGGGACCAATGACGTAAGCAGTTAGGTCTCATACGAACTCACACCCATTTGAACATTATTTCGGCATGTTGTATATAACTTTTTTAGTTCAATTTGCGTAAATTCACACTAACAACAATCATACTGTTAGTCGGAACTGTGACTTTATTTTTCGGAATACTTCTGCAGCACTGATTGAAGTTCATTTACTGACTGTAATATATATATATATATATATATATATATATATATATATATATATATATATATATATATGTGTGTGTGTGTGTGTGTGTGTGTGTGTGTGTGTGTGTGTGTATAACGAGATATTCGTATGCGGTGGCTCACAAGTCCAACTTAAGTAGTGGTTGGCTCAATATTCACAACTGCCGGATGGAAATACTAAGCCAGTAAATCTGTATGCTTCGCATATCGTCTTCTACGGACTCCTGGCTAGGCTTACACACACTCAAAACGGCGTGGTATTGGGAGGGGATCTTGTAAAATATGGAAAGACTAGTGATTTGTCGTATAACGTAAATTTACCTAAATTTTAACTAATCTTCCTAAGTTTCGTTTTCGGCTGAAACTAGAAGAACCGAAAATTCCATTACGGTTTCTGTTTCGGCTGCCAATTAAGTTTCGGTCGAACTTTGCTATAAATAAAAGCATTAAAAACCGAAAACCGGTTATTAAAAATACCGGTTATCTTGAGCAGTTTTTACACTGCGGTTAAATGGGCGATGAAAATTACCGGTATAACCGAAACCGGTTTTTTCAGCGATAACCACCATCCCTACACCCAATTACTTTGGTTAATCGACGTTCTACTATATGTAATATTTTAGATGCATGAATGATTGTCGATTTTGAACTGTTTGAACCCTATTCAACAAGCCTCAAATGCACGAAGTGAAATCCAAAAATTGTTCCCACCTCAGAATATAAACATAAAAAGGTCTACTGCTTGTCCACTACGAGTGGACTCTGCCACCGTTAGCGTGTTGTCAGTTCAAGTCGGAGTTGCCGTGGCTGCCAATCTTTGCGAAATAACAGTGAATGACTCTGAATTAACAGCAGTTTGAAACTTCCTGGCAGATTAAAACTGTGTGCCGGAACCGGGACTCGAACCTGGGAAGTTTGGAAAGTAGGAGGCGAGGTACAGGCGAAAGTAAAGTTGTGAGAACTGATCGATCGTAAGTCGTGTCGGGGTAGCTCAGTCACAGCGTTTGCCCGCGAATAGGCAAAGGTCCCAGGTTCGAATCCCGGTTCTGGCACACAGTATTAATCTGCCAGGAAGTTTCATAACAGCGCACACTCCGCTGCAGAGTGAAAGTTTCATTCTACCAACAGTTCGTTTGACAATGCAGGGTTTAACCACATTTGAGTATTAAGACTCTACAACGTCAAAATTTTAAACATGGCTGCAATTCAGCAACGGTAGGACAACAATCCAAGAGTCAACACAGTTTCAGCCGACCAGTTGCATAAAATAGTTTACATCTGTAAATCTTTACCCAGGTTTCGGCAAAATTAATTTTGCCTTCTTCAGATTTCAGATTTCTAATGGCGCCCTTGTTTATATTTTTCTGGTGTTATGATGTGTGGTGTTTGTACCGTTCCCTCCCACCGGGTGCGTGCTGTTTGTTTCTAGTTTGTGGTGCATGCACTATGCTGGCCGCTGAATAGTTTCTAACTTTTTTCTCTAATTTTTGCGTGTACGCACGTATATATATTCTGCCACCCACATAGCTCGGCTCCAGACTTCTTTGCATCTTATTTCCCATTTTATTTTATGTTTTCCTTCAGTATCATATCACATACAGTTCCCGTGTGTCAAATTCATTCGCGTCCGCGACTGCGTGCACGCCCATCAGCCCTCTTGGCGCCACTTAGTGCGGGCGCACGCCACTAGGGCTCTGTCGCCTCTGCCAGTACGCAGGGCTCACTTGACCTGTGTGTGGACATGCTCCAAAATTTTATAATGTCACTTTGGTTTTAAATTTTAAAATTCTTAATCTATTGACATGGAGTCAGCCACATTTTAACAATTTTTTTTTTTTTAATGTGAGTTTTATTGTAAGTACATTTTGACCTATACTGGAATTTTAATTTCTTACGTTAGAAACACCTTTGTATTTTACTATTTTTCATACTTGTGTGTCACGTTTTCATTAGGTATCCTTCTGAAGAAGGCAAAATTAATTTTGCCGAAACCTGGGTAAAGGTTTATAGATGTAAACTATTTTATGCAACTGGTCGGCTGAAACTGTGTTGACTCTACAACGTATTATTTCAGAACGGTGTTATTATGGTAACTCAACTGTTTGTTTAGTGAATTCCCACAAGAGAGTGCTCCTTAACCGTAGATCCCTATGTAGTGCTGTAACCAATTTCACTCTAAAATTCCTGCAAGAGGAAGAGAAAATATGGACCGTAGATGGTTTTGTGGATTGTATTACTGATCGGTACCTCATCAGTGAACCAGGAAACAGCTCAAGTGGTGAAATGTATGGCTGTATCCAGAGAGACTCTTACAAGCTGTTCATGTTTTAACTGGTGTATTTGATAGTTCGACTAAGTGCTATGTTGCACGTGCTACTAAACCTCCATTCTTTAAATAACGTAAAATGAGACCATGGAAACCGGCCGTCTTAAAATAAATAAGTATTTTGCGATCTTCGCTTTCTACTTTTGAAGATAATTAATCTATCAGATCGCCTACACAACCTGCGATGCGAGGTAATATCTTTTAAGGTACATTTCTACCCGCACCCTGTTTGTTTATTTTGTCATTTAACCGTTTAGCTACATTCATGGATCAGAGGTTTCATGTAATAATTACTTTTCTAATAGTGAACTGTGCATTCAAGACGCTGCCCTCTATCCCACTGTCACAATAATAAACGAATATGTGTACTTGGTTATTTTACTTATTACTTCTTCCTAGACAGACACTAATATATATTTCATGAAACATGGTAGCGGCACAGCTCAGTCCAAAGTGTTTCTTCAAACAAAATCCGGCAATGTCCTTTTGCTGAAACCATGCCCTGTTTTCCTTCTCTGACGAAACTAGGCTGATTGGTACGGAGCAATGAGCGCAGTAGTTTAGCGAGAGTGAGTTGTCGGCACTGGCAACTGGATAACTATCCCATGCGGTCGTTTTATCTGTTTGTCCTACCGAGGTCCAACTCTATCCCTCTGCAAAATTTCATCCGAATCGAAGCAGTAATTTATCGTGAAAGCATAACAAACAAACTGTTACAGTTATGTTAAAGAGTACGATTAAACATAATAATAATTTACTTAGTACTATTTAGGTTTGTCTTATTATGTCTTCAAGTAGACGGCGAGGAGGTGATGATGTAGTTTTGTATCAATATAGTTTTATTTTAAAGAGGGCCCCAAAGTCATTTTTGCCCCGGGGCCCTTGGTGACATAGATTCGCCACTGTTTCTGGTATTTGTCCACCTGGGTGTGTATTGTGAGCAACTCTTTCGCATTCGACAGTTCACTTTTATGGGATACCACATGCACTACCAAAGCTGCGCTAACATGCAAGACATCTCCGTTTTCGAATGCCATAAATTTGATCCAGAATAGGCCTACACTCTCAGGTTGCTACGTTTTTACGACATATTTTTCAGAATTCATATAAAAAACTTTTGTCAATGCACTAAATATATCACCATGATAAACTAGGATGCAGTAAAAGATTTATATATACAAGATATTTTAATTTCTCATTTAACAATTTACTTCCTCATTGGTCAATTTTACTTACGGCCTCGGCGGCGTAGTGTACTGATGTTGGCAACGACCTTTGAATGCTGTTTGAAAACTCGAACAGGTAAAATGAGAGAAAATAATTTTTCATGTTTACCATCTTCTTGTAGACGGGTCAAAATCAGACCACGGCGTTGGGGCCGGGGTATATAGGGTGCAGCCAAGACTGGAGGGCGTCATCTCTCTAGGAAAACTGGCCTCAGTATTCCAGGCCGAAATCACTGCCATCAGGGCATGTGTGGAGGAGAATTTGCGTAGGTGCTACAAAGACCGTAGCATCTACATCTATTCAGACAGCCAGGCAGCCCTGAGATCACTGGCAGTTCCGGCAACAAGGTCTAAAACTGTTGCAGAACGTCACAGGGTTCTGGTGGAGCTAGGGGAAAGCAATAGAGTAAACCTATTGTGGGTCCCTAGCCACTCGGGGATCAGTGGCAACGAACATGCCGACAGATTAGCCAGGATGGGGGCAGAGACTCCATTTACTGGACCGGAATCTGTCCTGACAATCACCAAGACAATGATCAAATTGGACCTACATAACTGGCTCAGAAGACAGCACGTAGAATATTGGACCAAAGTCTACCAACAAAAACATGGTAAGGTAATGATGCCAAAGCCGTGTTTTAAAAGAAGCCCTGCAATCCTGGGGCTGAACAGGAGAGAGATTAGACTCATGGTTGGATTGCTGACAGGCCATGGGAATTTCAAAAAACACCTACATACAATGGGAATAACAGAAGAGGATCCTAAATGTAGGATCTGTGATGCTGGTGATGAAACTGCCATCACATCTAATCTTCGAATGCATTGCATTGGAGAGTAAAAGGCACAGAACATTTGGGACAACCAGACCCGAAGAAATTGAGTCTGATAAAGAACTGGTAAAGGGACTCCTTGCACTGTTTAAGGGCATTGGTTGGCTTTTCTAAATATACAGGGAGCGATACCTCACAATAAACTTAGTTTCGGTGCAGGCAGTGGCGGGTTGGACCAAGACTGTTTTGGCTTCACCGAAAACAATAAAATCAAATCAATCAAATCAATCTTCTTGTATGTACACTTGTCCAGTCAGTAAATTAATTATCCTCCTAAAGCGAACATTCTCTTGCCAACATTATCAAATTACGCCGCCGATGCTGTAACTAAAATTAACATCGCAGTAGCTTCAGACATCGTTAGGGGGTGTATGAGCCATTATAACTAGTAAGAAACAGTGTGCATCATTTAAAAGTAATTAGCATTGTTATTGTCTAAATTTTGCTACTGTATTAGTGCGTAGTGTCGAATCCTTCACTGAAAAAAAAATTAAATAAAATATAAATTGTGGTGTCACACAAGTACGAAGTGCGCGCTACGTACTTTCGCCGCGCGCCGCCATGCAGGCACGGCGCGGCGTTCTTACGACGTCAGCCACGAGCGCCCTCTGCTGCGACTCCGCTCGTGGCCACGACTGCTGCATCGGCCACTTGGGAATCAGATAGGCACCAGTTAAGACTTGGCTATTGGATAGGCACTAGGAACCATCAGTAGGCAGGCCTCTATCTAAACTATGTATCAGCATTCTGCAGTCAAGAACTATGTAAAAGTTAAGTATTACCAAGACTCCACGAAATATATATCTCGTTCTAATTTAGCCTAGTGTTCTAGTTTCTGCTGTCCCACTGGCCGGTCACCTCCGTACCTGCACACGCGTGCATCCTTTATTCCTTTGTCGGTCTCTTTATACTCGGCCACCGACACCTATGACAACCGGCGGAAACGAGAGACAAAAGTGGCGATGAGGCTAGGATAAAAAAAAGATATAAAAAATAAAATAAAATAAATAAAAAGTGTCAAAACCAGTCGTTTACAACGTGTACAAATTGTGCATAACTACAAATAAGTCAACCCACTTCGCATAGTTTTGAACACCTTCTTGGTATCCATTTGTCACGATGAAAATTTATTAACCATGTTTTACGCCCTTTAGGATTCATTGGAAACGAAAAAGAAAACCAAAACCATTTTCTGAACGATCAGAACAATTCGGAGCTGCACAGTCCACCATGCTGAAAGCGTATCGGCTGTCCTATTCTACAAACATGCGCGTCGAAGCGGAGGAACGAAAATGGCGGCTGCGCACGCCCCGCCTACAGCCAGGCGCCCTGCTGCGGCTTGCTCTCCACTGGTCTCGGCTCACGGCGGCGCTGCTGGTGTGTTTCAGGCCTCCGCCGCCGCCGCCTCTGCGGCGCTGCTGCTGCTCGCCGTGTCTGCCCACACCTCTAGTGACGTCACCGGCCGTGGGCGAGGTCCTCGTGCTGCCGACGGTAAGTCCAGCGCTGAGGGCAAACGGTCGCCTGTAGCCACTCACTGTCGTCCCACAGAGTTCTGCGTGCACAGGAGTACCGAATGTGTACTGATCAGGTTGAGGGACTGAGCAATATCACCAATAACTTTGAAATACACTACTGGCGATTAAAATTGCTACAGCAAGAAGAAATGCATATGATAAACGGGTATTCATTGGACAAATACATTGTACTAGAACTGACATGTTATATTTTCACGCAATTTGGGTGCATAGATTCTCAGAAATAAGTACCAAGAACAACCACCTCCGGCCCTAATAATGGCCTCGATACGCGTGGGCATCGAGTCAAACGGAGCTCGGATGGTGTGTACAGGTACAGATGCCTGTGCAGCTTCAACACGATACCACAGTTCATCGAGAGTAGTGACTGGCGTATTGTGACGAGCCAGTTGCTCGGCCACCATTGACCAGACATTTTCAATTTTTTATTTTATTTTTTATTTTTATTTTTTTTATCAGCTCTTTATTTTTTTCCATATAACATACTGACATTCAGTGATAAGATATAACACAATTTCAATCCACATACAACAAATACAATGCCAATTATGCTTGAAAAACACAACATACATACAGAACAGAATTTCACACAAAATATACTATTTTTAATTGGTGAGATATCTGGAGAATGTGCTGGCCAGGGCAGCAGTCGAACATTTTCCGCATCCAGAAAGGCCCGTACAGGAATTGCATCATGCGGTTGTGCATTATCCTGCTGAAATGTAGGGTTTCACAGGGATCGAATGAGTGGTAGAGCCTCGGGTCGTAACAAAACTGAAATGTAACAGCCACTTTTCAAATTGCCGTCGATGCGAACAAGAGGTGACCGAGATGTGTAATCAGTAGCACCCCATACCATCACGCCAGGTGATACGCCAGTATGTCCGTGACGAATACATGCTTGCAATGTGCGTTCACCGCGATGTCGCCAAACACAGATGCGACCATCGTGATGCTCTAACCAGAACCTGGATTCATCCGAAAAAAATGACGTTTTGCCATTCGTGCACCCACGTTTGTCATTGCGCACACTGATCTGTATTTACACACAGACAGCTGTCACCACCCTTCACAGAGGAATGGGGTACTTAAAACTCTAGTACATGGGGCGCGCACTATCTCCGACGCAGAGAGTCTACCCCAGGAATTGGAACACCTGAGAACTGTATTTTGAAAAAATGGGTACTCAGCGTGGTAGATTCAGTGGGCTCTCCGCCCAACCACTACATCACAACCTGTGGAAATGGACGAAAACATGAGGGAGGATGTAGGCACTGCGTTCGTTCCATTTACCGGCGCACTCTCGGGGAAGGTCGCCCGCATTTTGAAAAAACACCAGGTTGGAACTGTTTTTTGTCTGCCGAATAAAATTCGTGCACTGGTGGGGAGTACCAAAGATGATCTCGGTTTGAGGAAGGCTGGCGTGTACCAGATTCCGTGTCAGTGTGGAAAGTCATATATTGGACAGACAATGCGTACCGTCGAGGATCGATGCGTTGAACACCAGAGGCACACACGATTGATGTATCCGAGCAAGTCGGCGGTCCCTGAACATTGTTTGTCGGAGAATCATGATATGAACGCACTAGGATTCTGGTAGAGACGTCGAGATACTGGGACTGCGTCGTTAGAGAGGCCATTGAAATTCGCACAAGTGATGGCCTCATAAACCGTGACTGTGGCTATAATCTTAGCAAAGCTTGGAAACTAGCGATTGGGTTAATTAAGAGTAAATCTAGCAAACGTAACAAAGTGACGACCACAGCGGACAGAGCCCTCATACCGACGCCTTCGGAATCGGTTCCACTGCGAGGCCGCGGCGCGGACCGCGGTGGGGTCGCTCCGCGCGCCGAGGGTATTTAAATCGCCCGCTACCGGGCTAGAAGCCAGTTCCCTTTGAGCAGCCATAGCGTGCCGATCTCCGTGCCAGCGCGTTTCCAACACCATACTGACCTCCAGCATTACCGATGGAGGGCGCCACCAACTTGTAACTCATTTTCAGCCAGAAGTCAGAATACTTTTGATCATATAGTGTAATAATCAAATAAATACTGGGAATGAACACCATAGATGAAGCAGTTAGAGCGAACAGGCTGAGATGGTGGGGTCATCTACATCTACGTCGACATACATAATCCGCAATTCACCGTAAGGTGCGTGGCGGAGGGTACACTGTACCACTACTAGGCATTTCCTTTCCTATCCCACTTCCAAATTGAACGAGGAAAAAACGAATGCCTATATACCTCCGTACGAGCCCTAATTTCTCTTAGCTTGTCTTTGTGATCTTTACGCGAAATGTAAGTAGGTGGCAGCAAGATCGTACTACACTCAGCTTCAAATTCCGGCCCCCTACATTTACTTAACAGAAATTCACGAAAAGAACGTCGTCTTTCTTCCAGCGATCCCCAATTGAGTTGCCGGAGCATTTCTGTGACACTCGCACATTGGTCGAACCTACCCGTAACAAATCTAGCTGCTCGTCTCTGAACCGCCTCTATGTCTTTCTTTAAACTGAACTGCTTCTATGTCTTCCTATAAACTCATCTGCTGCGGGTCCCAAACACTTGAGCAATACTCAAGAAGTGGTTGTACAAGCGTTTTATACGCGGTCTTCTTTACAGGTGAAGTACATCTTCCCAAAATTCTCCCAATAAACCGAAGTCGGCTGTCCGCCTTACTCACAACTGTCCTTACATGCTCGTTCCATTTCATATCGCTCTGCAGTGTTACGCCTAGATATTTGAACGACGCGACAGCATCAAGAAGCTCACTACTAATGCTGTATTCGAACATTATGAGATTGTTTTTTCTACTCATGCGCATCACCTTACATTTTTCTACATTGAGAGCTAGCTGCCAATCTTCGCACCAACTAGAGATTTTGTCTAAGTCATCCTGTATGCTATTACAGTCAGTTACAGACGACATCCTCCCATACACCAAAGCATCATCAGCAAACAGCCGCAAATTACAACTTACTCTGTCCATCAGATCATTTATATAGATAGAAAATAATAGCGGTCCTATCACACTCCCCTGGGGCAAGCCTGACGATACATGCGTCTCTGATGAACACTCGCCGTTGAGAACAACATACTGCGTTCTATTACTTATGAAGTCTTCCAGCCAGTCACAAATCTGTGAACCTATTTCATAAGCTCGTATCTTTGTTAGCAGTCTGCAGTGTGGCACCGCGTCGATCGCCTTTTTGAAGTCGAGAAAAACACAATGCGCCTGTTGCCCTTCGTCCATGGCTCGCAAGTTGTCATGTGAGAAAATGGCAAGCTGAGTTTCACATGAACGATGTTTCCTAAACCCATGCTGATTCATGGAAAGAAGCTTTTCCGTTTCAAGGAAATTTACTATATTCGAACTGAGCATGTTACACGCATGGGAGAAGCAAGGTTACCTAATAGACTCATGAGCTCGGCAGTGGAGAGTAAGAGGAGTCGAGGTGGACCAAGAAGAAAGTACTTAGATTCGGTGCAGAATGATTTTGAAGTAAAAGGCATAACATCAGACGAGGCATCAACGTTAGCATTGAATAGGGGATCATGGAGGAATTTTATTAGAGGTATTATGCTCCAGACTGAACGCTGAAAGGCATAATCAGTCTCTAATGATGATGATGATGATGATGATGACTCTTCCCAATACGTAATAAAATTTATAGAAATTCATATATGGCAATATTTAAATATTAGATACATATATCGCCGCGTAGTGTAGGGTGCCAACTCACAGATTGCATGCACTGTCGTTCCCATCCAAGTTTACACTCCTACCTTGAGCATGGGTGTGTGTCGGTTTTTTACGTAAGTAATTTAACTAGTTTGTACAGTCGGGAGCGATTAGATTGGATTAATACTTGTGCCACAGACCATAAGTACATTTCGCAATGATGCGTAATGTGTCAGTTTATTAAAAGTTGTCTATACATGACAGACAATATTTTAAGGATTTTTTAATTATATTTTTAAGCGAAAATACAAACTTTTATCTAAAATTTCATCCAATATGTACAAGGAGTTGCCAAACAGAAATTCTGTTAATTTCTTTTTAAATATTAATTGGCTCTCTGTCACACTTTTTATGCCACTTGGAAAGTGACTAAAGACTTTTGTAGCAGCATAATTGACCCCTTTCTGTGCCAAAGTTAGATTTAACGTTGAATAGTGAAGATGACTCTTTCTCCTCGTGTTGTATGCTCACTACTGTTAGTTTTGAATTGGATCAGTTTGTTAATAACAAATTTCGTAGGTTAATTGTGAAGCTACAGTGAAGATCCTTAGATCATTAAATAAATGTCTGCTGATAGATCTTGCGTGGGTTCCAGCAATTATTCTGATTACACGATTTTGTACAATGAATACTTTTTTACTCAATGTTGAATTGCCATGGAATATAATCCCATGCGAAAGCAGTGACTGAAATAAGCAGAGCAAGTTAATTTACTGAGATGTATATCACCAAAACTCATAGGTAGAAGAACTCAAGTGTTTCAGCAGATCTTCAATGTCTTTCTTCAAATTCAATCCCTCATCAATGCAAACACCTAATTTATTTTAATATTCCACCTTAGCTACAGATTCCTGTTCAAAGTCTATTGAAAAATCCCAGTATATACAGTTTCATACAGGCATGCCAAAGTTTAATGAGAGTCTGTTTGACAAGACCACACTCAATTTTCTGAAAGACATAATTTACAATTTCACCAATTAATTCCTGTTTATCAGGCTTAATAGCTAAACTTGTATGGTCAGAAAAAAAACAGCTTAGCATCTTCATGAATATAGTATGCCAACTCATTAATATATGTATGTGTTAAGAAGAGCAAAGGCCCCAAGACCGAACCTTGGAAGCCTATTTTTAATAGCTTCTGAGTTAGAGCAATTAGCTGTTTTTTTCGTATTATATTAACTGCTTGTATCAACTTTCTGCACTTTCCAGTTAAGTAAGATTTATACTATTTGTGCACTGCCCCACTCATACCACAGTACTTAAGATTATCTAGAAGTATTCTATGATTTACACAGTCAAAAGCCTTTGATATATATCAAAAAATCCCAACAGGTGATGTCCGGTTATTCAGAGCATTTAATATTATATGACGTCAGTAGTTTTCTCCCTTAGATTTACAAACATTTAAAGATTAAAAAAAAAAATTTTTTTTTCTTTAGAAATACGCCAGTATAACAATGCAATGTGATGTCAGCTTTCGTTAATAGAAGAATATGAACATCACACTGAAGCAAGGCTCAAGGTTACACAGATTTGTCAGAGGAGATTAAAGGAGGATGGGGGCAGAAACTGTAGTAATGTGGGAGGAGGACACGAACAGCGAGAGTGTGGTGGTGAGGATGGAGAGGAGGGAGCAGCAGAATCAAGGGGAAAGAAGGCTGTGGACAAACAGAGAGGGGAGGAGATGGACGAGGAAAGGGGCAGAGAGATGGACATGGAGAAGAGGAGAGCGGGGAGTGTAGGCTGTGTTTACAATTCCCATTTATTAGGCATCTTGAAATTAGACATGTTCAAAGTGTGTGGTTTCTCTTTTACTTCTTTCCCATTTAATCTGAAACAAGACACAGTAGTGCATGGCTAGTTGAAAATAAAATGTGTGATAATGACAAAACCGTGTGCAAATTTAAATGAGAGGTTGTTTTCCTTTGCAGAGCCAGCAAGCAAATACCTGCCCCCAGGAGCGGGGAGCTCTGGGGCCGGCGCGAGGGAGTACCTGACCCCGGAGGCGGGAGGGACCACCACAGCCGCCAGCGCAGATGCCTCCACATCCGCTGCCTCTGAATCCGCAACTGACAAGGGTAGCACCACTCCGGCATCCGTGTACTTGCCGCCCGGGTCCCAGTACCTGCCTCCGGCTAACGAAACTGAAAATACTGAGACTGCAGACGGAGTCTCTCCGGCTGACGGTGGAGCCGGGGACACTTCCGAAGCGACGACAGAGAAGCCTACCGGCACCGATGACGAGGCCGAAGACGGGAAGACTTCGGAAGCTGCAGGAGAGTCCAGGAAAACGACTACGCCCGCACCCGAGTATGTCCCACCGGGACCCAAATACCTCCGTCCGGGGAACGAGTACCTACCTGCAGAAAACGTGACAGAGGCTGCTGAAGAAGGAACTGGCTCTATGGAAGGCCCTAAAATGGACCAAGATTCTTCAGAAGGGTCGACAGAAGCCAAAGAAGAAAGTGCATCTGAAGGGACAGCAACGGAGAAGGCCTCTGGTGGGGAGGGTGGGGAAAATAACACACAGAGTCCTGGTCCCAAGTACCTGCCACCATCTGGCACTTACTTGCCATCTGAAGGTAAGAAACCTGCAAGAGAGGCGGACAGAAATGCGAAGGACACAGGAGGTGATGTCGACAGTGGGCAGGTGCCAAAAAATGGCGGTGCTGCCAAGAGACCTGCCGTTTCCTACCTGCCACCAGATGACGGACCCCAGAAGATGTACCTGCCGTCACCAAATGACACCGCAGCCAAAACTGCTGACGGTGAGGGGAGCCAGACTGCGTCGACGACACGGGCTGCTGCCGAAGAGGCTACGACACCGGCAGAGAAAGTGGAAGGCTCTACACGGGCCTCCAATGGAGGTACAACTTCTGGAGGGTACGATCTGCGGGCACCGGCATCGTACCTACCCCGTGTTACAGGTTCAGGAGCTACCAGGAAGTACATACCGCCTGGTCGACCTACAACTAGCTCGAGGTACGGAGGTAACAAGTACCTCCCTCCTGGAGGCCCAGCTGGCTCCTCCAGGAAGTATCTCCCACTGGGCAGACGTCGAGGTGGCGACCGGGTGGCTGCTGCCGAATCTAGAAACACTCTCGTCACGGTCGACCCTATAGATAGGGCTACGAGGACCAGGGAGCGGCTACTGAAGAGAGGCCGAGCCAGGACCACTACCACAGAGAAAAATGACGTGGTCAGCCCGGTGGATGACACAACATCAATTGATGAAAAGATCACAGCTTCCCAGAGCACCACTACCTCGAAGCCTCCTCGAGGTGAGACTGTTCTCACAGACGGTAACCACAAAGATCCGGAGCCGATGCCGCACGACTGGTCGGCGACGAAGCGCCATCGGCAGAGGTACAGGAGTAATGTAACAGTCGGCAAGCCTTTAAGGCGGCGCGGCAAGCCAGTCACAAGTCGTGGCACTGCCAGGGTCCACGTCACACTCTCGAGGATACCTGTGCAGTCTGAACCTCCACAAAAGCCTCCAGTACTGGAGGTCACCGCCCTACCAGAAGCTGCGGCCGACTCTGAAGATGGTGTCAAGGTGTCCACAGAGGTCTCGCAGCTCGACTCCTCACAAGAGGCTTCGGTGGTCCAGGCGAGCAGCCCACCAACCCCTGTCAGGTACATCGACGGTGCCGCTCCACGCCGGCATACAGAGATGACGAGGCATACGATTTCTCCACAGCAGTCACCCAAAGTCTTTGACGATTATGACGAAGACTACGTGTGGGATCAACCAGAAGTCGACAGGGACGATGACGAGGCACAGCCACCGTCTGCGAGCGACTACTTTGAGTCACGGAGGAGCTCCCCGAGGCAGAGAGGCTTTCCACGCCACCGTCCAGCTGCGACACAGGTAGTAGTGGCCGTCCTTTAGATGCTCAAATGTTCAAATGTTTGTATAGCTTATGAGACTTAACTAAGGGGTCATCAGTCCCTAAACTTACAAACTACTTATGAACTAGTTAACACTAAGGATGGCACAAATATCCATGCCCGAGGGGGGATTCGAACCCCTTTAGATGCTGTTCAT
Organism: Locusta migratoria; assembly: GCA_026315105.1. Taxonomy (NCBI): domain Eukaryota; kingdom Metazoa; phylum Arthropoda; class Insecta; order Orthoptera; family Acrididae; genus Locusta; species Locusta migratoria. The sequence continues at coordinate 26,378,021 of CM048754.1, read as the reverse complement.
TGGTGATGTGCAAAGTAGATCTCCACTTTCACTCTACAGTGAAGTGCGTCCTGGTTTGAACTAGGACATCCAACTGGCACCCTCCGTCTTGTGGGCGGTGTCGTCACGAAATCAGCTCTCCTGGCACGATGCTTGACCCATTCTCACAGCTTCAGTGTTGTCAGCACTTCGAATACCGAACCAAAAGTTGGACAATAGTAAATACACCACAAAAGAAATATTCATTCTGCAAACAGCCCCCTAGTCTGCGGCTAAACCATTCCTTCCTTCCTGGAGTGCTGGTCCGGCAGGTGTGGCACAGAAAGCTTCTTGACAGTTGTCAAAGGGAAAGGCAGGTGGCAGCAGGGTTGAAGCCGTGGGTTTGGTTGGGAGCCGTGCTCGGATAGCTCAGTTGTTAATGGCACTGCCTGTGAAAGACAAGCATACGCTTGCAAATCCTGGCCTTCGTACAGTTCTAAAGTGTCCGCAAGTTTCAAAGTAAAATAAAAATAGTAACAAAAGAGCTGCTCAAAGAACGCAAAAAGAAAAGAACAAAAAGTACTGGTCTGTTCAAATAATTCAACAGTTTCTCTTTCTTCTATTTTAGGTTACTCAATTACAAACTAGTTCATCTAATTATCACACATCAAAAGAAGGGAAAATTTTGACCAAATCTACAGGTGGTGAGAGGAAAGGCACCTAGCTCTAAATAAAGGACAATGTCAGGTGATCCAGTTGAGTAGGAGAAACAATCCCTTGCTGTTCGAATACAGCGTTAGTAGTGCGCTGCTTGACAGAGTCGCATCAATGCAATAGCTAGGCGTAATACTGCACAGTGATGTGAAATGGAACGAGCATATAAGGACAGTCGGGGGGAAGGTGGATGGTCGACTTTGGTTTACTGGGAGAATTTTGAGAAGGTGTGATTCGTCTGTAAAGGAGACTGCATGTAAAACGCTTGTACGACCCCATCTTGAGTAATGCTCAAGTGTTTGGGATCCCCACCAGATCGCTTTAAAGGAGGACATAGAGGCAGTTCAGAGGTGGGTGGCGAGGTTTGTGCGGGTTTGAGGCTTCAGAACTCAAATGGGATTCACTGGAGGGAAGGCAACGTTCTTTTCGAGAAGCACTGTTGAAGAAACTTAGATACCGGAATTTGAGGCGGACTGCAGAACGATTCTACTGCCGCCAACGTATATTTCGCGTAAAGACCATAAGGATAAGATCAGAGATATTAGCACTCGTACGGATCCATACAAGCATTCGTTTTTCCCTCGCTCTATATGGAAGTGGAACAGGAAAGCGAGTAACTACAGTATTTTTGTAGATTTATCAAAGAAATCACGTATCTAAACGTTTTTGAAAGTATGTCAGTTTCTGTTATGAGATAGAATGTCTTTGTAGATACAAAAACTTTGGGCAAATGTTTTATTTACTCGAATTGCCACTCTCAGCTTACAGTAGCATCTCCTGCAAGGCAGAGGGAACTGATTTGCTGTATCGTATTCGTTCCTTATGGATTGGCTAAACCAGTAAGGAGCATTAACCAAGCATCCCACGTGTTACAACGCAGGATATCAACAATGCATGGAGCGTGATCTGTAATCACGAGAAGAAGATTTTTAAGCTCGATAGCAACAGGCTACAGTTTTTGTCTCAGGTCCGTAAGTAATTCCATTGCTGTACGGGCATTGGATTTCCGCAGCTCATACATTTTCAACCTTCTACCGTGCTAAGGGAAGAACTAAATTGTTGAAAACATATAGTTCCATTGACTCTATGGTTTCGTTCACAATGATTCCCACTTGGCACTCAGACACTTTCCCCTTGATTCCTTGTATGGTTTCTTCATAAATAGGCTCCATGCAGGTTTTTTTCTCAAAGCACTCACACCAGGCATCAGAATCTCTGAGAAATCACTTGAAAGCTGTATGATTCACCTTATGGTTTGTTCTTCAGGCTGGTTTGATGCTCTCCACCCTACTTTATCTTGAGCAAGCCTCTTCATCTTCTCATAAGAACGGCAACCCACATTTACTTGGAATTTTCTTACTATATTCATCTCTTGGTCTCCACCTGCGATATGGACCCCACACGCTTCCCTCCAACGCTAAATTCACGATTCCTCTATGTCTAAGAATGTGTCCTACCAATCGATCCCTTCTTTTACCCCATGTATGCCAGAAACTGCTTTTCTCCACAATTCTGTTCAGTACCTTCTCATTAGTTACGTGATCTACCCACCTAATCTTCAGTATTTTTCTGTAGCACCACATTTCTAAATCCTCTATTCTATCTGAACTATTTATTGTCCATGTTTCACTTCCTATCAGACGACACTCCAAACAAATGCCTTCAGAAATGACTTCCCAACACTTAAATTAGTATTTGATGTTAACCGGGGTACAGCGGTCGGAATGAGCACCATGTGTGCCTCAAACCCTTGGACAACGGCAGTAGAAGGCTCAAACATGGAATGATACTTTGGCGAAGAGTATGGAGATAAAATATTTAAAAAAAAATTCAAAATTTTAAACATGGCTGCATACAGATAGGAACTGGCTGATCCTGGTTGGATGCACCTAGTGCTATCCTGGACTTCCAGCCCCAAGGCACTGAAAAGGTCAAGACCCAGCAAGTTCATCGCTACTGGTGTATCTACGACAAGGAGATGCATTCTGCAAGTTGTGGTGCCATGTTTGATGAGTGCCGTAAACTGGCCTTTTACCATCACAAAGTCATTGCTGTAGCTTCGAAGGTTGTGGGTAAATAGTTGAAGAGGGGGAGCGCCCAAGCGTTGGTAAGTTTTCCACACACTGATAGAACAGGTAGACCCAGTGACTACCTGGAAGTCGACTGGGTGGCCATTGATCAACACTGACAGGGTTACCCAGTTACCATGAACAGGAAGCACTGCATGAACATGGAGATCCTTCTGATAAGCCGTGTCTGGGTCGTCGTGTGAAGCAGGATCAACTTGAGTACAGTCAACCTGCATCCTGGAGGAAGCATGACAGACTTCAGCATTGTGCCCCGTTTTTCCACACGAGTTACATTTGGTACGGCAAAACTGACACTGATGCCTAGGGTGTGTGACAAAATACTCTTTGCAAAAAGGTAACTGCATAAGACCGTGAGTAAACGAGATTTGTTGACCAGAAGGAAGATGCGGAGGTGGTTGCTGAGGTGTCTGTCGGCGGGTGGAGAGGGTCACATACGCCTGAAATGGATTATGGAAGGAGGCAGTTGCTTGGATGGACTATTCAAACGCCTGAATAACTGGAAGACATGCTTCTAAGGAGGGATCCCCTAGCTTTAGTAAGTCCTTCTGGAGACCCTAAGTTGGGAGCACAAACGAAGGTCATATCCCTCACGAGCGATTCCACATACGATTGTTGGCAGCTATCATTGGCACATCGAAATCGGCAGTCCCTTGAGGGTAGGGATCCATTCCTGATACTACTGACCTTGCTTCTTGTGGTAGCTAAAGAATTTGTGTCGAGCTGTTGTAACATGCACTTGTGAGTCAAAATACTCCTGCAAGCAAAACTTCAAGTCGACATAGGGTAGGGCATGTTGTTCGTCCTCCGGTTTTAATTGCTGAAGAAGACGGTAAACCTCAGGACCAACATAGGCGAGGAAGAAAGCCCTATCGTAGGCATCACCAGAGATACCGTACGCCAGGAAATGTTGCTCAAGGCAGGCCATGTAGTTTACCCAAGGTTCCATCTGCATATCAAACGCCGGGAAGGACGGAGGGGCATCCCAGAACCCTTTACTATCATTAAGAGAACGAGGCATGCGGTGGGCTCCTTCCACAGCTGAAGCGCTAACGGCCTCCACTGCCTTTGCGAGTTCCTGCTGGACCAACTGCTTGTCCCGTAAGAGGAGCAAAATTTGTTGCGATACATCAGGGGTTGCAGTGACTGGTTGACCCGTCCATGGTAAACAGCGACCAAGACAACAAAGAATACTACCTGCTTGACCACCTGAGTCCGAAAAAAATCCTTGTCGCCACTGCTATATATCACCTTGGAGATAATAACTGAAAGACACTGTCTGATACAGAAATTGTCTTTATTGACAAGACGACCTAATAAACTTCTGGACACAAAACAAACTAACAAACTTCTGAAACTAAGGCAAAAACAACAAACAGCAACTAAAAGTTTCCTTCTTCACCATTAGGTAAAAGTGAGGGAGATGACGACAGCCTTGAGAGAACGGCCAGACAGACGGAGCTGGACGACATATTCTGTTGCAGGAAGTCCTGGAGACACGGCGTCGCTGGCAGAGACTCTCCACTGGAGGCGTCAGTCGCGGTCCCTCAGCTGTGGTTCTCGTAGGCCATCGGCGGAGAACTGGGGTCGTGTTGCACTGCGCCCCCTTAAATAGTCGGCACGCAGTGATACGTGGCAGTCTCAGCTGGTCTCATGTGACTGTGCAGAGGAAAATAGTTCCGGTTTAGTGCGCTCTCTAGAGGTGCTCGTTGCGTCCTCTGGTGACTCCGGAACTGCCGCTGTGGGGCGCCTCACTGTTATGCATCCATGTGCTGGTACCCTGCATTGCGCGTTCTTTGCTCGTCAGGCGAACTACCGTTACATGACACTAATCATTTGCATATCATAGCATCTTCTTCCTGTCGATTAAATCTCGCGTCTGTAGCACGTCATCTTTGTGGTGTAGCAATTTTAATGGCCAGGAGTGTATGAAACTGAAAACTGGTGCGTGATTTGCCTGGAAATAGATAATTAAGCACATTTCCATAGAAATTACTGCCATGTAGTAACAGCTATCTCCCAATTCACGTGTTGTTTTATAAATCAAAACCAGACAATTACCTCTCATAATGAACTACTACTCTTCACTGCAAGCTGCACCACACAGCTGATGTCGATGTGAACACCATCTCCTCTAACCAGGTAGGAAAAATATTTGTGTTTGTTGGCTTCAGATGTTAAAACTACACAGAACAGAATTCTAGTCTTTAATTCGGGTATCCAGGTGTGCTGCAGGTACAATTTCTCCAATATTATGTAAGGCCAAGTGGGAACCACATGCCGATTTCAGTTCCTTTTTGTTCGTTTCTTTTCTCTTTTTTCGGTATCCTTCCAGCTTTCACCATATGCTGTTTCTGTCACAGGTCCATCAGAGGAAGTCAGCATTCCCACCCGTAAAAGCTGAAGAGACTCGTCCAGTGTTTGGCATTACCAAAGCACCCGTCGATGCTGCCACCAGAACAGTGATCCGACCGCCTGCCGTCCACACTCGTCGGCCACCGACCAAATACCGAGCGAAGCCACAGCGGGCTCGACCTGCGATCCGCATTGCTGACGCTGCAGAGGACACTGCGGAATTCGTCAGCATAACACCACGGCCACCTCCTGCTGTTCAGCACTCTGACAACCTGCCGAGCAGACATCAGCCGAAGACAGGTGAGGCTTCTAACTTCCGTGCTTCAGACACAACCCTCGGCAGTGCACAGTTCGGTAGCAGTACACCACACCCTCTGGCTACACTTCACCCGGCCAACAGACTACTGACTGAAGAACAGCTCGAGACAGAAGAGGCTCATCCCAGACATGAGGTGAATAATGTAGGATTGGACCCTCCTGTATTTGTTGGCAGTACACCACAGTTTACTGCTACTCCGAATCATACCAATAGAACACTGAATGAGTATCAGCTGAGGCTACAGGGGGATCGTATCACATATACTTCGACTGGCTCGCAGTTCAAAACTGCTGGAACCATCGACGGCACTCCTCGCCCTCCCACTGCGGTTCACAGCACCAGTCAGCCGACAAATGAATATAAACCAAAAGTGGCAGAGGTCCGCCCCACATACAGCAGAATCGATGTACTCTTGGAACCCCCTGACTTTATTAGTAATGGACCACAACAGCTCACTATTGCTCAGGATACCAGAAAGCCAATCAGCTATCAGCTACAGCCTCAACAGACCTATCACACATATAGTGGAACTGATACACCCCTGGAACCTCCTGGACTCGCCAATAATGTAGCATACCACATCACTGGTGCTCAGGCCACCAGCAGACCAGAAGCTGGAGAGGCTCCATCCGCATTCGGCGTGGCTGACACACGTATTGGCTCCGCTGCAATTATTAGCACTACCCTGCGCCCTGCCACCATTATTCACCAAACAAGCGAGTCACCGAGAAAATATCAACCGAAGGCAGTGCCGACGATCGAGCCTAGATTTCACTACCACACTCACTTCAGGTTCCAGAGATCAGTCATTCCAGATCACTCTTCTCCCGAATCAGCAGAGAGCCACAGAACAGATTCTAGAGTTGGTCGTTCTGAGCATGTAGACAAGCACAATGTCCAGCCAAGGGAATCGGCGGCAAATGGGAATAGCCTCAGCCTCGTCCAGCTTCTCCACAGCTTCTTCACAGCCAATCTCCGACGGAACACAGAGCTACCAGCTGACCAGAATATAGATTCCCTACCGTCAGCTACAAGTCGACCACCAGTGGACACAGCTGGGGTACAGTCGTCCACTGTTCGATACCGTGGCTCACCCAGCACTTATCAGCTCACCCCCAGTAGTCAACAACCCACAAGCAGCCCATACCAAGTGTCACTGAGAGCTCATCACTTTTCAACCAATTCTCATCAGCTTTATCACAGCAGCTCAGTAACGCCGAATTTGCTGCCGGACACAGAAACAGTGGAGATACCCCTCCACTCGACTATAAAATTGTCTTCATCACTGGATCGTGACATTAAGTCACTTATACAGGAATCTGTCCGTGAAGACAGTTACTCCACTGACTCCCTTCAGATGGAAGAGCAGCTGGGTGAACAAGAAACCACTCCTATGCTATCTAATGTCGACGGCTCAAAGGGTACTCTACTTGCACAAAGTGTCAGAAATAAACCAGATTCCCATCCACTACCAATACCGATAAAATCACCTCGGCGGGAGAATGGCTGTGACACTTCTTTAGTCGCCTCTTCAACAAATGGTTCCATAACTGAACAAAAGAAGCTGCCCCGTGACTGTCAATTTGGGCCACGTTTCCCACAACGATCACTGGCTTCGAAGCTCAGGCCAAGAATCACTGAAAATGCAAAGAGGAGAGAGATACTTGGAAAGACTGCTGAATCCAGTTTTGCAGCAGAAGAGATGGTAGCTGGTTCAGAAAGATCAAAGGTCAGGAGTACTTCAGCACAGAGTCAGATCAGTACTATACAACATGCTAGCCACTCTCCTGTATATGATACCAGTGACAAGGAAACTGACACCACTACTGAAAGTGCAGCATCCAAAGCCCATCCCAAATTGAACACTCGACTCAGTGCTTGGCTACTGGAGCATTCTGTTAGTCAGCGCAATAGGGGGAGCCCAGCTGCAGAACTGGGAGGCACGCGACAAGTGCAGAAAAATGGGAAGTTTCCTGCAGCCAGTAAAGGTGATGAAAGTAGGAATGCACCATTAGAAGCCTCTGCAAGCCAACAGTACAGTACAAACGCCAATGCTACTACTAGGAAGAAACTGCCTGTCCCCCGCCAGAGGACACAGGCTCTGCAGAGGAGGTTCGGAACGCCCGATCACAGAGCCGGTGGGCAGAGAGGTAACGCAGATGTCGTGTCCCGATCAAAATTCGACAGGGCACCTGTTGTAGACTCTGACGATGGCTCAATAGTTGAAGAGTCTACACCGCCTGTGAGGTCTAGGAACAGGCCCCATTGGCCGTTTGCTGCTCTGAGCAGGAAGCGGGCAGACAGTAGTGAGGAAATTAAAAAATCTAACTTTACTCTCCAGAACTCTACAAAGGTGGCAAGTGACATTGCACCTGAAACTGCTCCTCACCATACTAAAGTCGGGTCAGCTGTCAGAGACAGCTCCTATGATGCAAACAGTGATAAAGTGGAAACAAAAGACAAAGTGTCTGGCCGACGTAAGCTCAGCGCTGTCAACTCAAACCCACATGCCCGACGTATAGGTGGAACAAAGAACCGAAGCTCATTTGATTCAATCCAGGACAAATGGACAGACTTCGGTACTGTCGACACCGTGACTTCTGAAAAGTTGGGACAAGTGCGACACAGTGCAGAAAAGGTACGCTCCGACTCCTACTACCCCTCACGACAAGTCAGTGTGCCAGGCAACCACAAACGGATTTTAGACACTAACCTCTACAACAAGCAAACTGGTCACAGATCTCGCGTCATGGTCAATTTCCACACCACTCCTACGACCACACCGAGAGCTCTGAAGTTAAGAATCACACCACATCAAGTAGGTGACTATTCGTCACAAGAGTCGGCTGTCACCAAAACTCCTTATCACAGCGATATTCGTGGGGAAGGGCGTCAGGCAGTAAGGAGTAATGGTGGGTTCGGGGATAATGATGAAGAACGCCAGATCAGAGATTTCCTGGACAGGTTTGTCCCACTGATACTGGCAAAGGAGGGGTCAGAAAGGAAAGAAGACCGCACAGACGTACAGGTTCTGGAAAAAGGAAGAGAAAACTCACAGGTAGCTAAAGTGAGTCTTAGCAGATCAAGCAGGAAGTTTCCAAGTCGTGGTCTCGTTTGGAATGACACAGTGCCAGAGGCTACGTACGAGGTGGTGTCGCCAACTGTCGCCCCTGTCGTAATAGTACATCCTCCGGACAGCGAAGCAGATCGCAGACCGCGGGGATTCGACACGAGACATTTCTTAAGAGAACTTCCCTCTACAAGAGCTGATAAGCATCCTTTCATACTGAACATTACAGAGGATGAACCGGAGACAGATTTTCGGATGCACAGTGACTGCAATGGCAGAGGCGTATTTGACAGAAGTGGCATCTGCCACATCAGTGGGGAGGCAGAACAGTGGGATGACGGTAAAGGCGGTACCCTTGGGCCTCCTTTGCACGTCAGCAGGCGTTTCCTTCACAAGAAAATAGCAGCGCACGCGAAATCTGTCACCCCCTCCGGCAGGAACGACACTGGTGTGAGGAATACACTGGAAGCTCTACTGACGAGGCTCCACACGGCCCCGAGGCAGCAGTCGCCTCAGAGTATCGGCGGCGGTGCCACACAGGGTCCGAGCTCAGCTGTGGCATCTGGGCAGAAGGCGACTGCCCCTTCTGCAGAAACAGTGACCGAGACCGTCAAAGCGTCCCTACCAGAATACTACCTGCCCACAGAGTCGACGGCCAGTCCCTCCGAGAATGTCGCACAACTCGTTCCGCTGTACCCACTGTCGCCGCCTGATCCTGCGGGTGACTCCGGGATCGATCTCTCTTCTGAACGGGCCGACCAGTTCCGGGTTTTCTTCCGGCTGTTGCCACAGTCGGTACAAACTGAGCTGCCGTCTTCTGACTCCACAGACAGTTCTGCGAGCAGCCACTACCCCTCGGGGAATACTCCCCGTTCACAGGATTCGTACTCACTACTCGCCCAGAACAGCTACCGAGTAGAGGATACCTCTACAGGCAGGTCGAATCCCCCAACGAACGTTTTCCAGCTCTCTCAGTTCCAGAGTCCAGAAACGTCCTCCCCTGAAGGATCGAACTTACTGAAAATCACTTTTGCATCCAAACTGAATCCGGCAACAAACTTCCGTGCTTCAGAAATTCTGATACCACCTCCAGTGGAGTCCTCGTCGCTGCCAGCTGTATTCACTACAGAAGCGACGACACCTGCATCAGGAGCAACGAGACAGCAGTTTTCTCGGACACAGCAAAGATTTCACACGAGTGACAGGTCCCTAACTGGCCAAGCGAGCAGCAATGTCCCCAGTATGGACTTCAGTACCAAATTTGGAACGCAGTACTCTGCTAACATCGAGGGTGGCCGGATAAGGTTTGGTCTGTTCTTGCCATCGACTGTGGCTAGACCGTTGTCATAACCACTGTGAAATAAAACACGTGTGTAGGTTCACTTCGTGATACAAGTTGTGAATTCACAGCCAGAGCCGACCTTAGCTGCCACAGGGCCTTCCGGAAAACTCGACCATCCCCTCCAGCAGAGGGGAATTGTAAGAATTCTAATTTTTGTGTCTGACATACTACCAATATATCAAAAGACCGTTACAACAGTGTTTTCAGAAACAAAATTATGGATGACAGTTTGTAAATTACGTTCTGTTTCACACGGTGCTTCTAGAAGTGCGCGGCCCTGTGCGACTTCATGCCTGAGGCCAGCTCTGTTCACACCGCTTAAAATGTATGTGGGTTAGAGGAAGAGTCTAATTACTATTCTCGGCATTCGAGAGACAAATATCTTTTGCAATCAGTCACTTGTACTTTGATGGTTATAATTGTACTGTGAATGAAACATAGAACAGAATTCGAGGCTGCTCAGTTTTATACTGAACAGGGTTTACTAGGGATGCTAAATATCCTCCACATTCTTGCTACGTTATGCTTCACAAAAATTTGTACTGTTAATGATATTCTTCATCATCTCCATCAGTAGTAAATGGTTCTTGTCCTACTGCCCTACATTGTGCCAATGTCTGTAAAGCTAGTGTCACAGCTGGATTGTAAATAACTCTTGAAACTTCTCTATACCCTGTCGGCATTGAAAGATTTTTCCACGAACCAATAGCATCAGAATAAGTCAGTTAGCCGTGTGGTCTTACGCACCGCTGTTCGAGATGGGAAGGCATACCGGCCCCGGCAGATTAACCGAGAGGGTCGGAGTGCCGGCCAGTCTGGATGTGGTTTTTACGCTGTTTTCCACATCCTTCTAGGTGACTACTATGCTGGTCTCCAAGTCCCGCCTCTCTTATACGATTCGCAAACATTTCATAACACTTTACACTTTCAAACATATAAAACTAAACACAGACATTTGGGGTACACACTTCCTCCCTGTGGGCATGGGGTGGCGAGAGGAAGGGCATCCAGCCACCCCGTAAGTATTAAAACATGCCTAATCCGGATTTAACAGAGAGTGAACCCTGCATGTGCGGGAACATGGCCAAAGAGAAAGAAAGAATGACATTAGAATAACAGAGTTATATTACTGGTGCATGCAAGCTGAGTTGCTAACACTGAGATTGTACAGAGAAATTTAGTGGGTTCCTGTGTTTGAGCAGTCATTTGTACCAAGTGAGATGGTAACACAATGAACTCACATTAAGGATGACATAGGTTGAAACCCACTTCTGAGCATCCAGATTTAGGTTTCATGTGATTTCCCTATATCACTCTATGCAACTGTTGCACTGGTTCCTTTCATAGGACACAGTCAATGTCTGTCCCCATTCATATCGAAAATCAATCCAAGCATGTGCACCTGTGACCACACAGTCGGTAGGATGTTAAACCCAATTTTCCTTTTCTCTCTCTCTCTCCTTTCTTACAGGCATTATGGATGTCAACACAAACTCTGGCATATTTTTTTAAATATACACGGCAAGAATATGAATGACATTTCATATAAGAAATCTATTACAGATGATTCAATACCTTATGTATGGGTAAGCACAGGACAATGGAGATGGAATAATATGAATTGTACAAATATTCGCACAACAATAATAGACATTATTACCCATACCATAATCTAGCTTTGCTGCATATTTCCTCTACTGTGGAACAACCATTGAATAATAAATTCTTCACCATCTTGGACATTAGATAGCCAACAACGTTTGGTGCAGTACCAGTTGAAAAATAGTCTATACGAGTGTCTAGCCATGTAGGAGTGTCCCCCTCCACCGACATCCCCTCCCACCACCACCCCCCTGTGACGCTCGGAGAAAGGAAAGGCTATGTGCAGTCAGGTAGTTATGTTGTTTTAAGAAATTTATGTAACAGTCAAATGAGGATAGTCGGCAATAGAAGTGGGTAGAGCCAGAAAGGCCCCACTATGTCCCTCCCTGTTGCTCCTCCCCTCCCATCCCCCACCATCCAATCACTGCAGAGCCTGACTAGTGATGCCACAGCTGGAGATGATGGTTGTGTGGCTGTGTGTGTGTGTGAATGATAGGTTGTGGGTGAAAGCTAAGTTGCTTGTGTATATGTGTCTTTTTCACGTGTCTGTCATTGTGACTTGCAAACCATCCTAATTATATTGTTGGTTTAACAGTCAGTATCCTACAGACTGGAAAATGTTTTAACAGGATCGGAATAAGAACATCTTTATGGCTAGTCACCATTCTTTTTCAAAAATGTCAAAAATAGCGTCCAGAGGTCTCCTAACCCCCTCCCCCTCCATGAAATATGATACAGACACTGTCACAGGTGAGCTGTGTAGTATATAGATGGAACCGACTAGACTGAACTAATGCTAGTCTTAGTGGCTAATATTTACGGTATTATTCAGTGGCCCATGAGATTTTCAGTTTTATTGCCAGGCCTTGGCTTATAATCAAATATCTGTGCTATATTGAGACTATACCGGTCTCTGGAATACGAATTTATTTGAACAATAACAAACTTTGCACAATTCAAATGCTAGTTCAGCCTTCTTGATAATTCCACTGGGTCCTTTATCCTTGTCAGTGCTGCAAAATCCAAAAAAAATATTTAATCAGTTTGGAAAGCATGGTTTCCTTGTTTGGAAAAACAGCGAAATTATCATTTTTTGAAGATGAAGAATAACATTCTAGTTCGCAAAATTTGACAATTTATTACTTCAGGTAACTGGTTTAAATCTCAGATTAGATCATCCTCAGACCTCTGTAAAATACAATATGTTACAGAAGGAAACAGGTACACCATTAACAGCTATGATAAATTTACAAATAGGATTAGAAAATTTTGTAAAACAGTACACGTTGCGGTAGATGTTCTTATTGCTTGAACATCTACGGCAAGATCAAAACAGGTTACCTGAAGTAATAAATTGTCAAATTTTGGGAACTAGAGTATTATTCTCATCTTTAAAGAATATTTTATGCCAAATCTAAAAGTAAAATTGCCGAAAATATGCTAACATTTAAGAAAAATGCTGGGAGACAATGCTAACATTAAAAATAATTTACATAACAGGAAATATTCTTATTAATAACTATTCATCATTATACATTGATAATCAAAATTTATTTTTATGTATAATAATCGCTGTGAACATTTCATAATTAAAATACAACAAATTGATTTTGCATTTTGTGAGACATGTATGGTGCAAGTCTTAATATTAAAATCAGTCTTTGTTGACGAAGAGTTTGTATGTTCTTGAATAGATGCAGCTGGTGGTTCTAGTGTCTTTCTTCTTCTTTCTAATTTTTCCGAAAATTGGCAATAATACGCTTGGTGAAACATTGCAGAGGTCACATTTCTACTTCAGTTCAGTAAGGAATCCGATTATCAGGAGCACTTGGGAGCTGTAAACGCAGGTTTGTGCGGCTACCACTTCACTTGGACGTGCAATTTGTCCCCCACCTTCTCCCCCATACCCTTCATCCCTGCTGCCAACAAGGGTTGTATGCAGAGTTTATACCAGTTATCTCTAAACATTAGTGATTTTGGCCCTGTCTAACGATGACGTATGACGTGCAATGTCGAGTATATATCGCATTTTGACTGCACATGGCAAGTCAAATGTCAATATAGCAGTGCAGGTGCCATTAAGAAGACAAATGTTACTCATCATTCAAATTTTCGAACTAAAAACCGTTAACGGATTTATCAAGAAAATGGCTAAAAATGCTATACGCCCATGTGGATGTTTTCATAATAAATTACTTGCAAACGTGCTAAATTTAGCTATAAAATACAAATTGGCAGCAATGATCCTTATCCGTAACTTGAACCAAACTTCGTATATATCTTGTTTACATTGTGTAGCAACCTCCGAGTGTACTCTGTGGCAGATCCTCTAAAGCATCCTTCTCCTGCTGTTATATTTGCCACATTTTAAGTACAGTTGTGTATCAGCACATACGTGGTGACTTATTAAAAAATAGAAGCACATGTGTTGCACCTCACATTTACTTTTGAGTCTCAAGAATTAATGTCACTGATGAATGAAAATTATTTCTGCAGTTGTTCATTGACAGTACACCTGCGCTTCTTTGAATTAATTTTTGCCGAGAAGTATGGTTACTGATGAGCAAAACAACTAATCTTTTCTAATATAATATACAAAAACCAAAGATGTAGATAAACAACACAGAGAGGTTACAGGCAAGTTACAGCGCTCTGGTGGCAGCACTGAGCAACAGTGGACGCCATATTTGAGAACGTCAGTTTGAAGCAGCAGCGTGAGCAGACGCTCCTGTTTGTAGTCTAAACTAATGTGTAAGCGCTATTATTAGAGGTAAATCAAGCCCAGTGTATGTTCAGCATAAAATTGCAGCAACCACAGTGATAAAACTGTTGGAATATTATAGATAAAAAAAAGATAGATGTAATTATATAGGTCGTTGTGTATCAGCGTCTATGTGCCTATAAACATTCATTATACTTAACTTTCACATTTACCATGTTTCAAAATTATGTTTACTTCATGACCATCAAAAAGCTCGGCAGAGGACGGATGTATTTGGTGTGTTTTAATGTAATGACAGTTGTTAAATAGTGTACAAAAGCGTATTAACCATAGGTTTAAGTAGCCTAGGTATATGAACTGTAATTAAACTATTCTTTATACAGATTTCTTTTGAAAAACAAGGATTTGCTAACCCAATGGGTAACCAGTATGCGGCGTGATAAGTGGCAGCCTACAAAGTATAGTTACATATGCTCTTGTCATTTTGAAGAAAAGGTCATGTATGCTACCACCGACCGAAAGCGGCTACCGGCAAATGCCATTTCAACAATATTTTCGTTTCCTGAGCACCTACAGAAAATAAAAGCTGTGAGGACAGTACCAAGGAAACGACAAATTGTGGAGAGCTTGATAAATACGAAATGTACTTCAAAGCATGAAACATCATTTGAACCACAGGCAGAATAAAGGTAATAAAAGATTTTAAAGAAATTCGCCTGTATTTATAGGGAAGATATGTCGGCAAATACAAACGATTATTGACATTATAGTAACATCAAATAATGGAGCAGTTCGACGACTGTAAACATTACACTTAGGATGCAGTAGTAAATGAGAAATGCTATTCGTAGTGGGAATTACTTCCTGAAATGCGTCGCCCAGAAATTAAGGAAAAATCCAGACTGGCAGTGAGTAATATAAAACCTGTAATTCAACATTAGCAGACGCCAACTAACACCTTGTGTGGCACTAACGTTCTCAAAGATGGAGGCAACCTTTCCAATTGGCTTCAGCTATGGCGACGCTGTGGCCAGTCTATGTTGTTTATATAGGTCTTTGACCAAACACTACATAGCACACAATACACTGTACTGGTGACGCGAAATCACTGAGACTGTATGTTGCAGCGGTGTCAGCTAACACTACGTGTGGACGTTAAATACCGAGAGTATCGGAAGTAGACTGTGTGAAACAGCATCCTTCCGTATCTGTGGTCACTGGAGCAGTACAGCCTGTGGTCTCTGTTGAAATGCAAATCGTGACCATATACCATTTTAAGGAGACACCACATTGGAGATTTATCACAGACACTTCACTTTAGTCCATTAAATGTCAATGAAGGAAGAATACCGTCAAAAGGGGTGTAGTCGATCACAAAATTCAGTTTTTCTGCTTTTTTTGAGGGAACCTCTAGAAGATTTCGTTTCAAAAATATTACATGTAATCTTTATCATTTCGATATTATATCTAATATTGAATATAGAAATAGCCTATTGTGCTTTTTGAGCTATTTTAATTTAAAAGTTGATCGGCTTCAACCCACCCAGTCTCATCCTGATTGGTGGGAATTAGTTGATGAAAAAAATGTTCAAATGTTGTTAAGCTTATGGGACTTAACTACGGGGTCATCAGTCCCGAAACTTACAAACTACTTATGAACTACTTACGAACTAGGACGGCACAAATATCCATACCCGAGGGAGGATTCGAACCCCCGACCATAGTGGCCGTGCTGACCGTGACTGGAGCGCCTCAGTCACCTCGGCCTTAGTTGATGAGGTGACAGAAATTCTTGAATATCTCTTCGTAGAGTAGAGAGCTGAGCCCTTTCTTTCAAATGGCAGTCCATCAGAGCCAAGGCCAGGTTTGTTAGATAGGTTCTTCTTCTGAATCTTTTCTCTGGATTGTTTGCAAAGAACAAGACCTGGGAATTTATCCCAGCAATATCCAGATAACGAAAAAACTATGCTAAGGGCAATCTGCTTGTGGTCCTTTGTGTATAATAGGATGTACACATATAATCCACAGTATCGACTCCACCTTTTGTTGCATTGTAGTCCAAATTTATAACAGACTTGCCTAGCGGTGTCTATTTCAGCAGTTTCATGCGCTGATGACAGGAAAAGCACAGCTTTGTTCCTTTTTGTTTGGCACCAAACAAGACAGAAGTCATCTTGAAATCCGAAAAGACAATTTCCAATTTCTCGCGGTCTGTTCGGCAAAAATTCCGAAGGAATTTCCTTCTTGTTCTTTGTCAATGTTCCAATGAACTTTAGCCCATTTTCTAAAAGATGCTGGGCTACAGGGTAACTACTGTAGTAGTTGTCCGTAGTTACATTCCTGTGGTTCCCTTAATTGGCTCAACCAACCTCTTCACAATATCCATTGGCTGGTTAGATGCAACATAAGGTCCAGGATTCTGTCTGCCGCAGTATACTTCAAAATTAAAAGTATAAAATGTCTTGCTATCACACAATGCATACAACTTCAACCATACTTAGCAGGCTTATTGGGCATGTACTGAACAAAACCACAATGTCCACGAAATGGGACAAGCATTTCGTCTATGGTTGTGAACTCCCCTGGACTGTAGTTATTTCTGCAGTTGTTCAAAAATGCTGAGTGGAGATTGCGGATGGCATCAAGTTTATCAGTTGCTAGTCGTTCTTTTCTTGTAGAAGTATCATCAACCCAGTGACTGGAGCAAGAACATAAAGCGCTTGTAGCTAAATGCTGCCCTTAGAATAACCATTCATGTTCCATTTGATGTCCACAGTTCTAATACATTTGTGCGTCCTTTTTGTACAACACTCAGAAACAGTGCTCCTAAAAGAGCCGTTATTTCAGAAGCAGAAGTAGTTTTGCAATCTCTAGCTTTTGAGTAATTCACAGATGATCTCTTGTTATTTATGTACTTGTTTGTGTTTTCAAAAACATGAGTATCTCAGGATCAAAAAATTTGAGAAAACTTTCAATTTCAGTTTTAGTTTCTCTACCATTCAGTTTCGGGCCAGGTAGGACTTTAATTATATTCTTACGTTTTGTTTTCCCTGGTAGTGCTAACGGATTATTTATCCACAAAGTTTCTTGGTCCTTACCAATATAAAAATGGTAGTCATCATGTGGCATTCCTATCACTTCATTCTCGTCAACGCACGACTGCTCAGATTCGCTAGAATGATTTGCAGTTTCAACTATTTCTGCTTCTTCATCGCTGTCAGAGAAATCAGCGTAATCTTCTTCGTCAGATGATTGCAGAAGAAGACGCTCAATTTCTTCTGGTGTTAGCCCTTTCCTTTGTGCGGACCTGGGAAACAATAAAATCATTATAATACCAAAGCAATGTTAATAACTAAATCATCGTACAATCACAGAGTTGTAAAACAAAGCTCCTAATCGTCAAAACATGCGACAGTGGTACGGCTACATTACCGGGCGCGTGCGGTATGCAGTGCCGTCTCGGTGCAGTCGTCCACTCCACAGGTCAGTTACTGCTGTTATGGTGACTATATTGGTGGCACAGTAACGTAGTTTGACGTGTGACTAAACAATGGAAGCATATCTAGCACCATTGTTGCGTGCTCGGCACGCTGACGTAATTATTGAAAGAAAACAAAATTGGCGACACTGTATGCCGCCACGCGCCCGCCGCAGGGTTAAAATAGTGTAGGGTCTTTCTCAGGGACCAAACATGTATTAAAATTAACAAATAGACTATTTTATGGTTAGTACATTGTATTTTCCATAAGAAAATAACCACTGTGCATAAAATTATGTTGCATCATAAAGAATCTTCACTCAATTTTTGAAATTTCAAAATCTGGGAATCTGTAGCGTCCACGACCAATGCCCTTAGGCTTCATTTTTGTTACAGGGAGTCTTTTGTACATCAGGAATATCCAGAACAACATTTCTCCCATCTTGCCGTTTCAAAGGAAAAACCCCACTCTGCACACTCGATCAATCCATGAACTAAACATTCCTAGTGTACTGAACTAAGAACAGGCTGCCCACCATATTGTATATCTACGTTTGCCCTTCACCCACTCATTCGACGTCGTATAGGACACACTGTAACACTCAGATGCTTTACGAATACTCGACTTCCCTTTATTCACTTCCTGAACGGCATTTTCCCTCTCTTCCCACCTTCTTCACGTACGTTCGCGACATGATCGACTTCACCCTACAAAATACGACAATTCAATTTTTAGATCACTACTCGTCCATACAACAAACTTCTGCTTTCGCAAATACATAAATCACATGGCAATGAGTTCACTTACCGACTAACAGTCCAAAAACAGCAGAATTATATGACTATAAGGTCGTATTGTGACAGGTTTAGTCTCGCTTCAATCACAGGCCACCAAAATGCATTTGTTTATATGCCACAATGCCGCTGTATGGATACTCTGAGAGAAAATTCTACAGGAAAAAACTACTCTGCAACTCACTGGCTTCCAACAAGTATGTATAACACGAAGTTTGCGGATGTACTGCCAGGCGGAAGTAGTGTAAATTGTAATGCTGTATTGCCGGCCGACTTCCCCCCACGTGATCGACTTCACCCCTTCTGACGGTATCGATTTATGACACCATTGTAGCCACGCCCCCTCGCCGTGACGTCACCTGCCGCCGCCATCGCGCTCCCACTGAGGCTGCCCTCTGGCGCGCGAGCCACAAACAGACGCTGGCCGTCGGCTGATCGGCCGCGTTTTCCTCGCAACTCCCGAGCAGTGTTGCCAGTCGTAGGGAATTTTCCCTACTCTTAGGTACTTTTAAGCATTAAAATCGTGTAGGGAATTTTCATCTAAAAGCAGTGGCGGCTGGTGACAATGTGCTAACGTGCTGCACCACACTGTAAATATTTTACTAAAATTATGCCACTTCTCTTTGAATGCAAGCGAGAAATCGCTGTAAAATTACATCCTTTCTTTTGGAATACGATCCAGATAACACAATAAAATTATGCCAATTCCCTTCCAAGACATATTAGAATGCTAGTAATAAGGACGAAAACGCATTTTGGAGTGCTCTCGCCGCGATAGCTGGAAACCGGCTCCGTGTGCTGAAGTGGGATTCAGCCGCGCTGGTATGTGCGCAGAGAGGCGGCGCAGTCGTCTGTTCGCTAGTGCGCATGCGCAGACGTGACGTCAGGCCTGGCGGCTCGTGTGTGTTGAGACCGACTGCAGCACCAGATCAATATTTCTCTTCGCGCTGCGTGTAACGGCTGTGGAGGAATAGTATATGACGAATATTGCGGCATACAGAGTCAAATAGCGCGCTGGCGCAGGCGTCTTGCCCGTTGTCTCTCAAACCTACTTGTGTGAGGCTCGTATTCAAATACCTCCGAGTCCAAATTTTTAATTTCTGCAAATAAAACTTCAATCACAAACAACATTAGTAAATGTATAGCCAACATGCGAGTGAAACTGCGCTTTTCAGCCAAGCAGTTTCATTGGTCACTTGTGTAGAACGCAAATGACGTGGCGGGGATATTGCTAAGCTACGTTATTTCCATTGTCAGTAACGCTTTTTATTTTAGTATATTTTGTTTTCTGTTTATTTTTGTAATATTGTAGCACACTAGTCAAATTTTGTACGAGCCGCCACTGTCTAAAAGTCCCCAATGCGTAGGTACTTTGTTAAAATTTTACAATAGCCGACACAGGCCTTACTGATAATGTTGGCAACAGAACAGTTGTCAGTTGTCAGGAATGAAGCTGACCAATTGTGGCAAAGTTTCAAGTAGCCAATGATATTTCAGATGGCACAGTTGTTTTCTATTCATAGTAAACAATATTAATTTGAAAAACTTGGTTTCAGACACATTAAAATTGATGCGAAATATGATGATTTCGATGCATATCAGTGGAATGGAAAGCCTGTTTGGAAATAGTGTTAGAAAATGTCAGCACAAGGAAAATTCATTGTTTCCATGAACGAAAGTCGTTTTATTACCTTGACTGGACTGTTATTTATTTACGTCGGGACGATATACTAGTTAGTACTTGTAAATGAGACAAGTACTGACAAGAAAACGGTAAAAAATTTCCGACTGCCAACGTTATAATGAACAAAGCGCTAGATATTCGTTGTCAATATAGCATTACTCCTTGAAAATAGATCCATGTAGAGTGACGGACTTCCTTTTTTGTGCTGACTGAGAACTAAATAATTACTGCTGTTCCTTCTCTATGGTTGATAGTGTCTTTATGTATCCTTGTGCGGTCAATAAGTCAGTTATCCTTGTGTAACAGTGCACTCGGAATTAGCGGCATATTTATGGAAACTAATTAATGCTGTTCCTCTCTGTGGTTAACAGGTTCTTGATGTATCCTTGTCCAATCGATAAATCAGTAATCCTCTTGTAACAGAACACTTGGAATTCGCAGCATAATCTACACTTATATTTATTTTAAAGTTTTTCAAAACTGTAACATGTCACATTAATCAACTGGTTAACCTCTGCTGGCCGGACTCCTGGATTCAGCCCCTCCCAGACCCAAATCCTGGTTATGTCCCTGATGTAGGGACATTAATGAGATGGTAGGGATAAAGTAGGGAAGACATAGGTACATTTTTGTGAGACTGTAGGTATTTTCTCTCTCTGCAATCTGGTAACACTGCTCCTGAGCTCCGCTCTCCAAGGGGGGGGGGGCTGTGTGGCGGCCTGGCTGCCTTACAGAAGAAACACGTGAACATCGAGTGGCAGACAGCTAGCACAACGTGCCTTTATTCGTAGAACTGTTTTCGAGTGGTACTTCGGCTCTCAAAGACGTACTTTGGACGCAACAATAAATATATGTCTGTGATTGTCAAGTCTGCAGTAGCCGTCCTAGCAGACGAATTAAACCAGTTGTTCATTACTTGTTTAGTTGTGTAAATGGAAAGTGTTACCTGCATTTCCGTACCTTTCATGTACTTATATTCCTAGTTGAAAGTAAAATGTTGTTTGTACTTTCCGATTCCGAAACTACAATCCATTGCCAGAATGCTGCATTTGACTCGCGATTGTTTGGGAAAGTGGAAGTTTTGCGTTTGAATTCCAAGGCACGTAGCTTGCATATCATTGAACAATGCAATTTCAAAGCTAACGTGCATTAAATAATTGCAACAAATACTTTATTTTTTACAGTTAAATGCCTTTGTTTACGTTTAAAGATATTAAAGAGGACAATGGACACAATGGTTATAGGCCTGAAGACTGTGTAGAGATGCCAGCAGACGAACCAGTTCTAATGTGCCAGGAAATCCCAATATGAATGATGATAGTGTGGTAACTGCCAACGTGGTCAACAGAGACATCTCCATGATCAAGAGTCTTTGAGTGCTTACCGTGCTGTGCCACAGTCTTTGTTTTAAGTAGTTGGTGTTTGAGTGCTATATGTGGCTAATCCGCTAATAACAAAGTTATTATTTTGGATGGGAGCTCATATTGTCCTGATATCCAACTAAATAACCACATTAGTAATACATATAAGTATTTCTTCATACAGCAATGTAACACTATTCTGACTCCCAGGACAACAAATTTCCTTAGAAAGATGTACCCATCCTTACAGACCTCACTAAGACACTTGACTGAAGCAGTAAATTGTAACAGCTCTTATCAGAAAGGAACATTTATGCAAATCTGCTGATAATGGTTTACAACAAAAAAGAAAATCCCCTATTTCTAATGATGGTATTTCATTAAAATCAGAGGCTGCAAATAGCAAAATGTATAGATTGTAAGTAATGTGTACACCTCTGCCAAACTGTTGATGACAAGAAGAGTTCCAGAGAAAGAGGCATAAAATTATAGTGGCATAGTTGTCAACCTCCTTCAGTGCCATTGCTGCAGTCCATGTATTTACTTAGTAACTGATTCTAAAGGAAGCACAGAGTTTAATGTCCCGTTGACAGTGCGGTCAGTAGAGATGGATCTTACGCTCAGAGGGTTTGGGTAAGAATGTGGAAGGACATCAGCTGTGCCCTTTCAAAGGAGTGCCTGGACTGATTGAGGGAAATTACGGAAAACCTAAATCTGGATGGCCGGAGGTGGATTTGAACCACCATTCCTCCGAATGCGAGTCCAATGTGTTACCATTGCACCACCTCACTCAGTCAACTGATTCTAAATCAGTGTTTTTCCTTGATGTATCTCTTGCTAAACTAGGTCTATTACACATGTTCTTGATTTCAAAATATTTTGTGTGCATCACTGATCAAGAGATATATTGTATGTTATCTGCTTTATCACAATTTTAAAATTACCTATAGCTATGAAGACATATACTAATGAATAATTCCTTGATAGCTGAAAGCATGTTTTGGAATCATCTATTCCTAAAGCAACAACCTCCAAGAAAAAACCTTTTTTAATCCAACTTCATGGTATTAATGAAGAAATAAACAGTACATACTCTACAAGAATCACATATTTGTTCTTCACAGATCCCATCGGCCTGTTAAACTTGTGTGCAAGACTGAAATGTTTATTTTTATAAGTGATAGTGAGTACAAGATGTGTGTGTGAGGTGATAAATTGCTGAAGTAGACAATCATTTTTTGTTATGATCAAATGTGTGTTGTACAGCATTGTTTATTATACAATAGTTAATAAAGGACATATTGGATACCCAAAAGAATATTACCATCAGCGACACTTTTCATCTGTGAGAAATAAACTCATTTGGAGAGATTAGCCACATTACATGCATGCAAAAGCTGTATATGATTTGTTTTATATTACACTATAGTATAATGTTTGAATACATAATTCTCATTCTTAAATTGACAAACTCATTTATGAATGTACAAATAGATGTAACAAAATAAAATATAAATAAAAATTCCAGATTTTCAATTTGCTTGAGATGGTATGACTTTGTGCACTTTTTCTCTGACTCTTAATATTAGAGATAGCAAAGTCAGAACTGTCACCACATAAAAAATTGAACAGAAATTCATTGTGTTCACTCTGTAAATCATCATGATATATATAGCACAAAATGGTTATGCTTCCATCCTGTACTCTCATAGATCAAGCATGGCAACAACAGTGTAAAAGTTTCAGTACACAATATTACTAGACTGACCGTCTCAATGAATTTTGTACATGAACATTGTTGTCTGAGAAACCCTTCCTGAGCACGTGACCAAATGAACTTCTTAGAGACGGGTTTGGATGATGTGGTCCTTAAAGTCTTAATGACCTGGGTGTTGTTGTCGTCTTCAGTCCGGAGAATGGTTTGATGCAGCTCTCCACATTACCCTATCCTGAGCAAGCCTCTTCAACTCCACAGGAACAGTAACCTACATCTGTCTGAATCTGCTTACTGTATCCATCTCTTGGTCTTCCTCTGCAGCTTTTACCCCAAACGCTTCCCTCCAATGCTAAATTCATGATTCCTCGATGTCTAAGAATTTGTCCTACAAATCGATCCATTCTTTCAGGCAAGGTATGCCAGAAATTCCTTTTCTCCCCAATTCTGTTCAGTACCTCATTAGTTATGCGATCCACCTACCTAATCTTCAGCATTCTTCTGTAGCACCATCAGAAGCCTCTATCCTCTTCCTGTCCGCACTGTTTATCGTCCATGTTTAACTCTCATACAAGGCAACTCCCCACACAAGTACCTTCAGAAAGGACTTCCTTAGGCTTAAATCATATTCGATGTTAACAAATTTCTCTTTTTCAAGAACGCTTTTCTACCCATTGCCATTCTGCATTTTATATCCTCTGTAATGCGACCGCCATTTGTTATTTTAATGCCCAAGTAAAAAAACTCATCCAACTCCTTTATTGTTTCATTACCTAATCTAATTCCTTCAGCATCACCTGATTTTGTTAGACTGCTGTCCATTACCCTTGTTTTGCTCTTGTTAATGTTCATCTTTTATGCACCTTTCAGCACATTGTCCATTACGTTCAGCTGCTCTTCCAGCTCCTTTGCTGTCTCTGACAGAATTACTATGTCATCGGCAAAATGCGATGTTTTTAATTCTTCACCCTGAACTTTAACTCCTCCAAATTTCTCCTTGTTTTCCTTTATAGCTTGCTCAGTGTACAAGAGCTAATCGCCTCCCGTGTTCCTACATTTTTCCTGAACCCAAACTGATCTTCCCCAGTCGGCTTCTACCAGCTTTTCCATTCTTCTGTAAATAATTCGTGTTAATATTTTGCAACCATGACTTCTTAAACAGATGGTTCTGTAGGTTTCACACCTGTCTGCGCCTGCTTTCTGCGGAATAGGAATTATTATATTTTTCTTAAAGTCTGAGGGTATGTCCCCTGTCTCATACATCTTACGCACCAGGTGAAATAGTTTTGTCATGGCTGGTTCTCCCAGAGATTTCAGTAGCTCTGAGGGAATATGATCTACTCCAGGGGCCTTGTTTCGACTTAGGTCTTTCAGTGCTCTGTCAAATTCACCTCTCGGTATAGTATCTCCTATTTCATCGCCATCTCTTTCTCCCTTTCCTACAATATTGCCTCCAAGTTCATTTCCTTCATAGAGCCTGTCAATATTCTCTTTCCACGTTTCAGCTTTCCCTTCTTTGCCGAGAACTGATTTTCCATCTATGTTCTTGATATTCCTAGAGCCGTTTTTCTAACCTCCAAACATTTCATTTTCCTGCAGGCTGTATCTATTTTCCCCCTATTTATACATTCTTCTACATCCTTGCAATTACCTTCTAGCTGCTCCTGCTTAGTCATTTTGCACTTCCTGTCAATCTCATTTCATTTTGTCTGTTTCATTTACTGCATTTTTATATTTTCTCCTTGAGCGATTAAATTTAGTATGTCCTGTGATATCCAAGGATTTTTTTTGTAGCTCTTGCCTTCCTACATATTTTGTCCTCTGCAGCTATTTCTATTTCATCTCCCAATGCTACCCATTCCTTCTCTACTGTTTTATTTTCTCCTGTCAATTGTTGCCTAAAGCTTCCTCTGAAATTCTTAAGAACTTCAGGTTCCTTCAGTTTATCCAGGTCCCACCTTATTTTCCTACCTTTCTGTCGGTTTTTTTCTTCTTCTTCTTTTTCTTATTCTTCTTCTTCAGTTTCAGCGTACAATTTATGACCAATAAGTTATGGTCAGAGTTTACATCTGCATCTGGGTATGTCTTACAGTTTAAAACATGGTCCCAAAATCTATGTCTTACCATTATAAAATCTGGTATCTCCTGATCTCTTCCATGTATACAAACTTCTTTCGTGATTCTAAAACTAGGTGTTTGTTATAACAGTTATGTTCCGTGCAAAATTCTACCAGACGGCTTCCTCTTTCATTTTGCCCAGACAATATTCACCTATCTTCCCTTCCCTTGTCCTACTACTGAATTCCAGTCTCCCATAACGATTAAGTTTTCCTCTCCCTTAATTGTCTGAATAATTTCCTTTAGCTCCTCATATTTCTTCAATCTCCTCATCGGCAAAGCTAAGTTGGCATATAAACCTGTACTACTGTGGTCAGTATTGGCTTTGCATCTGTGTTGACTATGATAATGCGATCAGTGTTGCTCGTAGTAGTTTACTCGCATTCCTATTTTCTCATCTATTATCAGACCTACTCCTGTAATACCCCCCAACTGATTTTGTATTTTTAATCATGGACTCACCTGACCAGAAATCCTGTTCCTCTTTCCACTGAATATCACTGATCCCACTATATTTAATGTCAACCTATCCAATTCTTTTTTTAAATTTTCTAACTTCCCTACCCAATTAAGGGATCTGACATTCCATGCTCTGATCCATAGAATGTCAGTGTTCTCTCCTGATGATCACATCCTCCTGAGTAGTCCCTGCCTGGAGATCCAAATGGCATGGGTAGGAAGCTCAAAACGCTTTCTTACTCCTGTACGTAGGATTATGCCCAACAGTTGCAAACGATTCTGCATAACCGGCTTAGGAGTGAAAGCAGAAGTAGGTGTAGTGGCTTGCAATAAATGAGCCATTTGTAAGGATTTGTTAGTAAGAAGTGGGTTTCAGGAAACTTACTAACAATACCAGCGTTTATGTCCCTCCCTCCAGTCACAATAACTGCATTCACATCGACCACACAACTGATGCTGTATGGAAAATCAAATGTCTGTTAAATGCGGAGCTGCCCCCTTCGTTCCATCATCCAGAGGTAACGGCAGGTATGCCTCTGGAAGAATGATAATCTAAAAATACTGCCCTCCCCCATCAACCAGTTGATCAAATCCGCAGGTTAAGACATTGGGAATAAATCAATGAGTTTGAATTCACCGTCTTCTTACAGTCACCACATAAGTAAAATGTCCCCACAGACTTACGTTTGATAACCAGAAGCAAAGCCAATTTGCTAGCTGTGACAGGCAGCAGAATACCAGCAGCTAGCATTGCTCTAACTCGGCCCCTCTGAGGACGATAGGAATGGGTCAGGCCCAACAAAAGACAGGCAGTGGGTTTGGGCATATTCGAGGCCCAAAAGTACTTCACACACTCAACACCAGGTGCAAACAAAGACGCGAATTCCGCACACAGCTGAGAGAGGTGCTCATACGGAATCTGGTTGGAAACCAAGCAGATACAGTCAGTAATAGTAAAGCCAAAGGTATGGAATGCATCAAGGCCAAAAATGTTCACAGCTGCTGCACTGTTAACAACTACACATGGCACTGAGCTGCAAACATTCTGATATGTGGCCTCAGTCACAAACCAAGAGGGGAATGGGTGGCTACTTAGCCGACGAAAGGGTTAGGCACTAGAGATGGGCAATCTGCTCCTGAATTGATTCAAAGAGCCAGATCTTTCTAAGGAGTGAGTGATGGATGAATCCAAAAAAAAGAGTGGTAGTTCATCTGATCCGAAAAGTCCCTCTGGTGACAGCAATGAGCTGCATAAGAACCCCTTGCCACAATCTTCAGAAGTTTCCTAAACTCCTTGCCACATGCTTCAGAAGTTTCCTAAGCTACAAAAAACATGTGCTATAGACCATGTGCAAGTATAAAACGCAAAAAATGAGCGCCTAAACACGTGCAGCGCCTTCCCCCAGCAAGTCGAGAATCGGTGAGTCGCGCAAGCTCCGCGGTTCAGTGAGCGCGCGGCTCCCGACTACCGCTAGCTCGCTGCTCCGCACGACTCCGGCGATCGAGGCGATCCGACCGCCAACTGAGTCGGTGAGTTAGCTGGTTCACCGGTTCACCTCTCCCCACCACTCTCCCGACTCCGCTCGCTTGCGGAGCCGCCCGTGTGGCGCGCTGCTCATTATTCCCCCCACTCCTCTGGCGAACCGCGTGGTGCCGAACAAAGCGACTCCGCGCATTTCTCTGTTCTCTCGACTCCTGTGTTCTGATAAAGCTTGCAGATCACTTACAGAAACGATAATCTGAAGCAACAGAAACCGTCATATTCCTATTTCGAATAGTACTCGAGATGAAACGTATTTATTTAATGTTACATGTTTTTTCTTAATAACATGAAATCTGCAGTCGGTAGCAAAAACGCGTTACAGTACAAAATTAAACTATATAAAATTTCTATGAAAAAGATCCTACTCCATTTTTCTCGAACACTTGTAGTTTGCATGAAGGGAGCAATAGAGACAAGGTCTTGTGCAATGTGCTTTCTGTTGCTTAAATTTTGTAAGCCCATATCACACAGTTTCCTGACTTGATAAACGAGTGTCCTGTAACAAATTATGCGTCTTTCATGCATCTACATTATTTTGGCATGTTGAAAACAATGACTATATAATCGAATAACAAAGAAAACAACAATGTGCATTAATGTTTTCTGTATCTGAAACCATTCAGTTTTGGGAATGTGTCCATTTGAAATTTTTGCTGCTGGCATCAAATCTTTGACAGTAACAACAAACTTCTTTTCGAAAAGAGAGAGAACACTAGGATGTCAAACGAAATGTCTATAATTACGTTTCTGAGTAAAATATCTTGCTGTAATGTTTCATTACGAATTTAATGTGTTTGGTACAGTAGGATGTGTGTGTTTGCAATTAAAGATAAACTATATTGAGAAGCACTTAAAAAAACAATTCGCATTGCTCTGTATAGAGAATATATAAAACTTTGCACAAATTACAGGTGAAAGGGTTGTAGTTACAGGAACTAATAATAGAAGGTGGAATGGAAATCTTACCAGCAACTGCAAAACTTAGAATATAGGAGCCCAGAACGCTACCCCTGTACTACGCCGACTGTAAGAGCATCAGCGCAGTTATTTACCTAATTATTTCTTTAGCTAAGACTCTCTTCAAACTTAATCAATTGTAGATGGTTTGTACTCACAAAAGAAAAAGTCGTTGACGACATAGTCGAAAGTATCTGTACTCGTCGTCGTATTTTCTAAGAATTTGGCTGGAGATTTTCACAGTCTTTTTTTTCGTACTTGAAGTTAGGAATGAAATAGTCCACGAACATTCCTCGCTTTGTAAATTTAATGGACATTACTCTTTTGACGCCTTATTTTCGAAATTAAATAAAACTTTATTGCTTACTGTGGAGCTATCATTATTTTACTGTTTATGGGTGCCAGACTTTAGTTTTTAGATAACAAGTGATGGGTTCTAGCGGCCATCTTGTAGCGAGCATCTGTCGCGTTCACGTAAGACACCCAGCCGTGACGCCGAATGTCGCTGCTTGTAGCTGCCGTGTCGCGTCGCTGAATATCGCGCGCTGTCGCTCGCCTTTGTTGCTCACATAGCACGCGGCATTAGTGCGCATGGGTATTTTCCTGCGGCAGTTGCCACGTCCTACATGGACCTCTCGCGCTATCACGTTTCATTCTACTCGCTTAAACTCGCAGACTACTCACTGTATAAATATGGAACTAGTATCATTTTATTCTGCAAAATATTCTATTTTTTGAATGAAAGTATACGAATATAAAAATAATATATTTTTTTTCTTTTTCCAATTATTTCACCTTCAAAAATATTTAAATTCTGTTATAACATTTTTAAATTTTAATGTAGGTGTAACTACAAATTTTAATTCTCGAAACTACTAAGGACTTACAATAAAATTATTACCCTTCTTTCTTCTTTCACAATATGGCTAAATCAGATAAAGGTATAGTGACAAAAAAGTAATGTGACATCGTTTTACGTTTTATATCAGTTGGTGAGTCGGTGAACGATGAAAAAGAACTAGTTCATCCCAGTGAATGACTATTTCTGATCCGATCTCTGAAAAGATCTGTTTTGCCCATCTCTATTAGGCACTGGACACAACTAGGGGGAGCCCAGAGAGATGCCATGCACCATAGTCAATGGGATGCGAGACATTTTTTTCGAAGAATGCAGAGGTTGATAAATAATTTCAGCATCAGTAAGCCGACGGGAACAACCCTGTTATTACCCATAGAATCCCCAAAATTAAGACGTGAGGGCTTATTGTGGCCCAAGGGGAGCAGCAGCATAACTGGGTAATGTGTCCAAATTTTTCAGTGATGACATGCAGCTTGTCAATGTGGGCACAAATCCGAAGAAGGAGATGCCCCACAAGAACACAAGCGTCGCTGAAGTGATAGACACACGGCATTGCCCTCCCCACAAGTGAGATAATGGGGGATGACACTGCACCAATGGCAAGTGGGATGGCACGATTATGGTCACTGAAGAAACAGGCTCAGTGGATAACTGGACCGAATCGTCAACAGAGGACCCCTCACCCCATGCGGTAAGCTGACCATCCAGTTTCTCAGTAACTTCAAATGCACGTGATCTATGCAAGACTACTGCCAATGGGGGGGACGACGACTAAAGAGCCTGCTTATGAATTTCCAAGTAGGGAGCAAACCAGAACAAAACATCACACACCATTGAGTCCGCGTATGGTTCTGACCAAACCTGACGACGCCAGGCCAGCCCCTGAAGTTCTGTCACCCAAATGCGGTAAAAATTGGCCTGGCTGTTTACGCGAGTGGTAAAATGATATGCAAGCCAACAAAACATGAGAGTAGTGGCTAAAATTTGTAGCCAAGAGGAAAGTTATCCGAAGCGGCGCCAAATCACCTAACAGAAAAGATGAGGCAAAAGCCATGAAAGGAAATGAGATTTTGCTTATCGTCCTCAGATATCTGGAAAGCCACGAAATGTTGGTGCAGGCGCCGCTCTTAGTCGGACCAACCCTCAGCATTTTCACCAAAAGATGGAAACTTAGGAACAGGCGCAGCAGACCACAACCTGACTTCTTGAAACGCAGCCAGAATCAAGTTGTCGATCGATGAAGTAAGGGAACCATTCTGCTGAATAAGAACTGCCAGCAATGACTGAATACGATACTGCAAACTGCAAAAATGATTTGCCATGGTGGCAAACAGGAAGACAAACTTGACCAATATCCTCGTTGCCACTGATGTAAACAATGACGCACTGTGAGTACACCCTGATTGTGTTACACTCTCATTACACAAAGAGTCCAACTTGCACCAGCTATTTATCAATGTGCCACAGGCAGATGGCAAGTGGCTGGTTTGTCGGCTGTTTCCTACAGCTGTGACCTGTGAATGGATCCTAATCTTTTATATACACAGGACGAAACAACTTATACTCTGCATTATGCTGCACAAGAATTTTCTCACATTTAAATGCAACCATGTCATTCACAAAATTCCAGTCTACAATAAATTGCAAAGGAAACAAATATCTCTATTTGAAAGAGCATTTGATGGGGGCCTTGAAATGTAATGATTCACTTATGGGACACCTGTCTCCCTCAAAGGTATACACGGAAAACTTTCAACTACTTCCAGAGAATTGAAAGATTTTCTCATGTATGGCAAACAGATCATTCCTATGATACATCAAGATTAGTATATCATATAACTTTATATGAAGAGCAACAACAGTCAAAAGATTGCATATTTCAAACAACATGACTGCTGTGCTGGTTAAATTCCTTTATTGAAGGACACACAACTGGTTATGCTACTTAAAATTGCATCCTAAGGTGTTACGTCAAATCATTAATAAAGATACCATACAAAATCTTGATGGAGTTCATTTGCTCTCATGTAATTCCAGGCTTCTAACATTTATATATATCTTTAAAAATTGTCTACAAGAAGGGAAGATGTCTATAATTATAAACTTGGTGGCAAAATTTGAAGCCATCCCTGTATCTCCTATGAAGATGATCTGCAGAGGCACTTCTTGTTAATGGCCTCCACCTGGCCAGTTGCAGATTAACAAGTGACTGAACTGTACATAATGCAATTGCTAAAGAGAGGAGCTTTGATGCAGAATTAGATTTTTTTATTTACAGTTTAACTGATCACTTTATGTTATTCAACTTCTCTTCGAATTTTTGTACTAATTATGTTAAAATCTAATGAATGCTTCCAATAACCAGAACAATAAATTAAAATTAGTCTCCCCTCCCCCAACTGGTTATCTGTCTCAAAGGCCAACATTTCTGAGCCTGTTAACAATACAGGAAACAAGACAGTACCAAATTCGCACAATTTATTTTTAACACTTCACAAAACATTCAAATGCCTGTATCAAAAACTAGCAAATGCAAGTTTACTGGTCTGCCATAAAGAGGTCAATATAATTGACATATACGTACCACTTACAGGTATTTGATTCAGTCCAATAGTAAGTAAAGGAAGATAAGGGTTTAATGTCTCATTGATATCATGAACTTTTAGATATGGAGCTCATATTCTGTTTTCCCAAGGATGGGGAAGGAAATCTTTCTTTTCATATGCGTCACCCCAACATTTGCCTGGGGTGATTAATGGAAATCGTGGGAAACTAAATTAGGATGGACATAAGTAGGTAACATCAACAATCCTTCCATATGAGAGTTTTGTGTTCAAAACCCTTTCGTGTGTGCAGCTGCATAAAGTTGACTTTTTAACAGTCATTGCACCACAAAAACATGGAGAGTTTAGTGTGTTACCATTCCACTTATATCCTCAAATCTTCAGAAACTGGATGGCAGATAATCACCTCCAACATAAACCTGGTAAGTAGCATAGCTTTTACTTACCACACTATGGCTTCTGTGCTGTCTCAGTGTATATACAATTTATGTTACTAAGTGTAAAGGAAATTTTAAATAGTGTTTACTTTTGTTGACTTTCCCCTTTTACTTCTAAATAAACACCAAGCTTTAGATTTCTCTTCACTCCCTGGTGCTGCATGTTGTAAGGAATACTGTCTTTCATACGTATCAACTGTATAAAAAACATCTACACAGTATTAATTCACTCAGCTCCTTACAATAACTACAAAGCAATTTACTGAACAGTATCTGTCTCCTAATACTGGAAAGCTGACAACATTTTCCCCCCAAAATGTTTGCACAATAAAAATTTTGCAGGCTTGGAAATCTTAATCCAGCAAGTAAATACGAGTTGTGCCATGGAAATGTTATGATTGATGGCTTAGTTTGTTTTGCAAACTAATGTTTCCTTCCTGACTACCATACCAGATCAGTCAACACAGCTGAAACACATGGTAAATGACAGATTCATTGGGAGACAAATTAAAACAGTTTTGTTTGTGAACAAAGCTTTATTTCATTCTGAATTACAATAAAAATACACACATCTTTGGAGAACATTCTCAGCATACATGAGCATGCTTGTTCTTAACAGTAAAAAATACTGGAGATATAAGAAGAAATTAATAAGTGTGTACAATCAATGATTTAGTTTGATATCAATAACAATTAACAACGAATATAAATCAATACATACAGATTACAAAGACACATTAAAAACTAAAAGCCAAAACAGAGTAAAAGTTAAAAATAGTGGCACTATATTAAAACTGCAACATCAGTACTGTACAAGGCATGCAGCCATTAACTAAATTCAAACTATCAGTGTACTAATGTCAAGGTTCAAAAACTGAATTGTAGACACATATTACAGAATATTAAAAGCAAATCTGAGGTAAGAAAGAATGATACACACTGAAATTACATATCAAATATCTGATAGTTTGAATGCATGGTACGCAAGCCTATGTCAAATGGACTATTTCATTTAAAACAGAAAATAAAATATTAATAATTACTATTGAATACAATTATGTAGTTCATTTAAGTTTGCCCCTAAATGGATAGGAACATTGCTGTCAATATATTATTAATGATTAACATTTCTGATTGACTAGAGAACTAATTGCCAATTATTGGTTAATTGGCTGAACTATTATTAATTTGTTGTTTTTGCTATTACAAATACTTTTCACTGCAGTTGATCATTATTCACAGAATGATTACTACTCACTGGAGTTAATACATAATGGACATGCATTTTCCATGATTATGTAAGATTTACTTCTATTTAGAAACAAGAGAAAAGGTAAGTAAATAAACAGGGAAAATGAGCAAACACACTTTAACACAGAAAACATTACAGAAGAAATTATTTTCTATCTGATCACCTTGAAAATATAATACTGCAAAATAGGAAATAATTAATTGTTACAATTAAAAGTATACACAATCAAATAACACCAAAACAACCAAATTTTTCTCACCACACACAGTGACTGATTTAGAAAAGAAATTATTTTAGCTCTCACTCTGTCATTGTAATAAATGGTCTTTCATATTTTAATCCAGTGAACACAAGCTAACTTCACAATTACATGCTATTTCAGATCTACTGAATCACTGAAACACAATGACTTACTCTACAGAAAAGAGTGGTCGATGGCATGTGTGTGCAGTTACATATTCCGCAAGCCCCGGTGCATGTTGTCACGCCACATACCAGTGCACTTAACACGTAACCTTTACCGGCACAGGAGCAGTAATGCAGAAGATTGCCGTGTGTATGACAAGTCACAAAGCAGCTCAAATCTGTACCCCTTAAAGGCTTCGTTGCACATTCAGTCAGATGTGCATTGGCTCTACAGATGTAATACTCTGTGGAATGATTTTCTCCCTATAAAGCTGATTTCAAACTCAGAACTGTAGCTGAAGCACTTTATGGCTTGGGTAGAATGTAGCCACCTCACACCAATCTCCTAGCCAAAAAGTTCATCAAATTATTAATGTCCAATACAACAAGCTCCTTTGTTAGTTAGTTAGTTAGGTTTTTATTTGTCCTGTAGATCAAACATTTGTACAGTAGAGCACACAGTGATATAGGACAAGGCACTAGGAATAAAACACTTTTGTACTTTGTACAATAATGCAAATAGTGCTATAAAAATTAAATTAAGGCTAAGGACATGGAGTTACAGACTATCTTACACATGGCAGAAAAATATACACAAAAATAATTACAACCAGATGCAAAAATAATTACAAACAGAAAAATAATGGTACTTGTTTAAATTAATGAGAATATCTGTAAGTTGAAAATATAGTTCTTAAAATTATCATGGATAATTTTGTATGCAAATTCTCTTAGCTATAATATAATACATTAGTACAAGCACATGGGGAGTTACAGACTTACACGGCAGAAAATATATCATGGATAATTTAGTAAGCCATTTTTTTTTTTTTTTTTTTTTTTTTTTTTAGATATAACATATTACATTAGTTACAAGAGCATGGAGTTACAGACTTGCATGGCAGAAAATAAGCAAATTTTTTAGCTATAACATATTACATTAGTACAAGGGTATGGAGTTATAGACTTCACATGACAGAAAAATATAAGCAAAATAATTATAAACTGAAGAAGTGCAGTACTTGATTAAATTAATCAAGATATTTATAAGAAGAAAACAGCAGTTCATTAAATTATCATGGATAATATTATAGCTGAAACATATTACATTAGAAGTGTAATCAACAGGATTTGCAAAGTTACCATAATAGATTAATGTTTCAATTTAACACAGGAAATTTTGTTGCAGAGTACATACAGATAAGACATTACATGTAAATCTTATAGCTAGGCCTATAACATATCAGTTTATAGATATAACTTAGAATTTTGTCCCCAGAAATTCCTGAATAGAATAGAAGCAATGATTTAGTAATAGTTCCTTTAATTTAATTCTCATTATTTTTGGATTTTTGATTGTTTTTAAGTCTGGAGGGAGGTGGTTATGAATTTTGATGCCCATATACTTAGCCCCATTAGCATATAGTTTAGTGTTGTGAGGTATAATCTGCAGGTGGGTTTTATTTCTTGTGTCATGTGTGTGGCGGTCAGCATTTTTGTCGAGGGACTCCAGGTATCGGACTGTACAACAAGCCACTTCCAGTATATAGATACATGGGAGTGGGAGTATTTTTAGTTTTTTGAACAGTGG
Organism: Locusta migratoria; assembly: GCA_026315105.1. Lineage (NCBI taxonomy): Eukaryota > Metazoa > Arthropoda > Insecta > Orthoptera > Acrididae > Locusta > Locusta migratoria. The sequence continues at coordinate 26,342,635 of CM048754.1, read as the reverse complement.
TTTGCAGTGTTCAGATCTTTTTTTCAAAGCTATTATTCTAACCACTTGTTTTTGAATTTTGAAAATTACAAGGGATTCAGAACTACTTCCCCAGAAGATCAAGCCATAGCTCAAAACGGACTCAAACAGGGCATGGTATATCAGCTTCAAAGTATCTATACTGACTGTATCTCTGATTGATCGTAGTAAATAGCATGTTTTGTTGAGTTTCTGTGACAAAGCCTCAATGTGTGGTTTCCAATTTAAAGTATTACTTATGGTAAGTCCAAGAAATTTGGTGTCCTGTCTGTTAGCAATGGAGTCTTTGCCAATGACTACTGCTGCATTATACGGAGTAAGATTTTGTCTTGTGTGAAAATTCATGCTTACAGTTTTCTGTGTATTTATGAGTAATCTATTTGCTTCAAACCAAGAGTGTAACTGAGCGGTGGTCTCATTGATTGCATCTTGTAATATGTCGACATTACCGGTAATCAAGATATTTGTATCATCGGCATACAGAAAGGAGCTGGCAGCAGGTATGTGTTCTGGGAGGTCATTGATGAACAAAAGGAAGAGGATAGGGCCAAGAATAGACCCCTGAGGCACGCCATTCTTTGTATGTAGTATATCTGACCTGCAAGCTCTGGATGTCTTTGGATCTTTTATTTCTACGTACTGCATCCTTTTGCTGAGATAGCTACCAAACCAACTGTGGGCTACACCCCTGATTCCATACTTTTGGAGTTTCATAAGGAGCAGCTTGTGGTCAACCATATCAAAAGCCTTGGATTGATCTAGGAATATGCCAATAGCAGGTTGTTTATGGTCAACAAGTTCTGAACACTTTTCCAGAAATGCATACAAAGCATTTGTTGTGGACATATTTTTCCTGAACCCATATTGGGAACAAGAGATTATATTGCTGGACTCTAAAAATGCTTATAGTCTTGTGAACATACAATATTCAAATATTTTTGAAAAAGCAGATAGTATAGCGATTGGTCTATAATTTGATACATCAGATTTTTCTCCTTTCTTGAATAGAGGTATAATTTTAGCAAGTTTTAGCTGGCACGGAAATGTTCCCTCCAGAAAGGAGGTATTTATGATGTTTGATAGGGGCTTACTGATGTAGTTTGCACACTTGTGAAGTAGAAAACAAGGTATCAGGTCATGTCCTGCAGAATGGGTCTTTTTAATTTTTTTCTTAATAGTATCTTCAACTTCACATTGTGTTGTAGGAGTTAGGAAGAATGACTTCAGAGGAGTAAAGTTATTTAGAGGGGAGTGTACAGTATTAGCAGAGGTGGCCAGGAGGTTTGAGGAAATTTCTGAAAAATGACTGTTAAATTTGTTTACAATTTTCTGTACGTTTTCAGTCTTATGCCCTTCTATATTGATTGTAACCTTAGGCTCTACCCTCATCTTTCTACCAGACTGTTCATTTACAATGCCCCAAACGGTCTTGCATTTATTAGAGGAATCTCTAATTATTTTATCATTATGGAACTTTTTAGCACATTTGATAACTCTCCTATATATGGTTTTGTAGCGACAGTAGTATGCCTTGAACTCCTCAGAGTTACCACAATCTAATTTGCTTATTTTGTGTAGCAGTTTCATCTGTTCTGATGAAGTTTTAATACCTTTAGAGATCCAAGCATTCTTTTTATTTTTGGTGATAGTTTTTGTTTTTTCTGGAAAATGGCAGTTAAAATAATATTGAAATCTCAGTAGAAAATTGTCAAACTTTTCATTAGTAGTTGATGAAGTAAATACACTTTGCCATTCTTCCTTTTTTAGTCTCAATAGAAAGTTATTTATGTTATTGTCGTTATAACTTCTGGACTTTATAGTATTTTTTTCTGATGGGAGTGCATTAGATGGGGATTTAACATGAATTGTAAGTGCACAGTGATCTGAGAAACCAACCCCTATAGTCCTTACATTGCAGTCAGTGTTAGTTGCTACTTGGTCTAGACAGCTGTTTAGTCTTGTTGGAGAATTGACTTTTACAATTAAATTAAAGGACATCATTAAGTTTAGTAATTAGACCTACTAGCAGAATCTTCAAGGAAATCAATATTAAAGTCACCACATATTATGACCATTTTTGAGTTCTTGTAGCATACTTTTTCTAACAATAATGCAAAGTTTTTAAGGAAGACAGAAAAGTTACCATTAGGTGATCTATATACACAAATTATGTTCATATTTAAGTCTGGAAGAACTACCCCAGCTAATTCAATGTTTTTATCTATAGAGTACACTTCACAGGGATGGAGAGGATCACAATTTATGTTGGTTCGTACATATATACCAGTACCACCACTTTTGAAATTTTTCCTTGAGTACTGGTGAGCCAATCTAAAGTTTTGAAAACAGATATAAGGTATCTCAAACTCTTTTAGTGAGTGTTCACTAATACACAAGACATGCATGTTAGACAGAACATTAGAATCAGACAGGAGAATTTCAAGTTCACTCACTTTGTTTTGTAGTCCTTGAACGTTGTGACAATAAATGTTGAGGTTGTCACATTCTTCAGTTTTGGTACTATTGGTGACTGCTATGACGTCTTGTGAGAGAGGAGTTTTGGCCACAAAAAATTGTCATCGTTACCTGAAACTACTTTTTTTTGCCTAGTGGATCTTCTCAGGGCTACTGTTTGTGGAGCTGCAATTTGAGGCACTGCAACTTCACTGTCGTCTCTTGATGCTGTTCCTGTGGTTTGAGGTAGTGTTTGTGGAGTTGCAACTTGAGGCATTGCAACGTGAGGCACTGCAACTGCACTGTTGTCTCTTGATGCTGTAGTTTCTTTTAGATTCCTGAGCTCTGGTTTTTCCTTTCCAGTTTCTTGAATTGAAGGTACTGGGAGTTTTGATAACACTACTTGTTTTTCTGTTAGGCTTCTCTCAGCAGTGCAAGAGTCTTGAGATTGAATCAATGATATATGGATCAGCTCTCTCCTTGTTCTGTGACGACACCATAAAAAATCCCTGTCTTCAATTGCCACTCTTCTCGGTCTTAGTTGCATCCTCTGTGAACTTCTTAATGTTGTTGTTTTTGACGATTTTTGGAGTGTTACCTGTCGTTTCTTTATTTGATCTGAAGCTGCTGCTGTTTTTATTTGTGCTACTTCTGTAGATGTGCCGGTAGAGATGTCACTTGAATCTGCTTCTGCTTTCGCTTCTGGAGGCGCTGTTTCAGTATCTACCGCTGGTGTTGATGGGTTTGACATAGTTATGTCAACTATGGATGTTATTTTAACTGCATCAGCTGATGTTTTTCCCAAATATGACACTGAACTATTTTCTTCTGATGCAATTTTTCCTGGGAGTGGGATTGTGGTGTTCTTCAAGGAGTACCCATCTTTCATTTTCCTCAGGATTTCCAAACACATTTCCCTTTTTCCTTTAACGTTTCTATGGAGACCATGTCTTGTGAAATATTCACTGCTAACATTGTTTATGTTCACATATGTAGCATTTTTAGTACTTCTACATATCTTCTCGAATTTTCTGTTTGTGGCTGTTAGCTCGATGTTAACACATGAATCTGAGATTAAATCATGTCTAGGTGGAAGGCTGACCACATAAAAGTTTACAAGAGGGAACTGAAGTAATTTTTCCTTCAATGCCCTCGTTGCAATGTGGCTTTCATTATGATAAACATCTGTTGAGCCGCCGATTAGGATACAATTATTTCCTGTCATTTCTGAATTTTCGCAGGATCTTAAAACTTCGCGGAGAGGCGCGCCTGATTTAATGATGCCAGTTATTTTTGCATCTGGTATCATATTTCGTAATATGTCCACGACATCTTTTCCGTGATTGTCTGCCAAAACAAAGATTTTGGGTTTCTTTAATAACCTGCTTTTGTTCTCAGTATGTAAATCGCCGCTGTTCATCGAATTTCTGTTACCACAATTTGGAATTTCATTACTGTTTTTTGCATTGTACAGTATTTTCTTCTGCATGAAACATTTGACATTTCCACTGTTTGTATCCCTCCGCGTATTTGCCGATTTGTTGAAATTTACACTGTTTTTATCACTCCGCGTATTTGCCGATTTATCTTCAATTGGTGCACAAGAGTTTTTACGAACACAACATATTTCACGCTCCAGTTCAATATTTGCCTGCTTCAGCAATGACACTTCAGCTTTTAGAGCATTAACATCACTTTGTAGAACTCGAATAATTTCGTCTTTGGAAGTTATTTCAGAAGTTAATTTCCACATTTTTTCACTTACACAGTCCAGACATGTCCACAGGATATCATCATTTATATAGTTCAAACAAACTTTTGCACACTTTTCATGTAACCAGAAATTGCATTTTACGCACTGAATTCCTTTGACTACGCGTTTTGAACACTTTCTACATGAAGAACCATTTAAATTGATCTGATTTTGGAGAGCAATTTCACTATACAACCCGACCGACGCCATGTTAATGAGTATGCTTGTGCCTCAACAATACTCATCCACAAGATATTACTTTCACCCTTCCACTTTCCTCATTTTTACCTCGAGCAACATCATGAAATCTCAATGAGTTGATTATTTCCACAAGATGTCAGCAAGCTCGGTCCAGCGAGGCTTTTGAATTTGATAGCTTCCACTCTGATCTATTCTGTTCCCACCGCAGTCACTGCTCAGCCACAACACGACTTCAGCGGCCTTGCAGTAGCAACGGTAAAGTTTTTCCTCCAGCACCATCACATGTGCACTGATGACGTCCTCCTGGAAGTGAGGCAACATATCTTCTGAATGGTACATTCTAGACCCACACCCAACACAAGAGTGCGAGGGTTCACACAGCTTCCACTGGCCTTCTTCAGTTTTGAAGACAGTTCTTGCGGACACTTTTGTGAAATTGACTCAAGTGTTTCTGCCACACACACACACACATACACACACACACACCAACAAACTCTTGGTATACTTTATACTTACATCGGCACCCATAGTACAAAATTTTAGACACTTGGGATGGAATCTTGATAGTACAGATTATTGTTCACATGCCACTACACTTGTTGGGATGAGATAGGTAACTGTAGCAACACTAAAATGTTTTCCCAGTCTCCTGGTTTAGATCTACAGAATTAAGTCTTCAGGTACACAGAGGGCATTGCAATAACAGTAACTGCACACCATTGTTTACAATAATAAGTATGCTTTCAAAACATTCAGGTATAGGGAAACATGCTGCACGATCAGGCAATAAGGATATAAAATATCAATTTTTACATAGAAATTCCTCAGATGCTCTTTGCTCAACTGCCCATATTTGTATTTATAAAACACTATGAGCACTAACACATTTTATCAATCTGAAGTGAGTATATCACACCAGCAGAATAAAGCTGAATAAGTAACTCAACAGAAATGTTTTAGGTTAAAACAGTGTAAACCGTTAAGTGAATAAGACATTATATGATAATGCCAATAATGTCCAAGGGATATCTGGGTAATTAACATATTATTAATGTATTATACAAAAAGTAATATTAGATACTTACATCAATAAATAAAGCCACATTATTTTCACAAAAAGATGTATCCTTTCTTAGATTTGCCCCATACTGTAGATATGCATAAACGTGGACATAATACAGATGACAGTTACAGTATGAAGCACCAGTGAGGCACATGTACATTTTGAGGTCTCCAACCAGTATATCCAACTATAGAAGTCACTGAACAAGAAGTTAAAGTGTCTTTAATTAATTCATTAGTAACTATATCATTCATTTTGTACAATCTTTCTGGTGCATAGGTACAATGGCTATTTCAAACACTGTCAGCTTCCAAATGAGGACTGGAAATTCTATTGACCCAAACTTAATTTCTTGGCAAACATATACACAAAAATGTTTCAACAAAACTTATAAATAATCTATAAAATGGGAAGAAACTACTTATTAGAAGTACCAAATCAAAATAGTGATCGTCACAACAAGAACAATTACCTAAAATAGTAATAATTTTTACAAGCAAAGTAACTAAATTCAAATAGTGCTATTTACAATGTACAGAACTTAAATAACTATAGGTTATTTTTAATTTATAATAGCTGATGATCATTTGACAAAAGACCAAAACAGAACATCTTAATCTCATCAGCCTTTTGCAAGGGGGAAATTCTGTTGACATCAACTGGTTAACTGTCTAAGTCAAGACACACGCACAAAGTAAGATTTCACGTCATATTTTGAAGGACATGCATTTTAAACTCTTATTTGAACAGCAGCAAACTAACTTTTATGAACTCCATTTACGAGGCAGGCCACTGTTAACAGCTACACAGCTTGGATCATTACATAATATCAGATAAAACGCATTGTTCATTATGGTTTACCAGAACATCAGAAATTCTCCCTCAAACAGTGTTTCAGATCATGGAACAAGAACCAAACTACATTAAAATATTAAAAACAAATAAATACAAAACTGCCTTTCCACAATAGAATTAAATTGTAAAATTGCACAAGCAGACAAAAGACAACAAAAACCCTAGTCATATCCTCCACTCCCGTGAGGTGCTGATTCAGCTTTTGAAGCATAACCCTTTATGTTTGTTCTTTCAGATGCTGACTGCGTAAAAAATGACTACCACGTCTTCCTTCAAATGGTACAAAATGGTATTGGATGATAATCTCCATTCATGATGTATACACTGATATTCTTGAGTGCAGGTCTGGCTATTCCATTCCTGTGCAGCACCAACTAAATTAATTTTGACAGCCGAGTCATTAATATAATCTTATTAAAATTATTCGACTACTTGAAATAATCCACCACCTTTTAGCTTTAAAAGTACACAGAACATTTTATTGTATTTAAAATAAAGAAAATACTCCGTTTAACAAGCTTCCCTGATTTAAGGTTCTCCATGGCAGCGTATATTCTTAGATTTGGCCAGACAGTTGCTGAAGTGAAGCATTCCTGTGGAAAGAAAATTCTCCATCTCTTCCAGCCCTTTAAATGCATCCCCCCCACAAATAAAAGTGGATATAATGTACCTTATCTGGAATAAGTGACAAACATGTTACATCACACTTTTACACATGGAAGTACCATCAAAGTCTTCATGCCAGTCAAACATGAGCACCCTGTTAAAAAATACTTAAAAAGTATGTCATTCTTTGGGGTGATCAGTTTATCATAGATATTTTACATTAAAAAGGATAAACTCCCCTCCTCAATCAGTGACCAGTTATGTGATAAAATTTTTTTTTAACTTTAACTGTAAAACTGTTGGAAAATATGCATAAAACACTGGACACGGCTATCAACAACTAATGGAGTATTAACCTACAATTACATGAAATAATATCACAAGAGGTTTAACTAATGTAATGAAAAATGCTTCCTATTATTTCAATTAAGTTGACAACACTATTTTGTAGATAATCTCTTAATAAATAATGTTATGTCTATATTACTGGTACGAGAACAATATCCAACTTTAAACGAAAAAATTTGTCCAACTCAGTGCGGTATGCAAAAAGTGCACATAAGCAAAACCACCACCCTAGGCATTTAAAAATTAGGGATTTACAAGATTGATTGTGAGAACTGCTGAAGCTTTTATCTTAGCTGGTCTGGTAGAAACTTCAATATTATATACCATGGCATTATGATGCTTTAATCTTAAAAGTAGTTGTAATTCTGCAATACCACTCACACAGGTCAACACAGAGAGATTCAAACTTTAACACTAGAGTGATCGCATAGGATCTCACAGATACATATTGCCAGAATAGGCAATCCGTGCATCACCAAACTTAAACATCCTATCGTTAATTTTCATAATATGAATGTTCAGTTGCTACTATTGTATTACAAGTGTTTTCCTAATTTTGTTTATAGTGGTTATTCACTGCAACGTTAACGGTGGAATGCTGAACTTGTATCTCACAGTTACATGACCTCCAATGTTCCTCCTAGTGACAACCAATGCAGTGTTAAATATGACATACAAGTCTTATCTGCAACCAACAAATGCTACAAAATGAACATCCTAAAAAGCTAGAAATATACATGGACAACTTCTCAATCTATTCTAAAAAAGAGTAATTATAGCTTGTTGACAAAGAAATCCTGCAAATGATCCTTTTACTTTTCACAGAAATTAAAAATAATACTCTAACAGTCAGGACTCTGAACAATAATAGCCTTATTATAATCAAAAAGCATGTGCACAATTTAACATGCCAGAATCAAGCACAAAAGAAACACTAACAATGGACACTTACAGCAGCCCAATAACAAATATTTTAATTTTTGCTTTCAAAATATGTGATAGTACTTACATAAATTAACACTGGGAATAAACTGTTTCATGGAATTACTAAGATAGTGAAAATCTTGCAGCTCACACACACATTTTTATGTAACGTAATGTATTTGACATGTATGTTTGCTTAGTGGATAGTTTTTGCAGTGTAATTAAAAACATTACACATAAATAACATGTCTGAGGCAGTAGCTATCATCAGGTGTATCACTAAGTGTTGCTGCACCATACCAATATGTTAAGGATGTGTTTTCTGTTTGCACCAAGGACTAATACTAGATGGCACAACATGAATTACAATAGATTTTCAGCCACAAAGTGATGCTCAATAGATTATTCTTATGCAGACCAGCAGTGAACAGCATGCTGGTAATGAATACGCTATTGCAGTCAAAAAAGTTAACCATAAAAAATAAAGATATGACAAATGCATAACTGCAGTAAAATAAAAAAAAACATCTGATTGCATGTTTCACCAACAATTGTTAAAAGCTCTGGGCTGAACAGGATAATGAGGTCACTATAGCAGAGGTTACAGCCACTGCTACTTCCTCAAACTCTGCTGGATTCCTCATCCATGTTTTAATTTCCGATAGGCTGAAATGAAGGTCTCTCCTATACTTCTCCCAGTCTGTTTTCCTGGTATTCCTATAGGCCATGGTCTGTCTGGTTCCTATTTCAGCCTTGAATTTAATATACATGTGATCTGATGAGGATGGCTCCAAGACCACATGTCACTGTTTGACATAACTGCCCATTATCATGGAACCAAAGGTTATGTCAATTACTTCTTCCCTTCTACTATTCCTGAATGTAGATTCATCACCCCTATTCAGGATTTCCAAGTTGTTAGATAGGAGAAATTCAAGGACGTGCTCACCTCTACTGTTGGTGTCCCTACTGCCCCAACCTAGATTGTGGGCATTGCTGAGGCCAAAACAATTTCCCTCGCAATACCTCCCTCACATTGCTGATGGTCACTAGTTCCCTGGAACAAAAATCCATCTTTGGCATGAAAGGGACTCCATTACTAACATAAATGCATGTTCTGGAGTTTCTTCAATTTCTAGCGTAAATCGCCTTACCTCCAGTACCACCGAGGCCTGATACACCCCCTTTGTATAAATAGGGTTCCTGTATCAGGGCCACGTCCACTTCCTGTCTCTCCAGGTGACAGCTCAGGGCATCAGTGGCCCCTTTACTGTGCTGCAGGTTTATCTGCAGCACTTCCAGTACCCATTATTGCCTTTAAGATCTTCCATAACCCTGACTGCAACCTTTGAGAACCCTAAAAACAGTTTCAGGCCTTGCTCTCTTATTACCTTCAGGGACTTATCTCCGACCTCCACGACCAGGGTTTGTCCTTCCGGAACGACCTTTTGGTTAATTACCCTCCAATCCTCTGTCAAGACTTTTGGGTTCTGGACCTTTATTTTCTCGAACAGCCTTTGGAGGGACATCCTTAAGGATCTTTGATACCCATATTGATACCTTTGGGGTATTTCTACATCTACATCTACATACATACTCCGCAATTCACCGTAAGGTGCGTGGCGGAGGGTACACTGTACCACTACTAGGCATTTCCTTTCCTATTCCACTCCCAAATTGAACAAGGAAAGAAAGAATGCCTATATGCCTCCGTACGAGCCCTAATTTCTCTTATCTTGTCTTTGTGATCTTTACGCGAAATGTAAGTAGGCGGCAGCAAGATCGTACTACACTTAGCTTCAAATTCCGGCCCTCTAAATTTACTTAACAGAAATTCATGAAAAGAACGTCGTCTTTCTTCCAGCGATCCCCAATTGAGTTGCCGGAGCATTTCCATGACACTCGCGCATTGGTCGAACCTACCGGTAACAAATCTAGCTGCTCGCCTCTGAACCGCCTCTATGTCTTCCTTCAAACCGATCTGCTGCGGGTCCGAAACACTTGAGCAATACTCAAGACGTGGTCGTACAAGCGTTTTATACGCGGTCTCCTTTACAGGTGAAGTACATCTTCCCAAAATTCTCCCAATAAACCGAAGTCGGCTGTCTGCCTTACTCACAACTGTCCTTACATGCTCGTTCCATTTCATATTGCTCTGCAATGTTACACCTAGATATTTGAACGACGCGACAACATCAAGAAGCTCACTACTAATGCTGTATTCGAACATTATGGGGTTGTTTTTTCTACTCATGCGCATCACCTTACATTTTTCTACATTGAGAGCTAGCTGCCATTCTTCGCACCAACTAAGTCAAGCTGTATGCTATTACAGTCAGTTACAGACGACACCCTCCCATACACCACAGCATCATCAGCATACAGCCGCAAATTACAACTTACTCTGTCCATCAGATCATTTATATAGATCGAAAATAATAGCGGTCCTATCACACTCCCCTGGGGCATGCCTGACGATACACTCGTCTCTGATGAACACTCGCCGTCGAGAACAACGTACTGCGTTCTATTACTTAGGAAGTCTTCCAGCCATTCACAAATCTGTGAACTTATTCCATAAGCTCGTATCTTCGTTAGCAGTCTGCAGTGTGGCACCGCATCGAACGCCTTTTGGAAGTCGAGAAAAACACAATCCGCCTTTTGCCCTTCGTCCATGGCTCGCAAGATGTCATGTGAGAAAAGGGCAAGCTGAGTTTTACATGAACGATGTTTCCTAAACCCGTGCTTCTTTCCATGAATCAGCTTTTCCGTTTCAAGGAAATTTACTATATTCGAACTGAGAATATGCTCTAAAATTCTACATGAAACCGATGTTAACGATATTGGCCTGTAATTGTATGGGTCAGTTCTCTTTCCTTTCTTATACACGGGAGTTACCTGCGTCTTTTTCCAATCACTAGGAACTTTGCGCTGAATTAAAGATTTGCTATAAATGCAAGCTAAGTAGGGGGCCAATGCCGCAGAATAGTCTTTGTAAAACCGAACTGGTATTCCATCCAGACCAGCAGACTTTTTCGTATTTAGCTCTCTCAGCTGCTTCTCTACACCGGAAATACCTATTGCTATGTCCCCCATTTCGGAATTAGTACGTTGATCAAATGATGGTATATTTGTGCGGTCCTCCTGCATGAAAGATTTCTTAAAGGTTAAATTTAGAACTTCAGCTTTTCGTTTGCTTTCTTCTATTACTGCCCCGGAATGATCAACTAGTGACTGGACAGTGGGCTTTGACCCGCTTATCGATTTTACATAGGACCAGAATTTTTTCGGGTTCTCGGAAAGATCTTTTGCTAAGGTATGGCTGTGATAATTATTGTATGCTTCACACATCGATCTTTTTATAGACGCACAAATCTCTACTAACTTTTGCCTGTCATCATTTGCGTGTTCTTTTTTGAATCGAGAGTGCAACAGCCTTTGCTTTCTCAGCAGCTTTCTAACATTATTATTATACCACGGTGGATCTTTTCCATCCTTAATCGTCTTTACTGGCACATATTTCTCTAACCCCTGGTATTTAGGACCAGCAGCTTTGCATCCTGCCACAGGGCTATCAAGGGCACCTTGTCCTTAAGCCATTCTGCTGAGTGCTCCCCCTCACAGACAAAAATGAGGGCACCGCGATCTAGATAGACCCTCCTGAATTTGGGTCCTGGACCAGTATCTCCCCCCCCTCCATATTTTCAAAGAGGGCCATCTGCACAAGCTCTTTCTGCTGTGAGGTGATGCTCACCAGTGGATATCCTTCTTGGACAGCCGCCATCCTGAAGACCGAGACTGTAGTACTATAGGTCTGTTTCCTGATGAAGTTTTATTATCTAACATCTGTAAACAAACAGCCTGTGATTTTCTGTTGATTCATGAGACACATAGGTCTAGAAGACTGAAGACAAAGTTAATGGAATGAAGCTTGTCACTGAAAGACCAAGCATGACATGTAGTGCAGTGTTTGCTATACCTGATATAAAGATCATTTCAGCAGGTTCCACATCTGATAACGACAGAGGTCCTGACAGTTGAAATCCAGTCATGTACAGTGACATCCATTTATAAACCACCTAGCGCTAATTTCTGCTTCAAGGAACCACGTAACTTCTATTCTCAACCTACAAAGTTAGTAATCGGCAACTTTAACTGCCATGGTACATCGTCGGGGGGGGCTGCAAGGAAACTGATAAAAAAAAAAAAGAACTGGAAATTGGAGTGAGCGGATGGGACTGATGCTAATCCATGACCCGAAGCTACCACCATCCTTCAATAGTGGTAGATGACAGAGGCTATAACCCAGACAACATCTTTGTTAATGAACATATCGCCCAACAAGTAAAGAAGACAGTTACAGACACACTCCTACATACACAGCATCGACCCATTATTTGTTCAATTGAAGCAGTCATGAAACCAGAACACTTACAGTTCAAAAGAGTTTAATTTCAAGAAAGCACAGTGGGGGAAATTCATACAAGAACTTGATATGGAAGTTGTAAGACTAGAACTGTCACCAGAGAAATATTATAAATTTGTCAAGTCAGTCCAAGCTGTTTCACGTAAATACACCCCAAGAGGATGCAGAACAAACCATATACCAGGACTCGAAGATTCAAAATCTCTGTTGGAGAGAGATGAACAGCTATTCGAAAAAGACCCCTTCTCTGAGGTGTGATTTGGTATCAAACCTAGATATGAAGCAGAATAGCCGAAAAGTGTGGATATTATTGAACACCCTCAATGACCCAACCACCTCTCCTCCTGATCTATCAAAGATAAACCCTGATCAAATTGCTCACCAGCTACTTCTCAATGTTAAGACTAAAGAAAGATCCAAAAAATCTAAAATCATTAGACAGGCAGAGGAGGAGCATCTTGGCACCCCTTTTACCTTGGAAGAACTGGACACAGTCTGCACGTCTCTATAAAGAGCAATAAAGTTGCCGACTTAGACTAAATACAGACAGAACAAATTAAAAACGTTTGACCTGCTACAAAACAGTGGATATTAAATCTTATCAACACCTGTATTTCCAAACTGCAAATCCCCAAAATTTCATGTAAAGCCAAAGTAATAGCACTTTCTAAGCCTGGGAAAGAGCCAACAGACCCAAAAAGTTTCCGCCCGGTTTCCCTCCTGTGTCATCTGCACAAGGTATTAGAAAGACTAATCCTAAATCAAATATCTGATGATACTGATGAAATCCTCACTGGCTTCAGACCAGGAAGGTCTTGCTGTGGGCAAATTCTTAATTTGACTCAACATATTGAGGATGGGTATGAGAGAGGTGAAATAACGGGAGTGGCATTTATCGACCTCACGGCAGTATATGATACTGTCAACCACAAAAAGCTACTTAGGTAAGTATATTCGGCTACAAAGGATTATGAACTAACCCAGATCATTCAATGTCTGCTGCAAAACAGGAGGTATTTTCTATCTCTAAAGAACAAGAAGAGTCAATGGAGAATAGAAAAAAAAAATGGTCTTAACCAAGGAAGCGTGCTGTCCCCACTGCTGTATAATACACACACACACACACACACACACACACACACACACACACACACACAAATATGAAGAGTGGGACTGGTTTGTCGAAGAGTGGGACTGGTTTGTCGAAGAGTGGGACTGGTTTGTCGAAGAGTGGGACTGGTTTGTTGACTCTTCAACCACCCACCCCAACTCTTCAACCACCCACCCCAACTCTTCAACCACCCACCCCAACTCTTCAACCACCCACCCCAACTCTTCAACCACCCACCCCAACTCTTCAACCACCCACCCCAACTCTTCAACCACCCACCCCAACTCTTCAACCACCCACCCCAACCTTCAGCCACCCACCCCAACTCTTCAACCACCCACCCCAACTCTTCAACCACCCACCCCAACTCTTCAACCACCCACCCCAACTCTTCAACCACCCACCCCAACTCTTCAACCACCCACCCCAACTCTTCAACCACCCACCCCAACTCTTCAACCACCCACCCCAACTCTTCAACCACCCACCCCAACCTTCAGCCACCCACCCCAACTCTTCAACCACCCACCCCAACTCTTCAACCACCCACCCCAACTCTTCAACCACCCACCCCAACTCTTCAACCACCCACCCCAACCTTCAGCCACCCACCCCAACTCTTCAACCACCCACCCCAACTCTTCAACCACCCACCCCAACTCTTCAACCACCCACCCCAACTCTTCAACCACCCACCCCAACTCTTCAACCACCCACCCCAACTCTTCAACCACCCACCCCAACTCTTCAACCACCCACCCCAACCTTCAGCCACCCACCCCAACTCTTCAACCACCCACCCCAACTCTTCAACCACCCACCCCAACTCTTCAACCACCCACCCCAACTCTTCAACCACCCACCCCAACTCTTCAACCACCCACCCCAACTCTTCAACCACCCACCCCAACTCTTCAACCACCCACCCCAACTCTTCAACCACCCACCCCAACTCTTCAACCACCCACCCCAACTCTTCAACCACCCACCCCAACTCTTCAACCACCCACCCCAACCTTCAGCCACCCACCCCAACTCTTCAACCACCCACCCCAACTCTTCAACCACCCACCCCAACTCTTCAACCACCCACCCCAACTCTTCAACCACCCACCCCAACCTTCAGCCACCCACCCCAACTCTTCAACCACCCACCCCAACTCTTCAACCACCCACCCCAACTCTTCAACCACCCACCCCAACTCTTCAACCACCCACCCCAACCTTCAGCCACCCACCCCAACTCTTCAACCACCCACCCCAACTCTTCAACCACCCACCCCAACTCTTCAACCACCCACCCCAACTCTTCAACCACCCACCCCAACTCTTCAACCACCCACCCCAACTCTTCAACCACCCACCCCAACTCTTCAACCACCCACCCCAACTCTTCAACCACCCACCCCAACCTTCAGCCACCCACCCCAACTCTTCAACCACCCCAACTCTTCAACCACCCACCCCAACTCTTCAACCACCCACCCCAACTCTTCAACCACCCCAACTCTTCAACCACCCCAACTCTTCAACCACCCCAACTCTTCAACCAAGGCATTTATATACGCTGATGATAAAGCACTCGCTGCCCAAGGTAGGACCTTTGAGGAAGTAGAGGGGGAGCTGACAACTCTTGAAAACCTGGCCACGTATTATGACGAAAACGAGTTGAAACCAAATTATGGAAAGACCCAGGTCTGTGCATTTTATCTTAGAAATAGGGATGCGAAGAGGAAATTTAACATCACTTCAAGATGAGAACAGCTACTTAACTGTGAAACTCCTAAATACATTGGGGTGAAGCTGGACCGGTCCCTCACTTTTAAAGCCCACTGTGAAGAAACGAAGCTCAAAGTAGCCAGGTGAAACATCATCCGCAAACTTACAGGAACCCCCTGGGGTGCCCAACCACAAGTGCTTAGAACATCTGCCTCGTCATTATGTTTCTCCGCCGCAGAATATGCAGCACCTCTCTGGCAAAACTCTGTACATGCTAGAAAGGTAGATACAGCTGCAGCAGAAGCGGAGAAGAAGAGACAGGAAACCGATCCAAGACATCCTTTGTTCGGACATGTGCCTCAATGGCCAAGACTGAGGTCAAGAAAAGTTTCCTGCAGAAAACTGCAGCAATTCATGTACTCCCTAGAACTCTCAGAGAGGAGCTCTGGCGAGATTCACTCTCTGAAGGAAATCAAAGGTTAAGGAGGAACTAGCTGAAGGCTTACACCTGCCATATGGAACCTGGAAGATCTTAAACAGGCTCCGAGTTTGAGTGTCAAGATGCAAAACCAACCTCAAGAAGTGGGGTTTCAGCAGTGAGGATGAAGTGTTCGTGTGGTGCCGTGCAGGACGAACATCTACTCGTCTGCAAGAATCTACCGGCCGCGTGTACAATGACGACTTAGTGGTAGCCAGTGAGACTGCCGTGGAAACCACTGAATACTGGGCTCAGCAGAAAATTTCTTTATATATAAATTTGTGCTGTGATTAAATACCTAGTTGGTTTGTATTTATTCCATGTCCTGGACACTAACAACAAACAAACCACGATAGCCCCATGCAGTGTAAGGCTACTTACTCAGGAAGGGGGCCTGGTATCCCTGAGGCTCCATTTGAGACACATCTACCCACGGGCCATGCACCCCTCGGCACGGATCACATCACACTTTGGGTTGGGAAGGGTATTGGGAAAGGACTGGGAGTGGATAAGGAGGACGGGACATTGTGGGACATTCTTAGTCTGATCCATCAGCTGAGGCCTTTCTGGCAGTAGGTTCTCTACCTTCGGTATAGCCCTCAGCTTCCCATGGAAAGGTTAGTTTTTTGACCCTGTACACAAACTTTTAGGAGATTCTTATTTGCGAAATTTATATGAAAGCCCCCTCCTTTCTTCTCATTAGTGGAAACCTTTTCAGCTGCACATTCTAAGGTTTACATACTGTTTCATCTAAGAATTTCCTTATTTTCAATATATCCCTAAGTGCATGTATCATCATATTGTTGGCTGGGGATTAATTACTTACATATATACCTTTTAGGCCATCAGACAGTGAGAACAGCATGCAGCTATGAGGTTCCTCTTCCACTGGACTGCACTTTCTTGTTTCCACATTGATCACCATCTACGGCAATCTGCAACAATACCTCAAGGATTCCATCTCCCCACCTAGTCTTCACTCCAACTAGTGGAGTTTTCCCATACGAAGAGAAATATGTGGACAAGCTTTGTTTATCCATCCCAGACACATGACCTACCTGAACAACCTATTTAGTACTCATTGGGCCCCACATCAATAGTCACGATTCAATTTTAAACCATAACGTATTCAGAGGTTTGTTTACCAAGGTCTAATGTTAATCTGCAAAACTTTCACATCATAGAGAAAGCAGAGGAACGCAGCCGAGATACTTTTTGTAAATGTACTATGTCTTTGAATTCATAAAGAAAAAGTAAAATATATAACACAAGATATAAGGTTACAGAGGAAAGTAAACAGTACTAAACAGGAAACATGAAAACGAGTATGTTTCCAAAAGAGATAAACTTGTGAAAGGAAGAACATGTAAGGAACTGGGTGTGTATAAAACAAAGTGCATTACCCGTCTAATTACGGCAAGTACAAGGAAATCAGTTGATATATAAAAATTAAGATGTGGCATTTAACTCACAAATATCTTTTACGAATATTGGGTGAATTGGTTCTGGTAAACAATTCGTGTTTTCTGAAAACTTTAGGTGAAACTAGTTGTCTGAAGTGCAAGCTTCAGTTTCAAGCATAACAAGAAAAGCCATCATAAAACAGGAAAACAAAATATCATAGAAATGTCAGGAGATAGCAGTTGACTACACAAATTCCATCCAAGCCAATGAGAGCGAATATGCAAGAAATTATTAACTCTCTCACAGTTGTATGAAGAGGACAAACAATTCTGCAAGGATATACGTAACAAAGTATTAACACAGACAGTTTGTGTGTCTTGCTTTCAAAAACTGTATCTTGCTATAAAAGCACCAAACACAGACACTTGCCGCAAATGTGACTGGTTGAAAATGAACAACACTTATGCAAAGGGCGAAGATAAAAGGAAATTGAGAAGTTGAAACATGATCTTACTGATGCTGCATACCACTTGATATCTAAGAATGCTTCCATAATGGACAAGACAAATACCGAAGTGACAAGTACAGTGTTTGCCCACTCCAAAAACTGACACTTCCATCGAATTACACAAATTACTTATATGGACATCTTATAATGCTCTGCATGAATGCACTAATTGTAAAGCGGGTGGAGTGAGTAAATCGGAGGCAGAAGAAAATCAAGTTGCATCTTGTGCATCTATTTAGCCTTCCTCCTCGTGTCAAATGTGTCACATTTATTCTGATACATGTGGTGAGCAGAATAAGAACAGCAATATAGCTGCTATGCACATGTCTATTATGAAAATTGCTCTCAATTTGGAGAGAATTGATCACCAGTTCCATTTGGCAGGGCATAACAACATGGATCATGGATATAAACACCATTCCTTCTCTGTAAAGGTAGGGGGGAGGGATAATTGGCTCCAACTTGTACGACACAAAACAGGAAAATGCATACCTTTTAAGTTAATAGATGATTCTATATTTCCTTAGATCTGCTCAAATACTCTAAATAAAACAAAGGTTGATGAAGTTTGAAACAAAATCACAGAGATATAAAACGGCTATATTTAACAAAAAGGAGGCATTTTGCTTGACCTGAATACATTGGATGAAACACTGAATTTTCGTTCTTTGTGTATTAGGAAAGAAAAGAAGAAAGAGCTCTTGGGTTTACTGCCATTATTACCTACTGTTTTCACGCACATTATGGACATTTCAATTTTGTTGAACATGAGATACATTCTTCCTCATATCACTGAAGATAGCTAAAAGCAGTTTGACTTAAGAAATTAAACTTCAAAAATTACAAATTTCAGTTTGTGAGTGCATGACTTCATTTCATGGAAAAATATTCTATTATTGTCCTCAATCATTAACTGAGGGTATTTACCCTGGAATAAAGAATATGCTAAATCAAATGACCAATAGTAAAATGTACACAAGTCTTTATGAACTTCAGTAGTGTATCTCATTTGTCACAGCAAAATTTATTAACCTTGAGATCATCCAGCCTTATTCAATTCACTGATCAATAAATTACTTTCTTACAGCTCTGAATAACTAGGATTTTAGAAACCAGCTTAACTTCCATTTATGTTTTCTGAAAAGTTGAATTTTTTTGACATGCGAGGAACATCGTATCAAATAGTATTATGTCCACCAATGTAAGAAGTAGGAACCCGGGAGGCACTACTCGCTTTATGTCTTATCTTAGAAGATAGATTAAGGAAAGGAAAACTTACATTTTTAGCTTTTGTGGCTTGCATATTGACCTAGTAGGACACTCCTCCAGCAGGACAGCGGTGATTAAGCGGCTTCAGAATATAGACTTTCCACAGGACTGGTATAGAAGCCTCCCATTGCAAAACAGATCCCTTGGTCATGTATTGTGTTGCGACAGCATAAAGTTGAGTCGGGCGGAGGAGTACACGATAAACCTATAGTCCAGTTTCGAGCAGAGAAGGAAGCAGTACAGTCGGAGGACATTAGACCGTTCCACATATCGTGAAGTGCCACAGAGCACTCTGAGAACGCTGAGTGGGTACACCAAGCAACCAAAGAGGTGACGTGGAAGGACCAACAACGTTTCCTGTCAAACGAGAATCCCAAGAAGTTTTTTGTCTCAATGAATGGAAGAACATCTAAGCCAAGATGAAGAGTTGGTGGGAGAAACTGTGTGCCGCCAGAAGAGATTGCCTTGTCTGCAGAAAAGCGGAACCCATTGTTGGGGTAGGTCGTGGTAAGGTGGAGGTGCGAGGGATGGAACATTCGGCGGCAAAGAGGATAGTGTTAGTGAGATTGTCGACTTGTCAATACTTAAGAAATTATGCCGCCTGAAAGCTGCTAAGGAGGAAAAGAGCTACCAGATAGCTTTAGAAACGTGCCAGTTGCGAGGGCACCCCATTGGGATAGCGGTCACAGTCACCATAAACAGGACTGGTGTAGCATCTCTAAGACATATGCCCGAAATGGAGGTAATGGATGCAGCACACAGGTGGTGGCATGTAAGGCCTCACATCACAGTTGTAGATCATTACCTTTACTTTCTCAGGTAGAGCATCCCCTTCGAAAGCCAGGATAAAAGTTCCTATATCAACACAGTTACCCTTGCGGGCTCTCTGTACGCGACGAATCTAACACCACTGGTGCTCTAGGTTTGCCCAGAGTTCCTCATCTGATTGTAGTAGAAGGTCCCTGTAAAAAATAACGCCCTGTGTCATGTTAAGGAACTGGTGAGGTGTGACGTTCACTGGGATGTCTCCAAATTGCTGGCAGGCTCGAAGTGCAGCTGACTGGGTCAAAGAGGACGTGCAAATCAAGACAGAGCAAGATCGCATTTTGCTCAGTGCCTCAACTTCACCAAACTTGTGTTCGATATGTTCTACAAAGAAGAGAGGTTTGGTTGCAGCAAATGTTTCCCCATCTGTCCTGCTTGAGGAGTGGGCGTGGTTGCTTGAGGAGTAGAAACCCAAGAACCTGGTTTCTACAAATGTCTGCCTAGGTGTGTTTGGATGTGGATATGTGTGAGTGTGTGTGTATTTGTTTACCTTCCTTTTTGTCCCCTAAGGTAAGTCCTTCCACTCCTGGGATTGGAATGGCTCCTTTTCCACTTCCTTAAAACCTGTATCCTTCCCTTTCTCCTCTCCTTCCTTCCTCTTTTTCCCGAAGAAGCCACCACTGGTGGCGAAAGCTCGAATGTTTGTGTGTTTTTGTGTGTATTTGGTGTTTCTGTCGACGAGCCTGTACTTTAGGTAAGTCAAAAATCTTTATTTTATACCTATTTTCCCACCTGGAAAGTCTCCTTCTATAATATATATATGAGAGAGAGAGAGAGAGAGAGAGAGAGAGAGAGAGAGAGAGAGAGAGAGAGAGAGAGAGAGAGATATTCATTGTCTGAAGAGGAAAGGTCCAACCTGGTTACATTGTGCACAGAAAAACTGATATTTGTGAGAGAGCGATTTCAGAAACTTATGATGGATCTAGCTGCAAAGTGTCTATGTCTGGGTGTTTAGATGCAGAATAGTGTGATAAAAATAATTTCAGTGCATTATTTCCACCCCCGTAATTAGCATTCTCTTCTGTTACTGTCCTCCTTTGAGGCATGTCAGACGGTACAATTGGTAAGAGACTGTTTTGCATTAAAAAAAAGTCTGTTTATACTCCCAATGGGCAAAGTAAATGGTCTTTTATATGAATTGCAGAATTCTGAAGGTCTCCATCTAGAAAACAAATTGAGAAGCACATGGTTTGGTTTAAGAATAAAATGTGAGTAAAGGGGCCCTCACACGTTCAATAATATTGTCAAATTGTCAATATATTGACTGAGGGCGCATATTGATGTATTGTCAATACTTAAAATATTGACGAAAAGTATCGATGGCCACAAAAATATTTGTAGTATTGTCAATATCTATTGAGCGTGTAAAGACCATTACTGACGGTTTGACTATTCGCCTTTCAGATGTTGGCACAGCTCCATCAAACAGCCACAAGGCGCTAGTGGGGTTTCACACCAATGTTTATGTTCTTTTCATTCACCCTCATGGGTATACTGTGTAGCGTTTTACTGTGCTTGTTTGCATTGGTAAAATGAGTCAACATATGTTTGGTTGATTTTATCGATTGCTACCAGACCAACGAAGTTCTGTGAAATCAGTCTTCAAAAGAATACATGGACAAACACAAAAGTAGTGCAGCATATGAAGAGCTGCTTGCGATCTATCGGTCGTGTTTCACAGAAGCAAAATTGGATGACGCGAAATAAATTCATTGCGGACCAATTTCAGGAAAGAATGGTAGATTTTCCCGAGACACTGTTATCACCATACATTAGTTCTGCACACTGCAAGTGAAAAATATGTCTGGAAATACAACGCATGCAGAACTTGAGACAGCGAAATATTCTGCTTTTTATAGAAGATTAAATTACCTATATGTAGCCTTGCAGAGAAGATAATTGCTTCACAGGTTTCAATGACAATTTTACTAATTATGTTAGCAGACATGACTGCGCTGAACTTTAAACATTCAAAGGACCATCCTGTGGCCAAAAACCGTAAAGTGAATCTTTCATCGGCAGGAATAGCCGATCTCATAATTGTGTCTTTCAATTTTGTCCCGTATCATCGCGAGTAATTTGTCATATGATTCTGGGCTCATTCTAAAATAATTTAAAAGATCTATCGGGTCAGTAGTTCGGATTTCTGTAAGAAGATTTACATGTGAAAAGTCGTCCCTTTTCTTTAACCATTCACAACCCATCTCCTCCTTTTCGTCGTTCTCGGTTATCTTTCATAGCCATTGCTAAGATTAAAGCACATGCTTTCTGCCGGTCAGACGTTTACTTCACAAAATCTCATCGCCAATTGAAAGTGACGACAATATATATTGATGGTGTGAGGACCACTGAAATGTATTGAAGGTTTGACAATATATTATTGACAATATTATTTTTCTGTTTGTGCTGAAACGGTAGGATTCATCACTAGCATTAACGGAACTTTCGATATGCTTAATTCATCAAGTAAAAGGCTATGTAAGCTCCACAAATAGCACAAAATGCACTTTACCCTAAGCAATTTATCCACAAAACACTAACATTAATTTGTTGTATCTTGATTAAAGAGTACAAATAATAACCAACTAAATGTAGGTTTCCTGGGAATGAAAGTTAGTTTGAGTGTTTGTGCAATGTTTAAACTGCACATAAGAGCACAAAGTAAACCATTTTTTAATATACAAACTAAGCGAGAGTCATCTTGACTGTTTCTTTAGGCTGATAGGATAGTATAGTAGCTGGAAGGTTAACACAACTTACCTGCAGACTGCATTCAAGAGGCTTGTAACAAGAATACAGTTAATGTGCAAGAAAATGGAGACTGTCTCAGGACAACTTCATCATTCTCTTCGTAAGTAGTTCCCAACTAAGTACAGATGTCTCATTTTTCAACCAGCCAACGTCAATCTTTTACTGTACACAACATGGCGTTGTCAGTTTTCTGAAAATGTCATGATGTATATAGCAGGATTTGGAGTAAGGAAAATGATTAATATTTTGGAACGTGACCAGTGTATTAATGCTGTTATATGGGGAGTTGGTCAATGCCTTATCAAGGGCAGAATTACTAGCTGATGTGTGAAGAAGACCCATCTTTAGTTTGAGGTTCGTAACAACTGTACCAATACGACAGAAATGCTCAGCAAAATGACGTTCAATTCCACCCATACCCTCAAATTCACCACCCTACCAGATACTTGCAAAGAAATAGTGAGATGTAGGGGATAAACAGAACCCGGACTTGACAAATTATCCAAGATGCATCTGGAAAATCTACCTAGGAAACCATTAAACTAGTTTTCCTCACTGAAATCAACAACAAATGATTTCAACTGTGCCACTTCCCCACTATATGAAAAGCAGAAAATAAACAAGTAACCTAAAACAGGGAAAGACCCCAGCATCCCCAACAACAATCCCCAAGCCTGCTACCAACTCGAGCTAAACCAACTGACCAAGTCAAAAATGTAGGAGATAGTTAGAAAAAATATGAAAATACAAAGAAATCAACCAAAATAAAATAGAATCACCCACCATATACCAATATAAAACCAATTTACACCACAAGAAATCACAGCCAGGGACGACAACTGGCAGCAATTAAACCAGAACTCCCGGAACAAAGCCAACATAACAAGAAAAATGGCCGGCTAAGGATGCCAACTACTCCGATGTAAGATAACGATCCTGACCCCCAACGTTAACAACAGTGTGTGCTGCAACAGCACAAACACCCCAAAACAGTGACAACAACGAATTTTGGGCCTACAGCAGCGTTCACACTCAGCTTGAAACATATTTCTGGTAACTCAGTGTGGACACGGTCCAGAAACATATTGCAAAACACAGAAACATCTGCCCATATCAGCGGCGGAACAGATCGAACGAAACAATAGGTCTCTTTGAGTGAAAAAATTTTCACCAGTCGCCACTGTTTCTGACTGCCTCTACTGCACACGCGCGGCCTCTGCCACTTGCAGCCGTAAATGGCAACTCGAATGCTTCTTTCCCCTGCTTCAGGGGTAGGCCATCCAAAGCATTAGTAGTCACAGTTTCTCTTTGGCAGCTGCCCAAAGTATTTCTTCCCCATTTTCAGATCTGCCTTTGGTGAAGTGATTCACTGAATCGCCGCCACGAGTTCAGATGACTTCACCTGTTTCAAAGGAGGTAAGAAATTTACAGTGGTGTCTGATGGGTGGTATTTATTGCCAGCGAGTATAATTATTGTGTATCATATTTATATTGCTTATTTTTTGGAGGTGGTTTGTCGCAATATCCGACAGTTCGCCCTCCTGCTAATGCTGACTGGAGTTGGAAAGATATCTTTCAACTCCTAGAGATCTAAATTCTTAGACCCCAAGTGGGTGCGAATAACCAATGTCGTAGGCACTAGTTGTGGCAGCTACTAGCAAGGGAGATGACTAAAGTATCTGGCGCAAGTTTCACTGTGAAACAGCACGAGAATAGGTGACGAGTGCTAGAGAGAAACTATAAGAAGGTAGTCGATAACAACAGAACTATTGGCACAGGTAGAAAAATATTCTAATACGAATGTCAAATGGAAGAAATTTTTCAGAAAAAGGCAAATACGAATCCTCCTCTCTTGCTCGCAGGACGTGGTAAGTTTATCGTGCCGAGTGCATACAACACGAGAACTTTCATGCGAAAATTAAGGAATGCTTGCAGTCAGTCTACAGACACTGGGCTCGTTTCTCAGTGGCCTCGAGACTGGTCTGGACCGGGGCCATCGCAGCAACCAGGGCCCTCACATAAACCCGAGCCATCATATGACCTCGGCCTATTTCAGAATTCATCTCTGAATTGATTTTATGTGCACCGAGGGGCAAATGTTGCAACATGCTTGTTTGAAAAGCAAACTTTGAGCAAAGCACTTAACATAGATTTAATTTGTTCTGTTCATGCCAATAGTCAAATGCACCAAGCCTTAAGTAAACATTTGTGGAAGGCAACACACAAATTGTACCTGGCTGTGTGTTTCGAATGATAAAAGGCTGAAAGGTGTGCATACTTTTCATCTTTTATTTGTGCCTTATTGCGAATTGAAACTGGTGAGTAGCAACTGATCCTTTTGAAAATATTGTTGAATCCTTTAAGGTATTTTCATTGTTTGATATTTTTGACTAGGTCACATATTTGGAAAGTGACCAAATATAGTGCACATTACAGTAATAAAATTTATTTTGGAAAATGTTTAAGGATGGTGAGATCGCTTTGCTTTTTATGCCATTGTGTTAACAAACTAATTCTGAATTATTACATTTAAATTGGCACATGTATGGCTTTGTAATTGGAGCTGCACTGTCTCTGTACATTGTTGAAGCATAATTTGTATTAACTTGTGTACATTTTAAGAAAATGACTAGGTATTAGCTAAGGGACAATGTAAAATTAATCCCATTCCCAAATATGCCTTGTTTACAGAGTAGCAATATTAGTTTCTGCTGAACATATCAGTGGTGCTGTCTTGTAAAGCTACATAACTGCTTTAGAGAAATAAGTTGAAGAAATCATAAACATTGAACGGGTAAACCGAGTGGTCTTACATTAGCTTTATCAGAGGACAAAAGTCATTGTCAGTTTGAAGTAAGTACCCAGTAATTAATACAGTGGGGCTAAAAGATTTACTCCAGTGACACCTGAAATTTGAAAAGACGCAATTAACACTTGGACTGCCGTGTGGCTGCCGGCTATCAACGTGGGTCATGCCATGTCAAATCACCCAATAATTCTAGGTTTTGTAAACGTCCATCTCAGATTTCCACAAAACTTTGTACATTTGCTTATACTTACAACATAAGAACATATCCAGAATGTTTTTGTTCTCAGACTAAAACTATTTTATATTGAATTTTCAATGTAGTGATGTTCTGATAATCGGGCTCTGTGAGAATGTCCACACAAAGTGGTACCATACTACAGAAATACTCTTAACTCAGGTTTTTATGAAGCTTTTTATTTGAATTTTTTTTGCAGAGGTTAAGAAAGGCATGTAGTTAATAGTAATGTAATCATTTAAGCAGTTAAGTTTCACAGAAAATTACAAAAAATATTAATTAATGTCACTTTCCAGTTTCTGGAAAAATTACAAGGGTGTTGAAAAAAACTTTTATCATATTTCTCCAACCTGCTAGGAACCTAGTTTTAGTCTTAAACAATTCCCAGGATAGCAGGCTTTCTAATAAAATAAAAATATTAATGGGTATCCTATGAATGGACACACAAATTAGAAATCAAAAAAACTTTTTATCGTGATGAAAAATGCAACTTTGCAAGTAAGTTTATCCAAACTGAAACCCACTGCCTCAGATACAGGGGTATCACAGTTAAATATGTTATTGTAGACAGACAAATTAAGTATGATAAATTTATTTCATTTTATTAAATCATAAAATTATATCATATTTATCTGTGCAGCTAACAATCTGATTCCTACAGTAGTCTGCTTGGAACCTGTACAGTCATTATAACAATGCCATAATCACTGGCAAGCAACAATCAGTCCATTTGGACTCAGTTAGCCTTTCTCTTCCTGTGAGACAGGTCATATTTGTTTCTGGTGCAGCTCTTTTCCAGTCTATTTCTAATGAAGTATATTTTAATGAAGTAGTGCTCAGTCAATTACAATGGAAAGTGTAAAGTCATTTATTGTTGGAAGATATTTAAAACACCATGTCATTTGATGACTTACACCACAGTAAAAACTCTTGAAAAATTTTCAGAGCTGAGTGAAGACCAACAAGATTTAATTTTGCTACAGTCCAATTTTAGTATTGCAGAAGACCAAGAAAGAACTATATGTGGACATCACAGATATTATTACTTAAAAGTATTTGAAAGAACTTGTGATCCTTTCAAAATACACAGTCAGTTAAAACATCCTTGAGGTCAGTTAGCTTAGCTATGTCAAAATCAGTAAGAACTAAGAATCTATGTGAAACCAGGCCAAAAAGTGTGTACAACTTGTCGTAAGATTTGTAAACAAACAACAGAAATCAGTGACAACTGACATAGATGAAAGTGATGCAGATGACCCGGAGTTGTTAAGAAAGCCAAAGATTTTGATGACATGATATTGTTAATGAAAGTAAAAGTGGTTTGTGTAAGGCAATCTGCAAAAATTCAAGTTTTAACTTTAGCTCCTCCCTCTAAGTCAAAAGAAAGCATGTCAGAATTCAATGTTAGTGAGTATCTAGTTGGACAGGCAAGGAAACTGAAAAGAGAAAAGGGTATTTTATCAGTCCCTAAACCAAAAAGAGGTAAAATTATCTCTGATGAAATTATGAAGTTTGTCACAGACAAAGAAAAAGAAACATATAAAGAACTTATAAAATTTCTTGTATGTGATAACCAATGTTGCTCTGAAAACTATGACTGCATGCTTAATCACTGTGATAGTTGTCCCAGTGAGGAAAAATTGTTAGCATTTTTGAAAGAAAAATTAGCTTACAAACATGATGACGAATACAATTTTGAGTACAGCCAGTGGATTAACATAGACCTTCGGACCGAATTGGTAAAGAAGTCTGCAACTGCTGATGAATACATCAACTTGTTGGTAACAAAATTACAGGCACTTTAACCACATTCATATATATATCTGTCAGGCAAGATCCCTGAAACATTTAAAAGGAAATCTAACCCCTGAGAAAGCAATTGTATTAATGGACTTTGCTGAAAACTACACATTTGTAATTCAGAATGAAATACAGAGTTATCACTGGTCAAGAAGCAGCTGTGCAATCCATCCTGTTTGTGTTTATGTGATAAATGAGGAAAATGAATTGGTAACAGTAAACCACTGCTTTATAAGTGATGAATGGAGCATGATGTAGGATTTGTACATGCTGTTCAGACAGAAATGGTTAAGTGGCCGAGTGTGTACTACCCACGAGTCAAGAAACTGCATTATTTCACTGATGGATGTGCTGCACAATATAAAAATAGAAAAAGCTTTAAAAACTTGTGTGAACATAAAAATGATTTTTCTGTTGATGCTGGACATTCCTTTTTTGCTACAAGCCACGGTAAATCTGTGTGTGATGGATTGGGAGGAAACGTAAAACGTGTGTTGAGAAAAGCTAGTCTTCTACTAAATGATGATGTACAGATAACAAATGCATCTGGTGTTTACAACTTCTGTAGTGCTGATATTGAAAAATGTTTCCTCCACTTCTTAGATAAAAACAACAGATTTCCTCTACAAGAACCTTGAGATTTTTGAAAAACCGCACAATACCTTGTACCAGGAATTTTCACATTTACAACATGAAAAATTAGAAGAGTAATCTTTTCTGAAAAGCCTTCCTTGATATTCTCATTCAATGAAAATATCTTGCAATGGACACTCCCGTCCTCAACAAAACACTTTTGTAGCTGCTGTATACAGTGACAGATGATATTTTGCCTTCATCAAGAATATATTCAATGAAGAACAATATGCTGAACTACTTTTTCTCCACCCACCTGAACCTGCTGTGTCATTATTTTGGCCTGAGAAGGAAGACGCTTGTTTTGTGCCTAGGCAAAAAAAAAGAAAAAAAATAATGTACTGTTGGTGTACCTGAAACAAGCTCATTAGGAAGAGTGTATTACTTTAATGAAAATGATCTGAAGTTAACACAATCAAATTTGTCACAGCGGATTAAAAAAAAGACGCTATTAAGCTTCCACTTGAGAACTCAGAATCTCCTCTGCTGAACAGGCACATTTTAAATAAAAATCATTCATCTATCTTGCATAATTGTTGTGTAAATAGGCTTATTTTATATCCCTAAATAAAATTAACAGTATTAAAGAAAATATCTCCATTAAACTATAACTGTTGGCTCTGTACTTTTATTGTTTTAACAAATGAGACATGTCATCAAGCTTATCGGTAAACGTACTTTTTTTTAATGACCTTCAGAACAAAGATATGGAATAGTTTATTATACAAATGATTGCCACTGTCGGTCAAAACCCATGCAATTTTTTGTTTGTTATCATATAATTTGAGTCTCAATAAAAAGGCCTATGAGTAACAAGTCTCAAAGTATTTTGCATATTTAAGAAAGTAGTGTATGGGCCATAACAATTGGTGTTGATTTCCTATATTCTCAGAAGTTGAGCAGAGCTATAAAAATTTGAAAATAAGCTAACTCTCTTTTTCCTCCATAAAATAATGTAATCTAAATGGCAAGCTTCAGCCATGATGTTTATGTAGGTTTTTTTTGGAAATTAAGATTTTTCTATCTCAAAAACTATGAAATATGTGGAAGAAACTTTACACTGTTTGTTAGCATGTCAAAAGTAACAAGTAAAAAAAAAATCATGAAAATCTGGTGTAGTGGGTTTCAGCTTAGATGAACTTACTTGCAAAGTTGCTTTTTTCATCACAATAAAAAGTTTTTTTGATTTCTAATTTATTTGTGTGTCCATTCATAGGATACCCATTAATATTTTTATTTTATTAGAAAGCCTGCTATCCTGGGAATTGTTTAAGACCAAAACTAGGTTCCCAGAAGGTTGGAGAAATGTGATATAAGCTTTTTTCAACACCCTTGTAATTTTTCCAGAAACTGGAAAGTGACATTAATTAATATTTTTTGTAATTTTCTTTGAAACTTATGATTACATTACTATTAACTACATGCCTCTCTTAACCTCTGCAAAAAAAATTCAAATAAAAAGCTTCATAAAAACCTCAGTTATGAGTATTTCTGTAGTATGGTACCACTTTGTGTGGACATTCTCGCAGAGCCAGATTATCAGAACATCACTACATTGAAAATTCATTATAAAATAGAGTTTTAGTCTGAGAACAAAAACATTCTGGATATGTTCTTATGTTGTAAGTCTAAATAAATATACAAAGTATCATGAAAATATGAGACTGTGGGTGACATGACCCGGGTGATTTGACATGGAATGACCAACGTGTTATTAACATCAATTTTGACAATTCTGGCTTCTGCATCAGATGTATTTGCTGATATATGAAAAGTTGAGGTAAAATTGGGTGGTCTGGAAGTATTTTCATTGATTTATTTATTTTATGCTGCTTAATGTATCATTTTAGAATTTGTATATTGTTGGTGACAATTTAAGTGATGAAGTGAATGTTGCACTGTTTTATAGGTCAGTACTGAAAAGTAGGTAAAATATGTAGATGCCATTCTGTAACAAATGTTACAAAATCCTTCCGTTGGAAAATTTAACAGAAGTTATTGCACAAGTAAAATTCCTGGAAACAAAGCAAATACTTGTAAAGAGCATACTGAGATTTCTTCTAAATGTCATTAGCGGGATAAACCATTTGCCAGTTTGGATTATTGGAAAATGTTGAGAAAAACCTTTGATCATGTATTCTGCATTGAATTTGCATTCTGACCTTCCAAGATGTAGTAACAAGATCTGTTGTGACCTGCACATATGTTCCAATTCCCTGCTCTATTGGCTAAATAGAGAGCCTCAGACAGACTCATTCAACTCTCCGCTGCAGCCCTGCAAGCCATTGCACCAACTTGTGGATTCTTTGAATACTCCTGTCAGTCACAATGACTCACAGCACGTTTTGCCCCTTTGTCACTTGCAGAGAAAGTGTTGGATGTTGTTACCAAACCATCGTGCAGTTCAGTATTTTCATGACATGCAAGGAGTTTCAAAATTGTACAGAGTGACAGGTTAATTAACAATGGAATGTATACGAGTAATGCCATGCTGAAGTAGGCAGCTTCAGCTCATAACGAAAATACTAAGGTATCTTAAGTGTGAACAACTTTCTCATGTCAATCCCAATAAATTTTACAATTTAAACAGGTCAAATTTGGCGTACATTGCTGCAAGCACGAAGAACAATTGTATGAACACAGGGCATCAAATGGGAGTCACTGCTTACCTCTTCTCTTTAACTTTACATGACAGATGGGCTCCATTTAGCTTCTAAACTCAACCTCCACTGTGGTGATCAAAACTACACTTCCCCATGTACACGACTAATACTACAATAAGCACACAGTATCTCACATACATCTTCTCTGATAAGCAAGCCTAGTTCTCCTCACCAAAGTCAACAAATGCAAAATTAACAAGTATCCTAAAACAGAAAAACACCACAGCATCCCCAACAAAAACCGCTCCATTAGCCTGCTACCAACCACGGGGAAAATTTTAGAACAAATTATTTTAAACATATCCCCCAACAAAGATAAAACTCTTATAGCCGAACAATTGGGTTGCAGTGGAAAGTTTCAGGTGAACTAAAAAGTAAAACCCCGTGATGCATTCTAGGGGAGCCAACCTGGTTAAAAACTAGAGATTCACAACACTGGGGGTCGTCCTTCCAGAACGACCTTATGTTTGATTACCCTCCAATCCTCTGTCGAGACTTGGGTTCTGGGCCTTTATTTTCTTGAACAGAGTCTTTGGAGGGACATCCTTAAGGATCTATGGTACCCATACTGATACCTTTGCAGTCTTTAGGACCAACAGCTTCGCATCTTCCCACGGGGATGTCGTGGGCACCTTGCCCTTAAGCCATGCTTCCGAGTGCTCTCCCTCGCAGACAAAAATGGCACCGTGATCTAGACCCTCCTGAATTTGAGTCGTGTACTAGTGTCCCCCTAATCTTTTCAAAGAGGGCCAACTGCATGAGCTGCTCCTGCTGTGAGGTTATGCTCACCACTGGATATCATCCTTGGATAACCACCATCCTAAAGACAGAGACTGCAGTACTATAGGTCTGTT
Organism: Locusta migratoria; assembly: GCA_026315105.1. Classification (NCBI taxonomy): domain Eukaryota; kingdom Metazoa; phylum Arthropoda; class Insecta; order Orthoptera; family Acrididae; genus Locusta; species Locusta migratoria. Next base: position 26,310,928 of record CM048754.1, on the reverse strand, counting down.
TCTGTATTTCCTGCCTCGGCAACAGTTGAGATGGATACTATAGATGACGCAAAAATAGACAACAAACTGGATACACAGGCAACTGCAGACGTAGGGACGGCAAATCCAAAAGCGTGGCAAAAACAAAAACTACCCAGACGAGTAATAAAAGAACCGACTGACTGTCAGTAAAACCCTGGGCCTCAACTTGGGCTAAACCAACTGACCAAGTCAAAACACGTAGGAAATAGTTGGACAAAATATGAAAATACAAAGAAATCAACCGAAATAAAATAGAATCATGCACCATAAACCAATATAAAATCAATTTGCACCAGCAAGAAATCGCAGCCAGGGACGACAATGGGCGGAAATTAAAGCAGAACTCCCGAAACAAAGCCAACTGACAAGAAAAATGGTTGCCTAAGGAGGCCGACTAGTCCAACGTAAGATGACGATCCTGACCCCCCAAAGTTAATAACAGAGTGTGCCGCAACAGTACAGCGCAAAACAGTAACACAACAACATACGGGGAATATTGGGCCTATAGCCGCGTTCACACTCAGCTCTAAACATGTTTCTCATTACTCAATGTGGACACCGTCCAGAAACATGTTTCAAAACATGGAAACATCTGTCCCTATAAGTGGCACAACAGATCAAACGAAAAAAAAATTTACCAGTCGCCACTGTTTGACTGCCTCTACTGAGCATGCGCGGCCTCCGCCACTTGCAACCGTAAATGCCAACTCTAACGCTTCTTTCCCCTGCTTCAAAGGTTGGCCACCCGAAGCACTGTGGTAACCGTTTCTATTTGGCAGCTGCCCAAATAATATCTCTCCCATTTTCAGATCTGCCTTTTGTGAAGTGATATTCACTGAATCGTCGCCATGAGTTCAGACTACTCCGCCTGTTTCACAGGAGGTAAGAAATTTATAGTGGTATCCGATGGGTGGTATTTATTGCCAGGGAGTATAGTTATTTATCATATTTATATTGCTTATATTTTGGAGGTGGTTTGTCGCAATATCTGACATTTCGCCCTCCTGCTGATGCTGACTAGAGTTGGGAAGATACCTTGCAACTTTTAGAGTTCTATAGAAATCTTACACCCCGAGTGGGAACGAATAACCTACGTCGTATGCACTAGTTGTGGGAGTGACTAGCAAGGGAGATGACTAAAGTATCTGGCACAAGTTTCACTGCGAAACAGCGCGAGAATAGGTGGTGAGTGCTAGAGAGAAACTACAAGAAGGTAGTCGATAACAACAGAACTATTGGCACAGGTAGAAAAACATTCTAATAAAAACGTCAAATGGGCGAAATTTTTCAGAAAAAGGCGAATACGAATCCTCATCTCGATCGCACGACGCGGTTGGTTTAGCGTGCCGATTGCGTACAATACGAGAACTTTGATGCAAAAATTAACGAAAGCTTACATGACTAAATTGTTAAATTATGCCACGTTTTTATTTTTAGTGGTCAGTCAGTCTCCAGAATTTATCTCAAAGTTGATTTTATGTGCACTGAGTTGAAAATGTTGTAACATGGATGTTTGGAAAGCTTTAATTTATGTAGTAATTTTACACATTGTGGTTTGATGCACATATCTGTAGACTGTAAACTTTTCAATAAGCCCGATATCCATTTTGTGCAACATTGCGTGATTGTTTCTGTAACCTACATTGCTCATGTGGTAGTGGATTATTTAATAGTCTGTTGGAATGCTATGGATGAAACAGCACTGGGCAATTGCTCAATTTTTGCTTCGAATATTTAGTACCAATTTATGTGGAGGCTCATTTATGCTGAACCATTTCTCATGTGGTTATAGATTTTTCATACTGTTTACTGGCTATTTGACGGTTGGTCAGATTTTTGCTTCATTTCATAACATTGGGTAATGGTTTCTGTACCCTAAATCATTAGTCATATAACAAACAGTCCATTTTTCAGCCTCATATCAACTGGTTTCTGTGATTTAAGAAACACTGCAGGGGATGAAGCTGATCATAGAAGGCAGTATCAGAGAGCTCATCTGCAAACAGATAGAGGATTGAGGGAAGGGAGCACTGGGACCAGCGGAACCTACAAGTTCAGACTGCAATTTTACGGTCACCAGAAGAGTTAAACAAGAATCGAGAAACCATAGCAAATGCGATGAAAGAGCAAAATGATCTGATCACAAAATATATGTGGTGTATCAGATGTGTATTAAAACATCAAAACTTTAATAATTATTCCATATTCATGTTACATGTTTGTTTCATTGTTAATTTTTGAGGCTGCATTCAAGTCATAATTTGTGTACTTAACTATTATTGATCAGTTCCCTTGTCACACGGGATTATTTTGGGATTGGCAATACTGAAGGACATGTTAGCACCCATCTGCTTGGAACCATATCATTGCTGGGAACATACTTAGAAAGCAGCATTTTGAAACTCTAAACAATATACGTACCGTATGTACTCCATTATAAGACAAGATTTTTTTTCCAAATTTGTCAATCGAAAAATAGGGGGTCATTTTATATTTGTAGATTAGCTTGGGTCAAAAATTTTATTGTATATAACCAACTGCTTACTTTCTTAATACGCAATTATAAATATGAAAACAACATTCGGAATTGTTTTAGTTTTGGAAGCAAAGACATCAAGATTCTGCCTACACACTGAGCCAAGGCAAAGTGTACTCTGAAGTTCTTTGCTGTCAGTTTACAGCCAGTTTGTGTTTGCATTCAGCCATATTGTTTTCTTCTGCAATCATATTGAGTTCGTGAATATTTGTCGTGTTGTTATTCTTGGATGAGAATTTAATAATGGATACAACCAGCAGCCGTGTTTCGGTTGAAAAGCTCTGATCTACGAGTTCACAGTTCCCAACTGGTTCCCGCAGACACGACGACACCAATTTTAAACTAACGGTGGTTTCTCGAAGCGGAGGCCAGTTACAACTGTGCAGCGGCAAGAAAATACAATTTGATACTGGCGGCAGATTAAAGATAACCTGAGGAACGCCAGTTCTACACGCGTAACGTTCCGAGGACCTACGCGGGGAAGGTTCGATGAACTTTAGAAACAGGTTCTGCAGTATGTGCGAGAGAAACATGATGAAGGCTTCCCAATTACACTTTAAGTCATCCACACGAAAGCACTAGAAGTGAGAAAGAACTTTACAACTGCATGCAATGCTCGCTTTAAGGCGAGCACTGGCTGGTGCGTGCGAATGATGAAGAGAGCAGGCCTTGCATTATGGCACAGAACTACAATTGCTCAGCGACTACCAATGGCATATGACGAGGAGTTCCTCAAATTTCAGCGGCATATCAAACCTGAGGAAGTGGCACGATTATCTGCTGTGACACACAGGCAACGCCGACCAGACGCCAGTGTTTTTCTATATGCCAGTAAATGTTACTGTCGACGGAAAGGGCGCTGAAAGTGTTCCCGTAAGGACTTCGGGAATGAAAAGATGCGGGGAATTGTGGTGCTTGGTGTACTAGCAGATGGAAAGAAGCTCCCCATATGTGATTTTTCACCGCAAGACAATTCCTAAAGAAAAACTGCTTGCTGGACTTACATTCCGCTGCAAGGAGAAGGGTTGGATGACCAAAGATTTAATGGTGGAGTGGATAAAAGTTGTGTGGAATAGGTTAGCAGGCTCATCATTAAATAAACGGAAACTGTTGAGTGAGTGAGTCTGATGACTTTCTGGGTTTCTCAGAACCAACGAGCAAATAATAGTGTCTGCAAGTACTTCCATTGCATCAAACACAAATAGGCCCAGAAGCAGCAATAAGATTTTTTTTTATTTTTTTATTTTTTTTTATTTTTTTTTTTTTTTTTTTACCACCCTTGCATCAGACCAGCTGCCTGTAGGATATAGCTGGTCGTAAATTAGACCAAATTTTGGTGTTGCACCAAGGGTGTGTGTGTTCCAGCCTCTTAGCCGTTGCGAGCAGAGGCAGCCGAGGTTGACTCTGCTCGCACCGTTGCCCGTCCCTACCACGAGGAGGTGGGCTGGTCTCTGGTCTTTTATATTTGTTGTATTTTGTTTGAAGTTAAACATTACAATTATTTTACAAATTTGTTGAGACAGTAGGTAAATGGTATATTATTATTGAACATTTTTGAGATATATGTTAATAAATAATTATGCATATCATTTTGTTAATATGAAGTATATAGTGATAAACAGTTACTTGGTGCTTGTTATTTTAAAGTATTATAATTTTTAATGTTAATTATGATTGGTGTTATTTTATCTACAATAACTTAGAAAATAAATAAAAATACAGTGATTAAATTACTTTAACAAAAAAGGATTTAAAGAAAATAAGGATAACGGGAATATGGGTGTAGAAGTGTGCCAGGTCTGGAGGCCTCTGAATATACCTCGAGCCCTGCACTCTTGGCACTCCTTTACATCAGTCTAGATCAATGGAATTGTCCTCATCTGTGCTGGGGTCATCATCTGATGTGTTGCTGTCAGTAGTGCTTGACCAAGTGTTGTTTGTGATAGTACGAGTGCTCTATCAATACTTCATTTGTAAGATCATGTGTAACTCATTATACAAGATAACGTCAAAAAATAGTCAGTCTATATTTTGGAAATTTAATGTGATGAGGTCAGAAACTACGTGTGAAATCCTGCTTGTGCAAGTGTATGAAATCTGCATGCAGATACTTTGCATGCAAGTGCAGCATGGAGAAAGAGACTCACATCACCCAGAAGAATCAATGTAAAGTGTACACTATCTGACTACAGTTTTTCTGTCTTGTTACAATATTCATCATCATCATTAGAGACTGATTATGCCTTTCAGCATTCAGTCTGGTGCATAGTACCTCTAATAAAATCCCTCCATGATCCCCTATCCAATGCTAACATTGATGCCTCGTATGATGTTATGCCTTTTACTTCAAAATCATTCTGCACCGAATCTAAGTACTTTCTTCTTGGTCTACCTCGACCCCTCTTATCCTCCGCTGTCGATCTCATGAGTCTCTTAGGTAACCTTGCTTCTCCCATATGTGTAACATGACCCCACCATCTCAGTCTGTTCGCTCTAACTGCTTCATCTATGGTGTTCATTCCCAGTTTTTCTTTGATTTCCTCATTATGGACACCCTCCTGCCATTGTTCCCACCTATTAGTACCTGCAATCATTCTTGCTACTTTCATATCTATAACCTCTACCTTATGAATAAGGTAATCTGTATCCACCCACCTTTCACTCCCATACAACAAAGTTGGTCGAAAGATAGAGCGGTGCACTGCTAACTTAGTGTTGGTACTTACTTCCTTCTTGCAGAAGAGAGTAGATCTTACCTGAGCACTCACTGCATTAGCATTGCTGCACCTCGATTCCAGTTCTGTCACTATGTTGCCATCCTGTGAGAAAATACATCCCAGGTAACTCTAACTTGGCTGTGCAGTAGATATGTACTCAGGAGAGGCGATGAAAACCAATCTTGTCTTATTACTTTAAATATGCCTTTTAATACATCATTATTAGAAGGATGGCTTTGCAGAAACTTCAAGACACTCCAGAGCAAGAAGTTACTCAAAATATAACAGACAAAGTCCAATGCCACATTTTTAAGGTATTTGCCAGTTTCTGGGAACTGACTATCAAGGCCCAGACTTCTGAAGATCCATAACATATTGATTTGGTTTGATTGTTTCAGGGAAGCCAAAACAGTCTTAGTCTAACCCGTCACTGCACGCACCGAAACTAAGTTTATTGTGCGGTATTGCTCCCTGTATGTCTAGTAAAGGCAACCACTGCCCTTGAACAGTGCAAGGAGTCCCTTTACCAGTTCTTTATTAGACACAATTTCTTCGGGTCTGGTTGTCCCAAATGTTCTGTGCCTTTTACTCTCCAATGCAATGCATTCGAAGATCAGATGTGATGCAGTTTCATCACCGTCATCACAGATCCTACATTTAGGGACCTCTTCTGTTATTCCCATTGTATGTAGGTGTTTTTTGAAATTCCCATGGCCTGTCAGCAATCCAACCATGAGTCTAATCTCTCTCCTGTTCAGGCCCAGGATTGCAGAGCTTCTTTTAAAACAAGGCTTTGGCATCATTACCTTGCCATGTTTTTGTTGATGGACTTTGGTCCAATATTCTACGTGCTGTCTTCTGAGCCAGTTACGTAGCTCCAATTTGATCATTGCCTTGGTGATTGTCAGGACAGGTTCCAGTCCAATAAATGGAGCCTCTGCCCCCATCCTGGCTAATCTGTGGGCATGTTCGTTGCCACTGATCCCCGAGTGGCCAGGGACCCACAATGGGTTTACTCTATTGCTTTCCCCTAGCTTCACCAGAACCCTGTGACATTCTGCAACAATTTTAGACCTTGTTGCAGGAGCTGCCAGTGATCTCAGGGCTGCCTGGCTGTCTGAACAGATATAGATGCTACGATCTTTGTAGCACCTACGCAAATTCTCCTCCACACATGCCCTGATGGCAGTGATTTCGGCCTGGAATACTGAGGCCAGTTTCCCTAGAGAGATGACGCCCTCCAGTCTTGGCTGCACCCCATATACCCCAGCCCCAACGCCTTGGTCTGATTTCGACCCGTCAGTGAACCAGACAATATCCCCCGTACGGTGTCGAACTATTTTCTCCCACTGCTCCCTACTTCCAATTGTTATACTGAAAGGCTTGTTGAAGCAGTATGGGGTTATAATATAGTCGGTTGGCATTTCCCCAACCTTTCCTATATTTACCTCACTCACTATTTTAGCGTGTGATTCTGGATATCCCAAAGTGTTCCAGTTGTTGACAGATTTGAGTCTGTAGGCACCAGCTGCCGCGTACATCTTGACCCAAAGGTGTAATGGGGGCATATCCAGCATGGTTTCCATCCCAGCAGTTGGTGTGCTACTAATTCCGCCTGTTATGGCTAAGCAGGCTAGTCTCTGCACCTTACCAAGCTCCTTAGCAGCAGCCTGCTGTTCTACCTCCTTCCGCCACACGACCGCCCCATAGGTGATCCTGGATCTAATCACTGTGGTGTATATCCAGTGCATACCCTTCATAACATATTACAGAAGTATTCACACAATATATGACATCAACTGCAAATGGGTAAAGCTGAAAATGTGTACCCAGCTGGGATTTGAACCCGGGTCTCCTGCTTTCTGTGCAGTTCCACTGACCACTGAGAACACAGTGATCACTGCACCTGCAGGGTCTACCTAAGCTTGCCTCCCATCAGACACAGATTCCCAGCTCTACCCCAGTGGTGTCATATATTCTGTGAATATAAAAGAATAACAATTGCAGGATCAAAAGTGACGTCTGTTCTTCCGGAACAGACACCATATGTATGTATATTCCAGAAGCTTTCAGTGTAGTTGACAATACTGTTGATAATGAAGTTTCAGAATTTGACTACAGCTTGTTCTCTGAATTACAGAGTGCCATTAGTGGAAAGTCCACGTTGGAATTCAACAATACAATAAGGATAATTTACAACTCACCGTAAAACCGTATAAGCTGTGACAAGTATATGAATGTGTGAATGTTCATTTCTGAATAAGGCCAATAGTTTACGTGTATTATGTGTGTGACTTTATGTGCTGGTCACAGCTCATCATATTGTGGTGAGTTGTAAACTATCCTTATGATATTGTTATACAGACCTCTTCTATTCCTAGCAACAAATTGCATAAGTTAGTCACCCTTTATCTTTCCTTCCTATTCATTCTACATTCTGTTTCTTTTTCACAAGGAAACAAGATTCAAAATGTTGACAAGAATATGTATAAGGAAGAGTTAATATATTTTTTATAGTTTATTAATTTTTCCAAATATTGTTTCTATCATTGTTTTATATTAGTATAAGATTTACTGTTAACATTGGACTACACTGGGTCCTGTAGGGAATTTTGTTGTGTAAAATAACACAGTTAGAGGTTGGCAACCAGCCACTTCCTCTTTCTTTTTATTAGTTATGCAGTAATTTATCAGCTTGTATCAATCAAGAGCCGGCTGCGGTGGCCGAGGGGACTGTGGCACTCCAGTCACAGTCTGCACGGCCGCTACGGTCGGGGGTTTGAACCCCCCCTCGGGCATGGATGTTTGTGCCGTCTCTAGCATAAGGTAGTCTTTTATTTTTATTTATTTATTTATCCATCCGTATACAATAAAAATTGTATGGATATTGTCACCATATTTGTATACAATAGAAACATAAAATCTTAAGTACATCATCTACACTTACAGACAAATAAAATATTGTATTTATTAAATTTACATGCTCATATATCACTGTTGGTGATAATTGATAAACATACATTTGCATCTTAATGTAGGTAGTCTGGACGGTATAATAGCATTTCTCTAATAGATATTTTTTTAGGGAATTTCTGAAGTCCTGTATTTTATCTTTATTTTTTATATCCTGGGGAAGTCTGTTATATAGTTTTATTCCATTATATAATATACTATTTTGGGTTTTTGTTGTGTTTTTTCTATTGAGATGTAGGTGGCGGCTGGATCTGGTTTCACGTTCATGTATGGAGCTGTTTGGTGGGTACTGGTTGATGTTTTCCTTTACGTAGATGGCTGACTGTAAAATGTATTCGCATGGAACAGTTAGTATTCCCATATATCTGAATAATTTTGTACTGTGTGCTCTCAAGCTACTGTTTGTGATGATCCGTGCAGCCCTTTTCTGTAGCTTGAATATTGCCTGCCTATTTTGTTCGTTTGTTCCCCAGAAGATAATGCCGTAACTAATTAATGAATGTATATTCGCAAAATATGCTGTCCTAGTTTGTAAGTTTAGGGACTGATGACCCCACAGTTAAGTCCTTAAGCTTAAAAAACAACGAACAACAACAAATCAGTCAAGATGAATCTGTTCTATTCCAGTAATTTTCACATGATGTTTTGGTGTACACACTTCTGTGTGAAATGCCGCCCTCCTTTTATTTTCATGAATGGAAATATTAGTATTTTTTTAATTAAGCTTCTAATAGTCAGTGGATAAGCAATAGTAAACAGATTTAAACTGCAACTTGGTTTATTCTAAAGGAGGGGTGTGCTGCTGATTCCAACACCCCCCCCCCCTGCAAGTATGCACACATGTCAGGCCAGTACCTTAAGTTTCATCACCACCAGATTTAGCTACATAAATCTCACTTTATGTAGATCGACTAATTTTTATACAGGTAAGAGAATAAACTTTGAGTTTCTATCTATTTGCTCCAGTGTTAAATAGTGACGTGATGCTATACTGATTTAGTTTCACTTCTGATGATACATACTTTGATTTATTTTTATTCCAGTATTGTTCGTTTTTCTTAATTTTGCTCCTGTACTATTGTGTCTAGCCTTATATAATGATAAAAACTTTATACAAAACGTAATTAAGAGGAGAAAAAAACACAAAGTTGGCTGTGCTATTTCGTTATGAGTGAATGTTTCCATGAATGAGTGAGGTTTAATTGAAGATTGTTTGCCCAAATTTCCTTAATTTCCTCCAGATAGCTTTTATGTTTGTCGGTGGTATATGGACACGGACTTTCATTAGTGTCTGGATCAAAACTTCCTATTAACAAAAGCTACCTAATGTCTGTTGTTTTGGGACTTTTAAGGGGACTAAACAGAAGGGTCATCAGTCTCCTGTTCCTAATTGAGACACAACAGCAAAAGACTGAACTCAGCACCTAAAGGAGAAACTATCTATACAGTAACTTATTTTTCAAACCATTACAAAGTTGATTCGTCCCATGCTAATTACTGCTTCCTATTTAGCGTTTGAACTTACCCAATGAAGATTATGAAAAACGCTGTAGGTAACTGCCTCCTTGCAGTGAAAAAAGCAAAACGATAAGCAAAGACTGCAAATAGTTGTGGAAGGTTGTCATTTTCTGTAAGAGTATTTTCTTTTACTGTGTCTATGTGCGTCTTCGAAACATTATTCCAACAGACATTCGTATAACAGCTGTAGAAAACAAAAAGAATATTGTTGGCTGTCAATTCCGTCCTGGCAAAAAACCCAAAATTTCAGTTCTAATAAAAAAACCATCACACTCTCGATCTTCGCGTGTGTAAACAAACTCCATCCAATGAATATAATTTTTAAGATGCCTATTAAAATGTGTACATACTTCTGAAAGTTATCTGCATGCAGTAACGAGTTAATAATGTTTGAAATACGCTTGGCGCAATATGGCCTGCACCGCTTCTCCCATATCACTTGACTTGAGTGCAGATATTGCGGACATAATTCTAGTTATGTGCATTCGAATGCTTTGCGCTTAGTTCATCTGATTGTGAGTTTACTGAATAAAACAGCAATACGAAAACACAAACACTGATCGTCATAATCGTATGTTAATACACACAGTCTTCCCATTGGCTTTTCTGGAGCGCTATATCATTGTTCGCTTGGTTACAGCTTTGACGATGTGGTGGGGAGAGGGTAACGTTCAGCTCATCACACTTGGAGCAAACGTGACGTCAGACGCTGTATCGACGATACTACCAAAACACCTAACGACTATCGCTAGTGTTCGAGGGTAAACATTTACACGTGTGTCTGCTTTGCGGTTCCAAGTTACCAGTATCACCGTGATTCTAATTTCTAAACTGTGTTAGGCTATACTTACTACTGACTAATATGTTAAAATTTAGTTTCCTCTGTTCAAGCATATTTTTCGTAACACCAGATATAAACATTAGTACCACACCAATTGAAAGTTGCGATTTGGACAGCCGACAGTGATAAATCGCATAAGTAGCGGTAAAAATAGCAGGAATAGCATCAATCGCAGAAGTAGCATTAAAAGTTGCAAAATCGCAGTAAAAGTAGCAGAAGTTGGCGGAGGGATACAAGTTGTGAACTTGTAAATTGTGACTCTAAACTGTGACAAGTCGCAACTAAGAATCACAGATATTCTAAAAGTAGCAGTCACAGATATCGGAAAATCGCAATTTAGCCTAACACTACTGAAGAACTTAACAACTCGACATGAGGCCACTGAGTTTGCCATTGCGATCTCGGCTCGGTCAGAGATACGAGCCCTCCAAAAATTCGACGTAGATTCAGAGTAGACGAACTCCGTTAACTGAGAATATAATATAGGACGTTCTATCACAGAAACTGCAGGGTATAAAGTAATCCGTTCATAAACAGTGAAAAGACACGGGCACTTGCAGGAATGATCATGATATCACAAATATTTGTAATTGATATGCGTCAGCAAGCGGTAATGGCTTCTAACATTCAGCTGCAAAATTAGGAATTGTGAGATACGATGGTTTTCCAATTTATGCTTTAATGGTACTCCGCATGACCGACAGATGGCAGGATGACGCGCTGCCTGCGCTCGCCAGCAACTACGGAACGAAACAACAGATGTCTCTGCGGTCACGAAACCTCCAGCCTTGGTAAGTCCTCGGTGCCCACTTATGTTTTTAATTTATTTACCTCTTGATGGAACGACACACAGATGTTTCACAAACACAGCCCTATTTGTTCTACTCCTTATAATTACAAAACATTTAATAACATATCGCCTTAGTTTTCTAATCGTAAGCCTGTTTCTATTAGGGAAATGGAGCAAACGTTTTATTCACTTGGACAGCAACACTACAGCGGTCTCGAACGTATAATTGTCGCATTCTACTGTCGCTGCCAGCCTGCCCGTCCAGGGGCTTCAAAAATAAATAAATAACCAGTGATTACTGGATAACAAAACCCTGTACAGCTGTTGCGAAGCCCTCAGCGTCTGCATTCTTCTGAAGGCTAGACACAGGTGCGTCTTTTGCAAACCATATAACTGTTCCCTTATGGACGTAAAAGTATCCCACGGCATTCTGTTCCTAATCGTTTAACAGCTGCAGTCGGGCACTACGCACGCAATATACTCATCTCTGCAAATTACGCATTTTCTCCCATAACAGAAGTAGCTGTGCCTTTGCAAATTGTACCGGCGTCGGCTGGACCCAAATAAAGCACAAACTCTCCCACAGAACTCTTCCATAGCATATCAGCTTCTTTTTGGAACAATTTTTGCGTATTTCCAGGTTCGGAAAACGTGAATTTGCGTGAAGGGGATATATATATATATATATATATATATATATATATATATATATATATATATATATATATATATATTAAAATCTTTTTGACATCTTGTGAATTGTGTCTCGGTGTGTCGAATACATGTGATTCACAAGAACACGTGAAATGCACCAGGAAGGTAAGATAAGTTCTGGAAACGCTGCCACACAGGTCGCACCTATATTCGGACACCTGACTCACGTTGACGTGTATCAGACCTGCATCCAAATACTTTTTTTTCTTTTTCTTCAATTTTCCCCGTCACAGAGATCACATAAATCGTGTTTCCTAATTAGATCAAACATGGTAAATGAAAAACAGAGTATTATTAACGTAAGACCACCACACTCAGGTACTGGCTCCATGAGGGGGCGGGGGTTCAGACTGAAAATTGTTGTCACGTCACCAAACTAAACAAACCAAACCACCCCAAAGTGGACAACGGAGAGAAAAGGAACGTCGCGATGGGGACCGAGGGAAGGCAAAACCCCCAGGCCACCCAACGTCCTGTTTTTCTAAGTTTTCCTCGGGACCCAATAAATAAATTTAAATAAATTATTACTATTAATAATAATAATTAATAATAATAATAATAATAGACAACAGGAATACCTGAATATATAAAGCAGAGTGTCCGTATGTGTGTACGTGTTGCATACAAATCTACAGTTTTGTTCCAATCTTTATGAAATTTTGTACACGTAAGCTTCAATCCATAAGGACGGTCGCCGTAAGTGTAAGAATCACATACGATATATAGTTCACGAGATATGACGTCATAAACAATAAGATGCACGAGAAAACTGCTGCATTTTGCGACAATGCTGCTTATTTTCTCCTAAACCATTGGACAGATTTCAACCAAATTTGGCACATACATTCCTTACCATGAGTTAACAATTTCAGCATGGCTAAGAATCACATACGACACATGGTACAAAAGATAATACGTCATAACCAATAGAAATCGCAGAAAATGCCAAATAATGCGCCGAGAATTTCGAAATACACTGTACGTGAATGACAGTACTTAGCGACTTGCAATTTCAAACCTTTATTAAACTTTTTCTCGCTGACAACCTTAGAAAATGATTAAAGGAAAAGAGTTTCTCGCTTATTACTTTTCCGCTGTTTATGGAGCAAAACTACAGCTGTTGGTATGACGTTACAATTTATAATTTCTACACTACAAATTGTAGCCGCAGGAAATTTTACAGACAGTATACACACATATAGTTGAGTGTACCTTCTAAACGGTATCACAGTACGAGATATGAGCACATTAACAATAATAATCATGGAAAATCGCCTCATCACGCATCAAGTTTTAATCTAGTACTTATTTACTACAAATTGTATTTCTACAGTCACTTGTTTCACATAAAGCATTGTTGTATCTTCCTAACTTACTTGGAGTGTGTGTGTGGGGGGGGGGGGGCTACACAAAAAGTAAATTTATATTACTATCTAACCAAACACTAAACTATTCACAAATGAACACAAGTACAATCAATTGGTTTAGATAAATGACTGTATAAAATGGGAAAATCCTACCATTTATAGAAATGAATCTAATCTTCACTATAAATGTACCCAAACAGTGGTGCGCACACACACGCTATTAAGACAAGAGTTTCAGTTGCACAGTATGTCTCCAGATTGGAAGAGTTATCATCACTAATGCATCAGTGCACTAGTTTTGTGAGAAGCTGAAACATTTGAATTGTCAGTAATAGAATAAGCGATCAGATATCAAGTGTCCTTCACACATACACAAATTCATCAAATCTCCACTAAGCACAGAATATAGAAATTATGGGCAAGTCCAAAATACAGCAATTCACCTCTAAACAATAATATTGGCTGCACACAGAAATGCTTCTAAATGAACTAAACCAGTGTAGCCACAAATGGTGGAGCCACCAAATTCTAACTCCAAATGTGGTCACTCTCTGTGATGCCACAGCACTGCTCGACCACACAAACTCCCGCAGCCATCTCAGATAGACGCCGGCGTCCGAGCCCACCTTTCCTTCCGAAACACAACTGAGCTCCTCTCACCTAGAAAACCAGACTAATCCTAATGGGCTATCCAATGAAACTCTAGACCGGCAATGCATTGTCCACCCTGTCAGCCTAAACTTTCTCGGCCAGTAGCAGACCTACCTGCGCACACCACAAGAAGCACCCCTCCCGAGAGCAAAATTCTCACATAGGACACCGCACTGAGGACATTATCCTGCACCGGCATTGGCACTCTCTATCACTTCCCCTCACAGACCCACCAAACTGACGCAAAATATTAATGCTGTCGGTGTCGAAGCAGTGCAGCACCAGGCATCTACCCGACATAAAAAAAAAAAAAAAAAAAAAAAAAAAAAAAAAAAAAAAAACTGCATGTGAAATGTCCTGAAATTTATTTATGTGTAAAATTGCCTGCACGAATTATTTCAATTTACATTTAAACAGAAATACTAAAATGAACTGTAACATGGAAATTAGGCGTTTCTGGACACATGTCCACATAACATATTTTCTTTCTTTGTGTGTGAGGAATGTTTCCTGAAAGTTTGGCCGTACCTATTTGTAACAGCCTGTATAATTTTGACAACATACATTACCTGCCATTCGTAGTCATAGGGAGTGATGTATTGCCCTGTGAATCTTGTGTTACAGTTTGACCTTCCATAACATTCAAGCACACCAGACTCAATGTTCAGTTCAGTTTGTCATGTTTTGTAGACACACACACTTCATAATTTCATTGTAGGTTTTAATTTTTAGGGGGTTAATATCAGTCACTTGGCTGTTGTCAGCTAAGCAAATAATTTTGTAGTAGTTTTATAATACCTGTATCATGTTAAACTCCATGGCTTTTTTTAAAAAAAATCTTTATTTTAATGCAATTAAGTGTTTGTGACAGCTTTGTTATTTTTTATGACTAACAGTTTTGACTGCAGTTGTATACTCATTACCAGCATGCTGTTCACTGCTGGTCTGCATACGAATACTTTATTTAGCCCCACTTTTTGGCTTAATAGCTCTTCTAGTCCATGTTCCATGTTCCATTTTGCTTTAGTCCCAACACCTATACAAGAAAATGAATAAAGTGTAGAAGTATGAACGTAACACACTGTCTAAACAAATCGGTATGGTATAGTATCACTTCACAAGATACCTAATGACAGCTACTGTCCCAGGTATGGTCTTTCTGTTGTGTAATGTTCTTGATTACATTGCAGAAACTATCCACTAAGTTAAGATATAATTTATTAAGTAAGGATCTCAAATAGATTGTCACATAAAATGTTTGTATGAGCTGCAGAGTTTTAATTACTTTAGGACTTCCATGATAAATTGGTTATTTCCAATGCTCATTTTAAAGTAAGTATATTTACAGTGTTCCAAAGCAACAGTTAATATATTTGTTATTAGACAGCTCTAAGTATCCACTGTTAGAGTTTTTGCTCTTATCTTTTTTTCTGTGCTTGTTTCTGGCATGTTAAATTAAGTACACATTTTTTGATTGTAATATGGGTATTCTATGTAGTTCAGTTCTTACTGTTAAAGTACAATATTGTTTTCTATTTGTGTGAAAAGCTAAAGGTTCATTTCCAGGATTTCTTTGTCAATAGGCTATAGTCTGTCTCATAGTATATGTTGAGGAATTTCAATTTCTTGCATTTGTTTTTTTGCATGTAATGCTTGTGAATCATATTTAAAGTTTGAAACAATTTCTTGATGTTGACCTATATAAGTTGTAACGCAGAATTACCATAACATTTTACTCCAAAAGCATCATAGTATTTCATATTAAAGTTTCTAGCGGACTAGCTAAGATAAAAGCTTTAGTGTTGCCACAAGCAATCGTAAATTCCTGATTATTGAAGACCTAGGATGGTGGTTTTGGTTTTGTGCACTGTGTTTATGTACTAAACTGTGTTAAACAGAATTGTTTATTTAATGTTTGAAATTGTTCTTATGTTACTAATGTAGATATAAGTATCTAAAATTTATTCAGATTTAGATAAAGCTCCTGTGGTATTAATGCATGTGATTGTACGTTGATACTTTCAATTATTAGTTTTTATAGTCATTTACAATGTTTTATGCATATTTTCAAACAGTTTTACTGTTAATGTAAAATGTTGTTTTACACTTTTTGTATCACATAACTGATCATTGGGTGAGTAAAGGAGTGTATCTTTTCATTATGTAAAAAATACATAATAATAAATCAGTTGAGCAGATTGCACTCAACAATGACAAATTACTAAAATAATTTTTGAATGTGTGTACTCACATTTGTCTGGCTTTCCATGTGTAAAAACTGAGTCAGCAGCTTGCTGCAGTGAAGATGATTGGGTCTTTAGTTGTTCTTTGTCTAATTGAGCAATTTATTTTACTATTTTATTCCCTCATGGAAAAGGCAGTTCTGTATTTGATTCTAACATGTTACTTCTTCTAAATAGTTTGAGAGAGAATTTCACAAAGAAAAGTTCATTTTATTTGATATGAAATGACCCCAACTGTCTAGCTGTTGACAATGCACTGCCTGATAAATGCAGTTCATAAATGCTGCTGTTCAAATAAGAGTTTAAAATTAATGTTCTTAAAGATATGATGTGAAGTCTACATTATGTGTATCTTTATTTAGACGGTTGAACTAATAATGAATTTGTTGCCATCAGAAAAGACAAAAGGCTGATAAGCTTCAGATGTTCTGCTTGGGTCTTTTCTCAGATGATCATCGGCTATTGAAAATTGTAAATAAACATAACCTGTGGTTTTTTAAGTTCTGTATATAGTATACAGGCCTATTCAAATATACCATAGTTACTTTGCTTGTAAAAATTATTACTGTTTTCAGTAGTTTTTTTCTTTTGATATGAATTATTTAGACATTTCAATTATATATTTTTACCTATATGTTTGTTTTCAAAGAAATTAAGTTTGGGTCAATAGAATTCCCAGTCCTCATTCGGAAGCTGAAATAGTTTTAATTGTCTTTGTACTTTTGCACCACAATTATGTAAAATGTATAGTTAATTATTAATGTTTAATGACACTTTACCTTTCTTCTTGTTTATTGACTTCTACGGTTGGTTATACTAGTATAGAGACTTCAAAATGTACATGTCCCGCACTGGTGTTTCATGCTGTACGTGTCATTTGTATTATGTTCACTTTTAAGCATTTCCACAATATAAGGCAAATCAAATAAAAACCACATTTTTTAGAGTAAACAGAACGAATTCTGTACACAGTATTGAATGAAATTGCACATTATTAGGAATAAAAAGTGACTATTTGTTGATTTAAATATCTAATGTTGCCTTTTTGTGCAACACATTAATAATATGTTAAAGTTACCCTAGATATCCATTGGATATTTTTTGGATGATCATATCATGTTGCATCGATTTCATGATATACTGTTTTAACTTCATTCATTTCTATTGAGTTACTTACAAGCTTTGTTTAGCTGGTGTGATTAAAAATTTAATAATATTCTCTCAGTTGTGTATCTCTCTCTCTCTCTTTTAAAAGTGAT
This sequence comes from Locusta migratoria, assembly GCA_026315105.1. Lineage (NCBI taxonomy): Eukaryota > Metazoa > Arthropoda > Insecta > Orthoptera > Acrididae > Locusta > Locusta migratoria. Next base: position 26,293,298 of record CM048754.1, on the reverse strand, counting down.
CATTTTTCTGTAATGTTTCCTGTTTGTGTGTTTGCTAATTTTACCCTGTTTATTTACTGAGAATTATTTCTAGTTATAAATAAGAAAAATATGTCATATAATCATGGAAAATGCTTGTCCGTTATGTATTAACTTCAGTGAATGGTAATCATTCAGTGAGTAATGGTCAACTGCAGTGAACAGTAAGCATGACAACAAAAATTAATAAAACTTCAGTCAATAAACCATTAATGGGCAATTAGTAGTGTAGTCTATTAGCAAAATTAGTTAGTAACTATATATCAACAACAATGTTTCTCACCCTCTGGGGCAAACTTGGATGAATAAGATAATTGTATTCAACAGTAACTTTTGATGTAGCATTATTTCAGTTTTAACAAAGTGAAACAGTCATCCCAGTTGTAAAAGCTTTACTCTGTCTTTGCTTACAGTTTCTCTCTCTCTCTCTCTCTCTCTCTCTCTCTTTTACATCTGTAATTTTTTGTGATTGATCATGTAAAATAAATAATTGGTTGTACATTTGCATTGTCTATTAGTGTTAGAAACAAGCATTATCATGGATTCTGAGAATGTTATCCAAAGATGTGTGTATCTTAGTCACCATTCTAAATGAAATAAAGGACTGTTACACAAACAGCACTGTTCTGTGTCCCAATGAATATCTGTTACTTACCATTTGTTTCACCTGTGTTGATTGAAATGATGTGGTAGTGAGATGGGAAATATCAGTTTGAAAAACAAACTAGACAAAAATACCACATGGAGAAAAATTTCCACAGCATGTACTGCTAATAAATACACAACTGGTATTTACTTGCATTAACATGATTACATGCTATATTAAAATGTACAAGCCTGCAAAATTTTTGTGGGAACATCTTGGAAACAAATGTTCTCAGTTTTCCAGTATTAGGAGACAGAGGTAAATTTCAGTTAATTGTTTTGTAGTCATTGTTAGGAGGTGAGTATATTAATACTGTGGAGATAATTTATATATAATTGGCACAGTATTCCTTTCAACAGACAGCACCACGGATTGAAGAGAAATTAAAATATTTGCGTTTATCTGTTGACACTATTTACAAATTTCCTTGTAATTTTGCTAGAACTGTTTATCACTGAGCAACAGCGGTTCTCTCTACACTGAGACAGTACAGAAGCCATAGTGTGGTAAGTAAAAACTATGCTACTAGCTATGCACTAGATTTGTGTGTGGTGTCATTATCTGCCATCCAAATGTGGCATTCAATTTCTGAAGCTTTGAGCACGAGTGCAATGGTAACATACTGGACTCTCATTTGAAAATATGGTGGTTGAAACCTACTTATGACCATCCTCATTTAGATTCTCCATGATATCCATAAGTCACTGCAGGCAAATGCTGGAATGGTACCTATGAAAGGGCATGGCAGACTTCCTTCCCCATCCTCCAGTATAACAGAGTATGAGCTGTCTCTCTCTCTAATGTCTATGTTAATGGAATGTTAATCCCTAATCTTCATTCCTTTTCTTAATATCTCATTGAATCAAATCATAGTTGTTGATACTACAAAAGTCCAAATGGAATTCAAACTAAACTTAAAGTGATCATTAAAAAGTAAATAAAAAATATAATTCTGTATCAGATCTCCTGTCTTTAGGAACTGCATTATGTACTGTCTAGTCATTTGTCAAACTGCAATAATATTGTTGTGTTCCATAGGAATGATAAACAAATCTTTTAATTCTCTATCAGTAGTTGCAAGTTTTCCATGAATATACTGGGGGCAGACAGGTGCCCCACAAGTTAGCCATTATTCTTCAGGACCGCATCAAATGCTGTCGCAAACAAAACAGAGATGTGTCTTGGACTGCAATGTAGTCACAGGCACTCAAAGCAGTCTCGCTCCAAACATCATGTGCCTAACATGGCATGGCCTGGCTTTGGAACATCAGGTGGTCAGAAACGTGAGTGATGCTTGACCTTTTTAGTGTGTCTGATTCTGCAAGTATGAATTATTGTCCAGTCTGTGTGTGTGTGTGTGTGTGTGTGTGTGTGTGTGTGTGTGTGTGTGTGTGTGTGTGTGTGTTGAGAGAAATAGGGAGGAGGAGAGGGCGTTATCACACACAACATTTTACACATAATCCTCTTTGTTTTGATCTGAAAACTGTAAGGGAAACTCCAATTACATAAGAAAAGTAGGTATGGGATATGGATTCATTGCTCACCATCTGTTTGGTCCCTAGGTTGTCTTCATGTTTTTAACTGTCAGCTATTGCTCTTGTGATATCTGACAGTGGGTGTCAGTGTAATATAGATTGCTGTTTTACCATGGTTTGAGGTCCACGTTAAACCTCTGTGATGACTGTGCCTGTCAAGAACTTGGTGTTCAAACCAACCACTGGAATGATGACAGCTTTACCTTACATTGTGAATAAAACAGCCATGCTGTTATCTACAAAGGCTAATTTTATCTCAGGTTAGTGCTATAGTATAAGAACAAATACTAATTCGCATCCCTCAGTGGCCCGGAGCAAGCATTTCAATTGTACACCACCTCAGTGACTTGCGTGTCCGTATCAAACCACAGCTATCCAATCAGAGAAATTGTGGAATCCTAACCACGAGTCATTTCTGCTGAGTATGTGAGGTTAAGGTTAAAATACAGACTGAAGAATCCGTGGTACAACAGGGTGTCGAACCGGCGACCTGTCGGTTACCGCTACACCATACTCAGTCCAGCGATGTCAGCTTTCGAAAATCAGAGTTGGGTGCTCTAAAACAATGAAAAGAAACCACCTGAAATCCAGTTTCAGATTTGAATGAGTAAGATTGTCGTCGTCGTTGTTGTTGTTCTGGCCTTCAGTCTGGAGACTGGTTTGATGCAGCTCTCCACAATTCCCCATCCTGAGCAAGCCTCTTCAATTCCACATAAGTATGGCAACCTACATCTGTTCAAATGTTTGTTAAGCTTATGGGACTTATCTACGGGGTCATCAGTCCCTAAACTTACAAACTACTTATGAACTACTTACAAACTAGGATGGCACAAATATCCATGCCTGAGGGGGGGATTCGAACCCCCGACCGTAGTGGCCGTGCAGACCGTGACTGGAGCGCCTCAGTCCCCTCGGCCACCACGGCCGGCACTACATCTGTCTGAATCTGCTTACCGTACCCATCTCTTGGTCTTCCTTTGCGATTTTTACCCCAAACACTTCCCTCCAATGCTAAATTCACGATTCCTTGACGTCTGTTCTGTTCCTCCGCATTGCCATCTGCAGTTATGGACTCGCTCTCGTAACGGAGAAACTGACTACGAAGCCGAAGACGTGAGAGTAGGTATTGGACAAACACTTAACTTAGTATTTACACTGTCGGCGGCAACTGGTGCCACTTTAACATAACCTAAAGTTCTCCCTAATTATCACATCACTGTCCTCGGAGGAAGGTAGCCAGTACGGCCGGAGCATTGTGCAACGTTATTACAAGTCAAAGATCAGTCCACAAAACAGGCGCACTCTCTAAAGTCACCAGTCGGAGTCTCCTGCCAGAAGTGAACTACTCCGCGGCACTGTCCAACGTTCCTCCACTTCCTCTAGAGGGTGCACCTGCTCCACTTGTCTCTCATGTGGCGCCTCTATATGATGACTCCGTCGGCGATGATGTCTGGGTGGCAGGCGCGCATTCAAATTTGCGACGCCACAACGTCTAAGAATGTGTCCGATCAATCGATCCATTCTTTTAGTCAAGGTATGCCAGAAATTCCTGTTCTCCACAATTCTGTTCAGTACCTCCTCATTAGTTACGCGATCCACCCACCCAATTTCAGCATTCTTCTGTAGCACCACATTTCAAAAGCCTCTATCCTGTTCTTGTCCACACTATTTGTTGTCCATGTTTCACTCCCATACAAGGCTACACTCCACACAAATGCCTTCAGAAAGGACTTCCTTAGGTTTAAATCAATATTCGATGATAACAAATTCCTCTCTAACAGGAAATTCCCTATCCAATCGCAAATTTGGGGCGATATACCAGAAACACCCAATTTAAGAGTCGTTTGCAAGGTACAGTGTCAAAAGCCTTCTGGAAATCAAGAAATACGGAATTGACTTACGAACCCTTGCCAATAGCACCCATCACTTCATGTGAATAAAGAGCTGCGACCATCATTTGTTATTTTACTGCCCAAGTAACAAAACACACCTACCTCCTTCAGCATCACCTGATTTTTTAGACTGCACTTCATTACCCTAGTTTTGCTCTTTTTAATGTTCATCTTATATGCAACTTTCAGCACACTGTCCATTCCGTTCAACTGCTTTTCCATGTCCTTTGCTGTCTCTGACAGAATTACAATGTCATCAGCAAAAAGCAATGTTTTTATTTCTTACCCCTGAACTTTAATTCCTTCTCCAAATTTCTCCTTGTTTTCCTTTATAGCTTGCTCAATGCTCAAATTGAACAACATTGGAGAAAGGCTACAACTCTTTCTTACTCCCTTCCCCACCACAGCATCCCTTTCATGCCCTTCAACTTGTACAAAAACCAGACTGTGGTTGTCAAAGTTGTAAATAACCTTACGCTCCCTATATTTTACTCTTGCTTGCTTCATAACTTGAAAGAGTTTATTCCACTCAACATTGTCAAAAGCCTTCTCCACATCTACAAAAGCTAGAAATGTAGGTTTGCTTTTCCTTAGTCTATCTTTTAGGATAAGCTGTAAAGTATTGCCTCTCGTGTTCCTACATTTCTCCTGAAACCAATCTCATCTTCCCCGAGGTCGCCTTCTACCAACTTTTCCATCCTTCTGTAAATAATTCGTGTTAATATTTTACAACCATGACTTATTAAACTGTTGGTTTGTAGTTTTCACACTTGTCTGCGACTGCTTTCTTTGGAATGGGGATTATTATATTTTTCTTAAAGTCTGAGGGTACTGCACCTGTCTCATACATCTTACACACCAGGTGAAACAGTTTTGTCATGGCTGGTTCTCCCAGAGATTTCAGTAGCTCTGAGGGAATGTGACCTTGTTTCGGCTTTGGTCTTTCAGTGCTCTGTCAAATTCATTTCTCAGTATAGTATCTCCTATTTCATCCTCGTCTACTTCTTCTCCCCTTCCTACAATATTGCCTCTAAGTTCATTTCCTTCATAGAGCATCTCTATATACCCTTTCCACCTTTCAGCTTTCCCTTATTTGCTGAGAGCTGGTTTTCCGTCTGTGATCTTGATATTCATAGAGCTGTTTTTCTTATCTCCAAATATCTCTCTTATTTTCCTGTAGGCTGTATCTATTTTGCCCCTATTTATACGTTCTTCTACATATTTGCATTTGCCCCCGAGCCACTCCTGCTTACCCATTTTGTACTTCCTGTCAATCTCATTTCTTAGTCATCTGTAGAGAGAGAGAGAGAGAGAGGAATTTTCATTATTCACTCAGTGTTTTAACAATCTTTTTCAAATCACACGCTTCAATCTGACATTGTTCACTCAATCATTTTCTGCATTCATATAGTATCAGTTGCTCTTTTCAGCTGTGAGCTCTTCATTACTTACATTAGGGCTTCATGTTCGTTTCTCAGACTTTACAGATGAATGTGAAGTGTAGCAATTAAGCAGGGCGTATCTGGAAAATCACGATTATCAGGCTTATTAATATTCTTTAAAATTGTTGATTATTAGCAATAGATCTACAGTTAGCATTAGGCCTATATGACAGCTACTATTTACTTTTACAGTAATGAAGACAAATAAGTATGGAAATTTCACATTTGCAGTATACCATCTCATTTAATATAGGCTATACTTACTACTGACTAACATGTTGAAATTTAGTTTCCTCTGTTCAAGCATATTTTTCGTAACACCAGATAAAAACATTACTACCACTTGAAAGTTGCGATTTGGACAGCCGACAGTGATAAATCGCATAAGAAGCGGTAAAAGTATCAAAATCGCAGTAAAAGTAGCAGTTGGCAGAGGGATATAAGTTGTGAACTCGTAAATTGCGACTGTAAACGGTGACAAGTCGCAACTAAGAATCACAGATATCTAAAAGTAGCAGGCACAAAACTCTCAGATATCGGAAAATCGCAGTTTATCTCAACCCTCCTGATTAACTTAAATACTCGACATGCCACAGAGTTTGGCATTGCGATATCGGCTCGGTCATAGATCCGAGCCCTACAAAAATTCTGTGTTTAGACACGAAGAGTAAAATTCAGTTTCAGAAATTTGTTTCTTTTTTTTTCCCTTTATTGTTGTTTTAAAGCCAGCCGTAGAAACAGCTGGCAGGCTGGCAGCAGCTGCGGTGGCTGCTCTTCAGCCATGTGATATACAATCATTTCACAAAGAAGAGATAAAATATAAAAAAGATGAACAAAATTGCGGAAATTAAAAACATTGACAGACAGAGTTTTCGACAGACTAAAACGGACATGTATAAATGGGACAAAACATATGGCAGAGAACAAAAAAAGAGACGAGTAGCGATAAAACACACACACAGTCAGTAAAAACAACCGGCCACGGTGACAAGTTTAAAAGTACATTGCGGAGACACGAAGTTCACACACGGAGACAGCTGACGGCGTATAGAATAAAACATGGAGACGGCGATTATGGAGGCACTGAGTAAAACACACGACACTGGAGACACTTGTGCTGAACACGGAGATAAAAAGTCAAGACGCCCCCGCAGGGAGTGGGAAGGGGATGGAGGGGGGGAGGTGGGGCAGGGACGGGGGAAGTGCGGGGGAGGGGGAGAAGGGGAGGGAAGAGAGCGTAAGGAGGGAAGGAGTGACGAGACTCTGGGCATGGGAGAGGGGTAGCCAAGCGGGCGGGAAGGAAAAGGGACGGGAGAGAGGGGCGGGGTGCTGATGCTACGGGGAAGGGATCAGAGTTGGTAGGAGGGGTAGATATCGGGCCGAAGTTCGGTATCCGGTAGAGGAAGGGTGCGGAAATTGCCTTGGGAGAGGATACGGAGCGTATGGAGGTGAAGGCCGGGAGGGACGGTTTGGCGGAGACGTGGCAGAGGCCCGGGATTTGTAAGAATAGGGTAGACCAGAGGGTTTTGGGACTCTATTTTGCGTGATGTGTAAAGGAGCCGGAGATGTTCAAGGTGTTGTAGGAGAGGAGGGAAGGGGATGAGGTCATAGAGGATCCGCGTGGGGGAAGGGAGTCTGATACGGTATGCGAGGCGGAGGGCGTGGCGTTCTAGAATCTGGAGGGACTTGTAGAAAGGAGGAGGGGCTGATATCCAGGCGGGGTGGAAGGAACAAAGGACGGGGCGCATGATTGATTTGTAGGTGTGAAGGACAGTGGAAGGGTGGAGGCCCCACGTCCGGCCAGTAAGGAGTTTTAGGAGGTTTAGGCGGGACAGAGCTTTCTCACGGAGGGATTTGAGGTATGGAGTCCAGGACAGTTGGCGGTCAAGGGTAAGGCCAAGGTACTTGAGGGTGGGGGTGTGACGGATGGGTCGGTTGTGAAGGGTAAGATAGAAATCGTGGAGGCGGAAGGTGCGGGTAGTACGACCTATGACTATTGCCTGGGATTTGTCGGGATTGACGGAGAGGAGCCACCGGTTACACCAGGAGGCGAACTCGGTGAGGTGGGACTGGAGCAAAACCTGGGAACGGGCAAGGGAGGGGGCGAGGGCCAGGAAGGCGGTGTCGTCAGCATATTGGAGGAGATAGACGGGAGGTTTGGGTTGAGGCATGTCGGCGGAGTAGAGGAGATAGAGGAGGGGAGAGAGGACTGAGCCTTGGGGCACCCCGGCGGAGGGGTAGAAAATACGGGAGTTGGAGTTGCAGACAGTGACGTAGGAGGGGCGGCGGGTAAGGAAGGAAGCGATGAGGCGGACGTAATTAATGGGAAGGGCGTAGAGCTGGATCTTGAAGAGGAGACCGGAATGCCATACTCGGTCGTAGGCTTTTTGGATGTCGAGGGATACAAAAATTGCGGAGCGACGGGAGTTGAGTTGGACGGAGAGGAGATGAGTCAGGCGAAGGAGCTGGTCGTCGGCGGAGAAGGAGGGTCGGAAGCCACATTGGGAGGGGGGGAGAAACTGGTGGCGGTGGAGGTGCTGGTGGATTCGACGAGAAAGGATGGTTTCCAGGACCTTGCTGAACACGGAGGTAAGACTGATGGGACGGTAGGATGAGGTCTGGGACGGGGGCTTGTCGGGCTTGAGGAACATGAGAATACGGGAGGTTTTCCACAGGTCGGGGTAGAAGCCAGTGTAAAGGATGATGTTGTAGAGTTTGGCAAGGACTTCATGAAATGAGAGGGGGCATGCGCGAAGGTGGCGGTAGGTTAGCCGGTCGTGACCGGGGGCGGTGTTTCGTTTCGTGCGAAGAGTGTCTATGATGTCACGGGCAGTAATGGGAGTGTTCAATTCTGAGGGAGGAATGCGGTCCAAGTACTGGAAGCCAGGGGCGAGCGGAGGAGAGGAGGTGTCGGTGCGCTCATGGACATCCGGGAAGAGAGAGTAGTCAAAAAGGGGATCATCAGGAATGGAAAATACATCAGAAAGGTAGGAGGCAAAATGTTCTGCCTTACTGGCGTTGTCAGGGAAAGGACGATCATCATGGAGAAGGGGGTAGTGGGGGGAGGAGTGACTGCCAGTAAGGCGGCGGAAGGCACGCCAGTACTTGGCGGAGTACACCGGGAGGAGCGAGTTAAGGCGGGTGCATGTCTGACGCCAGTCCCGGCGTTTCTTCGCGGTCAAAAGGTTTCGTATGTGTCGTTGGAGTTGCCGGTGGCGTTGGAGAGTATCCCGGTCACGGGTCCGGAGAAAGGAGCGGTACAGACGGCGGGATTCGCGGAGGAGAAGGACGGCCTGTGGAGGAAGGGTAGGGCAGTGAGGATAGATCGCCCGGGTAGGGATGTGGGCATGGACCGCGTCAGCAACGGTCTGCTGGAGAAAGGAGGAGGCATGGTCAATATCGGCGGGAGTATGGAGGGGTAGTGGGTGGCTTTCGACCGAGGTGTCGATGGAGCGACGGTAGGCATCCCAGTCGGCACGGGAATAATCATGGACGAGTTTGGGAGGGGGCATGGGACGAGGAGCGCGGGCAGGGCGGGGGCGGTGGTCAAAGGTAAGAAGGACAGGGGCGTGGTCACTGCCTATTAGGTCTAGGACGTCCGCCGTGATGCGCCCCAGGAGGTTGGGAGACACCAGTACTGCATCGGGTGTGGTGTTGCTTTCGGGGCGGGTTGGGCGGGGAAGGGGAAGGATGTCGCCCCGGAGCGAGGCGGTGACGAACTGACGGCACCGCGGGAGTTCAGCGGGGTGACGGGAATGAAGGTTGAGGTCAGCGGCAATGACATAGGTCGGGAAGGTGCGGTCGATATGGGAGAGGAAATCGTATGGGAGAGGAGAGGTGGAGCGAATGTAAATGGTGGCGAGAGTGACAGTGAGGGAGGGAAGAAAGAGGCTGAGGATCAAGTGTTCAGTGGGGTCATTGAGGAGAGGGTGTAGCCGGACGGGGTGGTGACGGAGATGGCCGATCGCCACTCCGCCTCGGGCCAGGGGTGGGGGTCCGTCGGTGCGGTGGAGAAGGTAAGGATTGGTGTTGACTGGTCGGCGGGGTTGCAGGAAGGTCTCGTTGAGTAGGAAGGCATCCACGCGGTGTTGGGAGAGAGTGTGGAGGAAGAGGTTCTTATTGGCTGGGAGGGAGCGGATGTTGTGGTAGAGGAGGGTATAGGATGGGCCTGCCATGATGGGGTAGAGGGAGGGTTGGGGAGGGTAGAGGAGGGGTGGGGAAAGGAAGGGGACCGGAGGGACTTAAACTTGGGTCTCGAGGCGGGAAAAGGCGAAGTGGGAGTGGGCACGGGAGAAGGTTGCAAAGGTGTCCAGATTGAACACGGACCTAGCGGCCAGTGCAATCTGTTGGAGGGTGTGGGGACGTTGGAAGGGGTGGATGTTGGCGAGGACGGTGGTGACGAACCGGATAACGTCTTCGGCGGTGGGGGGAGGGACCAAGGATTGATTGGGGTGCATGGGAGGATCTATGGGGCGGATGGGGACGGTGAGTTCGGGTTTGGAGGGAGCAGGTGGAGGGACGGATTTGCACTTGTAGGAGTAGGTAGGGTGAGGGCCGCCACAGGTGTTGCAGGTGGGAGGAGAGGTGAGGTTGGGACAGTGTTTATGGAGGTGGGAGTCTTTGCAGTGGGGACAGGTGGGAGGGTTTTTGCAGTTCTGCGTCAGGTGATCATTATAAACGAGGCACCTGGCGCAGCGGTAGGCTTGCGGGGGGGATCGGGAGGGTTCTACCGTGTGGCGGCGATCGTATATCAGCGCACCCTCGAGGAAGAGGTGGTCAAGGGAAGATGCGGATTCAGTAAATATCCGCATCAAACGGGTGGGGCCAGAGTCATTGTTGATCCGCTTGGCGGAACGGATGGAGATGTCGGGGTGAGAGTTGAGTTGCTCCAACACCTCTTCCTCCGTAATCAAAGGACTAAGCCTTGTGATCACGGCGGTGAGGGTCGGAGGGCGGCGGGGGGGGGGAGGTGGTTGGCGGGCAGAGGAGGCTGTATAGTAGGGGGTGAGGGTGGCATGAGGGCCGAAAAGGACCTTGGGGATGCGAGCGAGGATGTCTGTGTGGAGGGTGGGGCTGGGGGACTTCAGGAGGACAGAGTCTCGGCGGGGAATAATTTGGGAGATGGGGGCGGAGGGGAAATACTTCCGAATTTGGAGGGAGAGGTTTTTATGTTCAAGGAATCGGGGTTCAGGATGGGACAGTACATATGTGAACAGGTCTGGTTGGGGGCGTGGGAGAATGGGGGCGGTGTCCATAGGGTCGGTAAGAGGGGGAGGAGGAGGGGGCGGGGGAGGGGGGGAGCTTTCTTCGATTTGGTGGAGGCGGGGGAAGGGTCTGCACTTCCCCGTTTCTGGGTGCGTTTGGGGATGGCGCCAGTAGAGGCAGGTAGAGATGCTGGAGCAGAGGAGGTGACGGAGGCATAGGTAGGAGGGGCTGGGAGGGAAACACGATCAAGTGGGATTTCGATGGGAGGCGGAGGGTGGGGTAGAAGGTGAGAAGGGGGCGGGGGCGACAGCGGCGTATCTGCCACCGTGGCTCGGCGGTGCGTCACATGGGCGGGGTTGACTGGTGCAGTGTAGGGGGTGGTGAGGGGGAGGTAGATCGGAGGGGGAGGGGGGACCTCATGGGATGGTGAAGCGGAGAGGATGACATGGAGCGGGAGAGTAGTTTGGGGAAGGCTGGAGGGGCTCCAGGTGATTGTTGTGGAGGCGAGGGAGGGGGTGGTAGTAAGAATGATGGGTGCAGTATGGACAGGGGGCAGGGTTATTGTGGGAACTGCAGAGAGGGAGGAGGAAGTTGACGGAGTGGACGATGAGGTCGCCATGGGCAGCACTTACGACAGGGGCGCAGTCCAAGGCGACGAGCGGAGACCGGCAGGGCGGCAGCGATGACGGCGGCGACGGCGGCGGTGGCAGCGTGGACGTTGGTGCTGCTACGACGGCGGCGGCGGCGGCGGCGGCGGCGACGGCGGGGGGCCAGGGGCTGGGCCTGGGCGGCGGCGGCGGCGGCGGCGATGGCGGCGGAGGAGGACCAGGTGCGGGGCCTGGGCGGCGGCGGCGGCGGCGGCGGCGGCGGCGGACCAGGTGCGGGGCCTGGGCGGCGGCGGCGGCGGCGGCGGCGGACCAGGTGCGGGGCCTGGGCGGCGGCGGCGGCGGCGGACCAGGTGCGGGGCCTGGGCGGCGGCGGCGGCGGCGGCGGTGGCGGCGGCGGCGGTGGCGGCGGCGGCGGCGGACCAGGTGCGGGGCCTGGGCGGCGGCGGCGGCGGCGCAAAGCAGGAACGGAAGGAAGTAGCGGGAACGGGGAACCAACTGAAGTAGCCGAGATCAGCCCGGCAATAGCTACAGTCGGGGGGATTCGATGAAATTTGTTTCTTAACTGAGAATGTAATATAGGACCTTCTATCACAGAAACTGCAGGGTATAAAGTAATCTCTTCATAAACAATCAAAAGACACAGGCACTTGCAGGAATGATCATGACATCACAAATATTTGTAATTGATATGCGTCAGCAAGCGGTAATGGCTTCTAACATTCAGCTGCAAAATTAGGAATTGTGAGATACGGCGGTTTCCCAATTTATGCTTCAATAGTACTTCGAATGACCGACAGATGGCAGGATGACGCGCTGCCTGCGCTCGCCAGCAATTACGGATAGAACTAACAGATGTCTCTGCGGTCACGAAAGCTCCAGCCTTGGCAAGTCCTCGGTGTCCACTTCTGTTTTTAATTTAATTACCTCTTGATGGAACGACACACAGATTTTTCACAAACACAGTCCTATTTGTTCTATTCCTTATAATTACAAATCAGTTAATAACATATCGCCCTAGATTTCTAATCGTAAGCCTGTATCTATTTGGGAAATGGAGCAAACGTTTTATTCACTTGGACGGCAACACTACGGCGATCTCGCAACACAGTTTGAAGTGTAAACATCGCGTCTGTATCGATAGTTCGTAGTTTGTAGTTTAGTAGTTATTACCCGATCGGAACAACGTTACTTGTTATTGCTGATTCTTGTGTAGTACGCAGTTTCAGCGATAGATCAGAACTCGTTTTCGGTTTCCGCCACCCCCGGTTCTGGGGGTGAGCGTTCACAAACGAGCGCGGATGTTACTTTTGATGGCCGTCTCGGCATGAACAACCCCGCTGCTGGACTCGGCAGCAGTAGGCTGAGCTTAGCCGATGGTGACGTATCAGGTGCCCGTCCACGGACGGACAGCCGCTGTGTGTCCAGGCAAAAGGCTGGTTCACGGTCAAGAACAGCATCTGCAACCAGGGACGCTTCCATGGATAGACAATCGTCACAATCGTCTCACAGACGACATTCCTCACAGATAGACAACATACCCTACCCAGCTGCAACGAGTACCAACCATGTTCAAGAGACGGACTCGGTCATTACCAATAAGGACCGCAGATCCCGCGACCTAAGAGCAATGGAACTTGCAGCCCAATGTGGGCTTCCCTGGCTCACAGATGACTCATCTGAAGAGGACCCCCAGGACGGGAAAAACCGCCCTGAGGACATGGACCTTGACGAACACGACACAAATCAAGGTTTTCAACAATTGAAATCCGGGACTAAGCGCAAACATGCACAGCTACCCACAGCAACACTTAAGAAACAGTCTGTAGTAACTACATCAAACAAATTTGCTCCTTTGAGCACAGATACAGACAATCAGGAGGCTGCACCTACACCGACTACCATGACAAATCAGGGCGCATCCACATCTGCTGCGGCTCAGCCAAAGGAGAAGCCGTTGAAAGTCCCACCCGTAACCATTCAATACACTGGAAAATACCTGATGCTCAATACAGAACTTAAGAAACACATTATGGGCCCAGTACAAGCAATCTATAAAGGTGATTCCATTAAATATCATTTTGCCTCAATAGAAGACCACAGAGCCGCTTTACAATTTTTCCATGCACATCATATACTGTTCTATACCCATCAGAATCCAAAACACAAAGTGTTAAAAGTCGTCATAAAATATCTGCCTGCGGAAGTGCCGGACACAGATGTAGAAAGTGAATTACGACAACTGGGATTTCACAATGCGACTGTGTTTCAGTTCAAATCACGGGATGACACCACACAGAAATTGATCCCACAACCAGTCTACTGCGTCTCCTTACCGCCAGGACCAGAAAGTGAGTCTATATATGACATTAAACACATACTCGATACGAGAGTCACTGTGGAAACGTACAGGAATAAAGATGGACCTCCACAGTGTAAAAGGTGCCAGAGGTTTTTCCACACGGCCAATTATTGCACCCTGCCAGCTCGTTGCGTAAGATGTCCAGGACACCACCTATCGAAAGACTGCGATAAACCTCGCGGCCATAAACCGACGTGTGTTAATTGTAACAAGGATCACGCTGCTTCTTGGAGAGGGTGTGAAAAATTTCAAGAAGCATTGCGCATATACACAGCACAAGCCCAGTCTTTTCAATCGAGACGACAAACGACTCAACCCCAAACACCGGTTAACATCCAGAATCCACAAGAGTTCCCGGTCTTGCGAAAAAAGAATCCTTGGAAGATCCCTGGCACACAACATACCGCCGCGAACACATCAGATTGCACTCAAGGCCAACCAACATCTGATTTTGCTGAAATACTTGAGACTGTGAGAGGCATTCACTCATTCTTTTCAAATCTTCGTCAACGAAACATCTTTGCAGTCATAACAAATACTTTCCGTCAATTCAACCCAGCACCTGACATCTTATCCAAAATAATGGTCCTGGTGGACGGCGTAATGCAAATCTTTGCTCCGTAATGGCTGCGAGGATCCACAGGACCTGCGACTTAACATTTTATAATTTTAACGCCGAAGGAGTCAAAAATAAGAAAACAGAACTCTGTGACTTTCTAACCCGCCACAAAGTTTCTGACAGAAACACATTTACGATGAACGCAGACCTTCAAAATTCCGAACATGGTGGGGTATCGGACAGACCGATAGGGAAGGCGAGGGGGAGGCACCGCTATATATTTACGTGACTTCATTCCCCATTCAGTCGAAACTTTACCGCCGCTGAACACACTCGAAGCCACTGCAGTCACCATAAACACGCAGTATGGAAATGTCACGCTGGTGGCTGGTTACATTCGTCCAGCTGATCCTATGGACGAAGAGGATCTTCTCACCATTTTCGATAGTTTTGACAAAATTATTTTATGCGGGGATCTCAATGCAAAGTATTTTGCGTGGAATTCTCGCGCAAATAATCCTAAGGGCCAACAACTCTACAATTTAGAAGAGCGCTTGCAAGCAATAACCTACGGACCCGTCGATGTTACACACATTCCAAGGAACCGGAACCACAGACCGGATGTGCTGGACATCACTATACTTAAGAACTTGAGGTTTAATCCGAACTTAGTCACGATAAATGATCTCACCTCAAATCATAACCCTGTGATTGGTCACTTAAACAGGGCTATTGAACCTCCGAGACCTCCCTTGAAGTATATCACGAACTGGGACCAATATGCACATTATTTACAGAGACATATACGCCCCACAGCCGATGTCTCATCCACCGCTTTTATTGATAACTCTATCAATGAATTGTCCAGACACATAAAAGACGCATATAAACATGCTACAGTCTCGGTCCAGTTTGAAAGGAGGCCCACGGATGAATTTTCTCCTCTCATCCAAGATCTAAAATCGCTGAAAAATAGGGTTAGAAAGAGGTGGACAAGATTCAGAAATCCGGCAGACAAACGCGAACTGCGTAGACTTACCCGGGAACTACATAGGAGGGCCGTAGAGTGGCGACAAGAAATGTGGGAAGATCGAATGGAGTCTTTTCTGCTCCATGAACGTAAGGACTGGAACCTCCTTAAAGCGATGATAACCCCTAAAGCGCCAAAAACAGCTTTACTTGGACCAACAGGATTAGTCTTCGATCCCTTTCTGAAGGCAGAACTGTTTGCAGAAACCTATGAGCACCAAAATACATTACGGGCTGATGACTTCGATATACCACGTCGACACATTCGAGACGTAGAACGGCAACTTCAGGTCATACGACGAGCAAGAGATGACACGCAACCACAGTTGACAACACCGACAGAAATCCGTAAAATTATCAGAAACTTGGGAACGCATTCAGCTGCAGGACCAGACGGCATATCCAACGTCCACTTGAAACACCTTCCTAGGAAGCCACTTGTTCTTTTAACAAGAATCCTAAATAGCTGTCTGTTACTGTCTTATTTCCCCACTGACTGGAAGACGTCACGAATTGCGCCTATACCAAAACCTGAAAAGGACCCACGACAACCTGGCAATCATAGACCCATAAGCTTGTTACCGACTATGTCCAAGATCTTTGAAAGGATCATCCTTCACCGACTCAGAATTCCTTTACGAGAACACGATGTAATAAGACCAGATCAATACGCTTTCCAACCCCACCTTTCAGCCGAACTCCAACTGTTGCGAGTTATGGAGTTTCTGTCGTATAATATGAATCGGGCGTATTACACAGCTGCAGCATTTTTAGGCATTGAGACTGCGTATGACAAAGTCTGGAGGGCTAACTTAATAGTTAAACTGCATAATATTGGATTAATCCCACTACACCTGATCAAACTAGTGGACAATTTCCTAACAGACAGACGATTCTTTGTACGGCTGGAAAATCAACGGTCTGGTATTCGAACGCTCCAGGAAGGCATACCACAAGGTTCTGTTTTATCGCCGACACTGTTTATCCTATATGTTAACGACCTACCGACCGTCCGCCAAGTTACAATTGCTCAGTTCGCAGATGACACTGCATTCTTGGCTAGCAGTCGGCGTCTGACCGCCGCCATCATCAGACTCCAGCGTCAGCTTACGCTTACTGAAAGTTGGCCACATCAAAATATGATCACGATAAATGCCGACAAAACCAAGGCAGTAATGTTCACCAGGCGACGACCTGATCTACGCGATACTCTCCACATAAACAATACAAATATTCCTTGGTCTCACCAAGTTCGATATCTCGGAGTGCAGCTCGATAATAAGTTAACATTTAAACACCACATTTTACTTAAGAAAGAAAAAAATGGTTAAATTAATCCATAAACTGTTTCCGTTATTGTATAGTACCCAGATGGCCACACAGACCAAAGTTCGTTTATACAAATCCACGGTCCTCCCTGCCATGACACACGGATGCTCGTCTTGGGGAACGGCATGTCCCACCAATATTAAAATGTTACAAGTACTGCAAAACAAGTGCCTCCGACTCATTCTACGAGCCCCTAGATGGGCCAGAACGAGAGAGTTGCATGACGAGCTCCATATGGACACTGTGCAAGACTTTATAATCAAGCACACAAGGAACTTACTAAGCAAAGTAGAAATCCTGCGACCGACCACTAGGCACCTAGAATATACGGGCACAGTACACCCCGCGAGATGGCATCGTGTGAGAGTTCCACGTGCAATTATTGAAGATCCACCATAATAGCAGGTGCGGAACCTCCGATAATAAAGGTGACCACCGTCTGAGTAGGGCAAAAGAGCGACTGCTCAAAAGTCCTGCTAACGTAGAACTGCTGTTAAAATGATCAGTTGACTTGGCACACATGAAGTCCAGCTTTCAAAGAAGGCAGCACTTCTGAGAAGACGCTAAAAAAAAAAAAAAAAAAAAAAAAAAAAAAAAAAAAAAAAAAAAAAAAAAATTACAGCGATCTCGAACGTATTATAATTGTTGCATTCTTTTGTCGCTGCCAGCCTGCCCGTCCACGGGCTTCAAAAATAAATAAATAAATAACCAGTAATTACTGGATAACAAAACCCTGTACAGATGTTGCGAATCCCTCAGTGTCTGCATTCTTCTGAAGGCTAGACACAGCTGCGTCTTTTGCAAACCATATAACTGTTCTCTTACGGACGTAAAAGTATCCCACGGCATTCTTTTCCTAATCGTTTAACAGCTGCAGTCGGGCACTACGCACGCAATATACTCATCTCTGCAAATTACGCATTTTCTCCCATAACAGAAGTAGCTGTGCCTTTGCAAATTGTACCGGCGTCGGCTGGACCCAAACAAAGCACAAACTCTCCCACAGAACTCTCCCATAGCATATCAGCTTCTTTCTGGAAAAATTTTTGCGTATTTCCAGGTTCGGAAAACGTGAATTTGCTTGAAGGGGATATATATATATATATATATATATATTAAAATCTTTTTGACATCTTGTGAATTGTGTCTCGGTGTGTGGAATACGTGTGATTCACAAGGACACGTGAAATGCATCAGGAAGGTAAGATAAGTTCTGGAAACGCCGCCACACAGGTCGCACCTATATTCGGACACCAGACTCACGTTGACGTGTATCAGACCTGCATCCAAATACTTTTTTTTCTTCTTCTTCAATTTTCCCCGTCACAGAGATCACATAAATCGTGTTTCCTAATTAGATCAAACATGGTAAATGAAAAACAGAGTATTATTAACGTAAGACCACCACACTCAGGTACTGGCTCCATGAGGGGGCGGGGGTTTAGACTGAAAATTGTTGTCACGTCACCAAACTAAACAAACCAAACCACCCCAAAGTGGACAACGGAGAGAAAAGGAACGTCGCGATGGGGACCGAGGGAAGGCAAAACCCCCAGGCCACCCAACGTCCTGTTTTTCTGTTTTCCTTGGGACCCAATAAATAAATTTAAATAAATTATTACTATTAATAATAATATTAGTAGACAACAGGAATACCTGAATATATAAAGCAGAGTGTCTGTATGTGTTGCATACAAATCTACAGTTTTGTTCCAATCCTTACGAAATTTTGTAAATGTAAACTTCAATCCATAAGGACGGTCGCCGTAAGTGTAAGAATCACATACGATATATAGTTCACGAGATATGACGTCATAAACAATAAGATGCGGAAAAAAAATTCTGCATTTTGCGACAATGCTGCTCATTTTGTCCTAAACTATTGGACCGATTTCAACCAAATTTGGCACACTCGTTCCTTACCATGAGTTAACAATTTCTGCATGACTAAGAATCACATACTGCACACGGTACAAAAGATAATACGTCATAACCAATAGAAATCGTAACAAACGCTATATAATGCGGCGAGAATTTCGAAATACACTGTATGAGAATGACAGTACTTAGCGACTTGCAGTTTCAAACCTTTATTAAACTTTTTCTCGCTGACAATCATAGAAAATGTTAAAAGCAAAATAGTTTCTCGCTTATTACTTTTCCTCTGTGTATGGAATAAAACTACAGCTGTCAGTATGACGTTACAGTTTATAATTTCTACACTTCAAATTGTAGCCGCAGGAAATTTTACAGACAGTATACACACATATAGTTGAATGTAACTTCTAAACTGTATCACAGTACGGCACATAGTTCATGAGATATGAGCACATAAACAGTAACGTGAAGGAGAACGATCCCACCACGAACCAAGTTTTGATCTGTTACTTCTTTACTACTACCTGTATTCCCAAGAGATTTTACAGCTATACATCCCTAATACACATTAATATAGACCTGAAAAATGGCAGGAATAAATAAATACAGGGACAACGCCGGGTTTTCAGCTACTAACAAGAAATAAATAAAAGCACAGATGCTGCAACTGCGATGAAACATGTTTGCTTAATAAAAAAGAAGAAATTCCGTTTTTTTTTTTTCAAGGTAGAATGCTGAAGTTATAAAAGAACATTTACGTAATATTAGTTTTAGGAATAAAGGTAATGAACTGAAGTAGACTTGAGGTAAAATTATGACTACATCATCATACAATTCTTTATAAATTCGTTTATTCATAGATTTGCTCTATAAATATGATACATTTGATGAAACACTTGATATTGACAAATAAGAGTGTGTAATTACGCATTAACGTTTAAGTAATAATACCTTTTTTAAAATAAATGGCACGTGTGAAGTAAGGGCACAGCACAACGGATCGTATGAATAAAAAAGAGCACATGCTCACACAGAAGATTCTCAGAGCAAAAGAACGTTCTCTGAGTAAGTTCTCAATTTCGTATGAATAAAAACTTCGAAGCATATGCTCTGAGCAGGTAGTTCATTCTCGCTACCTCCCCTCCTATATACTTGAGTAAGTTCTCCGCGTGCCATGTCCGCCACAGATCAGCTGTTCAATCGTGTATTTCTTTAAACTAGCCCAATCAGGCAAATTATTAAGTGTACAAATATGGAGTACGCATCGACTTGATCAGAAAGAACTGCACTGTGTTTAGATATTAGTTTGTTGTGAAGGAGCATATTATTAAGACTAAATATGCACTTTTCACGAAAATGTATTCTGCTGGCGATACAAAATTTTCGTCACACGAGAAACTCGTTTGTTAATGAAGTAGGGTTAGCACAATTTTCGAACGATATAATAAGAATGCATCACATATTCATCTGTTATAGCGTGGAATGCTGTTAGAGTGTTCTAACATGCGCTAGGCCTTGTTAAATATGACACCCAATGTTTTGCTCATAAGAGTTAGGCCATACGATTCTGAACAAGAAACAGGCTACTAGGTATGTAATTAATCAGTTATTAATTTTCCTGATGTGTTTACTTACTTCTAACATCACAGAAGTTACGATTACGAAGTAGAAAACGCATCATAAATAGGCCAACCGGCTTCGATAGAAACAGTACTTCAGTAGGCCTACCTGGTATTGCAGCAATATTTATTTTGTGATAGAAACTGTGAAGTCCTGGGATACACTTTATTTGGAACTAACAGCATAAGGTCTTACTAATAGACCCTATTTTAAAACAACATTATTTTACTATGTGACTGTTTACTCTTATTTGTTTGGCGTGTATATTTCAATTGTAAACACGCAGCTGAATCCATTTGTGTTTCATTTTAATGTTGGTAATGAAAACAGCTCTCACATCACTCACGTCACTGTATAAAATGCTGGAAGTGTCACACGATTTTTCCGAAGGAAGATAGTCGTCAACAAAATGTTTTTATTTGTATTAAATTTATAGATCCACTCGTATTTCTTAAAGAATACATATAAAGGAATTGTTGTCATTTTTATTATAAACCTCAGTAGAACGTAACCTTAATAGAAGTTACTCAGCACGGAGTATGCCATAGAGCTCACTCCAGAAATCTGAGAATGTTTTCCCGTCGTGAGAAACTTGTGTAGTTTTATTCATATGAAATTGGAGAATGTTTTCTGCTGTGAGCAACTTCTCCCACCCCGTTACTCACGCCGAGAACATACTCGGCTGCAGTATATTCTGCGATAACGATTTTTATGTTATTAGGATATGAACCAATATGGACTTGAACTTACAATTGACAAATTGCCGATGTTATTATGCAACTGTCCTGATAGCACACAGTATTAAAATTCCAGAATGAAACTTTCACTCTGCAGCGGAGTGTGCGCTGATATGAAACTTCCTGGCAGATTAAAATTGTGTGCCGGAACCGGGACTCGAACCTGGGACCTTTGCCTTTCGCGGGCAAGCGCTCTACCACTGAGCTACCCCGACACGACTCACGATGCCGCCTCACAACTTTACTTCCGCCAGTACCTCGCCTCCTACTTTCCAAACTTCACAGAAGTTCTCCTGCGAAACTTGCAAGACTAGCACTCCTGGAAGAAAGGATATGGTGGAGACATGGCTTAGCCACAGCCTAGGGGATGTTTCCAGAATGAAACTTTCACTCTGCAGCGGAGTGTGCGCTGATATGAAACTTCCTGGCAGATTAAAATTGTGTGCCGGAACCGGGACTCGAACCTGGGACCTTTGCCTTTCGCGGGCAAGCGCTCTACCACTGAGCTACCCCGACACGACTCACGATGCCGCCTCACAACTTTACTTCCGCCAGTACCTCGCCTCCTACTTTCCAAACTTCACAGAAGTTCTCCTGCGAAACTTGCAAGACTAGCACTCCTGGAAGAAAGGATATGGTGGAGACATGGCTTAGCCACAGCCTAGGGGATGTTTCCAGAATGAAACTTTCACTCTGCAGCAGAGTGTGCGCTGATATGAAACTTCCTGGCAGATTAAAATTGTGTGCCGGAACCGGGACTCGAACCTGGGACCTTTGCCTTTCGCGGGCAAGCGCTCTACCACTGAGCTACCCCGACACGACTCACGATGCCGCCTCACAACTTTACTTCCGCCAGTACCTCGCCTCCTACTTTCCAAACTTCACAGAAGTTCTCCTGCGAAACTTGCAAGACTAGCACTCCTGGAAGAAAGGATATGGTGGAGACATGGCTTAGCCACAGCCTAGGGGATGTTTCCAGAATGAAACTTTCACTCTGCAGCGGAGTGTGCGCTGATATGAAACTTCCTGGCAGATTACAATTGTGTGCCGGAACCGGGACTCGAACCTGGGACCTTTGCCTTTCGCGGGCAAGCGCTCTACCACTGAGCTACCCCGACACGACTCACGATGCCGCCTCACAACTTTACTTCCGCCAGTACCTCGCCTCCTACTTTCCAAACTTCACAGAAGTTCTCCTGCGAAACTTGCAAGACTAGCACTCCTGGAAGAAAGGATATGGTGGAGACATGGCTTAGCCACAGCCTAGGGGATGTTTCCAGAATGAAACTTTCACTCTGCAGCGGAGTGTGCGCTGATATGAAACTTCCTGGCAGATTAAAATTGTGTGCCGGAACCGGGACTCGAACCTGGGACCTTTGCCTTTCGCGGGCAAGCGCTCCACCACTGAGCTACCCCGACACGACTCACGATGCCGCCTCACAACTTTACTTCCGCCAGTACCTCGCCTCCTACTTTCCAAACTTCACAGAAGTTCTCCTGCGAAACTTGCAAGACTAGCACTCCTGGAAGAAAGGATATGGTGGAGACATGGCTTAGCCACAGCCTAGGGGATGTTTCCAGAATGAAACTTTCACTCTGCAGCGGAGTGTGCGCTGATATGAAACTTCCTGGCAGATTACAATTGTGTGCCGGAACCGGGACTCGAACCTGGGACCTTTGCCTTTCGCGGGCAAGCGCTCTACCACTGAGCTACCCCGACACGACTCACGATGCCGCCTCACAACTTTACTTCCGCCAGTACCTCGCCTCCTACTTTCCAAACTTCACAGAAGTTCTCCTGCGAAACTTGCAAGACTAGCACTCCTGGAAGAAAGGATATGGTGGAGACATGGCTTAGCCACAGCCTAGGGGATGTTTCCAGAATGAAACTTTCACTCTGCAGCGGAGTGTGCGCTGATATGAAACTTCCTGGCAGATTAAAATTGTGTGCCGGAACCGGGACTCGAACCTGGGACCTTTGCCTTTCGCGGGCAAGCGCTCTACCACTGAGCTACCCCGACACGACTCACGATGCCGCCTCACAACTTTACTTCCGCCAGTACCTCGCCTCCTACTTTCCAAACTTCACAGAAGATCTCCTGCGAAACTTGCAAGACTAGCACTCCTGGAAGAAAGGATATGGTGGAGACATGGCTTAGCCACAGCCTAGGGGATGTTTCCAGAATGAAACTTTCACTCTGCAGCGGAGTGTGCGCTGATATGAAACTTCCTGGCAGATTAAAATTG
Source organism: Locusta migratoria (assembly GCA_026315105.1). Classification (NCBI taxonomy): domain Eukaryota; kingdom Metazoa; phylum Arthropoda; class Insecta; order Orthoptera; family Acrididae; genus Locusta; species Locusta migratoria. The sequence goes on along the minus strand of CM048754.1, from coordinate 26,270,194 downwards.
TGTGCCGGAACCGGGACTCAAACCTGGGACCTTTGCCTTTCGCGGGCAAGCGCTCTACCACTGAGCTACCCCGACACGACTCACGATGCCGCCTCACAACTTTACTTCCGCCAGTACCTCGCCTCCTACTTTCCAAACTTCACAGAAGTTCTCCTGCGAAACTTGCAAGACTAGCACTCCTGGAAGAAAGGATATGGTGGAGACATGGCTTAGCCACAGCCTAGGGGATGTTTCCAGAATGAAACTTTCACTCTGCAGCGGAGTGTGCGCTGATATGAAACTTCCTGGCAGATTAAAATTGTGTGCCGGAACCGGGACTCGAACCTGGGACCTTTGCCTTTCGCGGGCAAGCGCTCTACCACTGAGCTACCCCGACACGACTCACGATGCCGCCTCACAACTTTACTTCCGCCAGTACCTCGCCTCCTACTTTCCAAACTTCACAGAAGTTCTCCTGCGAAACTTGCAAGACTAGCACTCCTGGAAGAAAGGATATGGTGGAGACATGGCTTAGCCACAGCCTAGGGGATGTTTCCAGAATGAAACTTTCACTCTGCAGCGGAGTGTGCGCTGATATGAAACTTCCTGGCAGATTACAATTGTGTGCCGGAACCGGGACTCGAACCTGGGACCTTTGCCTTTCGCGGGCAAGCGCTCTACCACTGAGCTACCCCGACACGACTCACGATGCCGCCTCACAACTTTACTTCCGCCAGTACCTCGCCTCCTACTTTCCAAACTTCACAGAAGTTCTCCTGCGAAACTTGCAAGACTAGCACTCCTGGAAGAAAGGATATGGTGGAGACATGGCTTAGCCACAGCCTAGGGGATGTTTCCAGAATGAAACTTTCACTCTGCAGCGGAGTGTGCGCTGATATGAAACTTCCTGGCAGATTAAAATTGTGTGCCGGAACCGGGACTCGAACCTGGGACCTTTGCCTTTCGCGGGCAAGCGCTCTACCACTGAGCTACCCCGACACGACTCACGATGCCGCCTCACAACTTTACTTCCGCCAGTACCTCGCCTCCTACTTTCCAAACTTAACAGAAGTTCTCCTGCGAAACTTGCAAGACTAGCACTCCTGGAAGAAAGGATATGGTGGAGACATGGCTTAGCCACAGCCTAGGGGATGTTTCCAGAATGAAACTTTCACTCTGCAGCGGAGTGTGCGCTGATATGAAACTTCCTGGCAGATTAAAATTGTGTGCCGGAACCGGGACTCGAACCTGGGACCTTTGCCTTTCGCGGGCAAGCGCTCTACCACTGAGCTACCCCGACACGACTCACGATGCCGCCTCACAACTTTACTTCCGCCAGTACCTCGCCTCCTACTTTCCAAACTTCACAGAAGTTCTCCTGCGAAACTTGCAAGACTAGCACTCCTGGAAGAAAGGATATGGTGGAGACATGGCTTAGCCACAGCCTAGGGGATGTTTCCAGAATGAAACTTTCACTCTGCAGCGGAGTGTGCGCTGATATGAAACTTCCTGGCAGATTAAAATTGTGTGCCGGAACCGGGACTCGAACCTGGGACCTTTGCTTTTCGCGGGCAAGCGCTCTACCACTGAGCTACCCCGACACGACTCACGATGCCGCCTCACAACTTTACTTCCGCCAGTACCTCGCCTCCTACTTTCCAAACTTCACAGAAGTTCTCCTGCGAAACTTGCAAGACTAGCACTCCTGGAAGAAAGTATATGGTGGAGACATGGCTTAGCCACAGCCTAGGGGATGTTTCCAGAATGAAACTTTCACTCTGCAGCGGAGTGTGCGCTGATATGAAACTTCCTGGCAGATTAAAATTGTGTGCCGGAACCGGGACTCGAACCTGGGACCTTTGCCTTTCGCGGGCAAGCGCTCTACCACTGAGCTACCCCGACACGACTCACGATGCCGCCTCACAACTTTACTTCCGCCAGTACCTCGCCTCCTACTTTCCAAACTTCACAGAAGTTCTCCTGCGAAACTTGCAAGACTAGCACTCCTGGAAGAAAGGATATGGTGGAGACATGGCTTAGCCACAGCCTAGGGGATGTTTCCAGAATGAAACTTTCACTCTGCAGCGGAGTGTGCGCTGATATGAAACTTCCTGGCAGATTACAATTGTGTGCCGGAACCGGGACTCGAACCTGGGACCTTTGCCTTTCGCGGGCAAGCGCTCTACCACTGAGCTACCCCGACACGACTCACGATGCCGCCTCACAACTTTACTTCCGCCAGTACCTCGCCTCCTACTTTCCAAACTTCACAGAAGTTCTCCTGCGAAACTTGCAAGACTAGCACTCCTGGAAGAAAGGATATGGTGGAGACATGCCTTAGCCACAGCCTAGGGGATGTTTCCAGAATGAAACTTTCACTCTGCAGCAGAGTGTGCGCTGATATGAAACTTCCTGGCAGATTAAAATTGTGTGCCGGAACCGGGACTCGAACCTGGGACCTTTGCCTTTCGCGGGCAAGCGCTCTACCACTGAGCTACCCCGACACGACTCACGATGCCGCCTCACAACTTTACTTCCGCCAGTACCTCGCCTCCTACTTTCCAAACTTCACAGAAGTTCTCCTGCGAAACTTGCAAGACTAGCACTCCTGGAAGAAAGGATATGGTGGAGACATGGCTTAGCCACAGCCTAGGGGATGTTTCCAGAATGAAACTTTCACTCTGCAGCGGAGTGTGCGCTGATATGAAACTTCCTGGCAGATTAAAATTGTGTGCCGGAACCGGGACTCGAACCTGGGACCTTTGCCTTTCGCGGGCAAGCGCTCTACCACTGAGCTACCCCGACACGACTCACGATGCCGCCTCACAACTTTACTTCCGCCAGTACCTCGCCTCCTACTTTCCAAACTTCACAGAAGTTCTCCTGCGAAACTTGCAAGACTAGCACTCCTGGAAGAAAGGATATGGTGGAGACATGGCTTAGCCACAGCCTAGGGGATGTTTCCAGAATGAAACTTTCACTCTGCAGCGGAGTGTGCGTTGATATGAAACTTCCTGGCAGATTAAAATTGTGTGCCGGAACCGGGACTCGAACCTGGGACCTTTGCCTTTCGCGGGCAAGCGCTCTACCACTGAGCTACCACGACACGACTCACGATGCCGCCTCACAACTTTACTTCCGCCAGTACCTCGCCTCCTACTTTCCAAACTTCACAGAAGTTCTCCTGCGAAACTTGCAAGACTAGCACTCCTGGAAGAAAGGATATGGTGGAGACATGGCTTAGCCACAGCCTAGGGGATGTTTCCAGAATGAAACTTTCACTCTGCAGCGGAGTGTGTGCTGATATGAAACTTCCTGGCAGATTAAAATTGTGTGCCGGAACCGGGACTCGAACCTGGGACCTTTGCCTTTCGCGGGCAAGCGCTCTACCACTGAGCTACCCCGACACGACTCACGATGCCGCCTCACAACTTTACTTCCGCCAGTACCTCGCCTCCTACTTTCCAAACTTCACAGAAGTTCTCCTGCGAAACTTGCAAGACTAGCACTCCTGGAAGAAAGGATATGGTGGAGACATGGCTTAGCCACAGCCTAGGGGATGTTTCCAGAATGAAACTTTCACTCTGCAGCGGAGTGTGCGCTGATATGAAACTTCCTGGCAGATTAAAATTGTGTGCCGGAACCGGGACTCGAACCTGGGACCTTTGCCTTTCGCGGGCAAGCGCTCTACCACTGAGCTACCCCGACACGACTCACGATGCCGCCTCACAACTTTACTTCCGCCAGTACCTCGCCTCCTACTTTCCAAACTTCACAGAAGTTCTCCTGCGAAACTTGCAAGACTAGCACTCCTGGAAGAAAGTATATGGTGGAGACATGGCTTAGCCACAGCCTAGGGGATGTTTCCAGAATGAAACTTTCACTCTGCAGCGGAGTGTGCGCTGATATGAAACTTCCTGGCAGATTAAAATTGTGTGCCGGAACCGGGACTCGAACCTGGGACCTTTGCCTTTCGCGGGCAAGCGCTCTACCACTGAGCTACCCCGACACGACTCACGATGCCGCCTCACAACTTTACTTCCGCCAGTACCTCGCCTCCTACTTTCCAAACTTCACAGAAGTTCTCCTGCGAAACTTGCAAGACTAGCACTCCTGGAAGAAAGGATATGGTGGAGACATGGCTTAGCCACAGCCTAGGGGATGTTTCCAGAATGAAACTTTCACTCTGCAGCGGAGTGTGCGCTGATATGAAACTTCCTGGCAGATTACAATTGTGTGCCGGAACCGGGACTCGAACCTGGGACCTTTGCCTTTCGCGGGCAAGCGCTCTACCACTGAGCTACCCCGACACGACTCACGATGCCGCCTCACAACTTTACTTCCGCCAGTACCTCGCCTCCTACTTTCCAAACTTCACAGAAGTTCTCCTGCGAAACTTGCAAGACTAGCACTCCTGGAAGAAAGGATATGGTGGAGACATGGCTTAGCCACAGCCTAGGGGATGTTTCCAGAATGAAACTTTCACTCTGCAGCAGAGTGTGCGCTGATATGAAACTTCCTGGCAGATTAAAATTGTGTGCCGGAACCGGGACTCGAACCTGGGACCTTTGCCTTTCGCGGGCAAGCGCTCTACCACTGAGCTACCCCGACACGACTCACGATGCCGCCTCACAACTTTACTTCCGCCAGTACCTCGCCTCCTACTTTCCAAACTTCACAGAAGTTCTCCTGCGAAACTTGCAAGACTAGCACTCCTGGAAGAAAGGATATGGTGGAGACATGGCTTAGCCACAGCCTAGGGGATGTTTCCAGAATGAAACTTTCACTCTGCAGCGGAGTGTGCGCTGATATGAAACTTCCTGGCAGATTAAAATTGTGTGCCGGAACTGGGACTCGAACCTGGGACCATGGCCTTTCGCGGGCAAGCGCTCTACCACTGAGCTACCCCGACACGACTCACGATGCCGCCTCACAACTTTACTTCCGCCAGTACCTCGCCTCCTACTTTCCAAACTTCACAGAAGTTCTCCTGCGAAACTTGCAAGACTAGCACTCCTGGAAGAAAGGATATGGTGGAGACATGGCTTAGCCACAGCCTAGGGGATGTTTCCAGAATGAAACTTTCACTCTGCAGCGGAGTGTGCGCTGATATGAAACTTCCTGGCAGATTAAAATTGTGTGCCGGAACCGGGACTCGAACCTGGGACCTTTGCCTTTCGCGGGCAAGCGCTCTACCACTGAGCTACCCCGACACGACTCACGATGCCGCCTCACAACTTTACTTCCGCCAGTACCTCGCCTCCTACTTTCCAAACTTCACAGAAGTTCTCCTGCGAAACTTGCAAGACTAGCACTCCTGGAAGAAAGGATATGGTGGAGACATGGCTTAGCCACAGCCTAGGGGATCTTTCCAGAATGAAACTTTCACTCTGCAGCGGAGTGTGCGCTGATATGAAACTTCCTGGCGGATTAAAATTGTGTGCCGGAACCGGGACTCGAACCTGGGACCTTTGCCTTTCGCGGGCAAGCGCTCTACCACTGAGCTACCCCGACACGACTCACGATGCCGCCTCACATTTTTACTTCCGCCAGTACCTCGCCTCCTACTTTCCAAACTTCACAGAAGTTCTCCTGCGAAACTTGCAAGACTAGCACTCCTGGAAGAAAGGATATGGTGGAGACATGGCTTAGCCACAGCCTAGGGGATGTTTCCAGAATGAAACTTTCACTCTGCAGCGGAGTGTGCGCTGATATGAAACTTCCTGGCAGATTAAAATTGTGTGCCGGAACCGGGACTCGAACCTGGGACCTTTGCCTTTCGCGGGCAAGCGCTCTACCACTGAGCTACCCCGACACGACTCACGATGCCGCCTCACAACTTTACTTCCGCCAGTACCTCGCCTCCTACTTTCCAAACTTCACAGAAGTTCTCCTGCGAAACTTGCAAGACTAGCACTCCTGGAAGAAAGGATATGGTGGAGACATGGCTTAGCCACAGCCTAGGGGATGTTTCCAGAATGAAACTTTCACTCTGCAGCGGAGTGTGCGCTGATATGAAACTTCCTGGCAGATTACAATTGTGTGCCGGAACCGGGACTCGAACCTGGGACCTTTGCCTTTCGCGGGCAAGCGCTCTACCACTGAGCTACCCCGACACGACTCACGATGCCGCCTCACAACTTTACTTCCGCCAGTACCTCGCCTCCTACTTTCCAAACTTCACAGAAGTTCTCCTGCGAAACTTGCAAGACTAGCACTCCTGGAAGAAAGGATATGGTGGAGACATGGCTTAGCCACAGCCTAGGGGATGTTTCCAGAATGAAACTTTCACTCTGCAGCGGAGTGTGCGCTGATATGAAACTTCCTGGCAGATTAAAATTGTGTGCCGGAACCGGGACTCGAACCTGGGACCTTTGCCTTTCGCGGGCAAGCGCTCTACCACTGAGCTACCCCGACACGACTCACGATGCCGCCTCACAACTATCGCAGGAGAACTTCTGTGAAGTTTGGAAAGTAGGAGGCGAGGTACTGGCGGAAGTAAAGTTGTGAGGCGGCATCGTTAGTCGTGTCGGGGTAGCTCAATGGTAGAGCGCTTGCCCGCGAAAGGCAAAGGTCGCAGGTTCGAGTCCCGGTTCCGGCACACAATTTTAATCCGCCAGGAAGTTTCATATCAGCGCACACTCCGCTGCAGAGTGAAAGTTTCATTCTGCATTGAGATCCCCGCATAAAATAATTTTGTCAAAACTATCGAAAATGGTGAGAAGTTCCTCTTCGTCCATAGGATCAGCTGGACGAATGTAACCAGCCACCAGCGTGACATTTCCATACTGCGTGTTTATGGTGACTGCAGTGGCTTCGAGTGTGTTCAGTGGCGGTAAAGTTTCGACTGAATGGGGAATGAAGTCACGTAAATATATAGCGGTGCCTCCCCCTCGCCTTCCCTGTCGGTCTGTCCGATACCCCACCATGTTCGGAATTTTGAAGGTCTGCGTTCGTCGTAAATGTGTTTCTGTCAGAAATAAGATATCCACTTTGTGGCGGTTAGAAAGTCACAGAGTTCTGTTTTCTTATTTTTGACTCCTTCGGCGTTAAAATTAAAAAATGTTAAGTCGCAGGTCCTGTGGATCCTCGCAGCCATTACGGAGCAAAGATTTGCATTACGCCGTCCACCAGGACCATTATTTTGGATAAGATGTCAGGTGCTGGGTTGAATTGACGGAAAGTATTTGTTATGACTGCAAAGATGTTTCGTTGACGAAGATTTGAAAAGAATGAGTGAATGCCTCTCACAGTCTCAAGTATTTCAGCAAAATCAGATGTTGGTTGGCCTTGAGTGCAATCTGATGTGTTCGCGGCGGTATGTTGTGTGCCAGGGATCTTCCAAGGATTCTTTTTTCGCAAGACCAGGAACTCTTGTGGATTCTGGATGTTAACCGGTGTTTGGGGTTGAGTCGTTTGTCGTCTCGATTGAAAAGACTGGGCTTGTGCTGTGTATATGCGCAATGCTTCTTGAAATTTTTCACACCCTCTCCAAGAAGCAGCGTGATCCTTGTTACAATTAACACACGTCGGTTTATGGCCGCGAGGTTTATCGCAGTCTTTCGATAGGTGGTGTCCTGGACATCTTACGCAACGAGCTGGCAGGGTGCAATAATTGGCCGTGTGGAAAAACCTCTGGCACCTTTTACACTGTGGAGGTCCATCTTTATTCCTGTACGTTTCCACAGTGACTCTCGTATCGAGTATGTGTTTAATGTCATATATAGACTCACTTTCTGGTCCTGGCGGTAAGGAGACGCAGTAGACTGGTTGTGGGATCAATTTCTGTGTGGTGTCATCCCGTGATTTGAACTGAAACACAGTCGCATTGTGAAATCCCAGTTGTCGTAATTCACTTTCTACATCTGTGTCCGGCACTTCCGCAGGCAGATATTTTATGACGACTTTTAACACTTTGTGTTTTGGATTCTGATGGGTATAGAACAGTATATGATGTGCATGGAAAAATTGTAAAGCAGCTCTGTGGTCTTCTATTGAGGCAAAATGATATTTAATGGAATCACCTTTATAGATTGCTTGTACTGGGCCCGTAATGTGTTTCTTAAGTTCTGTATTGAGCATCAGGTATTTTCCAGTGTATTGAATGGTTACGGGTGGGACTTTCAACGGCTTCTCCTTTGGCTGAGCCGCAGCAGATGTGGATGCGCCCTGATTTGTCATGGTAGTCGGTGTAGGTGCAGCCTCCTGATTGTCTGTATCTGCGCTCAAAGGAGCAAATTTGTTTGATGTAGTTACTACAGACTGTTTCTTAAGTGTTGCTGTGGGTAGCTGTGCATGTTTGCGCTTAGTCCCGGATTTCACTTGTTGAAAACCTTGATTTGTGTCGTGTTCGTCAAGGTCCATGTCCTCAGGGCGGTTTTTCCCGTCCTGGGGGTCCTCTTCAGATGAGTCATCTGTGAGCCAGGGAAGCCCACATTGGGCTGCAAGTTCCATTGCTCTTAGGTCGCGGGATCTGCAGTCCTTATTGGTAATGACCGAGTCCGTCTCTTGAACATGGTTGGTACTCGTTGCGGCTGGGTAGGGTATGTTGTCTAGCTGTGAGGAATGTCGTCTGTGAGACGATTGTGACGATTGTCTATCCATGGAAGCGTCCCTGGTTGCAGATGCTGTTCTTGACCGTGAACCAGCCTTTTGCCTGGACACACAGCGGCTGTCCGTCCGTGGACGGGCACCTGATACGGCACCATCGGCTAAGCTCAGCCTACTGCTGCCGAGTCCAGCAGCGGGGTTGTTCATGCCGAGACGGCCATCAAAAGTAACATCCGCGCTCGTTTGTGAACGCTCACCCCCAGAACCGGGGGTGGCGGAAACCGAAAACGAGTTCTGATCTATCGCTGAAACTGCGTACTACACAAGAATCAGCAATAACAAGTAACGTTGTTCCGATCGGGTAATAACTACTAAACTACAAACTACGAACTATCGATACAGACGCGATGTTTACACTTCAAACTGTGTTGCGAGATCGCTGTAGTGTTGCCGTCCAAGTGAATCACCCCGTTTACATGGGCTCCCAAAACCGGATTTCGTAAACCGATTTCCCAATTCCGCTTTTGGTTGGTCATGTAAACACTCCAAAATCGATTCTGGAAATCCACTTCTCTAAAGCGGTTTTCCAGTTCCACAATCGATTTTCGTTTCCATGTAAACGCAACCGTTTTTGAAGCGTTCTTGGCTTGTCAGATTGTGTTTTTTTGGTAAGAATTTTCGGCACATATGGACCGAGTGATATTTTCTAATATGAAATAAAAGTATTAATATTAGAGAGAGCATGAATCTGTGTATTTAAGTAAAGAAAAATAGCGATTATGCTGACTAAATCAGGGACTGAATCAGCTGTTTTTCAGCCGCCATCTTACGTGGATTTGGAAATCCGATTCAGGCTGTGCCATGTAAACACGACAGCGAAAAACGGTTTACGAAAATCGGTTTTCGTCTTCTGGAAGATGTGTTCCATGTAAACGTAGTGAATAAAACGTTTGCTCCATTTCCCAAATAGATACAGGCTTACGATTAGAAATCTAGGGCGATATGTTATTAACTGATTTGTAATTATAAGGAATAGGACTGTGTTTGTGAAAAATCTGTGTGTCGTTCCATCAAGAGGTAAATAAATTAAAAACAGAAGTTGACACCGAGGACTTGCCAAGGCTGGAGGTTTCGTGACCGCAGAGACATCTGTTGGTTCGTTCCGTAATTGCTGGCGAGCGCAGGCAGCGCGTCATCCTGCCATCTGTCGGTCATTCGAAGTACTATTGAAGCATAAATTGGGAAACCGCCGTATCTCACAATTCCTAATTTTGCAGCTGAATGTTAGAAGCCATTACCGCTTGCTGACGCATATCAATTACAAATATTTGTGATGTCGTTATCATTCCTGCAAGTGCCCGTGTCTTTTGATTGTTTATGAAGAGATTACTTTATACCCTGCAGCTTCTATGATAGAAGGTCCTATATTACATTCTCAGTTAAGAAACAAATTTCTCCGGTCTCCTCTTCAAGATCCAGCTCTACGCCCTTCCCATTAATTACGTCCGCCTCATCGCTTCCTTCCTTACCCGCCGCCCCTCCTACGTCACTGTCTGCAACTCCAACTCCCGTATTTTCTACCCCTCCGCCGGGGTGCCCCAAGGCTCAGTCCTCTCTCCCCTCCTCTATCTCCTCTACTCTGCCGACATGCCTCAACCCCAACCTCCCGTCTATCTCCTCCAATATGCTGACGACACCGCCTTCCTGGCCCTCGCCCCCTCCCTTGCCCGTTCCCAGGTTTTGCTCCAGTCCCACCTCACCGAGTTCGCCTCCTGGTGTAACCGGTGGCTCCTCTCCGTCAATCCCGACAAATCCCAGGCAATAGTCATAGGTCGTACTACCCGCACCTTCCGCCTCCACGATTTCTATCTTACCCTTCACAACCGACCCATCCGCCACACCCCCACCCTCAAGTACCTTGGCCTTACCCTTGACCGCCAACTGTCCTGGACTCCATACCTCAAATCCCTCCGTGAGAAAGCTCTGTCCCGCCTAAACCTCCTAAAACTCCTCACTGGCCGGACGTGGGGCCTCCACCCTTCCACTGTCCTTCACACCTACAAATCAATCATGCGCCCCGTCCTTTGTTCCTTCCACCCCGCCTGGATATCAGCCCCTCCTACTTTCTACAAGTCCCTCCAGATTCTAGAACGCCACGCCCTCCGCCTCGCATACCGTATCAGACTCCCTTCCCCCACGCGGATCCTCTATGACCTCATCCCCTTCCCTCCTCTCCTACAACACCTCGAACATCTCCGGCTCCTTTACGCATCCCGCAAAATAGAGTCCCAAAACCCTCTGGTCTACCCTATTCTTACGAATCCCGGGCCTCTGCCACGCCTCCGCCAAACCGTCCCTCCCGGCCTTCACCTCCATACGCTCCGTATCCTCTCCCAAGGCAATTTCCGCACCCTTCCTCTACCGGATACCGAACTTCGGCCCGATATCTACCCCTCCTACCAACTCTGATCCCTTCCCCGTAGCATCAGCGCCCCTCCCCTCTCTCCCGTCCCTTTTCCTTCCCGCCCGCTTGGCTACCCTCTCCCATGCCCAGAGTCTCGTCACTCCTTCCCTCCTTACGCTCTCTTCCCTCCCCTTCTCCCCCTCCCCCGCACTTCCCCCGTCCCTGCCCCACCTCCCCCCTCCATCCCCTCCCCACTCCCTGCGGGGGCGTCTCGACTTTTTATCTATGTGTTCAGTGCAAGTGTCTCCAGTGTCGTGTGTTTTACTCAGTGCCTCCATAATCGCCGTCCCCATGTTTTATTCTTTACGCCGTCAGCTGTCTCCGTGTGTGAACTTCGTGTCTCCGCAATGTACTTTTAAACTTGTCACCGTGGCCGGTTGTTTTTACTGACTGTGTGTGTGTTTTATCACTACTCGTCTCTTTTTTGTTCTCTGCCATATGTTTTGTCCCGTTTATACATGTCCGTTTTACTCTGTCGAAAAATCTGTCTGTCAAGTTTTTTATTTCCCCAATTTTGTCCATCTTTTTATATTTTATCTCTTCTTTGTCATGCTTGTGTATCACATGGCTGAAGAGCAGCCACCGCAGCTGCTGCCAGCCTGCCAGCTGTTTCTACGGCTGGCTTTAAAACAACAATAAAGGAAAAAAAAAAAAAAAAAAAAGAAACAAATTTCTGAAACTGAATTTTATTCTTCGTGTCTAAACACAGAATTTTTGTAGGGCTCGGATCTATGACCGAGCCGATATCGCAATGCCAAACTCTGTGGCATGTCGAGTATTTAAGTTAATCAGGAGGGTTGAGATAAACTGCGATTTTCCGATATCCTGAGAGTTTTGTGCCTGCTACTTTTAGATATCTGTGATTCTTAGTTGCGACTTGTCACCGTTTAGAGTCGCAATTTACGAGTTCACAACTTATATCCCTCTGCCAACTGCTACTTTTACTGCGATTTTGATACTTTTACCGCTTCTTATGCGATTTATCACTGTCGGCTGTCCAAATCGCAACTTTCAAGTGGTAGTAATGTTTTTATCTGGTGTTACGAAAAATATGCTTGAACAGAGGAAACTAAATTTCAACATGTTAGTCAGTAGTAAGTATAGCCTATATTAAATGAGATGGTATACTGCAAATGTGAAATTTCCATACTTATTTGTCTTCATTACTGTAAAAGTAAATAGTAGCTGTCATATAGGCCTAATGCTAACTGTAGATCTATTGCTAATAATCAACAATTTTAAAGAATATTAATAAGCCTGTCGGTATCAGCGTAATTTGAGCTGATCGACAATATAAAAATAAATAAATTCGACGCGAGAGGTTTACTGGTAACACAACTCTTTATTAGACCACAGAAGGTACTGACTGAAAAACAAAAGTTGTCAGAGAGTAAACTGCAGAGAGAGTAACATAAAAAATCATAGAGTATACATCGCGTATGGAATATACTAGAAGACGTAAAAATATACAGCGCTCCTGGCGGCTGGACGCTGAATTATGATTAACAGCCGCGATTCATTTATTACACCCGCGATAGTAGCGTACCTTTGGTGGCCGGTACGGAACTAATTATAAGCGCGGTTCACTTAATTCAATCGCTACACTGCACTGCACTTTTCAACACTGGACTTCGCGCTGACGCGTGGCGGCTGGCAAAACAGAGTGCCACATCAGCCCCCCGGGCGGAAGCAGAGCGTGGTATCGACGAATCATGCTGGAAAGTGTACCCGTCGACCACAGCGAGTTGTCTGTGTCGGAGGCTGTTCCGTGGGTGGCGGCGGTGGTGTTGGTTGTGCATCTGGTTCAGCCAGGTTCTGAAATCTCCGTTGGTTAGCGGTCGGGGATGACTCTTGAAACACGTACGCTTTCGCGCGTTCTCGCCGAATCTGCGGTGGTACCAACACACAGGCTGTTGCTCACCTTGTGGATTTCTGACGCGGCTCGAAGACCGGCTTCTTGAACGTCTGCGGTAACGTCTGCTGTTGTTTCCTGTGCCGCTTTGCAATAACGCACTGACTTGCCCACATAACATGTCTACTTTTGCGGCGAGAGTTTCATAATCTGCTCGCGCTGCAGCCGCTGTACTGCTGCCTTGTGCCGCAACTGCGTTAATCTGGGCAGGTGCTATAGCTTCCTGTATGCGGTCTGCTAACTCCACCACGGCGTCCAATGACATGTTAGTTTGCGATGCCACTATAGCCTTTATTTGCGGCGGTAATCTACTGCTCCACAGCGTGTGTAATAAATTGTCAGGCACGATGACTGTATCTACCTTACTGCGCAGATGCCGCAGATATTGCGACGGCTTGCGATCTCCGATCTCTTCCTGCGTAAGGACTTGTCGAATCCGATCTTCCTGTGAGGCTGCGACTCTCCGTATTAATTCAGCCTTGAGTCTTCGGTAGGAATCTTCCGCCGGAGGTGCGGTGATGATGTCTTGCACTTCAGCCGCGAAACGTTGTTCCAACTGGCTCACTACAAGTGCGAACTTGGTGCTATCTACCGTAATTCCCGCACAGGAGAAACTTGCTTCCACCTGCGCAAACCATAAGACCGGATTATCAGCCCAAAACGGCGGCAAGCGGACCGCTAGCCTTGATACTGCACGATCTTCTGCCATCTCGATAAAAAGTCAGTAGCAGTTCGGTTCTTCCGGCTCGCGAATCACGTCGGGGTCACCAATTGTCGGTATCAGCGTAATTTGAGCTGATCGACTATATAAAAATAAATAAATTCGACGCGAGAGGTTTACTGGTAACACAACTCTTTATTAGACCACAGAAGGTACTGACTGAAAAACAAAAGTTGTCAGAGAGTAAACTGCAGAGAGAGTAACATAAAAAATCATAGAGTATACATCGCGTATGGAATATACTAGAAGATGTAAAAATATACAGCGCTCCTGGCAGCTGGACGCTGAATTATGATTAACAGCCGCGATTCATTTATTACACCCGCGATAGTAGCGTACCTCTGGTGGCCGGTACGGAACTAATTATAAGCGCGGTTCACTTAATTCAATCGCTACACTGCACTGCACTTTTCAACACTGGACTTCGCGCTGACGCGTGGCGGCTGGCAAAACAGAGCGCCACAAGCCTGATAATCGTGATTTTCCAGATACGCCCTGCTTAATTGCTACACTTCACATTCATCTGTAAAGTCTGAGAAACGAACATGAAGCCCAAATGTAAGTAATGAAGAGCTCACAGCTGAAAAGAGCAACTGATACTATATGAATGCAGAAAATGATTGAGTGAACAATGCCAGATTGAAGCGTGTGATTTGAAAAGATTGTTAAAACACTGAGTGAATAATGAAAATTCCTCTCTCTCCCTGTCCACTACCCATAAAATGTGTGTAATTGGACATTAACACAAGAAAAGTATGAATTTGTCTCCTCCGCAATCCCTGGTATCTTGAACTTGTTGACAGATTGACCTGCAGTGTTGTGATAGGTCTAGGTTAGAAAGCCATGGGTTTACTTTTAAGGTGTGAAAATGGAAAGGAAGTGTGAATACAGACCAATCAATTGAAAATTGACTTTTCAGGCTTATGTTGTGAAAAAAGTGGGAATACTTATCTTCCAGATGGAAACCCCACCAAGAGTTTTTAAGTAAAATTTTTCATTTGTGGAAAACACACTAAATACTTACCTGTCTAAGTGACTGCATTGTTGCCCAAAAAAGCCATCTTGTTGATACACTAGTGCAAAACATATCAGTGCAACTATTCCCTTAAATGCTTGAAGTGTATCCAAAATAAAAGTGCAGAATAAACCTCAAGACACATTGTTTTTGTTTCATTAGACTTCTAAAGATATCCAAGAAGTTTTGTTTTAGGCCTATTAAAATTCAAAGCTTTGAAACAATAAGTCTTACGGTGAGCAGAATTACAGGTTTTGTAAGGTACTTGTCTGTAAATGATGCATTCCGAGAAGACAAATATTGTTCATATTGATACAATATTTTGAATCAAATCTCCCCAACTTGCTAAGATCCCAGAAAATAAGTCTATATATAATGGTCAGGGCTATTGCTTTTTATAGCCATGCTACAGGTAATGGAAAGGTCAAGTCATATTTCAGTAATCATGTTGAGTTAAAATATTGTTCATTCTCACATTTTGAGGCCAGTATCAACCATATACATATTTTTACCAGTGTATATTTTAACATGTATCCAACAACTGACTAGTTTTGAGAGATATGATAACATTTCCCATTATTTTGATTTCAAAACTATGGTTTCATTTCATTTAACTTTATGGAAAAATCATGATTTGTTTCCCCTACCAATTTTAATGACAAATTAAAACTCAGGCATTTTTTTTTTACCAAATTCCATTTGAAGACAAACATTGAAATATTAGAAGGGCTGCAGACAAGTTTGTGGTGAAAATTTTACTCTAATTCATGGCACTGGAAAGGTAGTTTGGCTCTTTTATTTGCAAATAGATTCAATAGATCAGTTGTTTCAAATCTTTTAATCATTCAGCTTTATAGTAGTACAATGATATTTCATGGGAGGTAACAGAAATAAAGTAGCAAATACCATGCTTCTGTTTAAATTCAAATATATTTATTTGCCTGTGTTACATAAGGCACTTTGGAAAAACTAAATCATTTGTACATATAAACAATGTTTCACAACAAAATTAATGCTGTATATTTCACACAGTTCATTCATTAGTACAAGTTACAAAGAAAGCAAATGTGTAGAAATGTTATAGGCTGCATTATTCACCCAAATTTACATTAAAAGCTCTATCGTTGTCTGTCACTTTTGTATTTGAAATTAATTTATTTGTCTGATGACAACTGATGTTATTAGGATTGTCAATACATACATAACTAGGCAAAGGTTGAAACACACAAATATTATTCCACACATATTGATACAGTTTTGTTACATAGATTATTAAGACTACACATAAGACTGTATGCCATAAGTTACAATTATTAATGTGACTGAACAAATGAAAAAGTTAATTCATTACAGTACACATAAATTCATTTCTTTAAATCTCTTCCAACGGTGGCTGACATCATGGTCTTCCTCTTCTTGTTATATCTGGTTTCTTCTTTCTTTTTCCATGACGGAATCTCGTTCACCTTGTCAGATACCATGAAACATTTGTACAACATGTATGAGCAAAAAAACATGTAAAATTGCCATCTCTCTCTCTCTCTCTCTCTCTCTCTCTCTCTCTCTCTCTCTCTCTCTCTCTCTCTCTCTCTCTCTCCATTGCTCCATATACTAGTCAAAGTTCATTACATAAAATCAAGCACAAACCATGGATCACCTTCGTTCTGAAACATAACTGATGAAGCAGGTTTAATGTAAAAAATCATAACATTATCAAGATTCCAGTATTGAAGGTAACTTATCATTTATTAATTAAAACTGTGTGCACCTTAATGGCAGTGCATCAAACCAACAATGAATCCATTTTAATCTGTTCAACTGTTGACAATCTGTGGGCAATTGAATTAAAATGTAAACTCTCCTTCAAATTTCAATATTTTAGTGGATGGAATTAATATTGATTTTTATGTAAGTGATAGTAATATGTGATGCATCTGTTTATGTAATAGATGTGCCTTACTTTTGTAGTACAACTTTAAGTAAAAGGAAAATCATACATAGAAAAAAAGAGAATACATTTAAATAGACTATGTACTTTTCAGTACCACTTAGTGTACTCACTTAACGGGATATTTAAGTGGACATTATGCAGCTGTGCTTTGTTGGGTTGGTTCTGAATACAAGATTTTCAAATGCACCACTTATACACTTGGATAATATGTTTGTTGCAAATTTTGAACAGAACTATTATCAGGTTATCATAAGATGTTACTCACATAATTTTACATCTTGTTAGGTTGTATACAGCCATGTCTTCAGGTGGTGTTGGATGCTCAGTACCTGTAGGCAATGGATGCAGTTAAAGAAATTGCAATGTGTTTTCATGACAATAAATAACTATGAACAATGTAAGAATGTACTTTGCTGTGGTGACAAGACACTTACCAGCAGGTTTGACTAGTCACCAGTCCCATCGGCAGTCAGAAATATTAATTTTTCGACATTTGAAGGTTTGAGGCGAGTTCTTCTCTCATTGATTAATGTCCCAGGTTTTGAAGATATCCAGATGTTGCTACTACATTAAACTTTTCTCGCACTACCTTCGCGATGGTGGGGTATATAAACTGGTTTCTTCTCCACCGTGCCAGTGGTCTTCCACATATCGCCGGACCTCTGCAATAGCAGATGACTGCGCTGTTCCTTGCGGCTGAGCATGTTTGACCAGTTTGTCAAAGACACCCCACACACAAAGGGACTCTTCTGCTAAATTTGGTGCTGCAGTTGCTTGAGCAGGTTGTGTTGCGCTGGTCATAATTCTTCCAGGCAACAATATTTATTAATTTTTTTGTTGTCTGCTGCAGTGGGATTTTCAAAGGGTAGCAATTTAAATCGTGGATCCAGCAGAGTGGCTAGAGCGATGGACATGTTCTGCTCCAGATTCTGAAACCGTTCACTGAGTCCCTTTCTCAAGGCTTCAACTACAGTCTTTGAAACAGGGTTCAACTGTGTCTTGGCAATTTCATCACAGACGGATTTGAGGCCACGTGTTAGTATTATAACCTGAAAATTGAGCAAAATATAATACAAAATGTAGACTACCAAGGAAAACAATTAAAAAAGTGGCTTTTATTGGAACCAATGAAAGTGAACTGCTAACTTACCAAGCTGCCAGTTGGGTAGTCCTCTGCACCAAGTTGTCTTGAAACCTGCTCAAAAGGTTTGAGAATGACACAGAGTTCCGAGCAGACTGTCCATTCTTCCTGTGACAGTGTTTGCAAGTCATTACTACACAGGGCAACTGTAGATTTAACAGCCTCAGATAATTCAACAAAATGTTCAAACATAAACATTGTTGAATTCCATCTAGTTGGCATGTCCTGAATGAGTTTTTTTAGATTAACACTGCCATTAATTCTCTGTTAATTTAGAAGCCGAACCATTGCTCCACTGGTCTTTTTAAAGAAACCTACAATTGCCTTCACTTTTTGGTGGATTTCTTGACAGTGTTTAAGGGCACCTTGTACTACCAAATTAAGAGTATGTGCATAACAACCAAAACGTTTCCACCTCAATGTGCCAGTAACTGCATTTTTTATATTGGGTGCATTGTCTCTAACAACAATCAATATTTTATTATTCAAAGAAAATTTGTCCCTGATTTTAATTAGGGCAGTGGACAAAGATGGGGTGGAGGGCAAGACGGGGATTTTGTAATTTCTACCGCGACAGATGTCGCAAACTAGTGGTGAATAGTTGAAGTAGTAGGCACTTGCTATGCGAATGCCTGACAGTGCTGGCAGCCATTTTGAGCGAACCATTCAGAGTGAATACATCCAAACGTGTTTTTGTCTATACTGATATAATTATTTGTCATTTTCAGACTTGAAAAGGTAAGAGAAGTAATTGTTTCTCATACTCTTAAGTATTATAAATGAAAAAAAACAGCTTGTTTAGCAATAAATTAATGCATGCAATTACTAATTGAATATATCCTTGGTGCTATAATATTAACCTAACGTAAAAATGGTCCCTGGGGGCAAGACGGGGTACCTAGTGGCAGGGCAAGATGGGGTACCCCATCTTGCCCTCCCACTAGGTACTCCGTCCTACCCCACATGACATAACATGAACTCGCAACTGTGTTGACTGCCATAAACGGTTTCAAAAGAACAGGAATTTGCCCTTTCGAACCAAACATCTTTGCAGATTCAGTGTTTGAAGCCTCTGTTACTACAGACACTCCTTTAACTACAATTGAGGCCGCTAACGTTTCTGTCAATAATAATGACCAAGGAGAGGCTTCAGTTGGTTCGCATAAGACCCAAGCGATGGTCCTGTTAACCAAGCCGGTACTAAAGAGCAAGATGCGCTTTCTGTTGGCCTAAGCCCAGGGCGCTCATCTTGGAATGATAACAATCCCCACAATCCCCAATTACCACGCTAAAAACAAGCAGGCTTCTAAGAACAACACCAATCACTTAAGGTCATTTGCTGTTTCACCCGAACAGATTGTCCTGATCCCTCATGTCGGAAAGAAAAACACCTGAAAAACAGTCCCCAAAAAAAGAAAAACTGTTGTCGTTACTAGCTCCCCTTACAGAAGAGAATTCCTGAAGAGTGCAAGTAAAGTTAAGCCTGGAAAAAAAGAAGGAATACGAAGGAAAGATTCACCTGAAAAGACTGTTAAAAAATCCTCCTTTGTTTCTAAAGGCAAAAGTGGGAAGAATAAAAAAGCAATGACAAACTTGGCAAAGAAGATAAAAAAATTGAAGAAAAAAGCACATTAGAAGAAGATGACACTGCATGCCCGTATTGCGGCTATTTCTACTCGCAGTCGACAAAAGAATGCCTGTCGTGCATCTCTTATGAAAAATGGGCTCATTGTTCATATGAGGGAGAAGAGAACGAGGATGTCGATGTACATTGTGTGTGTGAATTTTGCTTAGAAAACGACGATAATAACTGCATAACAATAAAATGAACTTTAACATCACACAATGTTTACTTAATGCATGTTCATTAGATATTAGAATAATTCTTTTATAAATCTGTAAATCTGTGTTCGTTGAATCATTTAATTACCTTTGCCTTATACAGTATTGACGTAACCCATCTTGCCCACACTGTAGGGCAAGATGGGGTACTTGGTAAACCCTGGGAAAATATATATATATATATGTATTTTTAAATAGTAAATACTAACAATTTTGGTCCTATATTTTTTTATAAACTCTAGAAATACTGAAGTTTAAGGTGGAATATCTGGTATTTTACTAGAGCATTTTGTAAGCCCACAAAAAAATTGTTAAGTGCTTAAGTACCCCGTCTTGCCCTGCTCCCCCCTATACTCTACCAATAACCTGACGGTTCGGCCAATTAAATAAATAGTTGTTATTCCAGTAATTAAATCGACTGCTATATACCTCTAATTCAAATTCTATGCATGCAGATGAAATTAGAAGGGGAGATATTTGCTGCTATAATTGAAACAATGAATGTGTCATAAGTATTTCAGTTTTCTAGCTGTAAGTGAGCATTTCGCACGGGAGAATATTTTATTTCATATGTCGCTCTTTCGTTGGTACCTGCTGCTGTGAGCATTTATATCGGACGCTCATTGGCTACAGCGCAGTATAGCCAACATAATGTTACAGGTAGTGCGAATATTTCAATTAATCCAGATTCGAGCTGCAACACTTTCAAAAGCATATGTATCAGGAAGAAAACATACAATTATTGTCCCAATAGCAAATGTAAAACACTCTAAGGAAGTCCTTCAACAATGCACATAATTGTTCTAAAAGAGGAATATGCGAGCTGTATTACGCGTAACTCACTCTCGTTCTAAGTGCTACACTTTAGTCAACTGCATTCTTTACTGCTAGAAAAATACTGAACAATGCCTTAGGTGTCTTGTAGTACTTTGGCACACTCGCGTAATGTTAAAACAGAATACATTTCGGACTAAAGTTAATTATACATGCCACGAAACAATGTCATTGTAACATACCTCGCTCTGTGACTTGCAACACAGGTTCGACAGGTCTCGAAGAAGTTGTCGCAAAGCTCGCCGTAATATGCGACCTCTCGATATGCTTCTTCAGTTTTGTACGACAGCTTTTTGCCGCATAAATTTGGGGTAAAAATCGCAAAGGAATACCGAGAGATGGATACAATGTGATATGGCCGCCAGTAAATTGTATACACCGTGGACCCTGTTAGTGCACTATGGTAGTATTTTTGCGTTTGTACCCAAGTACACGATTGTCTGGGGGCTGAAGCCGAAGGTGGCGTCAGTCAGAAAGGAGCCTTGTGGACGAGTCTGGACCTGTTATTGTTTACAAGATTTTCCTGTGCAGGGGTGGGGGTTGCGGCCATATGGGTGTTTACGTACCCTGCAAGTGCATCTGTGTTAAGCGCAATTAGGTGTAAGCTGTGAATCATCCTTCAGAGCTCCATTGTCTGAGGACTTGTCTGAGCTTGCCTGATGTGACGTTAGTCTTGAGAACGAGTTCAGACATGTTCAGGAGGCAGATTCTGAGCTCCCATTGGTCGGTGGTCACGTGATCGTGTTGTCGTGGGTGACATGTAGATTGATCACTTCCAGTCGGGATGTGGAAGACTGAGTTCGAGAAATGTTAAGTAAGTGATCGTAATTTTTTTCAGTTCATAACGTGTATCTTCGCACTCTTTACAGCATTTACTATCGTAGATTGTGGTGTCGCACAAGTCCAAAGTGCACGCCATCTACTTTCGCCGCGCGCCGCCATGCACTCACGGCGCGGCGTTCTTACGATGTCAGCCACGAGCGCCCTCTGAGAACACTCCGCTCGTGGCCACCACTGAACGACATCGTTCACTTGGAACTGAGTTAGGAACCAGTAAAGACTTCAGAATCAGATAGGCACCAGTGAAGACTTGGCTATCAGTTAGACACTAGGCAGGCCTCTAGCTCAACTCTCTATCTGCAGTACTGATCTATGTAAAGGTTAAGTATTGTATAAATTCTGTGCAATATATATCTCGTTCTAATTTACTCTAGTGTTTCTAGTTTCTGGCTGCTGCCCTCCGTACCTGCACCAGCGTGCTATCTTTATTCCTGTGTCGGTCTCATTCCACTCGGCCACCGACACCTACGACGGAAACGAGACACAAAAGCGGCGACGAGGCTGGGACACAAAATAGTGTTTACGACTTATGAGGTAACATCAGTTATTTTTTTCCAACCAGTAGTAGTGATAATCTGCTTACGTGCACTGCAACTGGGTTGTTGATGTGCTCTCATTAGTGTGAAAAAAATTTATTTGTGCAGCACCAAATAAATAATCCCTGCCCCTATTTTTTTTCCTTGTTTATAATAAACAGTGTTGGTTCTGGAGGTTGGGTGCTGTATAATGTACCAGGGGGACTTACTTTAACAGCTCCTGTGGACGTGGAGGTCCTTCCGCTCCAGTGGTAGAGCTATAAGTGAAGGTGCAGAGTCCCTACACGTTCTGATTGCTGCTGTGCTCTCGTTGGTCGATGCCGGAGTGGGTGGGGGGTGGGGTATTTCACTGTCCGAGGGTGGGGGGGACAGACAAGTCTACACCTGCTGGTGCTTCCCACCATCATAGGTGCTTACGGGTGGGGGTGGGGGAAGGGGATCTCTGATTGGTCACGTGGTGGGGGACATGTAGATGGCTCAGTGGCAGTCGGGATGTGGAAGAGTGAACACGTTCAATTGTAATTACAATTACAAGTGTATTTTTTGGAATTATTTTCAATTAAAGTATGACAGCAATTACAGTAATTGTAAGAAATAAAAAATTGTACATTTAAAAAATGGCACAATTAAAAATGCATAATTAATCAAAAATATGCATAATCAATTTGATATCAATTTTATGGGCCAGAATGCCCAATTGTATTCTACTAGCTTATCCTCTCCAACCTCCTCTACATCCACATCTCAAGTGCTTCTAACCTTTTTCCATCCTCTCATCCTGTAGTGCCACACTACAGACTAAACATTTGCCAAGTCTTTTCCTTAGACCCTCATCTAATTGGCTACATAAGTCTACTCTTTCTGTTGAATGCCTCCTTCGCTATGGCAATTCGAATTTTCACCTCCTGTGGCATCTCAAGTCTTCACTTATTGTCCTTCCAAGGCATTTAAAAGCACTTACTTGGCTAATGGTAGTTTGTCCTATTTTAACATTAGCCACTCCGCCTCTTGTACTAATGACCATACTCTTTGTTTTTGCTATGTTTATTTTTATCTCATATTCCAGACAAGCATCATTAAGATCTTTCAGCATGTTTTTCGCTTTCCGCTCACTTTCTGCCACTAATACCATGTCACCAGCAAATTGTATGCATTCCATTTTCTTTCCACCAATACTTATTCCTCTTTTCCCAATAAGCCTTTTGTAATAATCTCTTCAAGGTACACGTTAAACAACAGTGGGGAAAGGCAACAACCTTGTCCAACCCCTCGCCCAATTCTTGTTCCTTCTGATATTTCATTTCCAATCCTTAAACGAAACTCAAAAGGAAAAATTTTTCAATCGGTGGTGAGACTAGCTATGTTGTATGGTAGTGAGATCTGGCTGTTAAAGTGCAGGAGAAGAAATTAAACATGGCTGAGATGTGTATGGTGAGGTGGATGCACAGAGAAGATGGGTAGACTGCGTCTCAGAAGGACACATGGGACCGACAGAAATTGAACGCAAGAATCAGGAACAGCAACCCCTGAACGAGGACAAGCTGAATTTATTTCAGTCTTATTTATTTCATTAATTATTTAAAAAATATTTTGTTAAATTTTACAAATCTCTTCACAATGAGACTTGTTTACTTTTTTGCTGCATTGAAGATTCATCAGAAACAGTCATATTTGGAAAATTATATTACAGCTATAAATTAAAGACTCAACTATAAATGCCTTCAGAGGATATGATCATGAATACCGTATTTATGCGAATATAGGCCGCGTGCGAATATAGGTCGCACCTAAACTTTTGACAAGAGATTATAGAAAAAAAAATCTCGAGTATAGGCCACAGGTTTTTTAATTTTTATTTTATTTATTTTTATTCTTTTGTATAATCGAACTTTTTTCGCAATCAGAAACACAATGTTAACGAAATAATGTTCTCTTTTCAATAAACTCAAAACAGATATGCAAAACTGTAAATCAACGAATAGGTAAAATTTTACGATGCTTCTCGCTGGGCTCCAGTGCTTATGTTGGCAACAGATAGACAATGAAGTGAAGAATCGCGCAAATATTTTTCGTAAATGTTATTGCTGCTCGTTTCGCTCGCAGTAAAATAAATACTGTACCTGCTCTATGGTTAACAGGTTCTTGTATGTACCCTTGTCCGTTCAGAAAAAAATAATTTTCGTTTTAATTGAAGTTGTCATGAAAAAAACATTTATTGGTCATCTGAGTTAAAGACCTTGCCGTCATTACCATTGGTGCCAACGTAACCACTGCAGCCCCGCGAGAAGTGTCGTACAATTTAACCAAACGAATAAGAAAGCGAGACGACAGACCGATCCGGGCACCCCAAGTGAGGGGACGCTGAACCAAGGCGTGTTACCGGGCACTTCAAGTGTTGTATAAAGCGTAGGCGTGTGCTGCGAAAATATAGTATTTTTCGGTGTGTGTTGTGTGTGTGTGTGTGTGTGTGTGTGTGTGTGTGTGTGTGTGTGTGTGTGACGATGGTTTGGCTTGCAACTTTATAGCCGTTGCTTCAGGTTGCCTGGTCACAGTAACGGACATGGAAAACTGGAAGTTCGACGTAAATTTGACGCTGACGAAAAAACGTTCGACACTGGTATGTAAGTGAGGATAAACTATTAAAATGTTCGAAGAATCGTCGTGCATTTCAAGGGCTAAAATGTAAATATACCAATGTTTGCTTGACTTCATAATTCCAAATAGGAACTGTGGTTTTGCCGTTACAATAGAAATGATTCAGCTGCAAGGCTGCAAATTAGCCCCGAGTTCCATGTACATCGTTTCATGGAAATAACCCCCAATGAATGTGAAACCAGTGAATCTGGTTGTAGTAAAGTACATTATTTTAAAACGTAGCATTGGAACTCAACATCGGCATTAGCTACACAAATCAGTTGTTCCGCTATCTTAACCTCCCACCACCGCTCACGGTAGGCGTTACCGTACCAACGTAAACGTCACGGTAAAATCTCTCGCAACACACACTAAACTTTTATCGCGAAAACTAGCTTCACTGACTACATCAAACTAAAATCATTTGAGTGCTTAGGAAGTGTGTATTACGTACTATTTTTAGTTTTAAGGCCGCACGGACGTGTTAAAAAAACAGTCGTCAGCTTTTGATGACTGCGGTACAGAATGACACCATTCGATTTATATCGAAATATCGACTTCCAAGAATTCCCGCGCCATTTCCGTGAACATGTACAAAAACGTATAAGTAGTTCTGCAAAACTGTTACTGTAGCATTTTTGAAAATTATCTAGTTTATTATGTTTCTCAAACCAACATAAAAGTGAGCGTGCAATGTTTGAAACTAACGACTTTGGGAAAAGGAGCGGGGGGGGGGGGGGGGGCGGCGAGACTGAATCTCGATTATAGGCCGCACCACGATTTTGTACGCTGAAACTTGGGAAAAAAAAGTCGGCCTATATTCGAGCAAATACGGTAATATTGAAGTCGTTACTCTGCACCTAGCAAGACAGCCGTGTGGTTAGTGGCATGCACTGTTGAAGGTAGTGGGTCCAAGACAGACTGCACACAACTTTTTAAAGGATCTTCTTTTTAATAGATACGGGAACAACGAATTTTGTATTGTTACTTATTATATATTCTTTGGACATTTTTCCAAATGTGTCACAAATATGCATTTATACTCTTTGTTGAAAAAAATATTTAACTGTTGGAAAAGATGTGGGGAAGAGCACCCTTTGCACAAACATAAGGTTAGGATGGGGGGTGCTGCTTACAGTGTCACGTGACTCAAAGGTAGTATGTGTCTTCATCGTAACAAATTCATTTTGTTACAATCACTTGAATTTGTTATGATGAAGACAAACTATCTTTGTAACAAAGTGTCACATGACCCAGTCACTTCCACTACCATTAACCACAGCCATTGCTGAGATGAGGTGGCTTCAATGCCTCAACGATACAAATAGCCGTACTGTAGGTGCAACCACAGCGGAGGGGTATCTGTGGAGAGGCCAGACAAATGTGTGGTTCCTGAAGAGGGGCAGCAGCCTTTTCAGTAATTACAGGGGCAACAGTCTGGATGATTGACTGAGCTGGCCCTGTAACATCAGCTAATGTGGCTTTGCCACACAGTAACTGCGAATGGCTGAAAACAAGGGGAAACTACAGCCATTACTTTTTCTAAGGACATGCAGCTCCATTGTATGAAAATATGATGATAGCATCCTCCCGGGTAAAATATTCCGGAGGTAAAATAGTCCCCCATTCGGATCTCTGGGCAGGGACTACTCAATAGGATGTGATCATCAGGAAAGACAACTGGCATTCTACGGATCAGAGTTAGAATGTTAGATCCATTAATTGGGTAGGGAAGCTAGAAAATTTAAAAAGAGAAATGGATAGGTTGAAGTTAGGTATAGTGGGGATTAGTGAAATTCGGTGGAAAGAACAGAATTTCTGGTGAGGTGATTACAGGATTATAAATACAAAATCAGTTGGGGTGTTACAGGAGTAGGTCTAATAATGAAGGAGATTGAAGAAATACAAGAGGAGCTAAAGGAAATTATCCAGACAATTAAGGGAGAGGAAAACTTAATTGTTATGGGAGACTGGAATTCGGTAGTAGGGCAAGGAAGGGAAGGGAAGATAGTAGGTGAATATGATCTAGGCAAAAGGAATGAAAGAGGAAGCCACATGGTAGAATTTTGCATGGAACATAATTTAGTTATAACAAACACCTGGTTTAAGAATCACAAAAGAAGAGACCAGGAGACACCGGGAGATACCAGATAGATTTTATAATGGTAAGACATAGATTTTGGAACCAGGTTTTAAACTGTAAGACCACAACTTATTGGTCATGAACTGTAGGCTGAAACTGCAGAAAGGTAGAAAAATAAGGAGATGGGACCTGGATAAACTGAAGGCACCTGAAGCGCTTAAGAATTTACGAGGGAGGTTTAGGCAACAATTGGCAGAAATGGGGGGAAATAAAACAGTAGAGACGAATGGGTAACATTGAGAGATGAAATAGTGAAGGCAGCAGAGGACAAGATAGGCAGGAAGGCAAGTTCTACAAAAACCTTGAATATCACAGGACATATTAAATTTAATGGATGAAAGGAGAAAATATAAAAATGCAGTAAATGAATAAGGCAAAATCGAGTACAGATGACTAAGAAATGAGATTGACAGGAAGTACAAAATGGGTAAGCAGGAGTGGCTAGGAGGCAAATGCAAATATGTAGAAGAACATATAAATAGGGGCAAAATAGATACAGCCTACAGGAAAATAAGAGAGATATTTGGAGATAAGAAAAACAGCTCTATGAATATCAAGAACACAGACGGAAAACCAGCTCTCAGCAAATAAGGGAAAGCTGAAAGGTGGAAAGGGTATATAGAGAGGCTCTATGAAGGAAATGAACTTAGAGGCAATATTGTAGGAAGGGGAGAAGAAGTAGACGAGGATGAAATAGGAGATACTATACTGAGAAATGAATTTGACAGAGCACTGAAAGACCAAAGCCGAAATAAGGTCACATTCCCTCAGAGCTACTGAAATCTCTGGGAGAACCAGCCATGACAAAACTGTTTCACCTGGTGTGTAAGATGTATGAGACAGGTACAGTACCCTCAGACTTTAAGAAAAATACAATAATCCCCATTCCAAAGAAAGCAGTTGCAGACAAGTGTGAAAACTACAAACCAACAGTTTAATAAGTCATGGTTGTAAAATATTAACACGAATTATTTACAGAAGGATGGAAAAGTTGGTAGAAGGCGACCTCGGGGAAGATGAGATTGGTTTCAGGAGAAATGTAGGAACACGAGAGGCAATACTTTACAGCTTATCCTAAAAGATAGACTAAGGAAAAGCAAACCTACATTTCTAGCTTTTGTAGATTTGGAGAAGGCTTTTGACAATGTTGAGTGGAATAAACTCTTTCAAGTTATGAAGCAAGCAGGAGTAAAATATAGGGAGCGTAAGGTTATTTACAACTTTGACAACCAGAGTCTGGTTTTTGTACAAGTTGAAGGGCATGAAAGGGATGCTGTGGTTGGGAAGGGAGTAAGAAAGAGTTGTAGCCTTTCTCCAATGTTGTTCAATTTGTGCATTGAGCAAGCTATAAAGGAAAACAAGGAGAAATTTGGAGAAGGAATTAAAGTTCAGGGGTAAGAAATAAAAACATTGCTTTTTGCTGATGACATTGTAATTCTGTCTGAGACAGCAAAGGACATGGAAAAGCAGGTGAACGGAATGGACAGTGTGCTGAAAGTTGCATATAAGATGAACATTAAAAAGAGCAAAACTAGGGTAATGAAGTGCAGTCTAAAAAATCAGGTGATGCTGAAGGAGGTAGGTGTGTTTTGTTAAAAACAAATGATGGTCGCAGCTCTTTATTCACATGAAGTGATGGGTGCTATTGGCAAGGGTTCGTAAGTCAATTCCGTATTTCTTGATTTCCAGAAGGCTTTTGACACTGTACCTTGCAAACGACTCTTAAATTGGGTGTTTCTGGTATATCGCCCCACATTTGCGATTGGATAGGGAATTTCCTGTTAGAGAGAAATTTGTTATCATCGAATATTGATTTAAACCTAAGGAAGTCCTTTCTGAAGGCATTTGTGTGGAGTGTAGCCTTGTATGGGAGTGAAACATGGACAACAAATAGTGTGGACAAGAACAGGATAGAGGCTTTTGAAATGTGGTGCTACAGAAGAATGCTGAAATTGGGTGGGTGGATCGCATAACTAATGAGGAGGTACTGAACAGAATTGTGGAGAACAGGAATTTCTGGCATACCTTGACTAAAAGAATGGATCAATTGGTCGGACACATTCTTAGACGTTGTGGCGTCGCAAATTTGAACGCGCGCCTGCCACCCAGACATCATCGCCGACGGAGTCGTCATATAGAGGCGCCACATGAGAGACAAGTGGAGCAGGTGCACCCTCTAGAGGAAGTGGAGGAACGTTGGACAGTGCCGCGGAGTAGTTCACTTCTGGCAGGAGACTCCGACTGGTGACTTTAGAGAGTGCGCCTGTTTTGTGGACTGATCTTTGACTTGTAATAATGTTGCACAATGCTCCGGCCGTACTGGCTACCTTCGTCCGAGGACAGTGATGTGATAATTAGGGAGAACTTTAGGTTATGTTAAAGTGGCACCAGTTGCCGCCGACAGTGTAAATACTAAGTTAAGTGTTTGTCCAATACCTACTCTCACATCTTCGGCTTCGTAGTCAGTTTCTCCGTTACGAGAGCGAGTCCATAACTGCAGATGGCAATGCGGAGGAACAGAACAGACGTCAAGGAATCGTGAATTTAGCATTGGAGGGAAGTGTTTGGGGTAAAAATCGCAAAGGAAGACCAAGAGATGGGTACAGTAAGCAGATTCAGACAGATGTAGTGCTGGCCGTGGTGGCCGAGGGGACTGAGGCGCTCCAGTCACGGTCACTACGGTCGGGGGTTCGAATCCCCCCTCAGGCATGGATATTTGTGCCATCCTAGTTTGTAAGTAGTTCATAAGTAGTTTGTAAGTTTAGGGACTGATGACCCCGTAGATAAGTCCCATAAGCTTAACAAACATTTGAACAGATGTAGGTTGCCATACTTATGTGGAATTGAAGAGGCTTGCTCAGGATGGGGAATTGTGGAGAGCTGCATCAAACCAGTCTCCAGACTGAAGGCCAGAACAACAACAACGACGACGACAATCTTACTCATTCAAATCTGAAACTGGATTTCAGGTGGTTTCTTTTCATTGTTTTAGAGCACCCAAGTCTGATTTTCGAAAGCTGACATCGCTGGACTGAGTATGGTGTAGCGGTAACCGACAGGTCGCCGGTTCGACACCCTGTTGTACCACGGATTCTTCAGTCTGTATTTTAACCTTAACCTCACATACTCAGCAGAAATGACTCGTGGTTAGGATTCCACAATTTCTCTGATTGGATAGCTGTGGTTTGATACGGACACGCAAGTCACTGAGGTGGTGTACAATTGAAATGCTTGCTCCGGGCCACTGAGGGATGTGAATTAGTATTTGTTCTTATACTATAGCACTAACCTGAGATAAAATTAGCCTTTGTAGATAACAGCATGGCTGTTTTATTCACAATGTAAGGTAAAGCTGTTATCATTCCAGTGGTTGGTTTGAACACCAAGTTCTTGACAGGCACAGTCATCACAGAGGTTTAACGTGGACCTCAAACCATGGTAAAACAGCATTCTAAATTACACTGACACCCACTGTCAGATATCACAAGAGCAATAGCTGACAGTTAGAAACATGAAGACAACCTAGGGACCAAACAGATGGTGAGCAATGAATCCATATTCCATACCTACTTTTCTTATGTAATTGGAGTTTCCCTTACAGTTTTCAGATCAAAACAAAGAGGATTATGTGTAAAATGTTGTGTGTGATAACGCCCTCTCCTCCTCCCTATTCCTCCCTATTTCTCTCAACACACACACACACACACACACACACACACACACACACACACACACACAGACTGGACAATAATTCATACTTGCAGAATCAGACACACTAAAAAGGTCAAGCATCACTCATGTTTCTGACCACCTGATGTTCCAAAGCCAGGCCATGCCATGTTAGGCACATGATGTTTGGAGCGAGACTGCTTTGAGTGCCTGTGACTACATTGCAGTCCAAGACACATCTCTGTTTTGTTTGCGACAGCATTTGATGTGGTCCTGAAGAATAATGGCTAACTTGTGGGGCACCTGTCTGCCCTCAGTATATTCATGGAAAACTTGCAACTACTGACAGAGAATTAAAAGATTTGTTTATCATTCCTATGGAACACAACAATATTATTGCAGTTTGACAAATGACTAGACAGTACATAATGCAGTTCCTAAAGACAGGAGATCTGATACAGAATTATATTTTTTATTTACTTTTTAATGATCACTTTATGTTTAGTTTGAATTCCATTTGGACTTTTGTAGTATCAACAAATATGATTTGATTCAATGAGATATTAAGAAAAGGAATGAAGATTAGGGATTAACATTCCATTAACATAGCCATTAGAGAGAGAGACAGCTCATACTCTGATATACTGGAGGATGGGGAAGGAAGTCTGCCATGCTCTTTCATAGGTACCATTCCAGCATTTGCCTGCAGTGACTTATGGATATCATGGAGAATCTAAATGAGGATGGTCATAAGTAGGTTTCAACCACCATATTTTCAAATGAGAGTCCAGTATGTTACCATTGCACTCGTGCTCAAAGCTTCAGAAATTGGATGCCGCATTTGCATGGCAGATAATGACACCACATACAAATCTAGTGCATAGCTAGTAGCATAGTTTTTACTTACCACACTATGGCTTCTGTACTGTCTCAGTGTAGAGAGAACCGCTGTTGCTCAGTGATAATCAGTTCTAGCAAAATTACAAGGAAATTTGTAAATAGTGTTAACAGATAAACACAAATATTTTAATTTCTCTTCAATCCCTGGTGCTGTCTGTTGAAAGGAATACTGTGCCAATTATATATAAATTATCTCCACAGTATTAATATACTCACCTCCTAACAATGACTACAAAACAATTAACTGAAATTTACCTCTGTCTCCTAATACTGGAAAACTGAGAACATTTGTTTCCAAGATGTTCCCACAAAAATTTTGCAGGCTTGTACATTTTAATATAGCATGTAATCATGTTAATGCAAGTAAATACCAGTTGTGTATTTATTAGCAGTACATGCTGTGGAAATTTTTCTCCATGTGGTATTTTTGTCTAGTTCGTTTTTCAAACTGATATTTCCCATCTCACTACCACATCATTTCAATCAACACAGGTGAAACAAATGGTAAGTAACAGATATTCATTGGGACACAGAACAGTGCTGTTTGTGTAACAGTCCTTTATTTCATTTAGAATGGTGACTAAGATACACACATCTTTGGATAACATTCTCAGAATCCTTGATAATGCTTGTTTCTAACACTAATAGACAATGCAAATGTACAATCAATTATTTATTTTACATGATCAATCACAAAAAATTACAGATGTAAAAGAGAGAGAGAGAGAGAGAGAGAGAGAGAAACTGTAAGCAAAGACAGAGTAAAGCTTTTACAACTGGGATGACTGTTTCACTTTGTTAAAACTGAAATAATGCTACATCAAAAGTTACTGTTGAATACAATTATCTTATTCATCCAAGTTTGCTCCAGAGGGTGAGAAACATTGTTGTTGATATATAGTTACTAACTAATTTTGCTAATAGACTACACTACTAATTGCCCATTAATGGTTTATTGACTGAAGTTTTATTGATTTTTGTTGTTATGATTACTGTTCACTGCGGTTTGTAACGTTTCTGCTATGTTGCGAACTCCTAAAAATCTGTTGCCAACATTGAAACACGAAATATCTGATACCTAAAGTAAAACTTCATTACCGGACATGTGATATTTTACATTTTTGCCTTCTGTTTGAAATTCTATTTACACTATTAGTAAAACGCTTTTAAAATATAGTACGTTGATTTAAATATAACTTTAGCTGACCTTTTACGTAATTTTCAGTTTTTAATACTTTCGTAAAAAATAGCTGCAAACACTAAAAATGCCTTACACTTAGTTTTGGATATTGCTGAACCTATATAGATACTAATTTGTATAAAAACAACAATGCTACATGTTATAAACTATTGCACAACATGATTTCATATATACCTTTTGTTTAAATAAATTAGGGCAGACCATGTTTTATATATCACTAGATCCTAAATTAAATACTGATAATTTTTCATGCACTAAAACTAATAATCCGTTTGGTACTAAGAAACTATCTTCGAAATTAACAAAACTACGACAACCATATACAAATCCGTATTAATAAATATTTTGACCGCAAACCGAAACACATTAAAATTCCATGTGTCAATAATAGTACGCCTACACACTATTGGCAAAACAAATATATGTGCATTTCGAAAACACACATAATGTAAATAATTTGACGACTGTAAACACTAGTCAAAAGGATGACGTTAAATTTGTGCACTACATTTAAATACAAATTTCGTGAAACAAATACCTACATTGACATAAATAGTCAAAGCTTAAATGTAATGTTTTAATTCCTGTATTTTGTCATATTTAATGTAAAAGAATACTGTTTAATTCTGAATTGCAAAACTTTGTCATCAATGTTATTACGCAGTCATGTAGAAAGATGTTGGAGAGAAACCATGTTTTATTCAGTATCCGAGTGGCCAGAAACCTGTAAGCAGCTCTGTTGGCTTACTGCTGCATTTCTTGATTGTGCAATGTTTAAGTGGAAATAAAATCGTTTCCATATCAACTAAGATGCTTTTACTTTACAAAAAGATCCTGTAAAATCAATTTCTTTAGTGAATGCCGAAGACAACTCACAACGCAATGGACTTCAGCCAGCATATAAGATAAGTTCAACTTCACCTACAGTGGAATGATTTCGTTATAGACTGAGAACTAATAAACATTTCCGTGATTCAGGAATATATTAGGGCTCAGTTTGAGTCATTCCGAAAAGAGGTGATGGACGTTAGATGTGGTGCCGTGTGACCAGGATTTTAAAAGCGTATTCACTAATGTAAAGTGTTAAAAGTGGTGACGTGATCAAACGATTTTAATGAGTATTCGCTAATATAAGAATGTGTTTCAGGATACAAGGAAAATAATGTATATGATGGATGTGCAGTAAAACCATCATAAAAGTGCAGAATTCGACTACAATACTATCCACACCTACGATGTCGAAATTTAATGGAGGAAGATGGCAATAATTTGGACTACTAGATTCCTGTATCGCCGCATCCTTGTGACGAGCTAAGTACTTTTCTTTTTTTTTACTGTTTATGTGATAGGGGTTTTATGTGGACTGAAAACTTATTTTAAAATGGATACAGTAAGAAAGGAGGGAGATGATAGTACTCAAGTTTCGGACTTTGACAGTGGGGTAGAAGGTTCTGGTATCGCGAGTTCTACACCGATTACAAGAAAGCAGCAGGTCCCATTTTCTAGTGATTTACAAGAGACTGGACAACAGATTAGTAATATGGCAGCAAACGCGGAAATAGAAAGAAAATCAATCTTGGAACTTATATTAGAATCGAACTCCAAACTTTCATTACAAATGGAAACTATGAAAACCGAACATTCATTACAAATGGAAACCACGAACTCCAAACTTTCATTACAAATGGAAACTATGAAAACCGAACTTTCGTTAGATATAAAAACCATGAAAACCGAACTATCTGACATAAAATCTCAAACAAATGACTCAATGACCGATTTAAAACAATACATTGGAAGTCTAGAGACAAAGTTTAGTACTAGGTTCGAATGTGTAGAAAGTGAAGTTACAAGAAATGCTTCTCAGATTACACAAACAAATGATCGAGTGAATAAAATTGAGGACAGTGTAAGAATAGTAAATTCTCAGATCCACACCACCAAATCAGAGTTATGTGGAAAGATTCTCGATGTTGAAGAAAAATGTAATAGCAATCTTACAGATGTTATAAAAGAGCATACAGATAACTGTAATGTGTTAAATAATAAAATTGAAAATGTCAGCAAAAGTAATTCTGAATTGAAGCTAGAAACCCAGAGTACAGTCTTAGAATTACAGCAGAAGTTAACTCAGATTCAGGAAGGGTTAGATACAAAAACTTTGATAAGTCCAAGCTTTGCTAGTTTAAGTGGTGTACCTGTAAGAAGTTTCCCAGGTGACAAGAAATTTCATCCTGTGGACTTCATACAACATTGTCAAGATAGTTTCTTACCTGGCATGAGTGACACTGCAAAGATTAAATTTGTAAAACGTTTCCTTGAGGGTGAAGCACTTTCATGGGCAAACCAACTGAATAGCAACATCAATACCTATTCTGAATTTGAAACTAGTTTTCTAAATAAATTCTGGTCTAGTGCAGAACAATCTAGAATTAAAACTGATTTTTTGAATGGACCTATGTACAGGGATCACATGGGAGATATGAAAGAATTTTGTACAGAACAACTCAAGAAACTTGTACATTTAACAGAACCATTAGATGTGATTACACAAATTGATGCTTTGCGCAGGAGGTTACCTAATTGGATACAAAAAGGGTTGTCTTATGGACCTACAGATTCTGTTGAGAAGTTTCTATCCTTTTTGGGACAAATAAATTCATATGAGGAAAGGAAGAGTAACCTGAACCAGGGGTCAGATAGGATAAATTGGGGTATGTCAAGTAATAAACATAAACAGTTCATGCCAAAGTATAACCAAAACTTTAACCCACAGTTAATATCTAACTTTGTTCCTACATACAATCCCTATGTTACTCCACCTTTTGTTCAGACCTATAATCCAGGCTACAATCAGAATTTTGCACCACCTTTTAATGCTAATCATAATTTCCAACATAAGGGTAATGGTTATAAACAGGATTACAATAAGAATCAGGGAAAAAGAAACTTCTATAATCACAACAGTAAGCAGTGGGGGAAGGGCAATGAACAAGGTGGCCAGGGAAACTAAACCACTCTCGTTTGGAGGTCCTCAATACGAGAGACTTTACATGTAACAAGGCAGGGACCAATGATGCTAAACAAGTAAATGCTGATGACAAACAGGGGAAGGCTATAGATTTGCAACAGACACATACAATAAACAGTGGGTCTACAGATGAATTTTGGACAAACTATTGGAATAAAAATGTAAGTACAGTGAATTTAATTAAGGATATTAATGATCCCATGGGTAAATTTGAAGACGATGAGTTAAATAATGTGTTCAAACTGGATTTTGGCAGTATTTTCAATGAAAAGAATAACTTAAAGAAAATTGTAAGTTTCAGTAACGTGATAGAACCAATAATAGAGGTAACAGATGGAAGAAAAGTAGAGGGTAGTTCTGAAAAAAAAATTGTAATATTAGTAATATAAGTAACCATACATGTGGCATTACAAATGATGACAATGATGAAGTGAAGTATTTTATAAGTTTAAAAGAGGAGTTGATCTATGATAATGAGGATAGAGAATTCCTTGAAGAATTTAATGTAGATGATAAAAAAAGTGTATTCTCAGAACACTTACTCTATTTAAAATCTAAAATGTTGAATTTATTGCAGTCTGGTATATGTCCGTTAGATGAAAATAATGATGAATTTAAGTACTCAGATGGTGGAGAGATGTCAGAAAGTTTGTTTGAAGTAAATACATGTAGGTTAAATGGAAATGAATCTGTAGCTCCTGTGAATTTAATATGTGATATAAATCATCAGAATAGCTTTGATGATGTAGAGGAAGATTTATTAGCTGAACCTGAATGTCACACAGAAAGAAAAATTTTGAGTATTCCTTTTGTTAAAGTAAAAGTAGGAGACTGGGAAGGCAAGTGCTTATTAGACAGCGGTAGTCAAATATCTGGAATATCGGAATTATTAAGTAAAGAGTTTCATGGCAGTAGTAGCTATTGTGAAATACCAGTAGTTGGTGTAAAGATCAGAGGAGCCACTGGAAGACATAGTAAACCAGTAAAAGTACAGGCCTTTATTACATTTCAGATAGACAATATAAGTTTTGATCATGGATTTTTAGTTATACCGGATCTTGGTGAGGATTTTTTATTAGGATCAGATTGGTTATTAAAGACAAATGCAGAAATAAACTGGAAAGAAATGAGTTTAAGTAATTCCAACCAACATGGAACACATTTAAACACACATTTCTTACAGGAGGAGGATACTTATTTAAATGTTCATAGTATGAAAATGTCATATATCTTTAAAAAAATTTGCAGTATTGAACAAGAACATATTAAGGGGGAGAAGTTAGATTTTGGACAGTTAGTAAATGAGAAGGTTGCCAAAGCAGTAGGTTTAACATATTCTGAAAAGGTTGAACTTGAAAGTCTATTATGGGAATACAAAGATGTATTTAGTGATGCACCAGGTATTGTTAAAAAATTTCAGTGTGTTCTTAAGTTAAAACCACATAAGCCGTTCTTCCAGAAACCATATGATGTAGCTATAGCAAGAAGACCTGCGGTAGAAAGAGAACTTAAGAAGTTAGTTGATTCTGGTGTAATTGAAAGAAGCAGTAGTGAATACAATAACCCCATTGTTTTACTATTTATGTCATTCATTTCACTTAGTAAATTGACTATAAATTGTGAAGTTATTACAATGTACAACACCCTTTCTAGAGGAATTAGGAGCTTAGTTCTCACATAATGGCATTTACATACATGTACACATAGAAAAAGTTATTCTGCATAAAATATTTTTTTATATGAATTAATACCAAACATAACTGTTGACAATATGAATATCAATGCTCTTGTGGAAAAAAAAAGTTGTAAAAGCTTGCTATTTCATTATTCAAACTAAAGTAAATGAGAGAAATTTCTCGTTAATTTTCAGTAACATTTAAGGGTTAATTTGAACCCATAATTTTGTTTGTTTAAAATACCGTATTGAGAAAATTGATTACTCTTTCCAATAGCCTGATAACAGTATGCTTATTTATGTATGTAGTTAGGGAAAAATAGTATGTGATTCTGAGAAAGATACAACCATGTTGTAGGAATGCCTGTAACTACAGTCAGCTGAAGCTGCGAGACACTACATTACCAACAGCAGTTTGCAGATACACCACTGTCGGCGCATCATGCAACATCAACCACCACCAGCATTCGCAAGACTACAATCAACATACATTTTTTTATTTTAGCCTAAACTAATACAGAGTCACTATGTACACTTAAATCACAACATATTGAAACGATAGTACACAGTGAACCTTACATTATATTTCAGGTACACTATGTAGGGGGGTGTGTAACGTTTCTGCTATGTTGCGAACTCCTAAAAATCTGTTGCCAACATTGAAACACGAAATATCTGATACCTAAAGTAAAACTTCATTACCGGACATGTGATATTTTACATTTTTTGCCTTCTGTTTGAAATTCTATTTACACTATTAGTAAAACGCTTTTAAAATATAGTACGTTGATTTAAATATAACTTTAGCTGACCTTTTACGTAATTTTCAGTTTTTAATACTTTCGTAAAAAATAGCTGCAAACACTAAAAATGCCTTACACTTAGTTTTGGATATTGCTGAACCTATATAGATACTAATTTGTATAAAAACAACAATGCTACATGTTATAAACTATTGCACAACATGATTTCATATATACCTTTTGTTTAAATAAATTAGGGCAGACCATGTTTTATATATCACTAGATCCTAAATTATATAGTGAGGACAGTTTACTACTCACCGCAAAGACGTGGCGACGAGCTGCGACAGGCACATACAAAAGACACACACATACAACACATTCAGCTATCGGCCATGGCCTTCTTCAGAAATAGAGCACTCACGCAATCACACAGGCACACAACACAGTCATACAACCATCACCTCCGACTGCCACACTTCGAATCACGCTCTGCAGCGAATCGGGGACGGGAGGGGAGGGGGAGGGGATAGAAAGGTTACGTCACGGTGGTGGGGATGGGTAATATGGGAATAACGAGATGCAGCTTAGGAATGGAGTGGGGAGGCGGGTGAGGGGAGAAAATAAAATAAAATAAAATAAAATAAAGTAAAATAATTCATGTACACTGCAAGTGCACAAGACCACACACACACACACACACACACACACACACACACACACACACACACACACACACACGATCACACATTCACACACCACTCAAATCAGGCGAGGTTACAGAGGTAGGAACTGTAAGGTATGGAAGGGGGGGGGGGGAAAAAAAAAAAAAAATTATATATATATATATATATATATATATATATATATATATATATATATATATATATACACACACACATAATAATAATAATAATAATAATGAAGTTATCGTAGGTTGAGGCCTGGTTGATTTCGGGATCGGAGAATGTATTGTAGGGATAACTCCCATCTGTGCAGTTCAGAAAAGCTGGTGGTGGATGGGAGGATCCAGATGGCCCGGGTTGTGAAGCAGCTATTGAAATCAAGCATGTGCTCCGCTGCATGCTGTGCCACAGGGTGGTCCACCTTGTTTTTGGCCACAGTTTGGCGGTGGCCATTCATCCTAATGGACAGCTGGTTGGTGGTCATGCCAATATAGAAAGCTGTACAGTGCTTGCAGCACAGTTGGTAAATTAAGTGGCTGCTTTCACAAGTGGCCCGGCCTCTGATAGGGTAGGATAAGCCTGTGACAGGACTGGAGTAGGAAGTGCTGGGTGGGTGGATTGGACAGGTCTTGCAGCGGGGTCTTCCACAAGGATATGATCCCTGTGGCAGTGAGCTGGGTTTCGGGGTGGCATAAGGATGAACTAGGATGTTGTGAAGGTTGGGAGGGCGACGGAACACCACTTTAGGAGGGGTGGGAAGGATCTTGGGCAGGATGTCTCTCATTTCAGGGCATGAGGATAGAAAATCAAAACCTTGGCGAAGGATGGAATTTAGTTGTTCGAGACCAGGGTAGTACTGGGTGACAAGGGGAGCGCTCTTTTGTGGATGGTTACTAGTGTTAGGAAGAGGATTTGGGGTGTGTGAGGATATGGCACGGGAGATTTGTTTGCGGACTAGGTCTGTGGGGTAGTTTCTGTTTGTGAAGGCCTTTGTGAGACCTTCAGCATATTCAGAAAGGGAATTCTTGTCACTGCAGATATGCCGTCCACGGGTGGCCAGGCTGTAAGGGAGGGATTTTTTGACGTGGAAGGGATGGCAACTGTCAAAATGTAGGTACTGTTGGTGGTTGGTAGGTTTAATATGGACGGAAGTGTGGATGGAGCCATCAGTGAGGTGGAGGTTGACATCCAGGAATGTGGCATGGTTGGTTGAGGAAGACCAGGTGAAGTGGATGGGAGAGAAGGAATTGAGGTTCTGAAGAAAGGAGGATAGGGTGTCCCGGCCGTGAGTCCAGATCATGAAAATATCATCAATGAACCGGAACCAGGCCAGAGGCTTGAGGTTTTGGGATGCTAGGAAGGATTCCTCCAGACGGCCCATGAACAGGTTGGCATAGGAGGGTGCCATGCGGGTGCCCATGGCTGTGCCTTGGACTTGATGGTAAACTTTCCCCTCAAAGGAAAAGTAGTTGTTAAGTAGGATGAAATTGGTAAGGGTTATGAGGAATGAGGTATCAGGCTTGCGTTCAGAAGGACGTTGGGAGAGGTAGTGTTCCAGAGCGGCAAGGCCATGGGCATGTGGGATGTTGGTGTATAGGGAGGTGGCATCCACTGTGACAAGTAAAGATCCAGGAGGCAAAGGGGTGGGAATGGTGGAGAGTCGGTGAAGGAAGTGGTTGGTATCCTTGATGTGGGAA
Source organism: Locusta migratoria (assembly GCA_026315105.1). Classification (NCBI taxonomy): domain Eukaryota; kingdom Metazoa; phylum Arthropoda; class Insecta; order Orthoptera; family Acrididae; genus Locusta; species Locusta migratoria. The sequence continues at coordinate 26,230,030 of CM048754.1, read as the reverse complement.
ACTGTGCTGCAAGCACTGTACAGCTTTCTATATTGGCATGACCACCAACCAGCTGTCCATTAGGATGAATGGCCACCGCCAAACTGTGGCCAAAAACAAGGTGGACCACCCTGTGGCACAGCATGCAGCGGAGCACATGCTTGATTTCAATAGCTGCTTCACAACCCGGGCCATCTGGATCCTCCCATCCACCACCAGCTTTTCTGAACTGCACAGATGGGAGTTATCCCTACAATACATTCTCCGATCCCGAAATCAACCAGGCCTCAACCTACGATAACTTCATTATTATTATTATTATGTGTGTGTGTGTGTATATATATATATTTCCCCCCCCCCTTCCATACCTTACAGTTCCTACCTCTGTAACCTCGCCTGATTTGAGTGGTGTGTGAATGTGTGATCGTGTGTGTGTATATGTATATGTGTGTGTGTGTGTGTGTGTGTGTGTGTGTGTGTGTGTGTGTGTGTGTGTGTGTGTGTGTGTGTGTGTGGTCTTGTGCACTTGCAGTGTACATGAATTATTTTACTTTATTTTATTTTATTTTCTCCCCTCACCCGCCTCCCCACTCCATTCCTAAGCTGCATCTCGTTATTCCCATATTACCCATCCCCACCACCGTGACGTAACCTTTCTATCCCCTCCCCCTCCCCTCCCCTCCCGTCCCCGATTCGCTGCAGAGCGTGATTCGAAGTGTGGCAGTCGGAGGTGATGGTTGTATGACTGTGTTGTGTGCCTGTGTGATTGCGTGAGTGCTCTATTTCTGAAGAAGGCCATGGCCGATAGCTGAATGTGTTGTATGTGTGTGTCTTTTGTATGTGCCTGTCGCAGCTCGTCGCCACGTCTTTGCGGTGAGTAGTAAACTGTCCTCACTATATTATTTATTCCAACCTGGACTTTCCATTATTATATAGATCCTAAATTAAATACTGATAATTTTTCATGCACTAAAACTAATAATCCGTTTGGTACTAAGAAACTATCTTCGAAATTAACAAAACTACGACAACCATATACAAATCCGTATTAATAAATATTTTGACCGCAAACCGAAACACATTAAAATTCCATGTGTCAATAATAGTACGCCTACACACTATTGGCAAAACAAATATATGTGCATTTCGAAAACACACATAATGTAAATAATTTGACGACTGTAAACACTAGTCAAAAGGATGACGTTAAATTTGTGCACTACATTTAAATACAAATTTCGTGAAACAAATACCTACATTGACATAAATAGTCAAAGCTTACATGTAATGTTTTAATTCCTGTATTTTGTCATATTTAATGTAAAAGAATACTGTTTAATTCTGAATTGCAAAACTTTGTCATCAATGTTATTACGCAGTCATGTAGAAAGATGTTGGAGAGAAACCATGTTTTATTCAGTATCCGAGTGGCCAGAAACCTGTAAGCAGCTCTGTTGGCTTACTGCTGCATTTCTTGATTGTGCAATGTTTAAGTGGAAATAAAATCGTTTCCATATCAACTAAGATGCTTTTACTTTACAAAAAGATCCTGTAAAATCAATTTCTTTAGTGAATGCCGAAGACAACTCACAACGCAATGGACTTCAGCCAGCATATAAGATAAGTTCAACTTCACCTACAGTGGAATGATTTCGTTATAGACTGAGAACTAATAAACATTTCCGTGATTCAGGAATATATTAGGGCTCAGTTTGAGTCATTCCGAAAAGAGGTGATGGACGTTAGAGGTTGACCATTACTCACAGAATGATTACCATTCTCTGGAGGTAATACATAACGGACAAGCATTTTCCATGATTATATGACATTTTTCTTATTTATAACTAGAAATAATTCTCAGTAAATAAACAAGGTAAAATTAGCAAACACACAAACAGGAAACATTACAGAAAAATGATCACTTTTAAAAGAGAGAGAGAGAGATATACACAACTGAGAGAATATTATTAAATTTTTAATCACACCAGCTAAACAAAGCTTGTAAGTAACTCAATAGAAATGAATGAAGTTAAAACAGTATATCATGAAATCGATGCAACATGATATGATCATCCAAAAAATATCCAATGGATATCTAGGGTAACTTTAACATATTATTAATGTGTTGCACAAAAAGGCAACATTAGATATTTAAATAAACAAATAGTCACTTTTTATTCCTAATAATGTGCAATTTCATTCAATACTGTGTACAGAATTCGTTCTTTTTACTCTAAAAAATGTGGTTTTTATTTGATTTGCCTTATATTGTGGAAATGCTTAAAAGTGAACATAATACAAATGACACGTACAGCATGAAACACCAGTGCGGGACATGTACATTTTGAAGTCTCTATATCTAGTATAACCAACTGTAGAAGTCAATAAACAAGAAGAAAGGTAAAGTGTCATTAAACATTAATAATTAACTATACATTTTACATAATTGTGGTGCAAAAGTACAAAGACAATTAAAACTATTTCAGCTTCCGAATGAGGACTGGGAATTCTATTGACCCAAACTTAATTTCTTTGAAAACAAATATATAGGTAACAATATATAATCAAAATGTCTAAATAATTCATAACCAAAGAAAAAACTACTGAAAACAGTAATAATTTTTACAAGCAAAGTAAGTATGGTATATTTGAATAGGCCTGTATACTCTATACAGAACTTAAAAAACCACAGGTTATGTTTATTTACAATTTTCAATAGCCGATGATCATCTGAGAAAAGACCCAAGCAGAACATCTAAAGCTTATCAGCCTTTTGTCTTTTCTGATGGCAACAAATTCATTATTAGTTCAACCGTCTAAATAAAGATACACATAATGTAGACTTCACATCATATCTTTAAGAACATTAATTTTAAACTCTTATTTGAACAGCAGCATTTATGAACTGCATTTATCAGGCAGTGCATTGTCAACAGCTAGACAGTTGGGGTCATTTCATATCAAATAAAATGAACTTTTCTTTGTGAAATTCTCTCTCAAACTATTTAGAAGAAGTAACATGTTAGAATCAAATACAGAACTGCCTTTTCCATGAGGGAATAAAATAGTAAAATAAATTGCTCAATTAGACAAAGAACAACTAAAGACCCAATCATCTTCACTGCAGCAAGCTGCTGACTCAGTTTTTACACATGGAAAGCCAGACAAATGTGAGTACACACATTCAAAAAAAAAAAAAATATTTTAGTAATTTGTCATTGTTGAGTGCAATCTGCTCAACTGATTTATTATTATGTATTTTTTACATAATGAAAAGATACTTTACTCACCCAATGATCAGTTATGTGATACAAAAAGTGTAAAACAACATTTTACATTAACAGTAAAACTGTTTGAAAATATGCATAAAACATTACCTGGGACAGCAGCTGTCATTAGGTATCTTGTGAAGTGATACTATACCATACCGATTTGTTTAGACAGTGTGTTACGTTCATACTTCTACACTTTATTCATTTTCTTGTATAGGTGTTGGGACTAAAGCAAAATGGAACATGGACTAAAAGAGCTGTTAAGGCAAAAAGTGGGGCTAAATAAAGTATTCTTATGCAGACCAGCAGTGAACAGCATGCTGGTAATGAGTATACAACTGCAGTCAAAAGGGTTAGTCATAAAAAATAACAAAGCTGTCACAAACACTTAATTGCATTAAAATACAGATTAAAAGAAATGGAGTTTAACATGATACAGCTATTATAAAACTACTACAAAATTATCTGCTTAGCTGACAACAGCCAATTGACTGACATTAACCCTAAAAAATTAAAACCTACAATGAAATTATGAAGTGTGTGTGTCTACAAAACATGACAAACTGAAATGAACATTGAGTCTGGTGTGCTTGAATGTTATGGAAGGTCAAACTGTAACACAAGATTCACAGGGCAATACATCACTCCCTATGACTACGAATGACAGGTAATGTATGTTGTCAAAATTATACAGGCTGTTACAAATAGGTACGGCCAAACTTTCAGGAAACATTCCTCACACACAAAGAAAGAAAATATGTTATGTGGACATGTGTCCAGAAACGCCTAATTTCCATGTTACAGTTCATTTTAGTATTTCTGTTTAAATGTAAATTGAAATAATTCGTGCAGGCAATTTTACACATAAATAAATTTCAGGACATTTCGCATGCAGTTATTTTTTTATGTCGGGTAGATGCCTGGTGCTGCACTGCTTCGACACTGACAGCATTAATATTTCGCGTCAGTTTGGTGGGTCTGTGAGGGGAAGTGATAAAGAGTGCCAATGCCGGTGCAGGATAATGTCCTCAGTGCGGTGTCCTATGTGAGAATTTTGCTCTCGGGAGGGGTGCTTCTTGTGGTGTGCGCAGGTAGGTCTGCTACTGGCCGAGAAAGTTTAGGCTGACAGGGTGGACAATGCATTGCTGGTCTAGAGTTTCATTGGATAGCCCATTAGGATTAGTCTGGTTTTCTAGGTGAGAGGAGCTCAGTTGTGTTTCGGAAGGAAAGGTGGGCTCGGACGCCGGCGTCTATCCGAGATGGCTGCGGGAGTTTGTGTGGTCGAGCAGTGCTGTGGCATCACAGAGAGTGACCACATTTGGAGTTAGAATTTGGTGGCTCCACCATTTGTGGCTACACTGGTTTAGTTCATTTAGAAGCATTTCTGTGTGCAGCCAATATTATTGTTTAGAGGTGAATTGCTGTATTTTGGACTTGCCCATAATTTCTATATTCTGTGCTTAGTGGAGATTTGATGAATTTGTGTATGTGTGAAGGACACTTGATATCTGATCGCTTATTCTATTACTGACAATTCAAATGTTTCAGCTTCTCACAAAACTAGTGCACTGATGCATTAGTGATGATAACTCTTCCAATCTGGAGACATACTGTGCAACTGAAACTCTTGTCTTAATAGCGTGTGTGTGCGCACCACTGTTTGGGTACATTTATAGTGAAGATTAGATTCATTTCTATAAATGGTAGGATTTTCCCATTTTATACAGTCATTTATCTAAACCAATTGATTGTACTTGTGTTCATTTGTGAATAGTTTAGTGTTTGGTTAGATAGTAATATAAATTTACTTTTTGTGTAGCCCCCCCCCCCCCCCCACACACACACACACTCCAAGTAAGTTAGGAAGATACAACAATGCTTTATCTGAAACAAGTGACTGTAGAAATACAATTGTAGTAAATAAGTACTAGATTAAAACTTGATGCGTGATGAGGCGATTTTCCATGATTATTATTGTTAATGTGCTCATATCTCGTACTGTGATACAGTTTAGAAGGTACACTCAACTATATGTGTGTATACTGTCTGTAAAATTTCCTGCGGCTACAATTTGTAGTGTAGAAATTATAAATTGTAACGTCATACCAACAGCTGTAGTTTTACTCCATAAACAGCGGAAAAGTAATAAGCGAGAAACTCTTTTCCTTTCATCATTTTCTAAGGTTGTCAGCGAGAAAAAGTTTAATAAAGGTTTGAAATTGCAAGTCGCAAAGTACTGTCATTCACGTACAGTGTATTTCGAAATTCTCGGCGCATTATATGGCATTTTCTGCGATTTCTATTGGTTATGACGTATTATCTTTTGTACCATGTGTCGTATGTGATTCTTAGCCATGCAGAAATTGTTAACTCATGGTAAGGAATGTATGTGCCAAATTTGGTTGAAATCTGTCCAATGGTTTAGGAGAAAATAAGCAGCATTGTCGCAAAATGCAGCAGTTTTCTCGTGCATCTTATTGTTTATGACGTCATATCTCGTGAACTATATATCGTATGTGATTCTTACACTTACGGCGACCGTCCTTATGGATTGAAGCTTACGTGTACAAAATTTCATAAAGATTGGAACAAAACTGTAGATTTGTATGCAACACGTACACATATACGGACACTCTGCTTTATATATTCAGGTATTCCTGTTGTCTATTATTATTATTATTATTATTATTATTATTAATAGTAATAATTTATTTTAATTTATTTATCGGGTCCCGAGGAAAACTTAGAAAAACAGGACGTTGGGTGGCCTGGGGGGTTTGCCTTCCCTCGGTCCCCTTCGCGACGTTCCTTTTCTCTCCGTTGTCCACTTTGGGATGGTTTGGTTTGTTTACTTTGGTGACGTGACAACAATTTTCAGTCTGAACCCCCGCCCCCTCATGGAGCCAGTACCTGAGTGTGGTGGTCTTACGTTAATAATACTGTGTTTTTCATTTACCATGTTTGATCTAATTAGGAAACTCGATTTATGTGATCTCTGTGACGGAAAAAAAAAAAAAAAAGTATTTGGATGCAGGTCTGATACACGTCAGGTGTCCGAATATATGTGCGACCTGTGTGGCAGCGTTTCCTTCCTGGTGTGTTTCACCTTCACGTGTCCTTGTGAATCACACGTACTGTATTCCACACACCGACACACATTTCACAAGATGTCAAAAAGAATTTAAAATTTATATATCCCCCTTCACGCAAATTCACGTTTTGCGAACCTGGAAATATGCAAAAATTGTTCCAAAAAGAAGCTGATATGCTATGGAAGAGTTCTGTGGGAGAGTTTGTGCTTTATTTGGGTCCAGCCGACGCCGGTACAATTTGCAAAGGCACAGCTACTTCTGTTATGGGAGAAAATGCATAATTTGCAGAGATGAGTATATTGCGTGCGTAGTGCCCGACTGCAGCTGTTAAACGATTAGGAACAGAATGCCGTGGGATACTTTTACGTCCATAAGGGAACAGTTATATGGTTTGCAAAAGACGCACCTGTGTCTAGCCTTCAGAAGAATGCAGACGCTGAGGGCTTCGCAACAGCTGTATCCAGTAATTACTGGTTATTTATTTATTTTTGAAGCCCCTGGACGGGCAGGCTGGCAGCGACAGTAGAATGCGACAACTATACGTTCGAGACCGCTGTAGTGTTGCTGTCCAAGTGAATAAAACGTTTGCTCCATTTCCCTAATAGAAACAGGCTTACGATTAGAAAACTAAGGCGATATGTTATTAAATGTTTTGTAATTATAAGGAGTAGAACAAATAGGGCTGTGTTTGTGAAACATCTGTGTGTCGTTCCATCAAGAGGTAAATAAATTAAAAACATAAGTGGGCACCGAGGACTTACCAAGGCTGGAGGTTTCGTGACCGCAGAGACATCTGTTGGTTCGTTTCGTAGTTGCTGGCGAGCGCAGGCAGCGCGTCATCCTGCCATCTGTCGGTCATTCGGAGTACCATTAAAGCATAAATTGGAAAACCGTCGTATCTCACAATTCCTAATTTTGCAGCTGAATGTTAGAAGCCATTACCGCTTGCTGACGCATATCAATTACAAATATTTGTGATGTCATGATCATTCCTGCAAGTGCCTGTGTCTTTTCACTGTTTATGAACGGATTACTTTATACCCTGCAGTTTCTGTGATAGAACGTCCTATATTATATTCTCAGTTAACGGAGTTTGTCTACTCTGAATCTACGTCGAATTTTTGGAGGGCTCGGATCTCTGACCGAGCCGATATCGCAATGGCAAACTCAGTGGCCTCATGTCGAGTTGTTAAGTTCTTCAGTAGTGTTAGGCTAAACCACAGTCTAACATATACAGTCACGACACTCACTGCTTTAAAAGTTGTTACCAACTGACAGTTGCTGCGACACTAGCGCTCCTAGCGGTGGGCAAGCTGTCGAAGTAGTAATGTTTGTTTATAATCGCTTTTGTACGTAATTAACGAAATACTTACTATAATTTTTATGTTACAAGCATTATCAAAATATCGAGAGACAAACATAATACGGAAATTAATATAAAAACAGCCTCATTTAAATGATTCAATGGAATAAAAAACAACTCTGTCATGAACAAATACTTACGAATATGTGTATATTTGCAGCTTATTCCGCTGAAAGTAAGTTGCATATAAACATAATGGTATAATAAATTGCTATTATGATCTGTTCTTACTATGACAGCCAGTTTTTGACTTGTTATCAATTCGGTACGGAGTCTAATGATCTCACATTTTTATACATCACTCGTCTTTCTTATACGTGCATATTCTTTTAAGTGTAATTACTTTAGCTTTAAAAAACCATTGTTTTGATGATTCTTGCCGTTTGTGGTTCAGATGTAGCAACAATTGTGGAATTGGGTTCTTCTTTGTTGGAAAGCAGTTTCGTTGCTTTTATCGTTATATTGCCATGTCTGTGACGTTTTCCCTTCAACTACTGCTGTGATGGTTGATTTGGCATGTTAAATACCGAGTTATTGCATTCTGTTTACGTTTCCTATGTTCCACCCTCGCCGATTTTACTGGAATTGTAATGAAGAATACTTAACGTTCCTGCGTATAAATTGACGCCTCTTTGCTAAAGGGTAAGTGTCCTGGTGTTTCCGAGGCATTTTTATTTTTAATAGAAAATGAATTTACTCATTTAAAGCCTGTATGTTACAGGATGATTGTAAATTAACTGTCCTGTAATATACCGTTTCGTACCTTATCAGGGATCTTATGAAACCTAAGAAAGACAAATGGGGAGCTATTTTTTAAATTATTACCTACTTATAAGTCACTACATACGTTCCCTAATGTAAAAAGTATGTTGAAGTCAATCTAAACTATACTATTCGCACCCGTCAAATATCGTATTTAGAAACGTAGCTTGCCGGCCGCTTGGAGCGCTGCTATCGCACCGTATAACAAAAATCTGTGGGAGTGTCGTGACTGTATATGTTAGACTGTGGCTAAACTGCGATTTTCCGATATCTGTGATTTCTGTGACTGCTACTTTTAGAATATCTGTGATTCTTAGTTGCGACTTGTCACAGTTTAGAGTCACAATTTACAAGTTCACAACTTGTATCCCTCCGCCAACTTCTGCTACTTTTACTGCGATTATGCTACTTTTAATGCTACTTCTGCGATTGATGCTATTCCTGCTATTTTTACCGCTACTTATGCGATTTATCACTGTCGGCTGTCCAAATCGCAACTTTCAATTGGTGTGGTACTAATGTTTATATCTGGTGTTACGAAAAATATGCTTGAACAGAGGAAACTAAATTTTAACATATTAGTCAGTAGTAAGTATAGCCTAACACAGTTTAGAAATTAGAATCACGGTGATACTGATAACTTGGAACCGCAAAGCAGACACACGTGTAAATGTTTACCCTCGAACACTAGCGATAGTCGTTAGGTGTTTTGGTAGTATCGTCCAAGTGTGATGAGCTGAACGTTACCCTCTCCCCACCACATCGTCAAAGCTATAACCAAGCGAACAATGCTATAGCGCTCCAGAAAAGCCAATGGGAAGACTGTGTGTATTAACATACGATTATGACGACCAGTGTTTGTGTTTTCGTATTGCTGTTTTATTCAGTAAACTCACAATCAGATGAACTAAGCGCAAAGCATTCGAATGCACATAACTAGAATTATGTCCGCAATATCTGCACTCAAGTCAAGTGATATGGGAGAAGCGGTGCAGGCCATATTGCGCCAAGCGTATTTCAAACATTATTAACTCGTTACTGCATGCAGATAACTTTCAGAAGTATGTACACATTTTAATAGGCATCTTAAAAATTATATTCATTGGATGGAGTTTGTTTACACACGCGAAGATCGAGAGTGTGATGGTTTTTTTATTAGAACTGAAATTTTGGGTTTTTTCCCAGGACGGAATTGACAGCCAACAATATTCTTTTTGTTTTCTACAGCTGTTATACGAATGTCTGTTGGAATAATGTTTCGAAGACGCACATAGACACAGTAAAAGAAAATACTCTTACAGAAAATGACAACCTTCCACAACTATTTGCAGTCTTTGCTTATCGTTTTGCTTTTTTCACTGCAAGGAGGCAGTTACCTACAGCGTTTTTCATAATCTTCATTGGGTAAGTTCAAACGCTAAATAGGAAGCAGTAATTAGCATGGGACGAATCAACTTTGTAATGGTTTGAAAAATAAGTTACTGTATAGATAGTTTCTCCTTTAGGTGCTGAGTTCAGTCTTTTGCTGTTGTGTCTCAATTAGGAACAGGAGACTGATGACCCTTCTGTTTAGTCCCCTTAAAAGTCCCAAAACAACAGACATTAGGTAGCTTTTGTTAATAGGAAGTTTTGATCCAGACACTAATGAAAGTCCGTGTCCATATACCACCGACAAACATAAAAGCTATCTGGAGGAAATTAAGGAAATTTGGGCAAACAATCTTCAATTAAACCTCACTCATTCATGGAAACATTCACTCATAACGAAATAAAGCACAGCCAACTTTGTGTTTTTTTTCTCCTCTTAATTACATTTTGTATAAAGTTTTTATTATTATATAAGGCTAGACACAATAGTACAAGAGCAAAATTAAGAAAAACGAACAATACTGGAATAAAAATAAATCAAAGTATGTATCATCAGAAGTGAAACTAAATCAGTATAGCATCACGTCACTATTTAACACTGGAGCAAATAGATAGAAACTCAAAGTTTATTCTCTTACCTGTATAAACATTAGTCGATCTACATAAAGTGAGATTTATGTAGCTAAATCTGGTGGTGATGAAACTTAAGGTACTGGCCTGACATGTGTGCATACTTGCAGGGGGGGGGGGGGGGTTGGAATCAGCAGCACACCCCTCCTTTAGAATAAACCAAGTTGCAGTTTAAATCTGTTTACTATTGCTTATCCACTGACTATTAGAAGCTTAATTTAAAAAAATACTAATATTTCCATTCATGAAAATAAAAGGAGGGCGGCATTTCACACAGAAGTGTGTACACCAAAACATCATGTGTAAATTACTGGAATAGAACAGATTCATCTTGACTGATTTGTTGTTGTTCGTTGTTTTTTAAGCTTAAGGACTTAACTGTGGGGTCATCAGTCCCTAAACTTACAAACTAGGACAGCATATTTTGCGAATATACATTCATTAATTAGTTACGGCATTATCTTCTGGGGAACAAACGGACAAAATAGGCAGGCAATATTCAAGCTACAGAAAAGGGCTGCACGGATCATCACAAACAGTAGCTTGAGGGCACACTGTACAAAATTATTCAGATATATGGGAATACTAACTGTTCCATGCGAATACATTTTACAGTCAGCCATCTACGTAAAGGAAAACATCAACCAGTACCCACCAAACAGCTCCATACATGAACGTGAAACCAGATCCAGCCGCCACCTACATCTCAATAGAAAAAACACAACAAAAACCCAAAATAGTATATTATATAATGGAATAAAACTATATAACAGACTTCCCCAGGATATAAAAAATAAAGATAAAATACAGGACTATCTATTAGAGAAATGCTATTATACCGTCCAGGACTACCTACATTAAGATGCAAATGTATGTTTATCAATTATCATCAACAGTGCCATATGAGCATGTAAATTTAATAAATATAATATTTTATTTGTCTGTAAGTGTAGATGATGTACTTAAGATTTTATGTTTCTATTGTATACACATATGGTGACAATATCCATACAATTTTTATTGTATACGGATGGATAAATAAATAAATAAAAATAAAAGACTACCTTATGCTAGAGACGGCACAAACATCCATGCCCAAGGGGGGGGGGGTTCAAACCCCCGACCGTAGCGGCCGTGCAGACTGTGACTGGAGTGCCACAGTCCCCTCGGCCACCGCAGATTGATACAAGCTGATAAATTACTGCATAACTAATAAAAAGAAAGAGGAAGTGGCTGGTTGCCAACCTCTAACTGTGTTATTTTACACAACAAAATTCCCTACAGGACCCAGTGTAGTCCAATGTTAACAGTAAAATCTTATACTAATATAAAACAATGATAGAAACAATATTTGGAAAAATTAATAAACTATAAAAAATATATTAACTCTTCCTTATACATATTCTTGTCAACATTTTGAATCTTGTTTCCTTGTGAAAAAGAAACAGAATGTAGAATGAATAGGAAGGAAAGATAAAGGGTGACTAACTTATGCAATTTGTTGCTAGGAATAGGAGAGGTCTGTATAACAATATCATGAGGATAATTTACAACTCACCACAATATGATGAGCTGTGACCAGCACATAAAGTCACACACATAATACACATAAACTATTGGCCTTATTCAGAAATGAACATTCACACATTCATATACTTGTCACAGCTTATACGGTTTTACGGTGAGTTGTAAATTATCCTTATTGTATTGTTGAATTCCAACGTGGACTTTCCACTAATGGCACTCTGTAATTCAGAGAACAAGCTGTAGTCAAATTCTGAAACTTCATTATCAACAGTATTGTCAACTACACTGAAAGCTTCTGGAATATACATACATATGGTGTCTGTTCCGGAAGAACAGACGTCACTTTTGATCCTGCAATTGTTATTCTTTTATATTCACAGAATATATGACACCACTGGGGTAGAGCTGGGAATCTGTGTCTGATGGGAGACAAGCTTAGGTAGACCCTGCAGGTGCAGTGATCACTGTGTTCTCAGTGGTCAGTGGAACTGCACAGAAAGCAGGAGACCCGGGTTCAAATCCCAGCTGGGTACACATTTTCAGCTTTGCCCATTTGCAGTTGATGTCATATATTGTGTGAATACTTCTGTAATATGTTATGAAGGGTATGCACTGGATATACACCACAGTGATTAGATCCAGGATCACCTATGGGGCGGTCGTGTGGTGGAAGGAGGTAGAACAGCAGGCTGCTGCTAAGGAGCTTGGTAAGGTGCAGAGACTAGCCTGCTTAGCCATAACAGGCGGAATTAGCAGCACACCAACTGCTGGGATGGAAACCATGCTGGATATGCCCCCATTACACCTTTGGGTCAAGATGTACGCGGCAGCTGGTGCCTACAGACTCAAATCTGTCAACAACTGGAACACTTTGGGATATCCAGAATCACACGCTAAAATAGTGAGTGAGGTAAATATAGGAAAGGTTGGGGAAATGCCAACCGACTATATTATAACCCCATACTGCTTCAACAAGCCTTTCAGTATAACAATTGGAAGTAGGGAGCAGTGGGAGAAAATAGTTCGACACCGTACGGGGGATATTGTCTGGTTCACTGACGGGTCGAAATCAGACCAAGGCGTTGGGGCTGGGGTATATGGGGTGCAGCCAAGACTGGAGGGCGTCATCTCTCTAGGGAAACTGGCCTCAGTATTCCAGGCCGAAATCACTGCCATCAGGGCATGTGTGGAGGAGAATTTGCGTAGGTGCTACAAAGATCGTAGCATCTATATCTATTCAGACAGCCAGGCCGCCCTGAGATCACTGGCAGCTCCTACAACAAGGTCTAAAATTGTTGCAGAATGTCACAGGGTTCTGGTGAAGCTAGGGGAAAGCAATAGAGTAAACCCATTGTGGGTCCCTGGCCACTCGGGGATCAGTGGCAACGAACATGCCCACAGATTAGCCAGGATGGGGGCAGAGGCTCCATTTATTGGACTGGAACCTGTCCTGACAATCACCAAGGCAATGATCAAATTGGAGCTACGTAACTGGCTCAGAAGACAGCACGTAGAATATTGGACCAAAGTCCATCAACAAAAACATGGCAAGGTAATGATGCCAAAGCCTTGTTTTAAAAGAAGCTCTGCAATCCTGGGCCTGAACAGGAGAGAGATTAGACTCATGGTTGGATTGCTGACAGGCCATGGGAATTTCAAAAAACACCTACATACAATGGGAATAACAGAAGAGGTCCCTAAATGTAGGATCTGTGATGACGGTGATGAAACTGCATCACATCTGATCTTCGAATGCATTGCATTGGAGAGTAAAAGGCACAGAACATTTGGGACAACCAGACCCGAAGAAATTGTGTCTAATAAAGAACTGGTAAAGGGACTCCTTGCACTGTTCAAGGGCAGTGGTTGCCTTTACTAGACATACAGGGAGCGATACCGCACAATAAACTTAGTTTCGGTGCGGGCAGTGACGGGTTAGACTAAGACTGTTTTGGCTTCCCTGAAAGAATCAAACCAAATCAATATGTTATGGATCTTCAGAAGTCTGGGCCTTGCTAGTCAGTTCCCAGAAACTGGCAAATACCTTAAAAATGTGGCATTGGACTTTGTCTGTTATATTTTGAGTAACTTCTTGCTCTGGAGTGTCTTGAAGTTTCTGCAAAGCCATCCTTCTAATAATGATGTATTAAAAGGCATATTTAAAGTAATAAGACAAGATTGGTTTTCATCGCCTCTCCTGAGTACATATCTACTGCACAGCCAAGCTAGAGTTACCTGGGATGTATTTTCTCACAGGATGGCAACATAGCGAAAGAACTGTAATCGAGGTGGAGCAAAGCTAATGCAGTGAGTGCTCAGGTAAGATCTACTCTCTTCTGCAAGAAGGAAGTAAGTACCAAGACTAAGTTAGCAGTGCACCGCTCTATCTTTCGACCAACTTTGTTGCGTGGGAGTGAAAGTTGGGTGGATACAGATTACCTTATTCATAAGGTAGAGGTCATAGATATGAAAGTAGCAAGAATGATTGCAGGCACTAATAGATGGGAACAATGGCAGGAGGGTGTCCATAATGAGGAAATCAAAGAAAAACTGGGAATGAACACCATAGATGAAGCAGTTAGAGCGAACAGACTGAGATGGTGGGGTCATGTTACACATATGGGAGAAGCAAGGTTACCTAAGAGACTCATGAGATCGACAGCGGAGGATAAGAGGAGTTGAGGTAGACCAAGAAGAAAGTACTTAGATTCGGTGCAGAATGATTTTGAAGTAAAAGGCATAACATCATACGAGGCATCAATGTTAGCATTGGATAGGGGATCATGGAGGAATTTTATTAGAGGTACTATGCACCAGACTGAATGCTGAAAGGCATAATCAGTCTCTTATGATGATGATGATGAATATTGTAACAAGACAGAAAAACTGTAGTCAGATAGTGTACACTTTACATTGATTCTTCTGGGTGATGTGAGTCTCTTTCTCCATGCTGCACTTGCATGCAAAGTATCTGCATGCAGATTTCATACACCTGCACAAGCAGGATTTCACACGTAGTATCTGACCTCATCACATTAAATTTCCAAAATATAGACTGACTATTTTTTGACGTTATCTTGTATAATGAGTTACACATGATCTTACAAATGAAGTATTGATAGAGGTATGTTCTGTGATCTTGTCAAAGCCTTTAACTGCGCAAAACATAAAATTATACTTAACAAAGTAAAATGTCAGGGCACGAATGGCCTTCCTCCGCAATAGGGGACCTCTCTAGCAGGCTAGTCTTGAACATGTAGAGTGCGAAAACAATCATTTACAGTACAGTGGAAGTGTTCAGTGGTAGATATGCAAATGAACATGCATTTTTCAGGAGAGTCATAACACAGCTATTTTATCTTGACATTGTTTCCATTCAAAGCAGTCTCTGTGTATGTTCCCTATAAAAAAGAGCCAAGACTTATTGACAACACAAACATACTAACCAAAGAGTCCTGATAAAACTCGAGCTGATATAGCTATAAAATAGTTGGAGGGGCTTATAAGTGGTTCACAGTTACTGGTTAAACTTTTAACCTCACAAAGAGTCACATTATGTAACAGTTGTGCCCCAAGAAATTTTATGCCCTGTTCTTCATTTTGTGTGGGTCTACTTCTGGGGTTAAATATTTGATTGAGTGATTGAGTCCAATGTAAATTGTTACTTGGATTACTAAATAAATAAATTAATAAAAAAATTTAACTGCATCAGATATACATTAATTGCCATACACAGAATTTCTCCAAGTATTGTTCCTATAATTGTTTCATATTAGTATAAGATTTTACTGTTAAGTGTTAACATTTGACTACCCTGGTCCTTGTAGCGAATTTTGTTGTGGAAAATAACACAGCTAGATGTTGGCAACCTGCCTCTTCATCTCCCTTTTTATTAGTTATGCAGTAATTTATCAGCTTGTATCAATCAAGGTGAAACTATTCTATTCCAGTAATTTTCACATGTTGTTTTGCTGGTACACACATCTACTGAAATGCCACCCTCCTTTTATTTTCATGAATGGAAATGTTAGCTTTTTTTTATTGATTCTGGTATTGTTCATTTTTCTTAATTTTGCTCCTGTACTATTGTGACTAGACTTACACAATGGTAAAACTTTATACAGAATGTAATTTAAGAGTATAAAAAAAAAATCAACATCGGCTGTGCTTTATTTCGTCATGAGTGAACATTCTCATGAATGAGTGCGGTTTGTATAATTTCCAAGATTGTTTACCCAAATGTCCTTAATTTCCTCCAGATAGTTTTTATATTTGTTGGTGGTATAGGAAATGGGCTTTCATTAGTGGGTGGATCAATACTTCCTAGGTCAAAAGCTACCTGATGTCCAATCTTGTTGTTTTGGGATTTTTAAAGGGGACTAAACAGCAGGTCATCAGTCCCCTGTTCCTAATTGAGATACAATTCAGCAAAAGACTGAACTCAGAACCTAAAGGAGAAGCTGTATGTACAGTAACGTATTTTTCAAACCATTACACAGTTGATTCATTCCATGCTGATTAATGCTCCCTATTTAGCCTTTGAACTTACCCAATGAAGGTTATGAAAAACACTGTACTAACTACCTCCTTGCATTAAAAAACAAAACGATAAGCAAAGACTGCAAATAGTTGTGGAAGGTTGACATTTGCTTTAAGAATTTCTTTATTTTTCTATGGCAATGAGTGTCTTAGAAACATAATTTTCGGTCAGACATTTGTATAACAGCTGTAGAAAACAAGACGAATATGGTTGTCTGTAAAGTTCCATTCCATCACGGAAAAAAAAACTAAAATTTCAACTCTCATAAAAAAAGCATCACACTCTCGATCTTTGCGTGTGTAAACCAACTTCATCCAATGAATACAATTTTTAAGATGCCTATTAAAAAGTTTTACTATAGGGCCTAGTTCTGAAAGATATCTGCATGTAATAACGAATTAATAACGCTTAGCGCTATATGGCCTGCAGCGCCGTTGTCGTATCACTTGACCTGAGTGCAGATATTGCGGAGAGAATTCTCGTTTTGCACATTCGAGAGCTATGTGGTTAGTTCATCTGATTGTGTGTTTACTGAGTAAAGCAGCAGTACGAAGGAGAAAAGAAAAAAAAAAAAAAAAAAAAAAAAATGGACGTCATAATCGTAACGTATGTTGAAACATATCTTTCAAAAAATAAGTACAATTGGCTGTTTCCAATCTAGAAGCTACACAAGCGAACACAAAAGTGTTGTGAGTAAGAGGAAAACAGTGCCTCCCCTCTACCTACAAGATTTTTTAGTCAAAGGCATCAGGAAGAAGAATCCTATAAGATAAGAAATGATGGACAGAAGATATGTGAAGAAGCAGCTCCAAAAATGCAAGGTGCCCAGAGAACTAGTACAAGCCCCCCCCCCCCCCTGTGCCTGGACCCAGAACCTACATCCAGGTGAAACCGACGAACAAGGAGGAAATCGCTCCAATAAGTAGAAATAACAATACTTAACAATATTTCACCAGAATGTGCAATCATTGAGAAATAAGGTGCAACAACTAGAGCTAGAGTTGCAAAGACTGGACAGTACAATTGTATGTATTACTGAACATTGGTGTAAGGAAAATGAAATTATGTATCATGCTTTATCTTCATATGTCCTAGCCTGTTCTTATAGCAGAAATTCTATGAAAGGAGGGGGTTCCTGCATTTATGTAAAAAAAGGAATATCATTTAAGATTAGGAAAGATCTCATGGATTTAAGTGAAAACGAACACTTTGAATTGTCAGCAGTGGAAATCATAGATAAATACATGCCAAAAAAATTAATTATATTTTGTATATACAGATCACCAAGTGGCAATATTGAAATTTTTTTATCAAAACTCTCTGAGTCTTGACAAGATATCCAGCCCAAAAATTAACATTCTTATCTGTTGGGATATAAACATCAACACAATGGAATCATAAAATGATAGCAATATGTACATCAACATTCTATGCAGCTATGGTATATCTTCACTTGTAAATTGTCCAACTAGGGTGACTAAAACATCTTCCTCAGCTATAGACCACATACCAACAGACATAAATAGAAGGCACTGCCAACTACTTGTACAAAAGCTGGGCATATCTGATCATTACTGTCAAACATTAAAAACAAATATATATATCTAGAAAAGCCTACTAAATTGAATATGTACAAAAGGGTATTCTCAGAGTCAAATTTATGCCAGCTCTCATCTCAACTGCAGCACGAAAGCTAGAATGAAGTTTATGCTGAAACAGGTGTCAACAACATGTTTAAGAAGTTCATGACAATATTTAAACTAAAATTCAAGGAAGCATTCACCAAAACACTGCAGTCCATAAGTGCTACAACTAGATGGGTAACCAGGGGAATCAAAAAATCTGCTGAAACGCTTAGGTATCTTACATCCATTAAAAATAATTAGACCGACACAGCTTTCTTAGAGTATTACAAAAACTACAAGACAACCTACAGAAAGTTATTGCTAGCTGCAAAAAAAACTTGCAAATAACAGAACAATAATGCAGACAGACAATAAAAGTAAAACTGCCTGGAGAACAGTTAAACAGGAGACTGCAAATGCCGGACAAGTGCAGCTGAAAACGCAGATTAAATGCAAAAATCTCCAAACTAGCAACCCAAAGGAGGTAGCAAACTATGTAAGTGAATACTTCAGCAGGATAGCCAAGAAATTGCAGGAGAAATTCCCTGACACATATGTTCTGCACAACCAGGAGCAGGTAGCACACTCTATGTTACTCTTTCCAACAACAGAAAAAGAAGTGGCACAAGTAGTGTGTGAACTTAAAAACAAGAAATCTGCAGGGCTAGACGAAATTCCAGTTTGTGTCCTTAAGAAGTGTGTTAATAGCATAAAAGCCCCATTAATAGTAATTATTAATGAATCTTTCAGATCTGGCCACTGAATATCTTAAACAAGCAAAAATAATACAAATACCTAAAAAATGGCAATGCAGAGAATGTAGAGAATCACAGACCAATTTCATTACTTTCATGTTTTTCCAAAGTAATATAAACTGTAATGAAAAAGCCTAAGTAAATACAACCTTCTTTGCACAGAGTAATATGGTTTCAGGCCTGTAAGACGTACACAGCCAGCTATAGCACAGTTTACTAAGGTTGTACTCTAAGCACTAGACAAGGGTGAGAGTGTAACAGGCATTTTTTGGACTTATCAAAGGCATTTGATACAGTTGACCATAAAATCTTACTGCACAAAATGGAGCTGTTGGGTATAAGGAGTGTAGCGAATAATTGATTTAAGTCATACTTAGAGAACAGGTTACAGAGAGTTGGAAGCACAGATATTTCCAACAGACTGGTGGTAAATTACTTATCAGATCAAAAATACACTAATATAGGCATACCCCAGGGAAGCGTATTAGGCCCCATCCTCTTTCTTGTTTGCCGATGATAGCACTATAGTCATATCAGATAAAAATCAAGCACAGTTAACACAAAAATCCAATGAAGCACTCAGGCTTGTCCACAACTGGCCATTAAAAAACAAAGTAACTTTAAATATAAAAAAAGACAAACTGGATAAACTTTCAACTAAATAAAAAACCCAATGATACTATATTAAAGGTAAACAGTGAAAGAATAAACTGTGTAACCAATTCAAACGTCTTAGGAATGAATGTGGATTCACAGCTAAAATGGACAGAACATGTGAGATTGCTGGCAAAGAAACTGTCCTCAGCATGTTATGCCCTTTGAGTTCTTGTACCATTGAGCAATATTTCTTACCTCAAAGTTGCTTATTATGGAAATATGCACTCAGTAATCACATATGGTATAATGTTCTGGGGAACAAGTGCAGGGAACTTACAGACTATTTTCAAGATACAAAAAAGAGCAGTGCGGATAATAACAAATAGCAGGAGCAAAGCACATTGTAAAGAACTATTTAAAAGGCTATGAATCCTGACAGTACCAAGCGAATACATATACCAAAACATAATCTACATCAAGAAAAACCTTCATGTGTATGCCACAAACAGCACAGTACATGACCACAAAACTAGACGCAGACACTGTTTACATCTTACTAGATTGAATAAGACAAAAACACAAAATAGCCTAATTTACCTTGGGGTGAAACTGTATAACAAGCTGCCACACGAAATAAAAGATGTAAAACATTACCACACCTTTAATCAAATGCTAAAACTGTATCTACTAAAGAACTGTTACTACACAGTAGATGAATATTTAGAGTAGCAGTAGATAGTACCTAAATTAGCATGGACATGTAAATACCTGATGTATTGCAAATGAATGTATGAAATTAATATATATAGCCAGTGTCTGTATGTTAACGTGTAATAACTCAGTACAAAAATTTAATACTTAGGGTCGTGTGTGTGTATTAACATGTAATAACTTAGCATAATAATACCTAGGCTATAAATGTGTTTGTAAATCAATATTCCATTCCTGCAAATGAAAGTTGTAAACTATTGTATGTGGTTACCTATGTTAATTCATAAGTAATAATGTACAAACATTGACAACATCCACACAATGTATATTGTCTATGGATGAATAAATCAATCAATCAATACTACTGCAATACACCTTACGTGTTAACTTAGTTCATATGCACGCGCGTGGATCACATCGCCTTTCCATTGGCTTTCCCAGAGCGTCATATCATTGGTCTCTTGGTTGGAGCTGAGACGATGTGGTGGGGGGCTGCTAAACCACTGGTCGTTTCCGTTTTCGCCATGTTAACAACCAAAGATGAAATGTGTGATATACTATCTTTGATTTGTTTACTTATTTAATGTTGATGTTTATTAGACTGTGCCGATTTATGGTGGTGTGTTTATAAATTGTTTGTTCTGAGCTTGTTTAATATTACACGCCACCATGGCTGCAATCATTGTAAGACTGCATACTGCCTTAAGAAGGATGGAAGATATGTTTCTTCAAATGTTAATGGGCCAGAATTTTCCTCATGGTAAGTGCAAACCATAGTGTTCTGCAAGTGTTTTGTACTGAAGAATATTAAGAATGTTATTAACCCTCAGTAACAATCAATAGGTAGTTTTGCTCTGGTAGCACATGCTGGGAACACAATTCCAATGCCACCAAGAAGTGCATTTTCGATAGAAAGTATTGTGGGTGATGGATTTTTGTGGGCTGTTCCACGTAATAGGCGCACTGTGGAAAAGAGGCTAAAGAGAAAGTTCGGCGATCCCAAGTACCATTATAAGATGCTTCAGCCAAAGAAACATTTACTTGTATGTAACACATGTGGCCATTATTACGAAGCAAGGAACCTGTGTCGTAAGTAAAAAGAATTACCTTTCGCGTTTGTTCCCAGGATAAACTTCCTGTGAGATACTGTCTTTGATTTGTGTACTTGATTCTTACGACGATGTTCCGATTTTTGATGTTGAGTTTATGAATTGTAACTAAGCTGCAAATTTCTTTTGTATACAGCTCATTGCTATGAGAAAGTAAAGCTGGAAACGGAAGCCATGCAAGAACAAATTCAAAAGGAACTAGGTTTGAATCCTATTGAACAAGAAGTTGTTGTGGTATATGAGGGCGAGAAGCAAGAACAGTCAGACGAATTTTGGAAGGTTTGTTTAACTGTTAAGGGTGATATGTCATTTCATGTAAATTCAACACCATGTTATGCTGCTTGTTTCAGATTTATAGGAAACTTGACACAGAGGTAGCTTGCATATATAGATTAAGTAAAGTACCTTGTTGTTGCGGCTTTCAGTCCTGAGACAGGTTTGATAGTGCTCTCCCTGCTGTCACCTTCTCATAAGAATGGCTACTCACAGCCATTTGAATCTGCTTATTGTATTTCTCTTGGTCTCCTTCTGCAATTATTAACACACACACTTACTTCCAATTCTAATTTCACAATACCTTGATCCTTAAGAATGTATCCTACCAATTGATCCCGTGTTTTAGTCAGGGTCTTCCAGAATTTCTCCCCAATTCTGTTCAGTAGGCCTACCTCATCATTAGTTTTGCAATCTACCCACCTAATCTCCAGCATTCTTCTGTAGCACCACATTTCAAAAGCCTCTAACCTCTTCCTGTCCACACTCTTTATCATCCATGTTTCACTCCTCTACAAGGCAACACTCCACATAAAAGCCTTCCGAAAAGGCTTCCTTATGTTTAAATTAATATTCCATATTAACAAATTTCTCCTTTTCAAAAACGATTTTCATCTCAATGCCATTCCGCATTTTACATCCTGTTTGTTATTTTACTGCACAAGCAATAAAACGTCCTTTACTAATCTAATTTCTTCAGAATCACCTGATTTTCTTACAGTGTATATTCCATTACCCTTGTTTTACTCTTGTTAATGTTCATATTATTTGCTCCTTTCAATAAGCTTTCAATTGCTCTTCCATATCCTTTACTGTCTCTGACAGAATAACAATGTCATCAGCAAATCACAATGTTTTTATTTCTGCATCGTGAACTTTAAGTGCTACTTCATATTGGGTGAAGTGTGGTAAATGTGAAACAGGCCAACAAATGGGGTAATTGTGATACACCTACCAAACTCAAAATTGCAATATCAATATTAAGTTAAAAAATACTGAAATATAGCCTGAACATTTGTAATTATTGTATCATATGTTTAAAGTAAATATTTATAAGTGTTAATATAGGAAATAAAAATTACTGCAACAACTACTTTCGAATGGGGGGGGGGGGGGGAATTAAAAAAAATCATGCGTCATGTGCAAACCTTCTCTGTATCTCACATACTATTGGTATGAATTTAACTTTACATATTAAGAACACTACAAGCCATGTTATGGTTACTGAGTTTTTGAAAACTTGTTGTATGATCATGAATTATTAAGTGTACAAATTGTAGGGCAAATCTGATGCACATTTTGGGGTAATTGTGATATACTCTTGGGGTAAATATGATACAGGTTCAAATATGATACAGTAGTACTGCACAATCGTTACAACATATATTGTTACAATTTATATGAAAGCTGACATTGTTGACTAATCTGTGATCCTGTGGCAGTTTTGGCCTATATTTATCACATTGTCATAGTCCACATTGTTGAAGTGAATGTTACTGTAGCTGTTTGTTGTCAGAAAAGTTTAGTTTAAGATATCAAGTGAAAGTTAGAAACGTGACGGTACGCATTTCTCCTCCTTGCACAAGGCATCACAACAACGTTTCACCAGGCAACGCCGGGAAACTGCTGTTTGCGTATGAGAAATCGGTTGGAAACTTTCCTCATGTAAGCACATTGTAGGTGTCGCCACCGGTGCCAACCTTGCGTGAATGCTCTGGAAAGCTAATCATTTGATAATCACAGCACGGGCCAACTGTGTTCCACAAGGTGTGATCTCAAGATTATGGCAATGATTCCAGCAAACAGGAAACGTGTCCGGGTGCTACAGTACGGGATGTCCACAGTGTGCAACACTACAAGAAGACCGATACCTCACCATCAGTGCCCGTAGACGGCCACGGAGTACTGCAGGTAGCCACGCTCGGGACCTTGCCACAGCCATTGGAACAGTTGTCTCCAGACACAGTCTACAGATGTCTAGCAGGGTGGCCACCGAACCTTAAAACCGGGAAAAAGCCTTGAATTTGAAAAAACTGGGGAAAACCGGGAAAAAGCCTTGAATTTCAGCCGGAAACCGGGATTTTTAACCCGTGAGATCGTTCGCGTGTATATCCTATTGCTCAGATTACATGACCAGTTCGAAATGTACTTAAGTGTAAATAAGTAATCCCTGTAGTTTTAGTAAGAAAAAAACTCGAAGTTGGGTTCTGAAGCATCATCAATATGATTAATCATTATTTTCTTTCCTTGGTGGTACATTTCTTCAGCAATATGGCAAATCATTCTTACCATTACGGTGCAATATGTTGGCAATTGAATTTAAAAAAAAAAAAATAAAACTACACGTGATTTGGTGTGTAGAATCTGAATCTGCAATAAAAATGGGAATTTCCATTTAAAATTTTACACTAGCCACCCACACCGCTCCCAAATGGTGGAGACAGTTCAAGTTTAGTAGCATTTCCTACGCTTCTGCCGTCCGTTAATAATGGTGAAAACCGTTGTTGAATATATACTTTTTTTTTCTGTAGTTATTCTGGTTTGTCAACTTAAAATATACACCCTGTACTATACATTGTATCAGTGTCGAATCTCGGGTGGTGGAGGGGGTCTATGGGGCTGCAGATCCCCCAAAACCATGAGGAAAAACCTCATAATATGAGCTGGTTCTTTGTAGATCAGTTTGAGGTACAATGCCACAACTTGTATGAGCTTTGCCCCCCTCCCCTCCCTCTCCCCTCAATCCAAATCCAGGATTCGCCACTGCTTGCTGTATATTATAACGTGACATGGTTCAACATGGATGCAATGTGTCTTAAAAATATGTAACTAGTTTCTTTACGGTATAGTTGTTAGCTAAACCCTGTGAGCAAAATTAAGTTTCGTGAAAACCTGGAAAATAACTATTTTTAACCTGGAAAACCGGGAAAAAACCTTAAATTTGAAAATGAAGATTTGGTGGCCACCCTGACTAGGCAGACGCCCGGAGACATGCAGGGTGCATTCCACTGACCCCTGCTCACAGGAGAGCCTGTAAAGCCTGGTGTCAAGAACACACTACATGTTAATTGGAACAGTGGTCCCAGGTTATGTTCACGGATGAGTCCAGGTATAGTCTGAATCAGGCACGACTCGTAATTAAAGGCTCTGAGGCGGAGCTGTCCCAAAAAAATATTTGAAATATATGTATCAACAACAGATTACAGAATTATAATCATCAGAATTCATTTAGCATTTTTCCGTCACACGGATTTAAAGAATGAAGATGAATGTTTTTGGAACTGTTGATATTGAACGATGTTTTTCAATCGGGTAGTAGCCTTAAGACTGCGCCTTGAGGTGTCGTTTAGCTCCATGTAGTGGAGGGTTGGGAGTGGGGGTTCGTTGGTGTATTGCTTTTATGGGCGTCTCGAAGGCTCCGAGCTTGTAGCCTAAGAGTGTCCTACCAACCTCCACACTACTTTCACGTTCTTCTGCTTACTTCAAAAGAGAATAAGGAGTGGCTGAAACTCCACTATTGAATCTCTTGTCTCTGTATATGTCTATTATGTTTTGGTGTGCGGTTTACCACTCGTTAGTTTCACTGTTTTAATAGAGTTTTAGATAACTTTTTGTGTCTGATATTGGCTGTTGTGTCCGGTGTTAGAATAAGTTCGCAAATTTCTCACTAGAGTGCACTACAATGCGGTACCGTAAAGTGTCACCACCTAGCGAGAGAGTTGCAAATGATTTAAGGAAAAAGGGCGCGAAATATGTCCCATTACTTTCGATTCCGTTGTCGCTGATTTGAGTTTGCGGTTAACATGTGTAATTAGTTTCGTATTTTGTGCGTGTATTGTGGCTAAGATTTAGTGACTTTTACTTCAAAATGATCTGCTAGAATCGATTTATGAAGTATGCCTCAATCTCATAAGGAGTGAACTGTCGCAGACAAATTACCTCGCAATCGAAGTTGACGAAACGAATGATTGTGCAAATTTGTCTCAGTTGGTCTTTATAATTCACTATGAACTACTGGGGAAAATAAATGAAAGATTTATTTCCTTTGTACAAGCGAAAAGCCACACTGCAGAGAATGTAACTGCAGCAATTCTCTGCGAGCTGGAGAACTGATAGCTCAGTGTTACGACGGTGCTCCTGTTAAGAGTGGCCGCAATAATGGAGTTCGGATAAGAATGAAAGAAGTGTATCAAAATGCGCACTTTATTCAACTGTTACTCACAATTATATATTACACCTCATGTTTACAATTGAAATTATCATAACATTAAGCAAGCAGCGTAGTTTATGCACACCATTTTAAAGATTCCTGCAAACGGTGTCATTTAGTACTGTTTATTTCGATAAAGTCTTGAGACGTAATATAAGTAGATAAAAGCTATCAGAGGGCTTTGTGTTGGTTTTAGCCTTTGATTTTTAATTGCTTCTGAAACAGGAAGAAGGTTAGTATGTAAAGTTTCAGGTAAAATAAGTCATTGCCCCCCTTTCTGGAAATTGTCGTGGTTACAGACTGATACGTAGTTCGAGGTCTAGGTTTGTTCCGATCAGTAAATGACAGAGCCTTCCCTAGTATGAAAACCACGAGCCGCGCCTGGTCAGAATAGTGATTCTCACTGCGTTTTCATCTGGCACGAACCGGGAACCAGATACAAACCCCGTAATGTCCTTGAAAGGAATCCGTGTGGAGGTAATGGTTTGATGGTGTGGGGTGGGATTATGATTGGTGCACGTACACCCCTGCATGTCGGACAGAGAAACTGTGGCAGGTCAGGTGTATGGCGACGTTATTTTGCACCAATATGTCCACTTTTTCAGGGGTGCAGTGGGTCTCGCCTTCCTCCTGACGGATGATAACGCACGGCCCTACTGAGCTGCCATCGTTGAGGAATACCTCAAAACAGAAAATATAAGGCAAACAGAGTGACCTACCTGTTCTCCACACCTAAACCCCATCGAGCAAGTATGGGATGCTTGCAGTGGATGTATCGCTGCCCATCTTCGATCTCCTAGGACACTTCGGGAGCTCCGGAAGGTGTCGGTGCAACAGTGGGTGGCCGTGCCCCGGCAGCTGCTCGACCACCTGATCCGGAGTATGCAAACCCTATGTGCGGCCTGTGCACTGTGATCGTACTCGCTATTGATGTCGGGGTACGAGCGCAGGAAACAGAGGCGTTTTGTGGCACGTGAGTTATGGAACGGTTTTCTCAACTTATCACCAATACCGTGGACATTCATATCTGTGTTGTGGGTGTTCCCTATATGCCTATGCTATTATTTTGTATGGCAGCTGCACTGTTAGTAGTGCAGATACAAAAGGCAAAAGCAAAGCAGCGAATAAATAGAAGAATATGGGTGTCTGAATTTTTGAAGAAGTGGCAATTACGTGGTGATAGGGCACTAGTGACAGAATCGCAGCTACCGACCTCATTGGATCTATTCCAAAATTTTACTCATATGTCTATGGATGAGTAAAATTGAGAGTAAGATTTCCTAGCAGGACACCGACTACAGACGAGCAATCTCGGCTGAAGAAAGACTTGCTTTTGCACACCGGTTCTTAGCAACTGGAGACAGCTTCGCTAGTCTAAAGCATTTATTTCACATCTCCGTTGTGGCTATTTTGAAGTTTTGTTACTTGGGCAGTAAAATAACACTTGATGATTGCAGAACACAGGATGTAAAATGCAGACTGGCAACAGGAAGAACAGTATTTTTGCAGAAAAGAAATTTTTTAACATTGAATATTAAGGCAACAAAGTCTTTTCTGACGGCATTTGTGTGGAGTGTTGCTTTGTACGGGATTAAAACGTGGACGATAAATAGTTTGGACAGAAAGAGGATAGTCTTTTGAAATGTGGTGCTAAAGATGACTGCTGAAGATTAGGCGGGTAGATTACACAACTGATGAAGTGGTACTGAATAGAATTGGGGAGAAAAGGAGTTTTTGGCATACCTTGACTAAAAGAAGGGATTGATTGGTAGGACACAGTCTTAGACATCAGACATTTGAATGTAATATTGGAGGGACATGTGGGGGTAAATTTGCTGAGGAAGACCAAGATATGAGTACAATAAGCAGATTCAGGTGGATGCGGGAGATGAAGAGGCTTGCTGAGGATAGAGCAGGGTGGAGAGCTGCATTAAACCAGTCCCCAGATTGAAGACCACGACAACAAGGGGGTAGTAGGGAGAGATAGAGAGGCTGTTGGGTGAGGGTGTAAAAGAAGAGGGTGCAGGAGGAGTTTGCAAAGAAAATAGGGGGAAGAAGAGATGGGCTAATTGAAGGGTGAATGAGGAGGTGGGGAGCAGAGAGATGTAGAAGAGGATATCACCAGGGGGTAGGTATAATGGGGGAATTGAGTGGGTGGAAAGAGTTGGAGAAGTTGGACAAAGATAGCGTCAAACACATAGAATTTGAAAATTACAATTAAACCATTGAGATGATCATACCACATTGTACGCTTCTAATATTTGTACAACTACCATAGATTCTCAGTTACATTTTGAAGAAGTGATTGGTGTGGCTGTAATGTTTCCAATATGAAAAGAACAGGGTGTGTACACACTTCTGATAAACTCCTTAAATGAACAAAGTACTCCTTGAAAAGTCCTTATTATCATGATAACTATGTAAACTTCAAACACACTTATTATTACTATGCCAATTTTTTTGCAATGTATCTCAATCGAAAAACTATCAGCAGTGCTTTTCATTCAACTGCACAGTTGTGTACAAGTCAGGTGCAAATCGTTTGCCACCTAGCGGCAGAACAGGGGACTCTTAAGCTTGTGGTAGTGTTTTCTGCTGGAGAGAAATAGCAGCCATTCTGTCCTGCTATCAATGGAGGTGGTTCATATGCACGAGAACAGAACACAGCATTTTAAGTGGGATTTCTGCTCATTATTGTTTTAACTGTGCTTAGCAGACAAAATAAATGTGAGCTCTTGAGTACTTCATTGGCTATTGCACAAGATATTCCACACACACTGCGGTGAGTAAATTGTTCAAGAAAGACAGTTGTGGAAATTTATATATATTTTTTCCTTGCATATTCTGTATGCACCCTGAAAGAAAGACTTCCGTCAATCATTTACTTCAGATTTGAGTTGTGTGATTGGTAAAGAAATTTATGTAGAGATCTTTTCTTAAAAATAGGTATGTGCCTACCATCCTTGGACTTAAATGCCGAAACATGTTTTTTATTCCTCTCTTTTTCTCTTTACAGGGAAAGCGAATAGTAGAGATGAAGCGCGAACGCCCACCGTGGTTCAGTAAAAACCTTCTGCAGCGTTCCACCGATGAGCCGACGTCAGTTCCGGGAGACATGAAGCCGAAGGAGCTGGCGTGAGCACACCGGCGAGCCGCGAGTCATCGCGGTGCCGGGATTGTGGTGACAGCGGATACTGTTTGGAAACTAATGCTGGAGGTTGCTCACCTGGAACGAGTCCAGGCTGTTGCCCACTGATTGCTGATAGTATTGAGTGTCTTACCTTTTATCGAGAGCAGCATTTGTTGTAATTGCTTTCTGACTTGTACCCAACTATTGTGAAGTGTGAAATGAAACAAAGTAGTTGAATTTGTAATAATTCCAAATAACATAAACTATAAAGTAAGCAATGTGACCTGTCGTTATTGAATCATAAAGAATGTTTATATTGAAAACTGTTTCAGTACACTACTACCTACTCCAGTTACATCTTTACCGTTGTAAAATTGATATTTCAGGTTGTTCATTTAAAAGATGAAAATGCTTGCATTTTCTAACACTGTTATCGGTTACTATCAGGGTGTTTTTAACTTTTTTCTGTGCCTTCAGAAATGACAAAACTTTGGCATCATGTATTGATGCCACCTACTTTTTTTTAATTTGTGTGGCAAAAAATTTTAATTAACTGACGATGAAGTAGGTAATAGTAGCCCATTGTCTTCCGTAGTTGTTGTGGTCTTCAGTCCGCAGACTGGTTTGAAGCAGCTCTCCACGCTACCCTATCCTGTGCAAACCTCTTCCGTCTGAGAATAAGAACAGCAACCTACATACTTCCGAATCTGCTTACTATGTTTGTCTCTTGTTCTCCCTCTGTAATTTTTAACCCACACGCTTCCCTCCAATGCCAAATTCAAGATTCCTTGATCTCTCAGGATGTGACCAAACAAACAAAGTTATTTTCTTCCCAATTTTGTTCAGTACCTCCTCATTAGTTACATGATCTAGCCATTTAATTGTCAGCTTTCATCTGTAGCAATACATTTCAAAAGCTTCTATCATCTTTCTGTCTGAATTCCTTATCATCAACATTTCACTGCTGTACAATGCTGCACTCCAGACAAATGCTCTTAGAAAGTATTTCTAACATTTAAATTAATATTGGATGTCCACAAATTTTGCTTATTCAGAAACACTTTTCTTCCCATATCCATTCTGTATTTTATATCTACTTTACTTAGACCATTGTCAGTTATTTTGCCACTCAAATAATAAAACTCATATACTTCTTTTATTGTCTTATTATCTAATCTTGTCGCAAATAAATCGCGGGAGTATAAAGTATGTCTTATTACGGATGCAAGAGTGCAGCATAAAAGAGGAAAATGACAGTAGCAGTCGGGGCTACGTGACAGATGAGGTGCTTATCAAAGGCTAGGAAGCTTTCCTAATTGTCATGGGGATCCACTACATGACCGATACAGGGTGTTAAGAGCCCAATCGGGCCTCTGTAAATAAGGGAAGTTTCTGGAACATTGTATGTTGCCGCACGATGGCATAAAATCAGTGTCTCCGCCGCCGAGGGGGACTGTCTTGGTTCAGAGGCTTGTTCTGACACCGGGACCTGCCTCACTCTGCCACAGGACTCGGTTTTTCGCAGCTTACAGTTACCATGTAGCACACATCCCGTAGTTATTTGCCGCACTTCGTGAGCTTGTCAGTAACTTCCTAACCCTCTGAGGTCTTCCATCTGAACACCGAGTTTCCTTATTTGAAAAATATCCAGCTTACAGCTTTGCAGTTCCAACCTACGAGTTGGATGGACCACCTCACATTCGAGGTTAGTGTCTAGCGCTCTCCTCCTGATCTGCTCACAGGACACCAAAGACACGACACATAAATCTGGTGCCAGGTGCAGGGTTCTGGTCAATTATTACCACACGTTGGCCCAAACCTGAGGAATAGGCTTTTTAGATTCCGCTTTTAGTAGTAATCAACCTGAAGTTGATGTCAGACTGATGGCTTTGAGAGAGAAATATAGTTAAACTAGCTGCTCCCCGCAGTGTTACCCGCGGTTTAGCATGGTACTTAGAGCATATTTTATTTGAAGTCTTCAATTTATATACATACTTCCGAACAAATGAAAATGAATGTGGCATAAATGCCAACATTCAGATTTCTTGTGTATGTAATTATATGTCAGTTAAGCCGTTTTGGCAGTATCCCAGAATCTTTTTGTATATTGGAAAGTAAAAAAGATAACAATAACAAAGAAAAAAAATTTCACTAGCAGGACACGAACCATTGCCGAAAATAATGGAAGTTTATGACTCGACGCGTTAACCCTCGCGGCTAAACATGACATACACTTCCCAGTATCTCTGCTGTTGTATTAGAAGCTTCTTACAACCGTTACGTATTTCTATGGATATATTTCAAATAAATAACTTGTAATAAACATTTTGAAAAGCAGCCTACGTCCTAATCCAAGACATAAGAAATCTCTATATGAAATTTCATCTAAATCAGTGCTGCAGTTTTAGCGCGATGCGGTAACAAACATACAAACTTTCACATTTATAATACGTATAGGATGAAGCCAGCACTAGGGGGCCAAGCAACCGAGCGTTCAGTGGCAGACGAAATTGAAGGCAAACGATTAGTCGACCACAGGCACAGATCTCGTACGCGCAATTCCGGAAGAAGAAGATGAGATCCAAGGTGGTCGTAACAGGCAGGGCAATCCCGCCACCTGCAGAGCCGCCACAGCCAGGAGAAGACTCCACAGCGCACGGCAATGTGGGCAAGGCGCAGCAACAAGAGCAGCCACACTGTCCAGCGGCAGGCGCGCGTAACAGACAGCACACCAGGACCATGAGCAGCACTGCAAAAAGGTGAGAAGAAACCACCGTGCCGAACAAAACCGTAACTAAATGTCAGGAAACACAGTCATCACCCCAAAACCAATATATTAGTGTCAGTAAGGCGATTAAATTGATCCCCCATCCATTTGATGGCAATAAATGTAAATTAAATGAGTTTCTTGATAATTGTAATAATGCTTTCGATCTGGTTGCGCCAGAGCAGCAAGATGTTTTGTTAACAAATTTTAAAGGCTCATATTATAGGGACTGCAAGGACCAAATTACTTGTCAGAGATCTGACTGCCACTTGGCCAGTTGTACAGTCAATCTTAGTAGAAAATTACGGATGCAAAAGGTCCCTAGATTTCTATGCCTACAAAATGTTTGCAAGCAGGCAAGAGTCGTAGGAGAGCCTTGCACAGTGGGGTTCGTGTATCGATAAAATGCAACATCAGTTTAGGGAAGCCATAAAAGACGTCATGAGTGAATCTGAATTAGCAGGAAGTATTGCCTTCGTGTTAATACGTTTGGGACCATTCAGAATACCTGGAGCTCAAAAGGAAGTCTTACAGCAAGAGGCAGAAAAGCTGTTACAAGAGGACATCATAGTACCAAGTGAGAGTGCGTGGAACTTTCCTTTACTATTTATCCCAAAGATAATAGACGCCAGCAGGAAGCAGAAATGGCGTATTGTTACAGATATAGGTGATTAAACGAGCTCACAGTAACATGTACCTGTTACCCAGAATTGATGAAATTCTGGATGGATTAGACAAAGCTAAGTATTTCTCCGCACTTGATCTAGCCAAAGGGTATTTTCAAGACCTGATACATGAAGGAGATCAGGAAAAGACAGCTTTTAGTTCTCCTTATAGACATCATGAGTATAAAAGAATGCCAATGGGATTAAAGACCACACCCAATACCTTCCAAAAGTTAATGAATTCTGCTCTAATGGGATTGCAGTGGGAGAAGGTATTTATATATCTAGACAATATAATAGTGTTTGGATTGTCACTGGAGGAGCACAACAGTAGACTTGAGGATGTCTTTGAGAAACTCTAAAAATATAATGTAAAGTTGCAGGTCGACAAGTGTGAATTCCTGTGCAAAGAAGTTACATTCCTTGGACATGTATTCACAGCCGAAGGGTTGAAACCATATCCAAATAAGGTCGAGGCTGCACAGCAGTATCCGCAACCCACAAATACTACTAAATTAAGAGCTTTTCTCGGGTTAAGTGGGTATTATTGTCGGTTTCTAAGCAATTATAGTAAAATTGCAAAACCACTGTATGGGCTATTGAAGAAAGGAGCTGTCTATACATGGGGAACCGAACAGGAAGAGGCATTTCAACAAATGGAGGAAAAATTGTTGAATCCTTCCATATTACAATACACAGACTTCACAAAGGACTATTGTCGCTACAGATGGAAGTCAAAATGCAGTCAGAGCTGTTCTGAGTCAAGGTACAATCAATACATATCAAGGCCGAGAGAAATTATAGTACAATAAAGAGAGAATTGTTAGCCATTTGTTGGGCCATTAAACAATTCCGACCCTACATTTTCGGGAGACATTTTACAATATGTATGGATCATAAGTCACTCATGTGGATAAACAGCATTTCAGATTGTCATCCAGACTGATGAAATTCCGTCCCTAGTTAGAAGAGTATGATTATGAAATTGTATACAAAAGCAGAAAGCGAAATCAAGTAGCGGACGTCCTTTCCAGAATTCGAAAAGTCCGAAAGCTTGACACGGGCGCAGAAATGAATGAGCAGACGGTGAATGTCGGCACTGAGTTAATAGCACCACTAGCTTCAGCAGCTGTTCCTGAGGCCAACTATAAGGATGAGGTAATGCGGGAGCAGTCAGCGCCTGATGTAAACAAGAGCGACAACCTTAGTCGAGAGGACAGTATCACGAATCACCCATGGTCGACTTCGAGGCATCGGCAGAACGTATGAGAGAATTGAACAATATCTTAGATGGAACGACATGAAGGCCGACATTGAGCAATACATTCGTCATTGTGAGAGTTGCCAGAAAAACAAAATAACCCAGAACGAGACGAAAATGCCAACGGAGCTCACGAAAACGCCAGAACACGTATTCAAACGATGTGATATAGACATCGTAGGCCCCCTTACAGCACACTGAGAAAGGTAATAAGTACATACTTACATTTCAAAATGCGTTAACAAAATTTCTAGCAGCTGAGCTGATTGAGCAACAGCATGCGACACAGTGGCAAGAGTATTGATGGAGACAATAATCCTAAGATAAGGCATACTGTCAATATTGCTGTGTGACATGGGCAGTAATTTTATGAGTGAAGCACTGCTATGGATTTGCAGATTACTACGCATAGACGAGGTCCACGCCACCAGTTACCACCCTTAGGCGAACAGCGCATTAGAACGGACTCATCACATGTTGACAGAAACACTTCGTCACTATGTAACTAGTGCGCAGACAGATTGGGATACATGGATTCTGGATACCGTACACGGTATTTGTTTTCAACACCACACCACGTAATACAACAGGTTATACCCCCCATGAGTTGTTTTTCAGATGAGTATGTAACACACCAAGTGTATTGCAAAAGAAACCAGCAGAAGTGATATATAATTACAACTACGTAATTGAGTTAATGGAACGGTTACGTGTGATGCACCAAGCTGCGCAAGAAGCGACTGCACATACAAAAGTAAAGAATAAAGGAAACTACGACAAGACTGAAAATCCAAAAACATCCAACCAGGAGATAGGGTTCTCCTGTTTGACGAATGTGTGAGATGCGGTAGGTCTTAGAAGTTGGATAGTTAATGGAGAAGTCCATATCTAGTTACGGAGGTGCAAGGGCCCAATGTTGTAGTATAAATTAAGAAAAGTAAGAGTATGAAGATGCACGAAACAGATTAAAGGGGTTCTTTTAACATTGCAGGGGCAATGGCGACGAGCAATGAAATGATGTGGATGGTACTGATAATGGGTACTACATCAACGATGGCACAACGTGATCTTCAGTTAATGAAATTCCAATTGTCCCTAGGTTTATATTATGATAATAAGGGAACTGTTAGTCTTTACACTATAACTTGGAGAATAGTGAGTGATTTTAATTTAGGTGATTAAAAACAGAAATTCGAAGACACCAATAACGCGGCCACCAGAGCAGTAGCTCTTTGTCTGCAGAGGCTCACAAAGTTAAATGTATTAGTGCAAGATGCGCACTTGAGTGGCATGTTCACAAAATATAAATTTCGCAAGGCCTTATTAGACAGCTAGCCAGGCATGAACAGAAATGACAAAAAACGAGGTATACTTAATTTTGTTGGTGGAATTAGCAAGATTCTATTTGGAACATTAGACGAGGATGATGTTTCATACTTCAAGTCTAAAATAATGTTCTTGAGGAAGAACAGAAAAAGATGCTAAAATTATCCAAAGAACAAGTCACGATAGTAAGGGCAACCTTGGCCAGTTTTAACCATACTGTCAATTTGATAGCTCGAAACAAAAATACAATTACCACTGGAATGCTATAATTAAATGACCATATTTTAAAGTGTGAAAACAGTATGGACAAGAAAATACAAAAACTTGCTATATAAATCACATTGAATGAGCAGGTCATACAGTTAATATCTATGGTTAACAAATTTGAAAGACAATATGAATTGCTCATTACCGCAGTTGTTAATGCACAAAAAGGCATCCTAGAACCCCATCTGATCAATCTCGTACAAGTTGTGAAATATTTAGAATTGATCAACGATGAAATTAAAGATAAGCAATTTCCAATAGAATTATCGGAGGACAAGGGATACCAAATGATGAAGGTAATTGACCTGGACATCTTTATTTTCTGTAACATTCTGAACTATGTATTAAATATTCCATTAGTTGATACCAATATATTTAACATTTATAAACTCGGACCCTTACCAGTCAAAGTAAATCCCAATAAACATTGTTCACTTATGTAGCTCCTGAGAAGGTGTTCTTGTTAATAGACAATACAAAAAGGCAATATGTTAAGTTAGCAAGTGAACAATTAGTATGTAAAAAGAGAGATCAGATGCACAGTATTTGTAGACAAACTTTTGTACTGTTGTCGACATAGGATCACGGAGTATGTGAAGCAAGAATGCTTCAACCAATCACAAAAAAAAAAAAAAAAAAAAAAAAAAAAAAAAAACCCAACAACAACCAGCCGACTGTATCCAAAAATTTATTGTCGTAAATGAAAGCATATGGACACAAATACATGGAAATGACTGTTTATTCGTAGCACCTAAAGATAAAGATCTTACGGAGCTATGTAATGAAAATAAACCCTCACATGTAGTCATACGAGGGACAGGGAAATTAAAATTCCTAAGTAAATGCAAAAGTTATGGAGCACAAATTTTAATTCAGTCAAAGCACATAATTAGGTCAAATGTCAAAATTAACGATGATGTCCCGAACTTAAATATGGATATAGATTACTTTGTAGTTAACAAAGAAAATATATCAGACGTATGGTACCTTTATACTTGCCAATAGACCCAGTGGTTCGCCAGTTAGATGATTTGACCACGGCCGGACACAAACTTGATGAATTAGAAAATGAAATAATGTACCAACAAAGGACAGCAATCAACACATTTTCCTTTTGTACAATACCTACCTGGCGTTATGTTGGAACAGGTATCACTCTATTAATAGTAATAGTGTGTTTGTGTCCATATTGTCATTGTTGTCTCAATTACTTTAGGTTTTAGTTTAAAAATATGGGTGACGATTGGTGCAGTAAAATATGTGTCAAAAACAAGATTGTGAACCAGTACCCTGATGGACAAGTAGTTTGGTATCACCCCGCTCATACATACAGTGACAAACATGAAGAAATGTCTTTAACCCCGTAACAAGACAATATGTGGCCAGCGACCAGGGCAACATGCAGAGTGTGCAAACTCGTGTGTCGATTAGGTACTCAAAAAGTGAACAAAGGAAACCAATATTGTATATGTCCAAAGCAGACAAATGATAAATGTATAAAAGTGTAAAAATATGTAAAAATGCTAGTATGATGAATTTCCTGTATGTTAGTATTTAGACAATGTTAATAATGGCATGTAAAGGTATTACAAGTAATAAGTAAATTTTATGTGAAAAATTGTACACAAAATTATAGAAATAATATTGGAAAGAGATTAACATTGAATTATATAAATTGATAAAATTCAGCAACCAGTTGTTTGTAATTATTTATTTTAGACAACTGGTTTCGGACGCTTGAGTGCCCTTCTTCTGGTCTCTATACAGACAAACAAGTGGATTGGTATACAGTAAAGGCTATAAAACATACAAAAGTCGGTTACAGAAATTTGAAGCAGTTTGGAACCAAATCGATTGTAATAAAAGATATGTTCATATAATGGGATAAAATTAACACTTACATTTTAGTATTGTTGCTTAATGCTATTAGGAGAATCAACAATGAGTGTAGAGTGAATTATATGTAATGTCAAGTCAAAAGGACAATGTGATATTGTATCAGTAAATACGAGTATACAGCTGTGTTAAATGAATTGTATTATTTATGAAACAGTTAAAGAAATATGTATTGTATCAAAAGAAAAAATTGAAACGTACTATTTCAAAAGATGAAATAAATCAAAACTCACACGGCATGATCCAGGACTGAAAATTTTGAATTCTCTATTAATTGAGAATGCAAAATTTTCTTAACAAAAGGCGGGAGGTGTCGCGAATAAATTATGGGAGTATTAAGTATGTCTCATTACGGATACAAGAGTGCACCATAAAAGAGGAAAATGACAGTAGCAGTCGGGGCTACATGACAGGTGAGGTGTTTATCAAAGGCTAGGAAGCTTTCCTAATCGTCACGGGGAGCTGCTATGTGACTGATACAGAGCATTAAGAGCCAGATCGGACCTCTGTAAATAAGGGTAGTTTCGGGAACATTGTATGTTGCCACAATGGTATAAAATCAGCGTCTCCGCCACTGGGGAGGACTATCTCGGTCCAGAGGGCTATTCTGATGCCGGACCTGCGTTTCTCGAAGCTTACGGTTGCCGTGTAGCACACCTCCCATAGTTATTTGCTGTGATTTGTGAGCTTGTCAGTAAACTTTCCTAACCCCCTGAGTTCTTCCTTTTAAACACCGAGTTCCCTTGTTTGAAAAATACCCAGCTTACAGCTTTGCAGTTCCAGCCTACGAGTTGGACGGACCACCTCACATTCGAGTTTAGTGTCTAGCGCCCACCTCCTGACCCGCTCGCCGGAGACCTCACCACCAAAGACGTGATAATCTAATTTCTTCTGCATTACGTGATTTTCTTAGACTACATTTCATTACTCTCGCTTTGCTCTTGTTAATATGACCTCCCTTCCAGACGCTGTACATTTTGAACAATTGCTCTTCTAGATCCTCTGCTGTTTCTGACAGCATTACTGTTATATACAACAGAAACACGAGATGATCTGTATCTCTTTATAATTCCGAATATATTCTCTGCTTAACATGCACAGTACAATGAAAAATAATATTTCAATTACCAATAACCAAAAACAACACAATTTCTTTGGATAGATTAAAATAATTCCCTAGAAGCAAGTCTTCCTGATAATTATTTCTGACTCTTGTACAAAGTAGAGGTTCCTCGAAGTTCGGTGCCCTCTGCTTCAGGACCTCGGCAGAGTCCAGCAGTCGGTGGCCAGGCGTAGCGGAGATGTGGTTTCGGCGCCGGTCCGGCTACGGCGGTGCTCCTTCGTGGTCCGCGGTGTCAGAAGACGCCGGTCTTAGCCGTGGTGCGGATACTTAAGGCCAGGACGGCTAGTGTCCTTGCGCCGCTATTTGCATGTCGCGACCGCCGATTGGCCACTGAGACAGTCATACTGTCTTCGTGCGAGGTGCGAAGAGGTTCCTCGCGTCTGCGCGGTGAGCGGACCTGAAAACTTGGGGCGGTGTAGTGCCACCTGCCGGAAGGAGCCGGGACTCGGTCGTGGCGCGCGGTTCGAACCGTCCGCCACTGCCGACTTATCGGTGCGCGGCATGTGCGTCTGTTGAGCTGGCGCGCGCAGGGCTGCACTGCGGCGCCACGTCGTGGTTCTGTGGGGCGCGCCACGGCAATTACATTGTCATCTGCAAACCACAAAGTTCTAATTTCTTTTTTCTGACCTTTAATTCCTTCTCCAAATTTCTCCTTCACCACTTTCTCAAGATACAGATCGAATAACATTGGGAAAAGGCTACAACCGTGTCTTACTTCCTTCCAAACCACTGTGTCCCTTTCATGCCATTCAACATTTACAACTGCTGACTGGTTTTTGTACAAGTTGTATATGAATTTTCATTCCCTATATTTTACCCCACTATCTTCAGAATTTCAAAGAGTGTATTCCAGTCAACATTGTCAGAACATTCTCCAAATCTACAAAACCACACATTTGTCTTTCCTTAACATATCTTGTAGAATTACTCATAACGGAATATTGCCTCCTGTGGTCCTACATTTCTTCTGAATCCAAACTGATCTTCCGCAAGGTCGGTTTCTACTAGTCTTTCCATTTTTCTGTAAATAATTTGTGTTAGAATTTTGCAGTCATAATAATAAATAGATAGGGAACAACTCGCCATAAAGATGAATGTTGAGACACTGACAGACACAAATAAGACACACAAATACACACACACAATTCTAAATTTTCATCCACGGCCTTCCTCAGAAGGAGATCACCCATCCACACGATCACTCAGGCAAACTCACCCACACACATCAGCCATCTCTGGCCTCCCAACACTGATTACACTGCAAGCGGAGGGGATGGGAGGGGGAAGGAGCGGAGGAGAGGGGAAGTGGAGAGGGAAGATAGGGTGGGGGTACAACAAGCAGAGGCGATGTCAGGCACAAAATGAGATGCAGTATGAAAAAGGTGTGTGTGTGTGTGTGTGTGTGTGTGTGTGTGTGTGTGTGTGTGTGTGTGTGTGTCCTCTGCTTGTTGTATCCCCACCCTTCCCTCTCCACTTCCACCCTCCTCCACTGCTTCCCCCTCCCATCCCTTCCACATGCAGTGTATTCAGACTGTGATGGCCGCCAAAGATGACTGACGTGTGGATGAGTGTGCCTGAGTGAGTGTGTGGACGAGTGTTCTCTTTCTGAGGAAGGCCGCGGCCAAAAATTTAGAATTGTATGTGTCTTATTTGTGTCTGTCGGCAGCTCAAGATTCGTCTATACGGTGAGTTGTTCCCTAGCTACATATTATTGTTAACACTCCTTACTGGACCATGCTTTGTTGTAATTTTGCAGTCATGACTTATTAAACTGATAGAGTGGTGTGTACTTCCTTTCTTTGAAATTTGATTTATTATATTTTCTTGAAGTACAAGGGCATATCCCCTGTCTCATACATTTTGCACACGAGGTGCAACAGTTTCTTCATGACTGGCTCTTCCAATGATGTCAGCATTTCAGAGGGAATATCATCTATTCCAGGGGCCTTGTTTCTACTCAAATCTTTCAGTGCTCTGTCAAATTCATTTTGCAGTATCGTATCTCCCATATCGTCTTCATCTTATTCCTCTTCCGTTTCTACAATAATGCCTTCATCTCCCATGTAAAGACCGTCAGTGTATTGGTTCACCTTCTGATCTGTTGATATTCATCAGCTTTCTTTCTTGTCTCCAAACATTTTTTGTTTTCCTGTAAGCAGTGTGTATCAAATTTATTTTGTATTTATAACCCTGCATGCACCTGACCAGAAATCCTGTTCATCCTAACTTCACTAATCCCCACCATATCTAATTTCAACCTATACATTTATCTTTACAAATTTTTTCACTTACCTACTCCTTTAAGGGTTTTAACATTCCATATCCCAATTCATAAAATGCTTGTTATGTTTTTCTTGATGAGGAAATCTTCCTAAGTAGTTCCCAACCGGAGATTGGAATGGGGGGCCTATTTTACCTCCGGAGTATTTTAACCAAGAGGATGCCATCAACAAAGGAGCTGCATGTCTTGAGGAAAATTAATGACAGTAGTTTTCCATTGTTTCAGTTGTTCACAGTAACTGCATGGCAAAGCCACATTAGCTGATGTTACAAGGCCAGCTCAATCAATCATCCTGACTGTTGCCCCTGTAACTACTGAAAATAATGATGCTCCTCTTCAGGAACCAAATGTTTGTCTGGCCTCTCCACAAATACCCCTCTGCTGTGGCTGCATCCACGGTATGGCTATCTGTATCATTGAGGCACGCAAGCCATCCCACCTTGGCAATGTCTGTGCTCCATGGGGGTCTCCCATTCTTGACATTGTATTTCTGTGAGATGTTGAAGACAGGATAGTGATGATGATCATCATCATTTTCCAACTCCAGTTTCTCGGGTGTGGTGTACAAGCGCTCGTCATCTCCTCCTGTCTTCACACATTTTCTGTTCCAGAACGTCTTCCCATTTGAGGTTGAAATACTTTTTAGCAGGTCTTTTACTATTCATTCTCATTAAGTGCCTATACCACTGAAGTCTACGTTTCCTTATTATGCTGGTGACAAGGAACCTTGATACCAGCTTCTTTTCTGTTCACCTCATTCCTAATTTTATCCTGTCTGGTTGTTTGATTCATAGTTCTAATCAATCTCATTTCCCTTGCCTGAATTATACTGAGGTCTCTGTTTAATAGGGTACATGTTTCTAAGCCGTATGTAAGGATTGGAATGAAATAGGTATGGTACATGGTTGCTTTTGCTTTTTGTGGCATTTTAGTCATCCCAGAGAGGATTCCTCATTCGACTGTAAAACCTGGATGCTTTCTGTGTTCTGCTGAGTACTTCTTGCTTAATGATGTTGTCTTTAGAGATCATGCTTCCGAGGTATTTGAATTGAGAAACAGATTCTACTTTGGCCCCATCTAGAAATATATTTGATGTTGTTCCTTGCCTATGGATGGTCATTTCTACTGTCTTTGTTTTACTTATCTTTAGTCCGATATTTTTGAATGTGTTGTTCCAATCATTCAGTTTCCTCTGTGCTTCAGCTTCTGTCTCTCCCCATACCATCAAATCATCGGCAAAAACAAGGGGATTGAGTTCGCTGTCTATTTTCTTGATAGATTTTGTAATTTTGTCCATTACTATTACAAATAGGAGTGGTGATAGGGCATTTCCTTGCTGGACACC
The DNA here is from genome assembly GCA_026315105.1 of Locusta migratoria. Lineage (NCBI taxonomy): Eukaryota > Metazoa > Arthropoda > Insecta > Orthoptera > Acrididae > Locusta > Locusta migratoria. The sequence goes on along the minus strand of CM048754.1, from coordinate 26,188,156 downwards.
TCTCTCTGTTTCGAACCATTCTGATTGTCCATTGCTTATCTGGACACAGTTATACCACTTTTGGTATAGCATTTTGACTTTATTAATCAGATACTTTGGCACCTTCAGGTTTTCCAGACATTCCCATATCTTGCTTCGAGGAACACTGTCATATGGTTTTTCAATGTCTTCAAATATAATAACAAGATTTCTTCCATATTCCAGCACTTTTCTGTCAGCATTCTTATTGCAAAAATAAGATCCACAGTACCTCGGTCTTTCATGAATCCATGTTGTTCTTCCTCAAGCAAGGGTTCAACTACCTTTTTAAGTCTTCCTTCTTTGATCTTTTCTAACAGCTTCAGTGTGTGGGACAGCAGCGTGATGCCTCTGTAGTTTCCACATTTTGTCGATTGCCCTTTTAAAACAGAGGGATGATGACTCTGTTGATTTGATTTGATTTTTTCAGGGAAGCCAAAACAGTCTTGGTCCAACCCGCCACTGCCCGCACCGAAACTAAGTTTATTCTGCGGTATCGCTCCCTGTATGTCTAGTAAAGCCAACCAATGCCCTTGAACAGTGCAAGGAGTCCCTTTACCAGTTCTTTATTAGACACAATTTCTTCGGGTCTGGTTGTCCCAAATGTTCTGTGCCTTTTACTCTCCAATGCAATGCATTCGAAGATTAGATGTGATTCAGTTTCATCACCGTCATCACAGATCCTACATTTCGGGTCCTCTTCTGTTATTCCCATTGTATGTAGGTGTTTTTTGAAATTCCCATGGCCTGTCAACAATCCAGCCATGAGTCTAATCTCTCTCCTGTTCAGGCCCAGGATTGCAGAGCTTCTTTTAAAACATGGCTTTGGCATCATTATCTTACCATGTTTTTGTTGATGGTCTTTGGTCCAATTTCTACGTGCTGTCTTCTGAGCCAGTTACGTAGCTTCAATTTGATCATTGCCTTGGTGATTGTCAGGACAGGTTCCAGTCCAATAAATGGTGTCTCTGCCCCCATCCTGGCTAATCTGTCGGCATGTTCGTTGCCACTGATCCCCGAGTGACCAGGGACCCACAATAGGTTTACTCTATTCCTTTCCCCTAGCTCCACCAGAACCCTGTGACATTCTGCAACAATTTTAGACCTTGTTGCAGGAGCTGCCAGTGATCTCAGGGCTGCCTGGCTGTCTGAATAGATATGGATGCTACAATCTTTGTAGCACCTACGCAAATTCTCCTCCACATACGCCCTGATGACTCTGTTAGTCCAGTCTTCTGGGATTTTGTTTTCTTCCCAAATCACTGATAACACTCTGTGCAGCCAATTTAAGCCGGTTGTTCCTGCTGCCTTTATCACACCTGAGCTGAGCTCATCAAAGCCTGTTGACTTTCCATTCCGCACGCTCTTTAATGCCGTTTCTACCTCACGCTGTGTTAATGGGTGTCCATCGGTTTGGGCTTCATTAATAACTCTACAGACATTGATGGTGGTGTTGTCCTATCTCCATTCATCAGCATGCTGAAGTGCTTCTTCATTTCATCCCTGATCCCTTCCTCTGTTTGTATTAAGTTACCATCATCTGTTTCCAGTACAAGGATATTTACATATTCATTTCTTTTGCTCTTTAGTACTTTGTATAGTAATTTTCTACTGCCCTGACAGTCTTCCTCTATCCTTATGGTAAAGTCCTGCCAGCACTTTTTCTTTTCTTCCTGGATAATTCTTTTTACAGCTACTTTCTGTCTGCAGTATTCCTCAATTGTTACCTCATTTCATCTGGCATCTGTTTTCTGTTTTTCATGGTCTAATTTTCTTTTCAATATGTTCCTATCCTTTACTGCTGTCTTCAGCCGATCATTCCACAAGGTATTTCCTTCTGTTTTGGTGTGGCACTTGTTTTTCCACAGATGTCCATGGCTTCTTTAACTAGGGTTTCTTTCAATAAAGACCATTCTTCTTCTGCACCACCTTTCCCATTTTTTGGTAGTTTGGTTGCTATTTGTGCTTCATAGTTTCTTTTCTGTGTCCTTCAACAGCCAAGTCCTAATTTTTGGCATTCTCTTTTGTTTAAATTTGGACACATGAACATATTTTAGGGCAGCAAATAATAGCCAGTGGTTGCTGTCTAGGCACTCACTGGGTATTACTCTAACATCTATAACATACTGACCAGCTTTTCTGTCAGTAATGATAAAAGTCTATCACAGTCTTGAGCTTTGCCACCCTAGCTGTAGCTTGTTATTTTATGACTATCCCTCTTCTGATACCATGTGTTCTGTATGGTTAAGTTGTTTTGCACACACAAATCAATTAAGTTATCTCTTTACAGATTTCTGTTCCCATAACCATGAGGACCAATAATGTTTTTGCATAGTGATGATGGCCTTTTTTAACCCTACCTGTTTTCAGAGGGAAGTTGGTAATACGTTCTGGCCAAATAGACACTGCCCACTGTTTCTTGCATCATCACCCCATCGTTAACTCACGATGTAGGTTGGCAGGGATGAAACACTTCCTTTCCTGTTCATAATGATGTACAGGAAGTTTGATGGGAGTCTGATACATAGTGTTTGACGTACACCTCACCAGTGTGACATAGACAAGGAGGGTTATGCCATCTCAGATGTGGACTCCTTGTAAGAACTGCTGGAACATGATAAGTGTTTTTCCAAGCATAATGGCTATATTAAGAAAGCAGATTTGACATGCTTTGGAGTTTGGGTATTCAGTAAAACCCGTAAAAGACAAATGTAAAAAATCCACTTTCTTGCCATTGCTGGAAGTATATCTTCAAAGATAGAAAGTATTCTAGAAAGGTGTAATGTTAGTAGTGTATTTTGTATGCCAGTCACAATTAGAACTGCCCTACATTTTCTTGAAGAGGATCTAGGGCTGTGGAAGTCTGGTGTACATAAAATACCTTGCCATTGTGGGAACATTATTATAAATGCTGCATTATTTACCATTCGAACAGTATCTGAAGTAAGTGAAACATAGTTTTCTTTGCTTATTTTCATTCGTTTCTGATGTATGGTGTTATTTTTTGGATAACTTCTCTGATTCAAAAATGGTGTTTATAACATGAAAACAGGCGGTTCGAGTCAAATCTGGTGTAAGCTCTTGGCAGCCTGGAAATGCTGACATTGGCCTATTGATACATATTTTCTTTAATGTCATTTGTTGTTAACAATAACAGCTCATTTCCAAGAATTATCAGCTTTCACTCAGTTAATACTAGTCAGAAATAGAATCTGGATTTGTATTGCACCTCCACGACTCTCGTGCAGAAAGATGGTCAGTATTATGCCACACCCATTTTCAATAAGCTTCCACTAGAACTCAAAAAGCTTAGTAGTGATCCACACACTTCCAAGTCTAACTGAAGATAGAGCATCGCTGGAGGATATGTCAAACTGACAGATTAGCAGTAAAGAATTAATACTTGATAAACGTAATATATATACCATCTAAAGAACATATATATTGCAGTCATTGTAATAAGTTATACCTCCACAATGCCATATAGAAATAGCCTGATGATGGCCACAGTGCCGAAATAGGCCTATTGCGATAATAATAAACAGTTTTTAACATCTATAAAGTGAAGCAGCATTTTGGCATTACTTAGATTAACAATATGTCTTTAAAAGACATACACAATGCTGCAGGCCCAAATGAAATGAAATCTAACTGAAGAGTTGCCTCATGGCTCACTGCTTTTATTGTATTGAGAAATACTTGAAAAATTAAGTTAATTTCTGTGTTACGTTGTTCATTGTTTTTTGTTATACTTAGATCTGTCATGAACATAGGATTTATGTATATTTCATTTTATCTGTGCTACTATGTAAAATGTAGGTAAAATATAACCCCCCCATTTGGATCTCTGAGAGGGGACTACTCGGGAGGCATTCTACGGATTGGAGCGTGAAATGTTCTGACTCTGGTAGGTAAGTTAGAAAATTAGAAAAGAGAAATGGATAGATTAAATTTAAATATGGTGGGGATTATTGAAGTTTGGGGGCAGGATGAACAGGATTCTGGTCAGGTGAGTAAAGGGTTATAAATACAAAATCAGTTGGTGGTAATGCAGGAATAGTCTGATAATGAATAAGAAAATAGGAATGCAGGTGAGTTACTATGAACAGCATAGTGAACACATTATTGTAGCAAAGATAGACACGAAGCCAACACTGACCACAGTAGTACAAGTTTATATGCCAACTAGCTCTGCCGATAATAAGGAGATCGAAGAAATTTATGAGAAGATAGAAAAAATTATTCAGACCATTAAAAGACAAGAAAATTTAATTGTGTTGGGGGACTGGAACTCAGTAGTAAGAAATTGAAGAGAAGGAAATGTTGTAGGTAAACATGGACTGGGGAAAAAGAAAGTAAGTTAAGATTGCCTTGTAGAATTTTGTGGAGAGCAAATTTAATCGTCACAAACACCCTGTTTAATACACGGAAGAGACCAGGAGACACTGGGAGGTACCAGATAGACTTTGTAATGGTAAGGCAAAGGTTTAGAAACCAGGTTTTAAACTGTAAGACATATCCTGGGGCAGATATAGATTCTGACCATAACTTATTGCTTATGAACTGTAGATTAAAATGTAAGAGACTGCAAAAAGGTAGAAAATTAAGGAGATGGAATCTGGACAAATTGAAGGAACCAGAGGTGGTTGACAGTTTCAGAGAAAGCATTAGGCAAGGATTGGCTGAAACGCGGGAAAGTAATACAGTAGAAGAAGAATGGGTAGCTCTGAGAGATAGGGTAGTGAAGGCAGCAGAGGACCATATAGGCAGAAGGACAAGGCCTAATAGATATCCCTGGATAACACAGGATATACTGAACTTAATTGATGAGAGGAGAAAATATAAAAATGCTGCAAGTGAAGCAGGAAAAAGGGAGTACAAACGTCTGAAAAAATGAGATTGACAGAAAGTGCAGACTGGCTAAGCAGGAGTGGCTAGAGGACAAATACAGAACCATAGAAGAATGCATAACTAGGGGAAAGATAGATACTGCCTACAGAAAAATAAAAAGAGATATTTGGAGACAAGAAAATCAGCTGTATGAATATCAAGAACTCAGACAGAAAACCAGTATTAAGCAAAGAGGGAAAAGCTAAACTGTGGAAGGAATATATAGAGGTCCTATACAAAGGAAATAAACTTGAAGGCAGTATTCTAGAAAGAGAAGACCATGTGGAGAAAGATGAGATAGGAGATATGATACTGCGAGAAGAATTTGACAGAGCGCTGAAGGACTTGAGTCGAAACAAGGCCCCTGGAGTAGATGATGTTCTGTATGAACTGCTGATATTGTTAGGAGAGCCAGACGTAAACAAATTGTTCCACCTGGTATGCAAGGGGAAATACCCTCAGACTTCAAGAATACAGTGATTCTAATTACTAAGAATGCACACGCAAACAACTGTGAAAATTACAGAACTATCAGTTTAATAAGTCATGGTTGCAAAATAGTAACACGAATTATTTACAGATGAATGGAAAAACTGGTGGAATCTTACCTTGGGGAAGATCGGTTTGGATTTAAGAGCAATGTAGGAACATGTGAGGCAACACTCACATTACATCTTTTCTTAGAAGGTAGATTAAGAAAAGGGAAACCTAAATTTTTAACATTTGTGGATCTGGAGAAAGCTTTTGACAATGTTGACTGGAAAACACTTTTTCAGATTTTGAAGGTAGCGGGGTAAAATACAGGGAGTGAAGAGTTATAATCAAATTGTACAAACACCAGACAGCAATTATTAGATTTGAAGGTCATGAAAGGGTCGCAGTGGTTGGGAAGGGAGTAAGACAGGGTTGTAGCCTTTCCATAATGTTGTTCAATCTGTACATTGAGCAAGCTGTGAAGAAATGCAATGAGAAATTTGGAGAGGAAATTAAAGTCATTGTGGTTTGCTGATGACAGTAATTCTGTCAGAGGCAGCAAAGGACCTGGAAGAGTGATTAAACGGAATGTACAGTGTCTTGAAAGGAAGGTATAGATGAACATTAATGAGAGTAAAACAAAGATAATGGAATGCAGTGCCAGAAAATCAGGTGATGGTGAAGGAATTAAATTAGGTAATGAGACTATAAAAGTAGTAGATGAGATTTGTTATTTGGTTAGCAAGATAACTTCTGATGCCCGAAGTAAAGAAGGTATACAATGCAGAATGGCTATGGGAAGAAAAGCAAAATTTGTTGACATCCAATATTAATTTAAATGTTAAGAGGTCCTTTCTGAAAGCATTTGTCTGGTGTGTAGCACTGTTTGGAAGAGAAATGTGCACAATAAGAAGTTCAGACAAAAAGATGATAGAAACTTTCGAAATGTGGTGCTACAGACGATGAAAATTAGATGGGTAGATCACGTAACTAATGAGGTGGTGCTCAACAGAATTGGGGAGAAAAGGAATTTCTGGCATATTCTGACTAAGAGAAGGGATAGGTTGATGGGACACATTCTGAGACATCAAGGAATTGTCAACTTAGATTTGGAAGGAAGTTTGTGGGGTAAAAATCATAGAGGAAGACCGAGGGACAAATAGAGTAAGCAGATCGAAAAGGATGTAGGTTGCCATATGTATTCTCAGATGAAGAGACTTGCACAGGGCAGGGTAGTGTGGAGAGCTGCATTAAACTGGTCTGCGAATCGAAGTCCACAACAACAACAACAACTATGTTGTTACAATTTTATGTAAAGACTCATTATAAGAGCACGGAGATTCACTGCTCAGATTGGTCCTACAGTACACGATAAACATACACTGTCATTTGTGGTAAGTGCAGCAACGAGAAGGAATTATCTGAATAGTGTCACACTTGATGAAAGTGGTAGCAGGTGTGGAAGCAATAAGTGATACATTTTGCAGCAATATGGGGTCCACATAGGCTGAGCAGAGCCCTTTTCCTGTCAGTCTGACAGGGCCGTGTCACACCTAGTGTAGTCGCCACAGAGCTGTCACACGATAAATGGCATATCGGGCAGGCCTAACACACGCAGCTGGCACAAAGAACTGTTTTTTAGAACCGAGAAGAAATGCAGAAGATAAAGACAACGCACTCGAAACGTGGGAAAGGTGCCAGTTCGCTAGTCTCATCTCGGCCTACAGAAATTTTCCACCGGCGACTGAGGAGCGTTGTCATGAAAATGGCGATCAGCTATTGGATGACATTGCAAACCGTCCCACCAATCAGAGAGCCAAAGACATGCAAAATTTGAGAAGAAGCTGTAGCTGGAGAGGGAAAGGGACTCGGTGAGAAACCGCCGAAGAGGAGACTTGGTCCGTCACCGGAGAAGCGAGTAGACATTGGACTCTGACACCTCTGGTTAGGGGCCATGCCGCACATGCGCAGAGCAGGGCAGCCACGTGCTTTGCTGCAGCGACCGCCGCCAATGCTGACGCACCGGCACACTGCACTGTGCCGATTCATCGCCTGACACCCACATCGGGTTAATGATGGTAAGATAGGAAATTACCTTCCCCTTTCCTGTTCGTATCTGAGTTGTGTCCATGCCCAGTCAAATCGGCCCTGAGAGGTTATTGTTTTCAAATCTTTTAATAAATAAAACTAAATTACATTTGGGAATCATCTGTGTAAACTGTTATGTTTTCAAATCAATCTCTTGAATCAAATGTCCTTACCAGCCTAATTCCATAATTAATCGCTATATTTTATTTAATTTTACTACAGTGTGGGAGTGATTCAGGGAGAGGTTGGATTTACCACAGTATTCTTTGCATAGTCGTAATTATTAAGGCAGTATTACTCGATACACCTGAGGCGTACAGCTATGCTGCAGAGCCAAAAGCGTGATTATCTGGAGCTAAATACTGCTTCATGTAGAGCTATTAACGCGATGCATGGCAGATATTCCTCGGCGCGCATGAAGCATGAAGAAACCTGAGCTCTTGTAATTGTTCATTCTTACCACACAAGAACCCGAGGGAAACTGTGATTTCCTGGAACATCATTCATTTAAATTATTTTTGTGAGCTCAAGGTTCCTATTTAATGTGTTGGTGTCATTTTTTTTGTTAACTATTTATTTTTCTCTTATGTAATTAGCACAGAATTGAGTCACTACTGCTTACAATTACAGACTCAACATTTTCATTTTATATTAAAGATTAAAGTTTGTGTAACTAAAGGCCAAACTACTTAGGTTATCAGTCCCTAGACTTAAACACTACTTACATTAACTTATTACAATGACAACATGCACACAAATGGCCGAGAGAGGAATCTTAACTTCTGGCAGGAGTGGCTATGCAACTTGTGACACGGAGCCTCAGACTATATGGAAATTTTATTATGACACTTGGATGCAAGAGTATATGTTTATCTAATTTTACATTTATACTGGATTTTAACATAGAACACATTTTTTGGAGTTGTGACAGTAAATCTTCAGATTAGGGCAAGACAACGACGACAAAAACCAAATGTCCGGTTCGACTGTGGTAAGAAAGAAGAAAGGCAGGATAATACACTCAAAGCTAATGAAAGAATTTTGGAACTTTGTGAGCAAAGATGTGACCTCTTTTGAATAGCTGCTGTCTGTAAATTTGTATGCATATTACTGAGGAACAAACGATTGCTTACGTAACTTATTATGATAGAGGGCTCCTGTGGCTTATTCGAAAAACTTTCTTCCCTGTACACCTGAATTATGACTCGACAGCTCTCTAATCCATTTCATTTGTAAAGAATGAAGCAACGAATATAAAAACGAAATTTTAGAAGATTCTACAGGTAATTGTAGTAGTTATTTATGATAAACCGATTATCTTAAACATTTTTTTTTATTGATGCACTTAGTTATAGTCATTGGTTGGTATTGTATGCGTGTATTAACTAAGGTGAACAACTGTACCAAGTTTTTCAGGATAGTCACGATTTTTGTGTGTCTGTCCCGAATTTTTTCAATGGTAATTTGGTACACCTATTTGTCTCGGATTTAACAATTATATTCTGATTTAGAATTTTTATCTCACCTGTATTGGTCTATTTTATTATTAGTTTTAATTATGATGGGAAACTGTTTGACAAAAGGTTCATTAGACTTAAGGTACTCTCACAAACTTTCAAATCCGTTTCCACTGAGCATACACGCACAAACTATAACAGTGAGAAAATCAGTGAATGGACTGCTAACACCACTTTTCCAGGTCAAAGATGGATTGATATTATTTCTCATTTCAGACAGAATAATGTGCCATTCTCAAATGTGCTTAAGCTAGTGCAGTTTCTCTTCTGCCTTTCTGGAAATCATGCTGTTACTAAAAATGTTCAAATGCTTATTAAGCTTTTGGGACTTAACTGAGGGGTCATCAGTCCATAAACTTACAGACTACTTATAAACTAACATATACTAAAGACAGCACAAACATCCATGCCTGATGGAGGATTCGAACCCCCGACAGAGATGAAAAAGTCTGCATATTCATATTTGCCGTGAAATTATTATCAACTTATAGAAACACTACATCAGACATTCCAATACCAGATATTTCAACAATGAATTTCTATTTCTTCAGCCAGAGGGGACTACAGAAATACAAAAAAAAATATTATACCAGATGTTAGGAAGGCCTTTCTTAAAAATTTGGAAAAAATATTTACCAGTTTCCTATAAAGCCATAAATAAGATAAACAAAGAATAGTTTTAGTGTCACTGTAATATTAAAAAACACATAATACATTGTTACATTCCTATTTTTCCAGTTTTATGTTATGTTGGTTTTAGGTACAAGTCCATTGTTTTTAAGCTCATATTGGTAAATTTTCTTGAATATTTTTCTTATTTTAGCTTAAATTTCCCGCATTTAGTGCATATTTGAACACACATATTTCACTTGGCAAAACCAATTGGTAAACTATCCGAGCGGTAGTACTGTCATGATTAAATGCAGAAGAAAGATAAACGGAGGTGATACGAAATTAATCTACCAGGTATTCTGAAAAGTACACCTTAACACATTCTATGCCATTTAAAAATCATTTTACATTGGAAGGATCGAGAAGCCAAATTACTTATTGAGAATAATTTTAACAAAAATGATCCCCACCAATCAGATGATTTTAAGTACATTATATAAAGCCTCAGGAAGCTACTATGTTTTAGTAACGACTGTGAACATTCGTTCATCAAAGGACAGGTTACTCTGTTACTTCAAAATTTGGTATGTTCTTAATGTTTTTCCTTTAACTTTTTGATATCATACTTTGTAAATAGTAGCTTATATTCAGTTGTAACATTTAACAGATCTGAAGATGGGCAGCTGTCCTGAAACTGGTCATGTTTTAGAAAATAAAAGCGATCTGGAGACGGATATTCAAGAATTTTATTCACATAACGATCGCAGAAACTCCATGGAGACCAATAAGTCTTGCTTTGATAAACAACTTTCTTGTCTCAAGACGCCAACTCTAGCGTAAATAAATACCTTCGCAAGTACTTGCAGCAAGTTCGTGAAATTAGCTTACTGAAACGACTTGCAGAAGTAAACTTGCGCAAGTTTTCATATTGATGTAAACACCTCAGTAAGTACTTGCAGAAGTTACTTAGTAGACACGCGCCTAGTTTTCTTCCGCAAGTCGCTTAGGCAAGCACCTTGCTACAAGTTAGGGATGGGTCGAAAATCGCGTATCTGTTAAAAGTCACAGTGATTTGGAAGTAGCAGTATTCACAGTCGCAACTTTACGGATTCTGACTGCGATTTCAGTCGCAGTTTAGAAGCGCAGTAGCACTAAAAGTAGCAAGTCGCAACTAAGAGTAGCAAGAAGCAGTTTGCACTCTGCCATCTGTTGGTCGAAATTTGTACTAATATCTTTGCATTGGGCAGGCTATAGAGTCTACCTGCGATTTCAGTGACAAATCGCGTTTAAGAGTCACAAGTAGCAACTAAGAGGCGCAGTTTAGACATTGCCGGCTGCCATCTGTTGGCCGAAATTGGTACTTCTAGCTTCCCGCTGTCTGCGTCGTGTATGTGTGGCTTTTTGTGTATGTGTTGGTCGAACGCCATCGGCTCAAACCAGTGAGCTCGAACGTCCTCACTGATCCAAACTGCGATTTCAGTGAAAAGTCGCGATTAAGAGTCGCAAGTAGCAATTAAGTATAGCATTTAATATTCCGCCTTATGCTACTTGTTGACCAACTGTCGTACTTTCACTCGTGTGTTGTTTAGGGATGTTGTCGAATTAATGAGCAAGAAGATAATTTTCTTTGTGAAAATGTTTACACTTTGTGGCACTATTTTACCTGGCGGCAGCATTTACATGTTGTGAAGCAAAGCCTGGCATGTATGTGTTTAGGTTATAGTTGGTAAAGACAACAAATGTGAATGCCAAATAAATATTGTCTTACGTACTTGATCCCTGTTTAAAATAATTTTTCGTCATAGAACCTACAACTATTATGAGAATTCAGAATACTTATGTTACATTGCAAATCTGGTTTCGACGAATATTTTTGCTTGCGTTATACATCGTACATAAAATAAATATTCCAAGGGGGTGGTATCAAGTGGTCAACTAAATACAGGTAATTTTACGAAATGTTTAACAGTAGGCCAACTCCATTTTCAATGTGGACTGTGTTAAGTACTGCTATATAGGAGTAAACTTGTACCTTCGAGGATTCTATAAAAATATTACACTTGAAAATAAACAAGTTTTCGCGTAATGGAAAGTTCTCTTTTATCAGATTTGTTTTAGGTTTAGGATTATTGTTTTCCGTCCTTTTCTTTTTCGTACATTCCGTCCTGTGATGACATGAGTGAAAGCAGATGGGTGGTATCGGATCCTTCAGTATTATTAACACTTTTGTTTACTGCAGTGGTGGCATAGTGTGCTTATGTTGGCAACGACCGATGAATGATCGTAGAAATTTAAATCATACAGAATGATTGAAATAATATTTTGTTTATCATACAATAAATAATTAATGTTATTCTTTATCTGTGGTTGTAAGATTTCTTGTGTGTAACCCTGTACAGTCAGTAAGTTAAAAATTCTTATAAAATGAAGCTTTAGTTGCCAACATGAGCACACTAGGTCGGCACGTCGATTAGTGAAATATAACGCAAGCTCTTATCTATAGCTATTTGGCAGAATATGTAGTGATACCGAAAGGTTTTAAAGAGAAAAGGGAATTTTCAGAAGTCACTCACGTTGTATTTCACATTTACTTATCTCTTTCAAATTGGTAAGTGACTTATATCACACAATGTTAAAAAAATCTATTCATTCATTCTACAGGCAAGAACATAGCACTTTCGTTGCACTGTTATAGTTGCTGTGTGCCTAATCTACCAAATGTTTCTGTTAAGGTAGACTATAGGCCTACTTGCCGATTTCGGTTACACATTACTTGCGAATAACCTCACTTTTAACTATACATTACACACCAAACACTGAAATAGCTTTTATAAGACTAATTGACATTTGTCGATGTGTAAATAATCCCAACATTACACGTAAATTGAGCATCAATATTCTTTTTTTTTTTTTTTTTTTTTTGTATATATTTACACGTAGGAAGAGGATCTGTTATGGATGATATATATATATATTGCATTTGCCACACACATCGCATAAGTCACGGAAGTGGCAGATATCACGGAAGTAGCAGAAATCGCAGAAGTAGCAATATCAGTAGCAGAAATCGCAGAAGTAGCAATATCAGTAGCAGAAATCGCAGAAGTAGCAATGTAGCAATATCAGTAGCAGAAATCGCAGAAGTAGCATTCAGAGTCACCGAAATCGCAGTTTGAGCGCGGAGGGATACATGTCGAGGATTTGTACAGTGCGATTGTAAACAGTGACAAATCGCAACTAAGAATCACAGATATATAAAAGTAGCAGTCACAGAAATCACTGATATCGAAAAATCGCAGTTTAGCCCATCCCTACTACAAGTACTTGCAGAAGTGTTTCCACCGGGGTCACGTTGTGAGATAAGCAATTGCAAGTTTACAATGTCACACACAAAAATAAGAGCTGCCTGTACCATCGTTCAATTTATTATTTTTAAGGAAAAAATGCGACGTACGAAAGTACAAGAGAAAAAGAAGTGTTTGGTCGAAAAAATGGGTACAGAGACGTACATTTTTAAGTTTTCTAGAAGGTTATTGAATGATCTAAAATCAGAGGAAACTTAAATTTCATTGACTCATAATACTCCACTTGCTAGTATAAATGTAATATGCACTTTCTTCACTTTTTAGTTTCGTTTAATTCTCGTCCATATTACGCGTGTAACTTATGAATTTTTTTTTTTTTTTTTTTCGTGTTTCAGCATCTGTTGTTCATATATCGCCGCAATATTTTCGGAAATGATCTCTTTTCTTATTGATCATCGTGTTTTGTACCCCACAATTCTGGGAAGCACTCAAATTTCTCTATCAACAGCTGCATTTTCTCGCAATTCCACACTATTATTACTCATATTTTCGTTTCGTAAACGCAGCACAAAACTTAGGCAAGTCGACTAAATACTTTCAATAACCGGCAAGTTCGGCACGTCGCACGAGACTGTATGCACTATGCACTGACTTGCGAAAGCTATTTCTGCAAGTTGTTGAAACCTGAGGAAGTCGAATTACTGTGGGTGTTTCCACGTTAAAAAAAACTTGCAGAAGTAGCTTCTGCAAGCGACTTCAGGAAGTTTACTTGCTATTGGGCACGCGCATGAAGAGACGATAGTGAGTGCTTGAAGGAAACAATTTATTCGTCACTACAAACGTGACACGGGCATGGAACCGGAAAACAAAGGCAATAGAAAAGTGCACAGAAGAATCGCTTGCGAAATTCGCGTCATACAATTGCAGATTTTTTTATGTCAACTGATTCGATCTATCGATGTTTCTTTTCCGATGCATTCATCGACTTCAAATTATCGCTGTAATTTTATCGATAGTATTGTGCTGTTTGTTGTTATTGTCTAACAATGCTGTACATGAAGTTCAAATATAGATTTTTACGTAATATGGAAGTGACAGTCTTGTCATAATATTTTATGAGGTAAACATGATGGCAATTACGTCTTTTCTGGTATATTTTCTTACTTATAGTAATCACATTTGGATGTATTGTTTGTGGTATGTTTTCATGATTGGTTATGTGAAAGTTTATCTTGAAGTTTCCTAACATCCTCCTTCGTTCCTTGATGCTGTACTCCTATTAATATTCTTCTTCCCCGAATTGCCATTGTGGTGGTGCTAATAATGCTGTGATAGAACTACGCTATGAAAGTGTCACCGAATCAGACAACTTAGCCGTGGTTTTCATACTTGTTGATGTTTTAACAGCAATATCGAAACCATTGGTCTCAGTAGAGATCACTGATTGGGCCACTACATTTGCCGCAGAAATATTGTTTAAACTTACTTGAGTACCTATGAAGTCGTGCACACAGTGACATTTCCACCAAACATTTTCATTTGTAATGAAACTTCGACTGTATCAAATCTCTTCCGCCTGTCGCATCGTTATACCTCACAACCATCCACAGAAAAATAAAATTAAGATACAATGACATCTCAAATGTGTGAATGATGGAGCAGAATATCGGCATGTAGGCTATTGTGTCAATCTCTAAATACTGTACTTGCTGGTTTCCATTCTGAGTTTCACACACACCTATCTTCACTTAGCTATACGTAAATATTTTGGATTATAAATAACAGTATCCAAGTAGGCTAATTATATTCGCTGATGATTTGTACAGACATTAGGAGAAACACACACAGCTGCCAGGATATTTAGTTTACCGGCCCTAATAGCTGTGAGGCCTAGTGTTTTTAGAGGAAGAATAACTGTGTTTGTACGTTATATGTGCTTCAACACCTTACATGTGATCTTAATTACAAAAAATAAAAACAGATTTTCTTCTATGCATAATTTTATTTCCTTTTCATTGTCACAGTTTGCAGTTGTGTACACCTCCATGATGCTCATGCACTTTTTAATGTAATCTTCTCACTTTCAAATAGGTTGTCATTTGTAGCCTCTTCTCATCTCTTAGAAATAAACAGAGACTAACCTTGGTACATCATACGATATGTACCTTTCACCTAGCCTCATCTCTCACGTATCTAGGCCTAAACCTTCACTAGTTGCTGCCTCTACTACTCTTCCCTTCCTCTCCTTGCCACCATCTATCCTTACATTTGTCTCCCATCCTGCCACACCTTTCATTACCTTCCCTTCTCTCCACACTGTCCGTCAGACAGCATCCGTGCCGCACATCCCCCCCCCCTCCCTTCCTGCTTCCCTCTCCTTGCCACCTCCTCACTCCTACCTCTGGTTGCTCTCGCATAGGCAATGCTGGGTACCGGTACCACAGATAGACCACAGCAGCGAGAGACGTGGCCGTGTGTGTGTGTGTAACTGACGAAGGCCTAAACGGCCGAAAGCTATAATGTTGTTGTCTGTTATTTGTGCCTTTCTGCGGCTCATCGGACATCTCTGTGGTAACTAACCTCTCCTTCTCAAAAATATTATTGAATCCTATCTATACTTCGTTTCATTATATTCCTAACTACACCTTCCACTACGTTCTGTTCCCTAATACATTTATGTTAATTCTGCTCTCTTCTAAGCACTGGCAAACATGAAAATGCTTAAATTAAAATTCTGTGTATTGTGTCCTCATTTTGAAGTTGCTTACAAACCCAGATTGTAAGCTTTTATTTTCAGACACATCATAGGCTTGGTTTTGATTACTATATTCTCTCTATTGAAGGCACTCTCAGCCATTTTTCATTTTACTCATTCCTTTCTCCTCCCTCCAATTGTTTTCAAGTATAATCTGAATATAAGAACTTGCAAACTGGATCTGTCTACTTGATTTGTACTATTTTATTTTCAACACAAAGCTGTGGGGCTTACTTTTTTGTTTTGTTTTACTGTATTGTAATTGTGTAGGGACCCCCATTATTATTGCTGTTTTTAATGAGCTTGCAAATAAGAGTTACCAACTTCAACAACATCCAGTAAGGGCTGAAAATATTCCCAAATTTTTCTCCTTGTCAGGTGTCATTTATTAAGGGAAGGTTACACTGTCAGATATAAGAAAATGTATGTTAATAAGTTTAGTGTAAAACCGCAACCTTATTATTCCTTCAATAATTGAACTGCAGTGTATAAATAGCTTTAAACTGCTGTTTATTTAGCTAATAAATGAGTCAATGTGTTAAATATTTGAGGGTCAATTGAAGTCCGCAATATGATCCGTCAGCTTTGACCGATGATATCATATTCGAGTTAAAGACGATAGTTTACAAGCAGAACACAGATTATAGGTAACGATTTTGGGTTGAAAATGTGATCTGTAGCTTCTCTCTGATTGTTAGGTGTGTCAATAGTTTAGCCAAGAGAGGGTGTTGTTTCTTTACGCGAGCGAGCGCTAAAGGCGCGAATTTTTGGGGTGAGACTTGTGATCGATGGTACATTCTGTTGTGGTAATCTGTAATTTACGAGGATAATCACAGATTATTTATTGTCTACAGTACATAAGTATTACAATATCATCCTGCATGTTAGTATTTGCTGATAGTGTTTGTTTTGCTAGTTGGTATATCTACATAGCGTATCTTGTGAGACTCAGATATGACGTCATTGTATGGTTTTTTAATAGGAGTGAATTTCAGCTGCTCTGCACTTTTATTTATTTCACTAATTCAGTTTCGCTCTCCACAAATTCCTCTTCAGCATTATCACCATTGCCTGCATCATTGCCTGGGGGTACTTGAACATTTTGATGCTGATGCGGAGATGCAGCTTCTTCACATTTCCTTAAATGTTCAGTGTGACACTTTTTGCACAAAAATGTTCCTGTGATACATTTTCATAGTGCTGTTCCAGGTGTGCAGCTAAAACACCAACTTTAACAAATGGTG
The DNA here is from genome assembly GCA_026315105.1 of Locusta migratoria. Taxonomy (NCBI): domain Eukaryota; kingdom Metazoa; phylum Arthropoda; class Insecta; order Orthoptera; family Acrididae; genus Locusta; species Locusta migratoria. The sequence continues at coordinate 26,171,253 of CM048754.1, read as the reverse complement.
AACCACTTCCTTTTTTCTGATATTGAACTTTCTTATGCCTTTTTAGGTAATCTGCACACCTAGTTCTGTCACCAGAAAACAAACTAGCCATTATACACTGCTTTTTCCTGTCTGCTAGTGACTAAATATCTACAACTGCACTGGCTTGAAAATCTTATATAGTCGCATGCCAAAAAGTAGACTCAACTATTTTCACACTCAAGTCCTACAATGGTCAAACACTCCTTCCTAATTGTTGTCTGGTAAACAATACTGTGGCTTGAAAATAAGAGAAAAAAAAATTACCAGAATGAAATTTCGAAATTCCTATCCATACATTTCTAAGGAAATGCACCGAACAGTAAATATGTAATAAAATGAAAAGTAGGTAAGATCCTGAAAAATCCTTTGGAGCTTTTATACTCTATGTATGTCTCCTCCTTGCTACAAAATTTCAGAATTTTTAATGCTGGGGTTTTTGAGAAAAATGACTTTAAAGTTAAATTTCGAGATTTTGAAATTATTTTTTAGGAAGACACCTGTCACTAATAGAACAACAATCTTTAATCCAATAGATTACTGACATTTTTACCTTTCAGAAACTGAAAACAGATCTGAAATATTCCTATTAGTTCCCAAAATATTGCACTTTATAGTAATTTTGAGCGTGCTGTGGAGTAAATTACGTGTGACTTAGAGAAAACTTTCACCCCCTGTAACTCTGCCCAAAAATTTTTTTTGGGCAAAATGAAAAAATATGTGTCAGTTAATTTTGCTCCTAGAATAACATATCCAAATTTGAGGAAAATCGGAGATGATGAACTAGCTTACCCTGCCTGTCTGGAGATGGATTGGGCCATTGGTCAAAGCCAATGGGTTGTATTGGTTGAAGCCAACAGGGTGTATCACAGTCTTCAATTACGCTGTATATGACATTAAACGTATAAGTGAGGAAAAGTTTAAAATAGGTCTGACATTGTGTTTAATGTTTGTTGAGTTCTGCTAAATGGTCACATTATCAAACACTGGAAAATTGGTGTTACTGTTTAGAAAATATAGTTTTTCGCACATCTCATGTTTACAATGTCATATCTCATGAACTATGTGATATAATTTTCCCTGCCCATTCAGGATTATATGTCCATATTACCCACAATTTGTGTAACATCTGTTACAATCATGACATGTTCGTAAAAATCATAATATTCACTCGCATCAATTGAAGCTGCAACATTCGAAGCTATACTCTTAGGTTCCTGCATAATCACAACCTGTAAAATTATGACATGTTTGTAAAAATAATAATATTCGTCAGTGTGCCCTTGTCCAGTCAGTAAATTTAATTGGCCATGTAAAAGGAAGATTTAGAATCACTTGATTACAGTTTCATACAGATCATAAAATAAATGAAATTGCCATACCTGCTCTGTGGTTGACAAGTTCTGGTATGTACTCTTCTCCGTATTGCATGCTTCAATTGACCACAAAATTTGAACATGTTGTATTTACAGACATTTAACTATTTATGAGCAAATCCGCAACTTTGCTCAAAACTTTGTAGGAATCCAGGACAGGCAGCAACTGAGAGGATCTAAGGGGGAGGAAGGGGGGAGCGCACTAAATAGCAGAGCACTCTGCCCGAGAGGCAGTCAGTGCTGCCTGTCTGTTTCAGTTTGCAATAAACCTGCTGTGTTCAGTTGACAACCTTGGCTTCGAAGTCAAGCCTGCTTCCATTTCTATGCGACAATATTGTCACGGTGCAACATTGTCCACAGAATGACAACTGCATACCATCCTCAGACAAATGGTCTTACGGAACGTTTTAACAAGACGTTAGCTGACATGCTGTCGATGTACGTCGATGTTGAGCAGAAGGATCGGGATACAATTCTGCCAGTCATGACATTTGCTTACAATACCGCAAGACAAGACACCACAGGCTTCACGCCGTTTTTCCTGCTCCATGGCCGTGAAGCTGAGACGACAATGGATACGCTGTTTCCATTCCAACCGGACGACACTCAGGATGACTATGTTAAACAGCTCATCACCAGGGTTGAAGAAGCAAGACAGCTGGCTCCCATACGGACACTGGACGCCCAGGAGAAGGACCGTCAGCGGTATAACAACAAGCACCGACCTGTCGTGTACAGCCCAGGAGATCTGGTATGGATTTTTACCCCTATACGGAAGGTTGGCCTGTCAGAAAAGTTATTGAAGCGATACTTTGGTCCGTATCGTGTCATACGCCGCCTGTCAGACGTCACATACGAAGTTGAGGATTATGAGCCGTCGTCGAAACAACAAAAACGAAGAGACATTGTTCACGTCCTGCGCATGAAGACTTACTACGATCCTGAAGAGCAGATAGATGACAATGGCTTCTTGTTCAAGGACTTTAGGGATGGTAATGTTCCTGATGAAGCCACGACAGGAACGTCTGTTGTCGATAATCGCAGAGAAGGGAAGGATTCTCTTGAACTGTCATACAGAGGACCCATGACACAGTCAAGATCCAGGACATTGCAGCTGGCTCCACAGGGATCAGAACAGCGGGTCGCTGTTTCTCCAGGAGAGGGAGCAATGCCGCGAGAGATCACAAACAGCAACTGCCGGTGTGGCGCAGGGGATAGCGTCATGGACTGCGGTGCACGAGGTCCCCGGTTCAATCCCGCCCACCGGCGAAAATTTATTTCTTTGTAATTAACAATTCCAGAAGGTTCTACATCTTTCTTATGTTCACTTGTAAATTCTACTTGTTTCTTATGTTAACTGTTCTTCTAATTTCTGGTAAATTCTGTCTGTGTATAAATAGCAGAGCACTCTGCCTGAGAGGCAGTCAGTGCTGCGTGTATGTTGAGTTCGTAATAAACGTGCTTTCAGTATAAGTGCTGCATTCAGTTGCCTTCGAAGTCAAGCCTGCTTCCATTGCAATGCAACAATATTTCTTATGGGGATGCCCTTGCTGTAATCTAAAGTCAGTCGGTCAGACCATTCTATCAATGTGGTATCCTTTTCCCCTGCATTGAATATTTTAATCAGTTCGTTTTACGATATCTTCGCTTCTAATTAAGTTACGCAGTTCTTTTTGACCTAACAACACTTAGTGGATCGAGCTCTTTCATTTGTGCTTTTAAACTCGTGCATTGATTGATTCTGAGGAAAGCTATGCTTGAACATTGAACTTTAATTCCATTTTTTCCCAACTTTTTTGTCATTCCACTAACTATGCAAAGTACTTGCACGGGTCCCTTAAAGGATTCTTGAAGTTTCTTGAGTGTTATTATGTAGCTCTTGCTATTTGTGGTTAAACTGATTGAAGACTTCTTAAGTATTAGAACCCAGTATGTTGTCATTGACAGCAAATGTTCATGACAGACAAGTGTATCATCAGAAGTGTCCCATAGAAATGTGATAGGACAGTCGTTACTCTCTATCTGCATATATGATGTGATAGAGAAACTAGTGTGAGAAATCGCACCTAGCTAGAATTGCAGGAAAATGTAAGGTCTTGCAGATGAGTATGGAAAATAAGAGCCTGTAACTTTTAAATACATCATTAATAGTGTATAGTTTTAATATCTAGGCATTATATTGGAAAATGATATGAATTTGAACGAACCTGTAAATTGAATTGTAGGGTAAGTATTGTGTGTGTATTTTTTCCCCCAAGGTAAGTGTTTCCTCTCCCGGGATTGGAATGGCTCCTTACCCTCTCCCTTAAAACCCTCATCATTTCCTTTTCCTTCTCCTTCCCTTCTGCCTGAAGAAGCAACTGGGTTGCGAAAGTTTGCGTTTGTGTGTGTGTGTGTGTGTGTGTGTGTGTTTTATTTGTTACTATCACTACCTGTGCTCCTTTGCCTGGTAAGTAAACTTCATCTATTTATATATATATATTTTTCCTGTTAGAAATTTTTCCTCTATAATATTATATATTAAACCTGTTTTTAAAACCGAGTAGAAAGTATAATATAATTTTTCCTAAGTGGATACAAATTCCTAATCCCATACAGACAGCCTAGACGTAAATTTGAAATATGCCTAACTATAACAATACTTGTTGAAATGAGATAGAATGGCTGGCCAGTACTTACCTTTGTGCTGTACCGCCGATAGTGACACAAATGAAGAAACAGAAAAAAAGGGGACAAAAAGGACAACCTTTCGGAACACAGTTCCTAGGTCATGAAGGTGGTGTTTCGTGAGTGTGAACGTCAGAGATACTGCCAAGGCAGTATCTCTGACGTCCACACTCCTGAAACACCACCTTCATGACCCAGGTGCCAAGGCAGTATCTCTGACGTCCACACTCCCGAAACACCACCTTCATGACCTAGGTCGTGAATTACCTTTCCCTTCCGTTCCCATCCTTTCTTCTTCCCTTCTCTCCCACCTGGTGAAGGAATATGTTCCGAAAGCTGGTCCTTTTTTCTGTTTCTTCATTTGTGTCACCATTGGCGGTACAGCACAAAGGTAAGTACTGGCCAGCCATTCTATCTCGTTTCAACAATATTTATCATCTCCGAGGAGAATTTTCATCATTAATCGTATAACAATACTTGTACAACTGAAAATCAAATACGTGGGGTACATGAAATAGGAAGTGGAATTTGCTTAGAGAAATCACACAACAGTTCATAGCATATGTTGTGCAAGAAAATCAGAACTCGTAAGTGACTTTGGTGAAATTTTCATACCTCAGTTATATAATGCTTGTTTTTCATTTTAAATATCACAAGTATTGAGCTAGCTGTAAAACTATTATAATATCGTCATCACTGCTAGAGTTACTAAATATTGCACTGTCGGGAGCAGAGTAAACAAAAAGTGCTTACGACACGCTCAGGCAATGAAACCTAGTTGTCGGGTAGTCATAAACGCAATTTGCGTATACTGCGAATAGGGCCCGAGTGCGAACTGTGGTTCGCCGCGTGTGCTTTTCCTCGCAGGTGAAACGCTCGGTCGGCCGACACCCGCCGGCCCGGGCAGATGGCGGCGGCCGCAGTGGCCCCCTCGGGCACCCCGTCGGCGGGGCCGCCGCCCGTGGCTTGCCCGCAGTGCGGCAACTTCTGGGGCGCGGGCTCGCTGTTCGTGCGCGACACGTGCGGCCACCGCAAGTGCCGCGGCTGCGTCATCGTCGAGGGCAACGAGTGCGGCACCTGCAGCCTGCGGGCCGGAGGGGGCGGTCAGGCCGCGGAGCGGAGCCACGGAGCGCCGGCGCAGGAAAAGGGAGACGGAGCGGCAGGTGAGCGCGGGCCTCGGCGACGGGACGGGCGGCGTGCGGGGCGTATTTTGTCTTATCTGTGATTCCACTTCAGTCACAGTATGAGCGTAAAGATCACTGAGCTGCAGACTGGCGTGTAGAACAGTCACATTTGCACAGATTTAACTTTCCTTCCACAGTCTTCATCACTTACCAGGGAAACACCAAGTAAGTTACAAACGAATTTTGATGGGTCGCAGGTGTTGTGCGGGAACTCCTCCAGACCACCGAGCTGAGAGGATTTGTCCCAATGCGCCTCAGTGTCTACAAAAATTGAGATCAAAGTCTAGCAGCACATAACAGCTATACCTGTACTATGTCACTAACAGTACCTGGGCCAGCGTGGCGTAATTAGCGAGGCGCTTGACTGCCACACTGATGATACACATTCAAATCCTGCTTAGAATCTACTTTTTTTCTCTCTCTTTTATCTTGTTTTTTTCACACTCGTCTGCCTACTGATTGTGCATAATTATATGCTTTCATTGCTTCTCTTATGTTAATGCTCAAGTAACTGGTCACGATAATAACTTTTGTTTCCCAGCCTCGTTGTCGCTTTTGTGTCTCGTTTCCGTCGTAGGTGTCGGTGGCCGAGTAGGAAGACCGACACAGGAATAAAGGATGCACGCTTGTGCAGGTAGGAGGTGACCAGCCACTGGGACAGCAGAAACTAGAAACACTAGAGTAAATTAGAATGAGATATATATTGCACAGAATTTATACAATACTCAACTTTTACATACTCAGTACTGCAGACTGCTATACATAGTTGAGCTAGAGGCCTGCCTAGTGCCTATCCAATAGCCAAGTCTTCACTGGTGCCTATCTGAGTCCGAAGTGTTAACTGATTCCTATCTCAGCCCCAAGTGAACGATGTCGTTCAGTGGTGGCCACAAGCGGAGTTCTAGCAGAGGGCACTCGGGGCCAACGTCGTAAGAACGCCGCGCCGTTCGTGCGTGGCGGCGCGCAGCGTAAGTAGGTGGCGCGCACTTCATACTTGTGCGACACCGCAATAACTTATGTTAATTGCTCAATCTGCTATGTATTGTGCATCGATTATTTTATTTTACTCGTTATTTCGAAGCATACTTTTACGGTGACTGGAAAATCGGTAAGCCGGCTGTAGTTACCACCTGTAACATTTGTGCAGCATTTGCTAGCTGCATTTACAGTCCCCGGCCCCACTATTTTTATACCGTCGAATGCGGTGTGCGCCCACTTGACACGTCCCAGTGGATTACTGTGCTGTGTCCAGGCAAGTACTCATTCGTAGCATATCATTCACATGTAACTCAAATTACCTGATATAACTTTATCTTTGCAGTAAGAATTGATAAAGTTGGACTGCGGCCGAGCGCAATGAGGCACTATGCTACAATGCATGAGGCCGTTCCCCATAGGGGGTTCAAAAGGCCCCTTGGACATGGATATTTGTACCGTGTTTAGTATAAGGTAGTTTGTAAGTTTAGGGACTGATGATGCCTTAGTTAAGTCCAGTAAGCTGTACAAACATTTGAACATTTTGATAAAGTGGGAAAAAGGAATATAATTATACACAATCGTCAGACAAGAGGAAAAAAAAAAAAAATCTGAACAGGATATGAGCTCAGGTCGTCTGTGTGTCAGTCGAGCATCTCGCTAATTACAGCACACTTACTTGTGCACCGACAATGACTTAGTACAGGTATAACTATTACGTGCTGGACTTTGATCTCGATTTTTGTGGAAACCGAGGCAGTTTGGAACAAATACTTTTAGCTCGGTGGCCTGCAGGAGTTTCCAGACAACATACCTGGACCCATCAAAATTCGTTTTGTGTTCCCCTTGTTAGATATAACTGAAGCATGCATGGTCACCATCTCGGCCCACTCCAATAGAACTGGCACCACAACGGGGAAGGCGGGATACGGGGTTTCGGGCACACGACAAACGTATACTGTAGCTCCAGAAGAACAGTAATATGACTGGACTGTGGACAAATTAAACAGATAAATACTAGAAAACTGTCAACAGTGAGTGAGGAGGGGAGTGGACGGGGAAGGATGCCGGGCAAGTGGGGGTGGAATGTTACACGCTGCACGGTGGAGTGTAAAGGCTGGAATGGGTGGGAACGTGAGATGTAGCAAGGAGTGCTGTAAAAGGGAGGGGCAGGAAAAAACTGGAGGTAGTGAGGCGGGGGGGGGGGGGGGATTTACGTATCAAATATGTCAAAGACATTATTGATAGATCTGAAGCATTGAATTAAATTATTTATTTGTATTAATTGATATTTATATCACCATAACAGGATTGTTCCACCATGTCCATTGCTGAGGTGCTATTCCGCTGCATGGAGAGCCTTGACAGTAGTGGCAATTATCTTTGGAACAAAGAAGCTGAATTAAAGTTTGTGTTGTGGAGGGAAATCGTACATAGACTATTCCAAAGGCGCCTTAATCGTTAGTGGTGTGGTAGTCTAACGGTTAAGACGTCTGGCTAGTAAGCACGGAGGTCCAGGTTCGATTCCCGGCCGCACCACAAATTTTAATTCAGTGCTTCAGATCTATCGATAATGTCTTTAAATCTGTGAATGTCGTGGCCTTCCCTCATCAGTGGATGTCACACTAAAATAAGTTTCGTACACAGGTGCGTCCGGAGGGTCGGCGTCACGCGAGAACGAGGTGGCAGCTGCCGGAGCGACTGGCGGACCGGCCAACGTGTCCGAGGCCGCGGCTAGTGGCGCACAGGTAAAGCTGCCAGAACTGCTTGTGTTTATGTGTATCACTGGCCTCAGCACGTGGGACAGGCCCGTGCAGTGAGCAGGGAGCACAGTTAATCGCTTCCAGTCTGGCCTGCTGCTGTAGAGAAGCTCTGACTCCTCCCACAGAGGATTTAGCATTTTCTCGTACGACCGTTATCTGGAAACTGATGTGGAACAGTACAGTCAGGTATAATTCTGCATCTACATTAATAATCTGCAAGCCAGATCCCAGTGTGTGGAGAAGGGAACTTGATGGAGCATTGTTCACTCCTCCTCCTCCTCCTGTTCCAGACACATTTGGTTTGCAGAAAATAAGATTGCGGGCATGCTTATGTGTGGACTCTAATCTCTTCCAACAAATGTCTGTCTAGGTGTGTTGGCGTTTGGATATGTGTGAGTGTGTGTGTATTTGTTAACCTTCCTTTTTTTCCCTTAAGGTAAGTCCTTCCACTCCTGGGATTGAAATGACTCCTTTTCCACTTCCTTAAAACCCATATCCTTCCCTTTCTCTTCTCCTTTCTTCAAGAAGCAACCAACACTTGCAAAAGCTTGTATGTGTGATTGTGTGTGATTTTATTTGTCTGTCGACGAGCCTGTCCTTTGGGTAAGTCATCCGTTATATAAAATAGACGAAGATTACTCACCAGGCGAAGGAGCTCAGGTGTAACAGCATCACAAATAAATAAATGAATACACACACACACACACAAATGCAATCTTTCGCAACCCAGTTGCTTCTTCAGGCAGAAGGGAGGGAGAGGGTTTGTAACCATTGATGCCACTTCCTTATACACAAATATCCCACATACTGCTGTGATGGAGTATTTCCTTTCACGCCGACCACCCACTTCCCTACCTAAAACCTCTTTCCTTAATACCCTAGCCAGCTTCATCCTAACCCACAACTTCTTCACTTTTGAGGGCCACACATACCAACAATTAAAGGGAACAGTCATGGGAACCAGGATGGCCCCCTCGTACGCAAATTTATTCCTGGGACGCTTAGAGGAAGCCTTCCTCGATACCGAAGCCTGTCAACCCAAAGTGTGGTACAGATTCATTGATGACATCTTCATGATCTGGACTAACAGTGAAGAAGAACTCCAGAATTTCCTCTCCAACCTCAACTCCTTTGGTCCCATCAAATTCACCTGGTCCTATTCCAAATTCCATACCACTTTCCTGGATGTCGACCTCCATCTTTCCAACGGCCAACTTTACACATCCCTCCACATCAAACCTACCAATAAGCAACAGTACCTGCATTATGACAGCTGCCATCCATACCATATCAAACGTTCCCTTCCTTACAGCTTAGGTCTTCGTGGCAAACGGGTCTGCTCCAGTCCTGAAGCTCTGAACCAGTACACCAATAACCTAATAACAGATTTCACATCCCACAGCTATCCTCCTCATCTGGTGCAGAAGCAAATTACCAGAGCTACTTCCTCATCCCCCCAAATTCAGAACCTTCCACAGAAGAACCCCAGAAGTGCCCCTCTTGTCACCGGATACTTTCCGGGACTGGAGCGGACTCTGAATGTGGCTCTCCAGCAAGGATATGACTTCCTTAAATCCTGCCCCGAAATGAGATCCGTCCTTCATGACATCCTTCCTACTCCACCGAGAGTGTCTTTCCGCCGCCCACCTAACCTCCTAGTCCACCCCTATGAAATCCCCAAACCACCTTCCCTACCTTCTGGCTCCTACCCTTGTAACTGCCAACATTGTAAAACCTGCCCTATGCACCCTTCCACCACCACTTACTCCAGTCCCGTAACCCGGAGGGTGTACATGATCAAAGGCAGAGCCACTTGCGATAGTACCCACGTGATCTACCAACTGACATGCCTGCACTGTGAAGCGTTCTATGTGGGAATGACCAGCAACAAACTGTCCATTCGCATGAATGGACACAGGCAGACAGTGTTTGTTGGTAATGAGGATCACCCTGTGGCTAAACACGCCTTGGTGCACGGCGAGCACATCTTGGCACAGTGCTACACCGTCCGGGTTATCTGGATACTTCCCACCGACACCAATCCTTCAGAACTCCGGAGATGGGAACTAGCCCTTCAGCATATTCTCTCTTCCCGTAGCCCACCTGGTCTCAACCTCCGCTAAATTCAAATTCCCACCCACCATCTTAACATCTCTGCATCGGTTCCCTGGACAGAGCCTCTGCCTCTAGTGGTATCTCTGTCTAACTTCTTAACTTCTTTGCTTTCTACAGTATGTCTGCCTAGGTGTACCTAGGTGTACTTGTGTCTGTGTGAATGTGTGGGTGTGTGTGCATTTGTTTACCCTCCATTTTTTCCCCCAAGGTAAGTCTTTCCTGTCCCGGAATTGGAATGACTCCTTACCCACTCCCTTAAAACCCTCATCATTTCCTTTTCCCCTCTCCTTCCCTTCTGCGTGACGAAGCAGCTAGGCTGCGAAAACTAGCATTTGTGTGTGTGTGTGTGTGTGTGTGTGTGTGTGTGTGTTTTTTTTTATTTGTTACTATCACTGCCTGTGCTCCTTCGCCTGCTAAGTAGACTTCACCTATTTTTTACATGTATCTATATTCACCCGTTGAAGGAACAATTTTCTACTTCTAAAACTAAAATTATTTTTTGTAGTAAATCATTTGTAAATATGTGAACTAAGAAAGAGTAATAATTTAATATTTTTTGTTGTTCCAGCCAGTTAACAAGAATGTGGAAAACAATACAACTGCTAGGAGCAACAAAAAGAGCGACGAGGCTCAGCAAAGCCCAGGGAAGAAAGTGCTGGACGAACTGAAGGTAACGAACGCTAACAATGTAACAGAAGACCCGTGCGAGGACAGCGCCGATGCCGAGGCCGTAGACGACCCGGATCAGCTGGCGGATAGCGAAAGACCGACCGCGAAGAGGCCACCGCCCCCTTCTCATGGCGTCATCAAGTTGCCCGGTGAGTGTAATTTAGATAAGAGGCGTCCGTGTTGTTCTCGGGAAGTGCAGGTGTCTGAAGGCGACGGAGTTTCTCTCACCATTGAGGCTCGAGTTCAGGTATTCGCTTGCTCCATCACACTACAGATAAGTCAAGTATACAAATAGAATACTGGAATAGAACTCCATGTGAGATACTGAGGCATACAAAACCATCTGTAGACTGAATAATTATATGTTCCTTTTTGATTTAGAAGAAATATAAGAATGTGTGACTCAGTAATCACATTAAGGCTTATCGTAAAAGATAAATTAAAGAAAGGAAAACCTACATTTCTGCCTTTTGCAGATTTGAAGAAAGCTTTTGACAACATTGACTGGAAAGTGTGTTCTGAAGGGTAAACTATAGGGAAAGGAAGGTTATTTACAATTTGTATAAGAACCAGACAGCAGTTATTAGAGTCGAAGCACATTAAAGTGAAGCATTGGTGGGGAAGGGAGTACGACAGGATTGTAGTGTTTCTCTAATGTTATTCAATTTGTACATTGAGCAAGCTGTGAAGGAATACAAGGAGAAATTTGGAGAAGGAATTACATTTTAGGATGAAGAAATCAAACTGTTACATTCGCTGATGACATGGTAATTCTGTCAGACAGCAAAGGACCCGGAAGAGCAATTGTACAAAATGGACATTGTCTTGAAAAGAAGGGTATAATATGAACATTAATAAGAGCAAAACAAGGGTAATGGAATGCAATTTTAGAAAATCAGGCGAGGCTAACGGAATTACATCTACATCCATACTCCGCAAGACACCCAATGGTGTGTGGCGGAGGGTACTTCGTGTACCACTATCGGTTCTCCCTCCTATTCAAGTCACGTATTGTTCGCAGAAAGAAAGATTGCTGATTTTATCCTCGTGATCTCTTCGCGAGATATATGTAGGAGGGAGCAATATTCCGGTAGACTCCTCAGTAAAGGTATGTTCTCGAAACTTCGACAGAAGTCTGTACCGAGCAACAAAGCGTCTATCCTGCAGAGTCGTCCACTGGAGTTTATCGATCATGTCCGTAACGCTTTCATGATTACTAAATGATCCTGTAACGAAGCGCACTGCTCTCCGTTGGAACTTCTCTGCTTCCTCTTGTGACCGCACCTGGTACAGATCCCACACCAGTGAGCAGTATTCGAGCTGTGAGTGAACACGTGTACTGTGACCTACTGCATTTGTTTCCAGACTGCATTTCCTTAGGAGTTTTCCAGAATCTAAGTGGCATCTGCTTTACCGACAATTGATTTTATATGGTCATTCCATTTTAATTCACTCATAATGCCTACTCCCAGATAATTTATGGAATTAACTGCTTCCAGTTGCTGACCTGCTATAGTGTAGCTAAACGAGAAAGCATCTTTCTATGTATTTGTAGCACATTACATTTGTTTACATTGAGATTCAATTGCCATTCCCTGCATCATGTGTCAATTTGTTGCAGATCCTCCTGAATTTCAATACAATTTTCCATTGTTACAACCCCTCTGTATACTATAGCATAATTTGCAAAAAGCCTCAGTGAACTTCCGATGTTATCCACAAGTTCATTTATATATACTGTGAATATCAACAGACCCACGACACTCTCCTGTGGCACACCTGACATCGCTCTTACTTTGGAAGACTTCTCTCCATTGAGAATTACATGCTGAGTTCTGTTATTAGGAACTCCTCAATCCAATCACGCAGTTGGTCTCTGATAGACCATACGTTCTTACTTTGTTCATTAAACAACTGTGGGGAACTGTATCAAGCACCTTGTGGAAATCAAGAAACATGGCATTTACCTGAGAACCCGTGTCTATGGCCCTCTGAGTTTTGAGGACGAATAGCGCGAGCTGGGTTTCACACGAACGCCTTTTTTGAAACCCGTGCTGATTCCTACAGAGCAGATTTGTAGTCTCCAGAAAAGTCATTATACTCGAACATAATACAGGGTCCGGCAAAAAAAAAAAAAAAAAAAAAATCCTGCCCTTGACGTAATCAGTGTGCGAGTTGTTGTGAGGATATTGCCGTGGAATGTGTTTTGTTTGAAAGCATTGTTGTTGCCATTTTCAGTGTGCGCCATGGCGTGGCTCTGTGAGCATCGCATGTTTGTTGTGGAAGAATTTATTCATAATGGTGGTTCTGTGATTAATACTCGGCGAGCGTTTCAGAGACATTTCAAACTCTGCCAACATGATCGTGTCCCTGTTAGGAAAACTATTCAACTGTGGGTGTCAAACTTTAGTTTCAGCACTGAAAAGAAAACCTACTAGCCGACCTCGGACTGCAAAAACACTAGAAAATGTAGCGCTTGTGAGAGTGTCTGTGCAACAATCGCCAGTGCGTTCAGCACTTAAACATGCAGTTGCCCTTGGATTATCTGATAGGAGTGTAAGAAGAATTCTTCATAGGTAACTTCATATGCCTCCTTTCAAAATAACATTTACACAGGAATTAAGTGAAAGATTTTGAAACTGGCAGAGCTGCATGAGTGGAGATTCTTCAAAACATTCCACCTGGCACTTTGTTTATTCCTTCGGATGAGGCCCATTTCCACTTATCAGGAATTATAAACAAACAGAATTTCTGCTACTGGGCTGCAAAAAACCCTCGTGAAATTCATCAGCGACCACTACACAGCCCTCGCGTGACAGTTTGGTGCGCCATTGCCGAATCTTTTGTATGGGGACCGAATATTTTCAAAGGAGATGGCCACACGGTAATGGTTAATTCAAACTGTTATTGTCACATGCTAGAGACCTTCCACCAACGTAGGCTAAACCAGTTAATTTCAGATCATGGAGAACAAGACGTGCGGTTCTAGCAAGACGGAGCAACACGGCACACCTTTTGGCGTTCTGTGGAAATGCACAAGTTGGTTCCTGGTCATCTTGTCTCTTTGCGAGGAGACGTCGCGTGGCCCTCTAGGTCGCCTGATTTATTGCCTTGTGATTTTTTCTTTGAGTACACTTAAAAGCTGTAGTGTACAAACATCATCACACAACATTTCGAGCACTTACAGAGGCCATTACCCAAGAAGTGGCAGCCATTCCAAGGGAAATGACACGAAGATGTATGGAGAACATTCTGGATAGACTTCGTCAGTGTATCAACAGTCGAGGATGTCATTAAGTAGATATAATGTTTAAAACCAAATAATCAAAAAATAGCGAAGTATGTATTTCTCATAAATAAAACTAATTTTTCTCTATCATATTTAGTTTTTCTGTAACAGACTATTAAAGTGAGGAAGGCGTTTTGCCATACCCTGTACATGTTCCAAAACTCTACAGCCTATCGTTCTGCACGTCAACGTCCCTTCTTGAAAACAGGGATGACCTGCACCATTTTCCAATCTTTTGGAACATTACTTTCTTCTAGAGACTTACGATACACCACTTTAAGAAGGGGGGAAGTTAGATTACGTAATAAGACAATAAACAAGGTAGACAAGTTTTCTTACTTGAGCAGTAAAATAAAATGCAGAATGAAAATGGGATGAAAAATAGAAGTTTGTTAACATTGAATATTAAAGTGTTAGGAAGGCTTTTGTGTGGAGTGTTGCCTTGTACGGTAGTGAAACATGTACAATAAATAGTTCAGACAGGAAGAGGATAGAGGCTTTTGAAATGTGGTGCTACAGTCAAATGCTGAAGATTAGGTGGGTAGATCGTGTATCTAATGCAGATGCACTGAATGGAATTGGGGACAAAAGAACTTTTTGGAATACCTTCACTAAAAGAGGAGATTGATTGGTATGACACATTCTTAGATATAAAGGAATCGTGAATTTAGCATTGGAGAGAAGTGTGTGGGGTAAAAATTACAGAGGGAGAATGAGAGACAAATACGGCAAGTAGTTCAAATACATGTGGGTTATTGTTGTAATCTTTTAATGAATATAAGCTTAAACTTAGAATTAAAATTTGTACTGCATTAAAGGGTCTGAGATCTTCTTTCTTCACCAAATTTCTCTTTGCTTTCCTTTAAGCTTGGTCAATGTACAAATTGAATAACACTGGAGAAAGGCTACAACCCTGTCTTACTCCCTTCACAACTACTGTGTCCCTTTCATGCCCTTCAGCTCTTATAACTGCTGTAACTCTTCAGGCTTTCCTGGCAATCTGTTGACACGGTGCGTGAACGGGTCTCCTGCCGGACGTTCGTGTCGCTCTGGCACAATATTTCAGCTGTGTACATCATTGCCTTCTTCGGGTGCTCCCTGAGACTGCCATTCGGTGGAACGTGTCAAGCATTTGTGCCCAAAGAGTACCGGGTGCTCCGTTTGCAGTCGGCATCTGCCTGTCACTGCTCCCGATCTGTCGTCACACTCCCGGTGCTCCGACGGATGTCCGCGCCTGGATCCGACGCCATCTGCGGTCGTGGCAGCTATCCGACTCGTGTCACTCGTTGGGCAGCTAAAACCGATGTATGGTCTATCGTAATAGTGAAGTTGTGGAGTTGGATTCTCCTTTAACCTGTATTGGTGAACAAAACGCTCAATTAACTTCAATTTCTCCCAATTCTTCACAACAAATGGATCAGTACAATCAATCACAGATGAAGAACACCTCCGTGCAAAGTGAACCAACTGATAATAAAAACTGAATTTATTACCATGAATATTTGTCAAAGGATCTACATCCTCTTTTGTTATATACTGCAACCAATTACAATCACTTTTTCAAGGCTGCAAATCAAAGCCAGCAACTTTACCGTACTGCCTAACAAACTTTGCATGGACATAATAGATATACGTATCTTCATCCACCTTCAAATAACCGTCGCTCTCATGATAGTCCTCAATAGCAAAGCAATACTCCAATAAGTGCTCACTAAACACAGAACGAGCCCACATATAAAGACCACCTTTACTCTCCACTGCATCAAGTGGAACTGTAATACAAAACTGCCAACCAGGCTTCCTAGCACGCTTCCGCTTATCAACGGAACCACACTTCGTTTGTGTGTTGTGAGGGCTGATTGTCATATTGTTCACTGTAATTTGAAGGGGCCCGTTAAGGTGGAGGAGGAGGACGATTGCCGTTCGCGGTCGTCGCTCTCGGGTGATGAGGCGCGTGTTGTCATTCAGATCTCGTCGGATTCCGGAGAGGTCCGTGCGCCGGTCCGGAAGCCGTTCGTGAAGTTCAAGAAAGCCCGTCGCCAGCATCATCGTATGCAGAAGTTGACTAGTTTTATTAAAAGTCCTACAAAACCTATGGCTCTTTTTGTACATAGATTTGATCATACAGCAGACGGTGGATACCGGCTCAGCTCGGAGTGGCAGCTCTGCCCCTTAGTGAGGCTCGACGAAAGGCACCGCGAGACTCGTTAAGAAGTGGAGACACATCAGACGGCGGACGAGCCTCGCGCGGACGTCCGGACAGGACGACAACTCGAAAGTGGCACCGGGTCGGCGCAGACCACAAATGGACTGCCCGGCACCCTCTGAGCATAAATACTGGACACATTGAACCAAAACGGCAGTCTGAGGTAGTACCCGAAGAAGGCAGTGATGTACGCAGCCTGTGCGATTTCTTACACTAGACGGGTGGCTTGCGAATGAGCAGCTCGGTGCTCTTTCGGTAGCACGTAACTTCTCAGAGTGCGACAGTTTCGTGCCTGTAGTGGTGGGGCTTCTTTGAAGGTGCCAGTGGCGGGTGCACTCTTTCTCGCCGCCTCAGTGGCGATCTGTTTGCGAAGCACCTTTCTCCCGGTCGACTTGTGGGCCGTTTGCTCTTTGTGGGCCGTGTCGATATGCGGTGCAAGCCGAACGGAGTGGAGAGTGATGTGAGGGTGCAAAAACTGTGGTGTTCCGTCGCCCGTGCGACCTCCGCAACATTCTAGTCTGTCCCTATGCCACTCCCAAACCCGACCCCTTATCACAGGTTAGACCCGATGCAAAACCTGCCTAATCCACCCACCCGGCACATCCTATTCCAGTCCCGTCACATGCTTATCCTAACCCATCAGAGGCTGGGACCTGTGAAAGCAGCCATGTGATACCAACTCTGTTGCAGTCATTGCACAGCATTTTATATTGATACGATGGTGAACCGGCTGTCTGTCAAGACGAACAGCCACCGCAAAACTGTGGTGAAAAGCAAGTTGGACCATCCTGTGGCACAGCATATGGCTGAGCACAGCTCTCTGGATTTCAATGGCTGCTTCACTACCCGAGCCATCTGGATCCTCCCCTCCACCGCCAGCTCTTCTGAACTGTGCAGATGGGAGTTGTCCCTTCAACACATTGTACAGTCTCGCAACCATCCTGCCCTCATCCTAAGATAACTTCCCATGCCTGAACACTATGCCTAACATCGTTCCCCCCATCTTTTTTCTCCATTCATTATCCTGTATCTCATATTTTCCTTGCAACTGTGTGTCACCACTTACAATATCCCATTAATTAATTACTTTTTATTTTTACTTATTTTTTCCTATTTTTTTTCTTATTTTTCCCAACTTTATTTTTTCCTGTTTTTATTTTTCCATATTATTCTTATCATTTCAAATCTCCTCACTCCCTCTCCACGCTCCTTTACACTAGTCTTGTGTAGTTTGCGAACGAACTAGTTCGGAAGAGCGCTTCCACAGGCGCAGATCCCTCGCCTCTTAGTTCGTCCACTCTTTTTCCGAAGACTGACAGGGAACAGCGAGAGGACGCGAGAGCGTGTAGTATTGTGTGATTCACTTCTGCCAGTTACCGTCATTTCGAGCTGAGATGCAGCTCAGCTGTGGTTTCATAGTTCACTGTCACAAATTTTCTTTTCTAAGGTATTCAGCAGTGTCTAAATAATAACTGGTTTATTTACTTAAGTATTTGATGTCTAATTGCCCAAAAATACGGGCAATAACATACGCTTGGGCAACACTGATTATTATATAAAAAAAGCTGTCATAACAAAAGAAAGAGCGCTTTTAGTAGCGGTAGCAAAAGCCAAAAAAGAGCGGACTAACCAAAAAGAGCAACCTACTTCGCGGCCGAGAAGTGAACTGAAAGGAGGGCTGCCGGTCATGAACCAAAATATGCACGATCGGTTGCGAACTAAAATATGCGTGATCGGTCGTGAACTAAAATATGTGCAATCAGTCACGAACTAAAACATGCGCAATCGGTTGTGAACTAATATATGCGCGATTGGTCACGAACTAAAATATGTGCAATCGGTTGCGAACTAAAAAATGCATTACTGGTCATGAACTATTATGCCAAACATATCTCGCTTCTTAGTTTGTTGGATTCTCTTCCGAAGACCAACGGACAATAGCGAGAGGGCGCGCAGCAGAATTAAAAATCACGTGTTTGCCTTCTGCTGATGAGAGCCATTTCAAGGTGACCGTCTGCCTGCTAAATTGCATAATTCAGTGCTACAAAATTTCTGTTTTGAACTATTCTGCACTCTGCAATATCTGACTAATAAATTCCATAATGCCAAGATATAGAGACAACTCTAAACATAAGTGCAAGAAATTATCCACGAACTGTTTCTTTTGGTTTGAATGACATCGTTAGTGGCTCACGCAGCAAGCGCATGAAGCAGCTAGGTGGGGGAACTTCTCCCTCCACCTGCATGCGCAGACCACGCTGCTCAGCCGTCACTGGGAACGGACGAACTAAAGAACGAACTAGTTCGTGGCAGAGCCGCGAACGTAAGTGAATGCTCTCGATCGCGAACTATCATGCGCAAGTCTACTTTACACCCCCCTATTTATCCTTTCCAACTCTTCCCTTCACTGTATTCATTGCCACAATTCAAATTCCCACTTATCAGAGTCTTTACAATCCATCATGCAACACAGAACTTTCCATCCCCACCTTTACCCGGCATCCTTCCCCCTCCACTCCCCACCTCACTCAGTCTAGATGGGTCAGTCCATATCAAGTGGTACAGTGATGGTTGCTTGACCATTTTTAAATATTTTAATTTTTTTATATGTGATTGCACTATATTTGAGAAGTTCAAAACAGTTTTTTAAAGTAATTTATCTTGCTCCTTTACGGAATGGCGGCCATTTTTATTTGTCAGCGTGCACCGATTTTTCAGTCTGGAGACATTAGCGAAAATGTGAATATTTCGGCACTGGGTTAAGTTAAAACATTGCAATTGACATGATTGTTTTTAGAAAAGTGTCCTCTACATCATTTTCTATTACACAAACTACCCTAAATTCAAAAATAACCAGTCAAAATGACCTCCAAAATTTGGTATCCAAATTTTTCAAAAATCCACTTTTTAGGCCCAAAAATAACAAACAAGTAGTGACTTATGAGAGTCTATTTTTTTTTACTGTAGTTAGATATCATAGTCTACTAGCCTCATATAGAGCAAGAACACTTCCTCAATCTTGTATGAATTTTTGAAATTTGAAAGTTTTCATTTTTTATAAAGTTTGAGGCTAGTTATCTCGGATGGGACTGAATATAAAAATATAATTTTTGCACAGTTTGTACACCTATATGATAGCAATGTACTGTAAAAATTTCAACATTGATATCTGAGTGTGAACAAAGATATGAATTTTTGAAATTGCAATGTTGTAACTTAACCCAGTGCAGAGATATTCAAATTTTCGCTAATGTCTCCAGACTGAAAAATTGGCGCGTGCTGACAAATAAAAATGGCCGCCATTCAGTAAAGGTGCAAGATAAATTACTGTAAAAAACTGTTTTGAACTTCTCAAATATAGAGCAATTACATATAAAAAATTAAAATATTTAAAAATGGTCAAGCAACCAACTTAATTTTTGTTGTACCACTTCATTTGGATTGACCCAGATGCTTGTGGCGCTGGAGTGGCTGGACGTGATAGTTGAGTGTGTGTAGTTGTCATGAATGCATGTGTTTCTTTTCTGCTGAAGGCCGTGGCCAAAAATTTAAGTTGTGTGAATGTGGTTATTGTGGTGTCTGTCAGCAGGTCAGTGGGCCTCTTTATGGTGAGTTGTTACCTCTCCTCCATTCTGGACATTCCTTTCGGATTTTCTAAGATAAATCATAAGATGAGTGTTGCCTCCTGTGTTCCTCATTTCTGTTAATTGTTGCCAGGAGCTCTCTCTGAAATTCTCAAGAACTACATACTCCTTGAATTTATCCAGGTCCCATATTATTATTTTCCTAGCTTTCTGCAGTTTCTCCAGTTTCAGTCTACAGTTCATTAACCAGTAAGATATGGTCAGAGTCTATATCTGCCCAGAATATGTCTTACAGTTTGAAACCTGGTTCTGGAATCTACGTCTTACCCTTATAAAATCTATCTGGTACCTTCCGGTGCCTCCTGGTCTCTTCCACATATACAACCTTCTTTCGTGATTATTAGACCAGGTGTTCGTTATGATTAAATTATGTTGCATGCAAGATTCTACCAGTTTGTTTCCTCTTTCATTCCTTTTTCTCAGTCCATATTCACCTAATATTTTTCTTCCCTTTCTTTTCCTGGTACTGAATTCCAGCCGCCATCACATTGAAGTTTTCCTCTCCCTTAATTGTAAATAATTCATAATGTAATGTATGATGTTGTGCTTTGTTTTTTATAGAAAGTTGTATCAGTAATACAAAATTAGGTTAGTTGTCTTTGAGATAGCACATAATTGTGTTACAGAATGAAACTTTCACTCTGCAGCAGAGTGTGCACTGTTATGAAACTTCCTGGCACATTAAAATTGTGTGTCGGAACCGGAACTCGAACCCGGGACCTTTGCCTTTCGTGGGCAAGCACTCTACCACTGAGCTAACCCAATACGACTCACAGTCCATCTTCACGACTTTACTTCTGCCATTACCTTGTCTCCTACTTTACAAACTTTCTCCTGTGAACCTTGCAGGACTAGCACTCCTGGAAGAAAGGATATGGTGGAGACATGGCTTAGCCACAGCCTAAGGGATGTTTCCAGAATGAAACTTTCACTCTGCAGGGAAGTGTGCGCTGTTATGAAACTTGCTGGCAGATTAAAATTGTGTGCCGGAACCGGGACTCTAACCTGGGACCTTTGCCTTTTGTGGGCAAGCGCTCTACCTGCTGAGTTATCCCGACATGACCCACGATGCCGCCCCACAACTTTACTTCCGGCAGTACCTCGCCTCCTACTTTCCAGACTTCACAGGAGCTCTCCTGCAAACCATACAAGACTAGCACTCCCGGAAGAAAGGATATGGCGGAGACATGGCTTAGCCACAGCCCAAGGGATGTTTCCAGAATGAAACTTTCACTCTGCAGGGAAGTGTGCGCTGTTATGAAACTTCCTGGCAGATTAAAATTGTGTGCCGGAACTGGTATAGCACTTGCCCACGAAAGGCAAAGGTCCCAGTTCGATTTCCTGTTCCGGCACATCATTTTAACCTGCCAGGAAGTTTCAATTGTGTTACAGTTTAGGAAGGGGGAGCGTTTTTACTCGCAAGAATGTCTCGTATTCAGAAACACTACTCTCGGTGGTAGTGCTTCGGTAACTGTAGAATAATGTTTAATTGCTGTGCCTTACTCTTTAACCGTGTCTTTCGCCTGTCCCAGGTTTGCCCGTGACGTACTGCTGCACGATCTGCGGTCACAAATTCAAGTCGCGGTCCAACATCAGGTACCACTACTACTGCGGCGTCGAGAACAAGCCGCTGACCTGCGAACTGTGCGAGAAGGGCTTTGTCAGCAAGTCGCATTACCAGTACCACATGCGGGACCATGCAGGTGAGGCACCAGTTGCACAGGGGTATTGCAGATGATCCAGTTTTTCATAAGACTATATTTTCTACTTCATACTAAGTGCTAACACTTCCCACAAACCCAATACTACATATGCCGAGCTATTTCCAAATTGAAATACAGCTTTTGTTTGTAGCATTTGAAGAAGA
This sequence comes from Locusta migratoria, assembly GCA_026315105.1. Lineage (NCBI taxonomy): Eukaryota > Metazoa > Arthropoda > Insecta > Orthoptera > Acrididae > Locusta > Locusta migratoria. The sequence continues at coordinate 26,149,480 of CM048754.1, read as the reverse complement.
CACTTCAGTCATTACTCAACATTTCAGTAGATAAATGTTCGTCCTATGACACAATGGGGACAGAAGAGGCTCTTTAACACGAGGCGCATCCAGAAAGTAGGTTCCGTTGGCTTATATAAAACGAACGGGTACAGATACAGAAAAAATATTGATTGTACAAAAATCTACAACTGTTAAACTACTTTTCTACATAGCTTCCGAAGTGCCAGCACAAACAAATACTATATCTGGAGAAGACAGGGTTACAGCGATTTCTTGCTACTGGGGTTAAACGTTAATTACAGTGTGGCATTGCAGCAATTTTCAAATACACGTACATGTCGATTAGCAACAGTGATGCTAGTGCTCAGAGCGGTTACATTTTGTATAGCGGCGAACAGAAGACAAGTGACTTTTGTAATCAAATATATGACGAGGCGCTACATTTGATGATATTGCTGGGACCGAGCGGTGTGTTCCCAGCTTTAGGTCAGGATGAGGCGTGGAACCTGGTGGAGCGCCGAGGGATGCTAGTGAAACAGAATTATAGTTGACACATTTTATTCTGCAACATACATAAGTTTGACGAAGGCGCTAGCTCGACAGGAGCTAGAGCCTTCGAGCTGCAACCTCGGTGTTTCGTACGAGGGTAGTGCCCGCGCCGCGATGCTGGGAAGTGGTGCAAAGACTGTTATTGTGAAGTGGTCTATCCCTTCACCAGGCTATGTAGCGGCCAGTGGATCCACCGAGGACCCCTCTGAAGTCGCATGTCGTGCCGGTTCCCGACTCGAAATACCGGCTGGCCGAATTAGCACCAGAGTTCGAACTTGACAACAGGAACATTGGCCTTTAGTAACCGACCACTGAAGACTACGCTGGCCTCATGCAGCCACCATAGACGTGTGAAGTCGTCAGCTCAGTGGATCACAGTCTTCCCAGATGAAGTTTAGTGTGAAGTATGGCCTCGATCAGACTCCATCTCTTAGCTGCCTCTAGCAGCTACCCGTATGTACTGCTATCTGTGACAAAGACTGAGCACTACGATTAGGCCAGTGAATTGATGAATACCTCCTGGGCATCGTCGATTCAGAAGACCGCTACTGCTACTGCTACTTCTAAATGTGGGAGTATTTATACATACAGTTGGCTGTATGAAACGGTTTGAATGTGTTCCCTTTGAAAATGCTGGAGGATATGTCAAACAGACAGAATAGCAGTAATGAATTAATACCTGATAAGCATAAAATAATATACATACCATCTAAAGAGCATTTATACTGCAATTATATGCAGTTATTATAATAAATTATCCCTCCACGATGCCATATGGACATAGCCTGATGATGGCCACAGTGCCGCAATAGGCCTATTGCTATATTAATAAACAGTATTTAACATCTATAAAGTAACGCAGCATTTTGGCATTACTTAGATTAACAATAGCAAACAAGTATGCAAACACCATTCCAGGTCTCCCTTTGCCACCAATAGCAGAAAATACAGCAAACACTAATAAACAAAGCCATACTCCCCTATCCCATAACTGAAACATCCAGTCACATTTTGGCAGTAGTTACTACCATAAATATTTTAGTTCCCAGCTTTGCCTCATTCAGCAGTAAACATGACACTCAGAACAAGGATGCTCACAAGAATAGATGAGACATCAGTGGAATTTGATACACTGATGATGCGTTCTAATCTCCAGAACAGTATTGTTGACAGAGCTCTGAAATCTTCAATAACATCATGAGAATGTAATTAGTATACTACCTTCTGAGAATGCATGTTGACGTTATTGTCGGTTGTAGAAATATTGATGGGTAGTATTGGTGGCTGTCAAAATATTCTCAGTATTGTCAATACATAATGAATGTTTGAAAAACTTATGGGCCGTGCAGCTGGGTGGTGGAACTGATGTCAGCTGATATTTGGGTACTGATGACCCTGCTGTTTAGTTGCCTTAAAAACCCGAAAAGAACAGCAACAACAACATCAGCAGCAGCAGCTGATATTTTGCCTGGAGCAGACCCAGCTATTTTCAAGGCAACTTCAGAGCTGAAGCACTGTGTATAGACTCAGTTTTCACTGGAAATAGGAAAGATACCACACAAGAAACCACTGAACAACAGTGCCCTCACTCAACCAAAGTTGATAAATGTCTGAAGTATCGATAGTGAAGCTTCATTAAATCTGTCTCTTTGTATTTCACAAGAGGCAGAGTGCAGGATTCCACACAGAATTTAAGCAAAAACCTCTTTCTCTATCTACGAGGTTATTTGCTAGTTTAATTTCAACTGCTTCCTTACTAACACAATCCCAGAGTTTGGAAGTGCATGCCAGAATCTTCATGTTGTTATAATCCACAGGGTGGGCACTGTCTAGGCGATTTTGTGCAACAGTAGATTTGTTAGGTTGTTGTAAATGTGTGTGGCACTTATGTTGAGTACACCGGTCCTTCACAGACTTGACAGTATGAGCAATATATGTGACATACCACAGCTGCACGGGATGTGGTAGACATCCGCCTTCCATCATCAGAGATCATCCTTTACAAAGCCTCGATCTTAGATGCCGGTCAAAACATACATTTAACATACTATTTCTGCAAAATATGGCCAGTCCTGTTGGAGACACTTCTAGTATAAAACAAGAAGGCCATTAACTTGGGTGCTGTCATCCCTCATCTGTTGCACAGCTGGTCAGTAGCGCAACACTCATTTAATCTGTCATTTTCCATAATATTGACAGACATTTATTCTGTCATGAGGATGCATACCCAGACGTTTTTCAGATACTGGGTATTCTGTGACAAAATCAGTTTTCACATACTGAATGTGTGATGTTGAGGTTTGACGATTTGACGGCATTTTCCACTCACAAGGAAAGTACATGGGCTCGAACAAACATATCTGTTTGAACGTTTGGTTACAGGATCTCTACGTACACCTCAATGTGCTGGTGGGTGTCATTTTTCTGCAAAACTCTGCAATGGTGCTCTAGATAGCACTGTAGATGTAATTTTAAACACCATACATAATGCAGATATCTTAACTATAACTTATGTAATAATCATTGTACATGTTCTCTAGTGTATTGTCAACAAAAGCCGTTATGATAGTTGCAACTTTAACCTTCTCAGAAGACAGTTGGTATTCACTGCCACTGCTTCCGTCTCCTCTTCCTGCACTTACCGTAGCACTACCGCTTGCAATGAGTTGTTTGTCATTATCATCCGTATTATCATCATTGTGTGTTAGTGTTACAACATTATCTAACTTATGCTCATATTTCTGTACCATAACAGATACGAGAAAGCATGCAATGATTCATCTTCTACACTAATACCATCTTCAGGAAGAAGGGTTCTTCGTAACTTCATCTCAACCAATTGCAATACATTAGCAGGATTGATTACTGATCGCCGCCACGCTTCACCACACAAATAACGACACAAAACGCAACTTCGGAGGCACATTGCACCGTCTCTACTGGCGAACTGACAGGTCAAAGTGCAATGCGGCATGGCACACGCAGAGGCCTCTAACGGACGACTGCAGAGTTTTGCAGATGTGGGAGTACCACTAGTGCAATAAGGGATCTTTACATCATCTCTCATTCGATTTTGGTGTTCATGTGTTTGTTCGAGTCCAAGTACTTTCCTTGTCAGATGTTGACAGAAGCTCATGACCCAGCCGCACAGTCTTAGTTTCAACGCTTTTGTCTGCTGTTCAACTTTGTTCATATCGTACCTATTTTTCAAGTAGCATTTTAGCACAAAATATGCATCTGTGCATGGGTAATCACTGTACAGGGTGGTGCAATTAAAAGTGACCCAGATGAGTGGATATAACTTGATACCGTGTGTGGTAGCACCATCAGAGGAGGAAAAGACCTACAGTTAGTACAACAGGGTGGAGCAACTACCCGTACAGCCGGCTGAACCTTGTACCACATTCATAATAATATGTAGACAGGGAACAATTCATTGTAAAGACGAACGTTGAGCCGCTGATAGTCGGACTGTGTCGGGTGGCCAGAGATGGCTGATGTGTGTGGACGAGTGTGCGTGAGTGATTGTGTGGACGAGTGTTCTCTTTCTGAGGACGGCCGCAGCTGAAAATTTAGAATTCTGTATATGTTTGTGTGTCTTTTATTTGTGCCTGTCGGCAGCTCGACGTTCATCTTTACGTTGAGTTGTTCCCTATCTGCAAATTATTATTAACATTCCTTATTGCACCTTCCATTGTTGTGCCACATTCACATACGGTGACACACTGCCAAGATAGTCCAATCAGTGATAGAAAAATAGTGGGAAAATTGTGTAATCATAAATTTTTATTTGCAAATGATTGTTATAGGAAGGGAAGAAGAAGGATTGGAAAGAAAGGATTGACAGTGGCCGCATTTGGGCATCGATATTAAGCAATGGCGACAAGTGAAAATGTGAGCCGGACCGGGGATCGAACACGGGTCTCCCGCTTCAGGCCAGCAGTCGCCGTAATCACTTGGCCACCCATGCTCGCCTCCCGTATGTCCCAAATTCTCACAAGTTGCACGCTATGTTTGTAGCGCCCCTGTCCGTGCCCTCTTACATTCGCCATTACGGATTCCCGTGTGAGATTGGACGTATGACCGCATCTGTGGTGAAATAACTGAAGCTAACGCCATCGTCACATTTAAATACTTATTGTATTGGTGTGGTGTCTGTTCTTTCGTATGTCCAAAAGAACAGACACCACACCAATACAATAAACATAAATTTTTATTCATTGTTGAGGAAGACCGTCACGAACAACTAAAAGCCTCGACTTCTGGGGTATGGGCTTGAATGTGGGTGGATGTTTAAAGATACACTTTTTACGTTTTCCTTAAATAACTTGAAATTGTGATCTCTAATGAAAAAGTAAACTGCATAAAATTTACTAAAACAAAGTTCCTCTTCTTAATTTCTACAGGATTGATATATTGTGAGATACAGGGGAAGCGAAAATAACAAATTTATAAAACCTGACTTTTTAATGCTGTAAAGCTAAAATGTAAGGTCGATTGAAGTTGCTCCCGGTGATTTCCACGTTTTCTCGCCTCTCAAGAAATCCCGTCCTCCGACCAGCATTTGGACTGTGACGAAGAGCTGAAGATGACCGTTACACACTGACGCCATTCACAGGCGGCAGACTTCTGTGACACGGGAGTACAAAAGTTGACCCCACAATATGACAAGAAACTCAATTTTATTTGTGACTATGTTGAAAAGTAGCTAAAATGTTGCTGTACGTGTTGGCAATAAAGTTTTCTGTGTAACTCTGTTGTCTTTGTTTTAAAAAAAAATAGGGGAAACATACTTACTACAACTGCAACTTAATTGTTTGACATGTTAACCTCATAAAATTGTGTTGTTAACTGTCAATATTGGCAATAATAAAAAAAGTTTCCATTTGTCAGCTGTGAAGTATAGCCCTTCATGTCTCCATTTTCGTCCTTTGTGTGTTTAATTTCTCTTCACTTTCCCCATTACTTTGACAGTGGTAAGTGATGCCTGTATAATTTCCTTGCAGGGGACTTGCCATATAAGTGTGATGTCTGTGGGAAAGGATTCAAGCAGAAGACGAAGCTCAAGCGCCACACCATTGTACACACAGGTAAAAACTGCTCAGTAATTTATGTAAGCACACTGCTAACGATTCTGATCTGCGGGAAACGATGTCTGGGTTATTGCAGGTATGATGCAGCTCCCCTTGTCACCCAGTACTACCCTGGACTCGGACAACTAAATTACATCCTTCGCTAAGGTTTTGATTTTCTATCCTCGTCCCCAGAAATGAGAGACATCCTGCCCAAGATCCTTCCCACCCCTCCTACAGTGGTGTTCCGTCGCCCTCCTAACCACCACAACATCCTAGTTCATTCTTATGCCACCCAGCCCACTGCCACAGGGATCATATCCTTCTGGAAGACCGCGCTGCGAGACCTGTCCAATCCACCCACCCGGCACTTCCTATTCCAGTCCTGTCACAGGCTTATCCTACCCTATCAGAAACTGGGTCACCTATGAGAGCAGCCACGTAATTTACCAAGTGTGCTGCAAGCACTGTACAGCTTTCTATATTGGCATGACCACCAACCAGCTGTCCATTAGGATGAATGGCCACTGCCAAACTGTGGCCAAAAACAAGGTGGACCACCCTGTGGCACAGCATGCAGCGGAGCACGTGCTTGATTTCAATGGCTGCTTCATAACCCGGGCCATCTGGATCCTCCCTTCCATCACCAGCTTTTCTGAACTGCACAGACGGAGTTATCCCTACAATACAGTCTCCGATCCCGAAATCAACCAGGCCTACCTCTCTATCCCAAACCTCACCTATTTTGAGTGGTGCACGAATGTGCGATCGTGTGTGTGTGTGTGTGTGTGTGTGTGTTTGTGTGTGTGTGTGAGCGCATGCGTGTGAGTGTCTGTGTGGGCTCCCCCATGTACGTGTGTGTGTGTGTGAGTGAGTGAGTGTGTTTGTGTGTACACGGTCTTGTGTACTTGCAGTGTGCACGCATTTTGTATATTTATTTTACTTTATTTTATTTTTCTCCCCTCACCCACCTCCCCACTCCATTCCTAAGCTGCAATTCGTTATTCCCATCTAACCCATCACCACTACCGTGACGTAACCTTCCTATTCTGTCTACCTCCCCTCCCCTCCCGTCCTCGATTTACTCACCGCATAGCACGATTCGAGGTGTGGCGGCTGGAGGTGATGGTTGTATGACTGTGTTGTGTGCCTGTGTGATTGCGTGAGTGTTCTATTTTCTGAAGAAGCCCATGGCCAATAGCTGAAAGTGTTGTACGTGTGTGTCTTTTGTATGTGCCTGTCGCAGCTCGTCGCCACGTCTTTGCGGTGAGTTGTAAACTGTCCTTACTGTATTATTAATTCCAACCTGGACTTTCCATTATTATTTTTTACTCTATCCTGTACAAGTCTGTTAATCCTCAAATAGCCGCTGCAACTTTCAACCTTTTGAGTCTGCTTACTGTACTCATCTTGTGTATCTCGCAAAGATACATCAGCTATGATCAGAGGGGATGTGTTCACTGCAGTCCACAAAAAGTATTACTTCTGCTGAATTCAAATCTGAGATGACTGTGACGTTATCTGGACTCTTGTAACAGGTATTGCTGAAATTGAGTTAATAGTTGGGTGTTGTTACTAGCCGCACGGTTCCACTATAACAGTGGTAGAGTCATTCAAAGAAAGTTTATGAACAATAGTGCAAAAGTACCCGCACTGTGCTTAATAGTTGGGGGTGACTTCAACCTGCCGAGTATAGACTGGGATGCCTATGCTTTCTCTACGGGGGAGGGGGGGGGGGGTATAGACAATGATGTCACTAGAGACAGGGGTTAGTGATCACGATGTCGTCATAGCGACACTGGTCACCAAATTTAATCAATTGGTGAACAAGCCTATGAGAGTGTCTGTGCTAGAAAGAGCACATAAGCAACTATTAGCGTCCCACTTAAGGAAATGAATGGACACGGTTTGGGTCTGATAAGGTGGACATAGAGGCATTATGGGCAAAATTTAAATTCATTGTAAATAAAGCACTGGGGAAATATGTGCTGAAGGCAGTTACACTCTCAGTTCAGAAAAGCTCAAGCAAATAAAATCAGACAAAAGTTAGTAGAGATTTGTGCCTTTATAAAAAGAGCAATGCGCAGCCGGCCGCTTCAGTCACAGTCTGCATGGCCACTACGGTCGGGGGTTTGTATCCCCCCTCGGGCATGGATATTTGTGCCGTCCTTAGTGTTAGCTAGTTCATATGTAGTTTGTAAGTTTAGGGACTGATGACCCTGTAGTTAAGTCCCATAAAAAAAAGGGGGGGGCAATGCACAAAGCATACAATAACTACTAACCATCATACCTTAGCAAAATATCTTGCCGAGAACCCAAAGAAATTCTGGTCCTATCCAGTCACTTGTTGATTGTTCTGGGTGTCAGCAAAATTTATCGTGAATCTTTGCTCCAGAGCAAAGCACAAAGAGACTGGAAAAAGGCACAGGTAGCTTCTGTGTATAAGAAAGGTAAAAGAACAGACCCACAAAATTATTGACTGCAGTGTTCCCAGTGAGACAGAAGTTGCGATGACCGTGTGTCTACAGTCAAACTCTTCTCCCGAGACACGGCACCCAAATTATTACGCGGTTAATCATATATGCACCGCATTTCGTCAAATTAACTTGAGCAATATTTTCTTCTCCATTAGTTTATGATTATGTAAAGGTTTTGCCTGTAGCTGTCACCTAGAATTCAGGCTAGGACTTCATTCCATAGCAGGGAGGGAACACACTTAAGTGAGAATACACTTTAACTGAATAAAAAGCCACAAGATAATTAACTTTTACAAACATCGTGTATTATGCCCTGTAGGCTAAGGTTACATAGGATCCGTACTGGATCAAATCTCAAGAAGAACTTAACTAAAATCTACTCATTTCATTTATCTTAACAATGTATGTATAAACTCCACGTCAACACAGTCTCTTCCGAAGCTTGTTTATGTTGCGTGACAGCCTCTTCTTCAGTCACTATGGCTGTCTTCAGACCGCATCACCTGCTTGCTCCCGCGTACCTGCGCACACGAGAGCACGGCACACAGTAAAATCCTTAAATACCTACTTATCTATATACGGTGAATCCGCACATCTCGTGGTGGGACAGTACCATAGTGTACAGCTGTTACACTGTAAGACCTACATTGTTAACGTTGGGTTGATGTAGAATTCTTGAACATATTATCAGTTCTAATATAGTAAATTTCCTTGAGACGGAAAAGCTTCTATCCATGCATCAGCACGGGTTTAGGAAGCATCGATCATGTGAAACCCAGCTTGCCCTTTTCTCTTCTAAAATGTAGTGTCATAAGGATGAAGGGCGAAATGCAGACTGCGTATTTTTTTATTTTAGAAAGGGGTTTTTAACGATACCACACTACAGACTGCTAATGAAGGTATGAGCTTGTGGAATAGGTATGGAAATAAGTGAGTGGCTCAAAGACTACATAAGTAATAGAACCCAGCATGTTTTCCTTGATGGTTAGTGTTCGTCAGGGGCTAGGGTATCGTCAGGGGTGCCCCAGGGAAGTGTGGTAGGAGCGCTATTATTTTCTATCTGTATAAATGAGCTGAATACTATAGAAGGAAACTTTCCTGGTGGGATAAATCTGTATAAAAATGGAGATTGTTTAACTTACCCAAAGTGCAGGCTCATTGATAAAAAAAAAAACAACACACAAACATTCAAGCTTTCGCAACTGTTGGCTGCTTCATCAGGAAAAGAGGAAGGACCTGCATCCTTGCCTTTTTCCCCTCCTTCCTTCCTCTTTTCCTGATGAAGCGGCCAACGGTTGCGAAAGCTCGAATGTTTGTGTGTATTGTTATTTCTGTTTTTTTGTGTCTATCAACGAGCCTCTGCTTTGGGTAAGTTAAATTATCTCAATTTTTTTATACATTTATAAATGATCTGACGGACAGTGTGAGTTGGAATCTGCGGCCGTTTGCTGACGATGCTGTGGTGTACAGGAGGGTGTCGACATTGAATGACTGTAGTAGAATGTGGGATGCCTCGGATGAAATTTCTAGATGTTGTGAGGAATGGCAACTAGCACTAAATGTAGAAAAAGGTAAGGTGATGCAGATGAGTAGCAGAATCGGTCCAGTAATGTTCAATTACAGCATTAGTAGTGTGCTATAAATGAAGAGCAACAGGCAGACTGCTGCTTGATAGATTCTGTCAATTAAGTATCTTGGTGTAATGCTGCACAGTGATATGAAATGTAAAAAGTGTATGAGGACAGTTGTGGGGAAGGCAAATGTTTGACTTCAGCTTATTAGTAGAATTTTGGGAAGGCGTGGTTTGTCTGTTAAGGAGACTGCATATAATATGCTTGTATGACCCCCTTCTTGAGTATTAGACACATGTTATACATGCTAAACAGAATCCCTCTCAACAAGAAAAAAACTATCAAAAAGAAATGAACACAATCATACAAATTACAAGGAACAGTGTTTACTACACACAAGTTCTACAAAATTTCAATCAGAAATCAAAATACAAGTACAGAACAAAATTTCAAACAAAACCAAAAAACAACAAAATACACAACACACAAACAAAACCGTGGCAAAGCGCATTGAGGCGCTCTGCTATGATGTGCGAGGCCATTCCCCATTGGGGGTTCGAAACTTCTCTCAGACAGGATGTTTGTGTTGTCTTTCCTATACATTAGTTTGTAAGTTTAAACACTGATGACGCCGCAGTTAAGTCCCATAACCTTCACAAACATTTGAACATTTTGAACACAAACATAAACAACAAACACACTCGAAGACAACACCTCACAAAACAACCTATATGATAGACAATGACACACACACAGACACACACACACACAGATTAACACACAGAGTAGTAAACATACTGAAGAAACAGGGACTCCACATATAATATAAAACTGCCCAATATCTACAAACAAATGTGCAACCAAAAATTGAGAAAGATATATTCATAGGATCACGAATATACAATCTTGAATGCCAAAGTTGTGATGCAGAGGACATAGGAATGACAAACAGGGATTTCAAAATACGATACGAAAAGAACACACGAGATGTTGGAAATATGAAACAAACCACATCACATTTGCCAAACACTTAAAACAACACAACCATTGCCCAATCAATATAGACCAAGACATGAATATTATCTGGACCAACAGCCGCATCATACACATCTTACAAACACAAGAAAACTCTACCACATCCAGAAAGCCATAGCGGAGAACAAACAATTAATAAATGAACAGACAAAAATCAGTGAAAATACACTGCTAAACCTAGTCAAAGGAATGGGACAGTAATCAAAGAAAAATTCACACACACACTTTCATAATGAATTAAAACAAACAAACAAACCTGAGATAAACACACAAACCTACATCTCACATCTCTCTCTCTCTCTCTCTCTCTCTCTCTCTCTCTCTCTCTCTCTCCATAGCAAAAACTAAAAGTCAAATAAAGATATAACTGGTGCAGTTCTCAACGCAGTTGCATCAGAAACACACACACGCTGACAAAGCAAAGATAGGACAAACACACATTCAACAGTTTGCAACACCACCCAAAATAAAAACACAACACAACAAACATACAACACAAACTGGCATGTGCCTGTTGGTGTTAGTCATGAAGTGCTAAAAACAAAAATGCCAAGGGAATAAAACTGAAAACAAAATAACCTAAAGTCACCACCAGCACGACATGTAAACCAGCATCCACCAAAAATTGTAACTAATAGCATCCAGATATCATTAACTTTACTTAGATAATGCACCAGAACTGTTTATAACCTTAAAAAGGAAATGTTGTAAAACAAAATCTTGTGTATATTACAGGCCACTGATGATGCCTTACAAATAAAGGCAGAATGTGTATGGCAATATAAAACGTGTTATTCAGTTGCATAGATGTATTACATAAATATTTAAATTATAATATAAAAAAACAACTATGGGAAGACAGGACAGAAAGGAACTAACAGTGTTATTGCTCAAGTGTTTGGGATCCCCACCAGATCAGTTTAAAGGAGGACTTAGAAGCAGGTCAGAGGCAGGGGGTTAGGTTTGTAACTGGTGGATTCGATCATTGTGCGAGTGTTACTGAAGTGCTTCAGGAACTCAAATGGGGATCGATGAAGAGGAGGTGACGTTCTTTCTGAGAAACTCTGTTTAAGAAATTTAGAGGGCCGGAATTTGTGGTGAAATGCAAAAAAATTCTACCACCACCAACCTACATTTCGCATAAAGGCCACAAGGATGAGATCAGAGAGATTAGAGCTTGTACATCTACATATATACTCTGCAATCCACCATAAAGTGTGTGGTGTAGGGTACACTGTACCAGTACTTGGCATTTCCTATCCTATTCCACTTCCAAATAGAATGAGGGAAAAAAGAATGTCTATATGTCTCCGTATGAGCCCTAATTTCTTGGTTTTGTGATCATTACACAAAATGGAAGGAGGCAATAGGAAGATCATTCTACACTCAGCTTCAAATTCCAGCCCTCCAAATTTCCTCAACAGAAATTCACAAAAAGAACGTTGTCTTTCTTCCAGCAATCCCCATTTGAGTTCCCAAAGCATTTCTGTGATACTCGCACATTGGTCGAACTTACCAGTAAGAAACCTAGCTGCTCGCTTCTGAACTGCTTCTGTGTCTTCCTTTAAACTGATCTTCTGTGGGTCACAAACACTTGAACAATACTCAATATGTGGTCGTACAAGCATTTTATGTGTGTTCTCCATTACAGATGAAGTACATCCCAAAATTATCCCAATAAACCAAAGTCAGCCTTCTTCACAACTTTCCTTACATGTTTGTTCCATTTTATATCGCTCTGCAATGTTACGCCTATGCTATTACATTCAATTAAAGATGACATCCTTGCATACACCACAGAATCATCAGCAAACAGCCACAAATTACAAGTTACTCTGTCCATCAGATCGTTTATATAGATAGAAAATAATAGCGGTCCTATCACACTCCCCTGGGGCCCGCCTGACGATACACTCGACTCTGATGAACAATTGCTGTCGAGAACAATATACTGCATTCTATTACTTAGGAAGTCTTCCAGCCAGTCACAAACATGTGAACCTATTTCATATATTCAAATCTTAATTAACAGTCTGCAGTGTGGCACTGCATCAAATGCCTTTTTAAAATCGAAAAACTGCAGTCTGCCTTTTGCCCTTTGTTCATGGCTTGCAAGATGTCATGTGAGAAAAGGCAAGTTGAGTTTCACATGAACGATGTGCTGGTTCATAGAAAAGTTATTCTGTTTTACTATATTCAAGCTGAGAATATGCTCTAAAATTCTACAGGAAACTGATGTCAACGATATTGGCCTGTAATTATGTGGGTCAGTTCTTCTTTCTTTCTCATAAATGGGAGTCAGTTGCGCTTTTTTCCAATCACTAGGAACTTTGTGCTGAATTAAAGATTTGCGATAAATGCAAGCTAAGTGAGTGGCCAATGCTGTAGAATACTCTTTGTAAAACCAAACTGGTATTCCATCCGGACCAGGAGACTTTTTTGTATTTAGCTTTCTCAGCTGATGCATGCAAGCATTCGTTTTTCCCACATTCCATATGGGAAAGCAAGTAACTAGACACACACACACACATGTCTTTTGTGCCTTCATGTGTGTCCTATCAACGAGTCGTTTTGTTTAGTAGAGTTCAGCAAATAACTTTGTAGTTGCATAGTGACAAAGGTTCAGGTTCCATTCCATTCTGACACCTGGTGTCGTAACCACTGGTACATTCGTTGAAAGAATGCAGTCGTGGTTGCAAATGTTTTTACTACTTTTGACACATTTTGTCTGTTAGGGGCCTCAACAGGTCATATAAAAGATATTTTGTGAACCATCATCAGTGAGAGCTGCAGCAGATTAAAATGTAAAATAATTAGGTCATCAAGTGCCCAAATAAAACAGTTGGCGACATTAGGTGAAGGCGACGATGTGTCTGAGGTCAAGGCACAGAGTGGCCACTATGAAAACTAAAGGTGGCCGGGAGCTCAAACGCCAGATCTCAGAGTGAGTGTAAAGCTAAATTGTCTTAGCTTTACAGCATTATCTCTTCTAATATATAAAGCAGAGTGTCCGTATGTTTGTGTGTACATGTTGCACACAAATACACAGTTTTGTTTCAATCTTTATGAAATTTTGCACACGTAAGTTTCAATCCATGAGGATGGTCACCATAAGTGGAAGAATCACATACGATACATAGTTCACGAGATATAATGTCATAAACAATGAGATGTGCGAGAAACTGCTACATTTAGCGAGAATGCTGGTCATTTTCTCCTAAACCACTGGACCGATTTCAACCAGATTTGGTACACACATTCCTTACTGTGAGGTAATAATTGCTGCAGGGTTAAGAATCACATACGACACATGGTTGAGAAGATATGACGTCATAAACAATAGGATTCACAAAAAGCTGCCACATAATGCGACGAGACTTTATAAATACGTTGTATGAGAATGAGAGTACTTAGCGACCTTCAACAAACTTTAAACATAGTTTCAAACCTTTATTAAACTTTTACTCGCTGACAACCATAGCAAAATGATGAAAGGAAAAAAAGGTTTCTCGCTTACTACTTTTCCACTGTTTATGGAGTATAACTACGGCATTCGATATGACGTTACAATTTATAATTTGTACACAACAAATTGTAGCTGCAGGACATTTACAGGCAATATACACACATATAGTTGAATGTAGCTTCTAAATTGTTACACAGTACGACATGTAGTTCATGAGATATGAACATACAAATAGTAACGTTCCGCTGTTCATGGACTAAAACTATGGCATTCGGTATGACGTTGCAATTTATAATTTATACACTACAAATTGTAGCCACAGGAAATTTTACAGTCAGTATACATGCATGTAGTTGAGTGTACCTTCTAAATTGTATCACAGTACGACACATAGTTCATGAGATATGAACACATAAACAGTAATGTTCATGGAAAACTGCCCTGTCGCACACCAAGTTTTAATCTATTACTTCTTTATTACTATTAATTGTATTCCCAAGAGATTTTATAGGCATACAGCCCTTATACAAATGAATATATACCTGAAAAATGGCAGGAATAAAGAAAGAAATACCCGGGCAACAACAGGTTTTCAGCTAGTATTCTGTATTGGCGTCTGTGTGCTGTTTCATCAGAGACATCATTGGCTTCACCTAATATTTCGCCTTTTTCATTTAGGCACTTTGCGATGTAACCGTGTTCTTTAGAATATATTCCATTTCTGGTTGGTTTGCAGGTTATTCAGGCTATTTAGATATTTAAATGTAAATCCTGTTGTATGAGACCACTATGCTGGGCTCGTAAGGAGTTCAAAGTTATTATCATATAAGGTATTTAACTTCAGTGCTTGTGAAGTGCTTCCCAATAGTAAACACATACCCTTTTAAATGACTCAGATACCACTATGTGCTAAAGATGTAGTTGAGTCAATTAGCTTTATAACACAAAGAAACTTTTATTTTAACTCTTAATTACAACTGATAATCCACTGGTATCTCATATAAGGCTGACCTGAATAACTGAACAAATCTGTTTACAAAAGATAGTAACAATGACATTGTTATATAGACATTACATATCTTCCATGGATTTGGTGCCACTTGCTAATGTATACTTCTTCATAAGTGATAACCACTGTGCTGGAATTTGTCCAGAACCTGGTCCAACAGAGTTTTAAGGACAGTAAATGCCTCTGTAAACTAATAAACCCCACAAAATAAATGTTTTTGATATCTTGGTTTGACTCCAAAGCATGAAGTGTAACCTGATACACTACAACTTGGTGACAGTATTCTAGCTAAAAAAATTATATTTTAATTTGCAGCAGCTTTTACTGGAGATGGTTCACCAAATTGGTTTTATATGATCTGATTTGCCTCTAACAGTTGAAATGTGTCAAAAATAATAAAAACAATTTTTTATATTATTTTTAATTTAATTTTTAATATTACTAATTCCAACCTGGACTTTCCATTATTATAAAAACAATTTTTGCAACAATAGCTGCTTTCTCCACCCTCACGAACACAAAAATAGCCGAGGTGGGTTGCCTTTCGTGCCTCGTCGATACAGATACCTGTACTATAGGTGCAACCACAGCGGAAAGGCCAGACAGACGTGTGGTTCCTGAAAAAGGGCAGCAGCCTTTTCAGTAGCTGCGGGCAACAGTGTGGATAATTGACTGAGCTGGCCTTGTAACATCGGCCAATGTAGCTTTGCCACACAGTTACTGCGAACGGCTGAAAGTGAGGGGAAACTACAGCCGTTACTTTTCCCGAGGACTTGCAGCTCTACTCTGTGAATGCACGAAGTATAATCCAAAATTTTTGGGACTGGTACTGCAATCTGGAAAGTAGGAGTAGTAGATGTTTGCACCACTAGGTGGCGAGAGCTGCATATCTTATGAGTCTGTGTGCAGAGTGGTATTCAGCTGGGAGGACATGTTGCGTGTCCACAGTGATTCCCGTAATACTCTGTGTTTGGTGCGTGGCGATTTTACGGCGGACCCGCGAAGAGAACATCGCACGTCTATTAAATTCTGTGCGAATATTGGAAAAAGTGCTACGGAGACCCTCGCAATGATTCGACAAGTGTTTGGGGGACAGAGCACGAGCGATGTGTTTGAGTGTCACGCTCAGTACAGACGTCGAAGATGGTGCTCACACTGGAAAGGCTCATTTGCTGCACAATGCCAGACATCATTGCCAAACGTCAACAACTGGTTCGTGCAGAGCAATGTCGAATCATTCGGGACATTGCAGATGAAATGGGTATCGGTTATGGGACATATCAACTAATCTAGACTGACAAATTGTGCACGCATCGTGTCACTGCAAAATTTGTGCCGAAGGATCTCGACTGCCGATCGGAAGGCATATCGTGTTGAACTGTGCACGGACCTTCGTCAGACTACATCTGACGATCCGACCTTCTCGTCACAGGTTATCACCAGCGACGAGAGCCGGATTTACAGTTATGACCCAGAGACAAAGCAACAATCGTCCCTGTGGATTAGCCTGGGCTCTCTGAGATCAAGAAAGTGCGACAGGTGAAGAGCAAAGTGAAGAACATTATCATAATTTTCTTTGATACCAAAGGAATTGTTCACAAAGAATCAAACAGTGAAAAGTATATATAAAAAATAGATGAAGATTACTCACGAGGCGAAGGAGCGCAGGTAGTGATAGTAGCACAAATAAATAAAACACACACAAACACAAAAGCAAGCTTTCACAACCGAGTTGCTTCTTCTGGCGGAAGGGAAAGACAGGGAAAAGGAAATGATGAGGGTTTTAAAGAACGGGGGTAAGGAGCCATTCCAATCCCGTGACAGGAAGGACTTACCTTGGGGGAAGAAAAGGAAGGTAAACAAAAACACACTCACACATTTTCACAGACGCAAACACACCTAGGCAAACATACTGTTGAAAGCAAAGACGTTAAGAAGTTAGACAGAGATGCCACTTGAGGCAGAGGCTCTGTCCAAAGAACCGAGGCAAAGATGTTAAATATGGTGAGCGGAAATTCAAATTTAGCGGAGGTTGAGACCAGGTGGGCAACGGGAAGAGAGAATATGCTGAAGGGGGTAGTTCCCATCTCCGGAATTCTGAAGAATTGGTGTCGGTGGGAAGTATCCAGATAACCTGGACAGTGTAACACTGTGCCAAGATGTGCTGGCCGTGCACCAAGGCATGTTTAGCCACAGGGTGATCCTCATTACCAACAAACACTGTCTGCCCGTGTCCATTCATGCGAATGGACAGTTTGTTGCTGGTCATTCCCACATAGAACGCTTCACAGTGCAGGCATGTCAGTTGGTAAATCACATGGGTGCTGTCGCAAGTGGCTCTGCCCTTGATCGTGTACACCTTCCGGGTTACTGGACTGGAGTAAGTGGTGGTGGAAGGGTGCATAGGGCAGGTTTTACAACGAGGGCAGTTGCATGGATAGGAGCCAGAGGGTAGGGAAGATGGTTTGGGGATTTCATAGGGATGGACTAGGAGGTTACGGAGGTTAGGTGGGCCCTCTCTTTCCCTTCTGCCTGAAGAAGCAACTGGGTTGCGAAAGCTTGTGTGTGTGTGTGTGTGTGTGTGTGTGTGTGTGTGTGTGTGTGTGTGTGTTATTTGTTACTATCACTACCTTTGCTCCTTCACCTGGTGAGTAATCTTCATCTATTTTTTATATATATTATTTTCCTGCTAGGAACCTTTCGTCTATAATATTCAATCAAATGGTGAATTCAGCATACTACTGTGACTTTTGCGACGACTCCGTGAAAACAGGTGGCGGCAACGGCCTGAACTTTGGTGTCGAGGGAATTGGGTGCTGCATCATGACAGCGCACCCTGTCACGCGTCCTCGCTCACCAGGACCTTTTTGGCGAAAAACAACATGGCGGTTGCACCCCACCCACGGTGATCACCAGATTTGGCACCTTACGACTTGGTGCTATTCCCAAAACTGAAACTCGAGTTGAAAGGCCGTCTGTTCGACACTGTAGACGGGATTCGAGAAGCATCGCCGGCAGTGCTAAATGCCGTCAAAGAACAGGACTTCCATAAAACATTTGACCAGTGGCATAAGCACTGGGATCTCCTTGTATGTGCAAATGTGTGTGTACGTGTGGATGGGAACTACTTTGAGGGTGATGGTGACCATTAGTCCAAAGGTAAGGTTTTAAACAGATGGCAGCACCAGTCCCGATAATTTTGGATAGCACTTCATCTGATGATGGCATCTTCTTGGGTAAATGTATTCCCGAGGTAAAATAGTCCCCCATTTGGATCTGCAGGTGGGAACTACTTAGGAGGATGTCGTCATCAAGAGAAACAATGTGCGAAGAAAAAAGCCCTATTCGGCTGCTAACTACACAATCAGAAGAAAATGTGAGGATAATGCAAGAGGTGTTTTCTCAGATTTTGTCTTTACAGTTGAACAAAATGTGTGCAACATTAAAAACAAAATCCCTCCCTTAGAAGGGAGTAGAGTGTATAAAATTACCTGCAATTTGTGTGGCAAATTATATTTAGGTCAATCAGGTAGGGCTATAACAGCTAGATTGTCCGAACACCAAAGGATGCTCTGAATGAATGTAATTCTTTCGCCAATAATTGTGGTGTACTACATGGGGTAAATAAGGGCAAAAAACTTACATCATTAGAAATTCTATCAATAAACATCACTCTAAGAATGAAACTTTCACTCTGCAGTGGAGTGGGCGCTGATATGAAACTTCCTGGCAGATTAAAATTGTATGCCGGAACCGGGATTCGAACCTGGGACCTTTGCCTTTCGCGGGCAAGCGCACTACCGACTGAGCTATCCCAACATGACTCACGATGCCGCCTCACAACTTTACTTCCGCCAGTACCTCGCCTCCTACTTTCCAAACTTCACAGAAGCTCTCCTGCGAACCATGCAAGACTAGCACTCCTGGAAGAAAGGATATGGTGGAGACATGGCTTAGCCACAGCCTAAGGGATGTTTCCAGAATGAAACTTTCACTCTGCAGTGGAGTGTGAGCTGATAGGTAGTGCGCTTGCCCGCGAAAGGCAAAGGTCCCAGGTTTGAGTCCCGGTTCTGGCACATAATTTTAATCTGCCAGGAAGTTTCATCACTCTAAGAATCCAGATCTAGTCCTGAATGACCAAATAAAGTTTCTAATAATGGAAAGTCCAGGTTGTAATTAATGATACAGTAATAAGGACAGTTTACAACTCACTTCAAAGACGTGGCGACAAGCTGCAACGGGCACATACAAAAGACACACACATGTACAACTCTTTCAGCTATCGGCAATGGCCTTCTTCAGAAAATAGAACACTCACATGATCACACAGTTTCATTATTCACCCTTATTGAAGCAGGCCCAATGGCAGCTTCTTAATGTTTGTCTCTCTGTGTGCTGTTAATTTGGTTATAACTGTTCCACATCCACATTCCATAAACTCTCCTCTGCCATCACTCCCCCCCCCCCCCCCTTTTCCACTTTTGCTCCATGTCCTCTAGTTGGGGTTGAATGGAGAGGACGGCCACTATTGTCCGTCTGAGTTCTGCTTTTCTCACCAGGAGAGACACAGCAAATTGTTTTCTTGCGCGCAGACTGTTCCACTGCAAATTATAACCGTGCGGACGTTGGTGTAGAGACAGTACATTCGTAGAAAAAAAAAAGTAATGCAAAATAAAAAAATAATAATCGGGGTGGTCGGATCGCTGTGTCCTCATTGCCGGCATTGCTAGTGCCGCGGTTAAATAATAATTTTTGGCGTGGGCTCAGCGGCAATTCTTTCGCGAGCTTCGGGGCGCGCACTGCGGCGGGCTCCATAAGTGCACTACAGTATTTTTTTTGCGTATGTACAAAAACGTAATGTGATGCTTCATACTCTGAGAATAGTTGGCATAATTGCAATAGCAGTCAGTGTAGGTACATCAGCAGATAATAAAAATAAAATACATTTCCCTTGTTTATAATAATAAACTTTGCATTTTGAGGTCTTCCACTTCAATTGCAGAGCTAAAAGTGAGGGAACAGAGTGTTTACAATTTCAAAATTCTGGTGTGCTCCCATTGTCGATAGCATAGGAGGGTGGAGGGGAGAGGTCTCTTGGGTTATAGCCAATAGATGGCTACAATTTTTGGTGGGGGGGAGGGGGGGTGGAATTCTGGGAAGCGGTAGGGAGTGGGGAAATCCGCCATTTTGAATTTCCCGCCAAATTATTATGACGTCACTTCCGGCAGCCATCTTCCGGATTCTTAGTGTGAAGCTCTCCAGTACTCATGTATACAATAGCCTAGTTCTCACAAATTCATAGCCTTTTTATTACATTGATCAAAAATTTGAGATGTTAATTTATTTAAACGTTTCTCTGGGATTTATGTTGTTGTGGTCTTCAGTCCGGAGACTGGTTTGAAGCAGCTCTCCACAATACCCTATCCTGAGCAAGCCTCTTCATCTCCACATAAGAACGGCAACCTACATCTGTCTGAATCTGCTTACTGTATCCATCTCTTGGTCTTCCTCTGCGGTTTTTACCCCACACACTTCCCTCCAACGCTAAATTCACAATTCCTTGATGTCTAAGAATTTGCCCTACCAATCTATCCCTTCTTTTAGTCAAGGTATGCCAGAAATTTCTTTTCTCCCCAATTCTGTTCAGTACCTCCTCATTAGTTACGCGATCCACCCACCTAATCTTCAGCATTCTTCTGTAGCTCCATATTTCAAAAGCCTCAATCCTCTTCCTGTCTGCACTGTTTATCGTCCATGTCTCACTCCCATACAAGGCAACACTCCATACAAATGCCTTCAGAAAGGACTTCCTTAGGCTTAAATAAATATTTGATGTTAACAATTTTCTCTTTTTCAAAAACGCTTTTCTACCCATTGCCATTCTGCATTTTATATCCTCTGTACTGCGACCATCATTTGTTATTTTACTGGCCAAGTAACAAAACTCATCTACCTCCTTTATTGCTTCGTTACCTAATCTAATTCCTTCAGCATCACCTGATTTTCTTACACTGCACTCCATTACCCTAGTTTTGCTCTTGTTAATGTTCATCTCATATGCACCTTTCAGCACACTGTCCATTCCGTTCAATTGCTCTTCCAGGTCCTTTGCTGTCTCCGACAGAATTACTATGTCGTCGGCAAAATGCAATGTTTTTAATTCTTCACCCTGAACTTTAATTCCTTCTCCAAATTTCTCTTTGCTTTCCTTTATAGCTTGCTCAATGTACAAATTGAATAACATTGGAGAAAGGCTACAACCCTGTCTCACTTCCTTCCCAACCACTGCATCCCTTTCATGCCCTTCAACTCTGACAACCGCTGTCTGGTTTTTGTACAAGTTGTAAATAACCTTACGCTCACTATATTTTACTCCTGGTTGCTTCAGGACTTGAAAGAGTTTATTCCAATCAACATTGTCAAAAGCATTCTCCAAATCTACAAAAGCTAGAAATGTAGGTTTGCCTTTTCTTAATCTATCTTCTAGGATAAGCCGTAAAGTGAGTATTGCCTCCCGTGTTCCTACATTTCTCCTGAACCCAAACTGATCTTCCCCAAGGTCAGCTTCTACCAGCTATTTATATCATTATGATTTTACAATTACACACCTGGAAAATGTTTTAAAATTAATACTATTCGTAGTTGTAATATCCAAGTGTCCAAGTTCAATGACGGTTAGATGTATTTATTCAGATTCTAATTATTTATTTGTTTTAATATATATTAAACTTGTTTTCTGGTATTTTTAATAATGGAAAGTCCAAGTTGGAATTAGCAATATATAATAGAACTGTTTACGACTCACCGCAAAGACGTGACTACGATCCGCGACAGAAACACAAAAGACACCCACATACAACACTCTCGTCTATCGGCCACAACCTTCTTCAGAAAATAGAACACTCCCCCAATCTCACAGGCACACAACTGTGCTGTATCCATCCCCCCTCCCCGCTTTCCACACTACAGAGCACAATTCGAAGTGCGGCAGCTGGAGATGACAGTTGTGTGATTGTGTTGTTTGCCTGTGTTATTGCGTGAATGTTCCTATCTCTGAAGAAGGCCGTGGCAGATAGCGAAAAGTGTTGTACGTTTGTGTCTTTTTTGTGTGCCTGTCACAGCTCTTCGTCACGTCTTTGCATTGAGTCGTAAACTGTCCTATTATATGAGGCGCGTCCAGAAAGTAAGTTCCGTTTCAGTTTATCTCCGCTGCAGCGCTGCAATTGCAGTTCCGCACATGCGCTGTAGACGATGTGTATCGAGGAGAAGAACGTGTGCCATTTGGAGATCGCTGTGAGTTATGTACGCTTTATTGCGCTCGTTTGAAATGTCAGCGTCGATTGAAAATCCCGCCGCCTGTGAAATCACGTCAGTGATTCGGTTTCCGAATGCGAGGAAAGTGAAACCGAGAGAAATTTATTGGCAAGTTTACGATATTTACAGACCAAATGCGATGATTGATTCGATGGTGAGAAGATGGGTCCGACAGTTCAATGGCAGGCGAGGTGATGTGCACGATGAAGAACACGTTTGACCATCCTCCGTGTACAGCCCTGACCTCGCTCCTCGTGACTTTCATCTGTTCTTACATCTCAAGTCTTTCCTTGGCAGTCATCACTTCACCAATGACGACGAGCTGAAAGAAATTCCAATTGGTTGAAGACACAGGCGGCAGAAGGTATACAAAACCTGGTGCCATGCTATGACAAATGCCTGCAAAATTTCGGAAGTTATGTGGAAAAGTAGTTTAAGGGTTGTAGAATTTTGTGCAATAAAAATTTCTTCTGTATCTGTGTACAATTTCATTTTATTACCAAACGGAACTTACTTTCTGGATGTGCCTCGTATATTGTTTTCTGGTATTGATATATTGTCAAAAAGATTCACATTTTTAGAATACCACCTTTGTACTAATAAGAACTCACAGTTGTGTGGACTATCTGTTCAGTATTAAGATATCTGATGGTGGCCCGAGGAGCCGAAAGCTGGTTCATAACCAATAAACAAATATTGTAGAACATAATATGTCTGTGTGTCTCCAAGTACCAACGGAATATCCTATACGTACAATAGAATTTTACTTCGGGCCACTACGAGTTCTGTTTGTAATGTCGGTAATGCCAGAATGTATACTAACGAGGTAACGATGCACAACATATAGAAACTTTAGAACAGCATTTTGTTTTTTCTGTCGACAGCCGACCGTAAGTTCGAGTGCCCGACGTGCGGCAAACGCTTTACCGAGGCTTCCCACCTGAAGGTCCACTCGCGGCTGCACACGGGGGAGCTGCCGTACAAGTGCGAGCACTGCGGCCGCGGCTTCAACGAGAAGACCAACTACAGCAAGCACGTGCGCAGCGTCCACACCAGTACGTACGCCTGCTGCTGCGGTATTGATGTGTCAGTAAATACAGTAGAACCTCGTTTTTACACTTTTCAAGGGACTTCAGTGAAATAGTGTAAAATGCAGGAAAACTTAAAATGCTGGAAATGCTTACTTGATCACACTTGCATTTTCGTAGTTTATCTGTGATATATGCACATAATAGGCATCAAAATACTCGCCAGTAATTTTGTTATATAATAAAGGTTATCCAAATTTTATCATTTTAAGCGTCAGGGAACTGGTAATTTTAAGGGAATTAGAAGTTTTTGACATTCTGTATATGCTTGAGTAATCCGCGCACATTTTTTCCATGAACGAAACACTGGGGTGCTCCGATTACCCGAATTTAGGTTGGTGTTACTCCATATGCAACAACAAAACACACCGCTTTGAAAAACATCCCTTTAGGCCGATATTACATGATATTATTCTCGATCAAATCTTTGACAAAGAAATATTATCAAACATTCGTAATATTTCTTGGACATAAATCTTCATCGTGGTGTTAAAAAGGGCTACTATGGTCATCATGTTTCAAGATAGCGGATAATAATAACTTTTTATTGTGCGCTGCCTTAGCTGGCCACAAACGTATGTACCCCTGCTGCTGCGGTATTGATGTATCAGTAAATACAGTAGAACCTCGTTTTTACACTTTTCAAGGAACTTCACTGAAATAGTGTAAAATGCAGGAAAACTTAAAATGCGGGAAATGCTTACTTGATCACTCTTGCATGCTAGGTGGCTACATGCTTCTGACTATTCACATACCCATATTCCTGAGTACAGTTAGTGAATGCCTCATCATCAAATAGTCAAATGTTTGTCAAGCTATGGGAGCAAACTGCAGTCGTCATCAGTCTCTAGACTCTACAGCGGATATAATAAAAATAAAAGATGATTTCGGTACGGCTAGGGTTTAACTTTGACTCGCTTGAATTGCAAGAGCTAGCTGTCGGTTCTCCCCACTTTCACCATAGGCGAACATCCCTTCCTATCCTCTTCTTAATTTCCTATAATTGAACCTCCTCCATACTGCTGTGGACACTGTGAACCCGTTCTCGGTTGTAACAAGAATACGGAATGTGTGAGGTGCCTAGTTGCTGCCCAGCTACCACCCTGAGTAGCGTGCATTAGTTCTACAAGTTATTTCACCAGCCTGTCTTCTTCCATAATTGTCCCAGTGCAGACAAAGTTAACGAATTGGTGACTGCTGACAGATGCATCGCAGCAAACGAATTGTCACACTATGTTGGGATAGGGGAAGGAACTGTTTGCAGAATACTGAACGTGTTGGTGTTAAAAAAGGTTTGTGCCAGGTGGGTTTCCTGTATGTTGACACTGAAACACAGGTCTTACAGTAGTGACCTGGCTCCATGTGACTATCATCTCTTTGGGAAACTGAAAGACTACCTTCTTGGAACAAGGTTTGAAGATTACGACTCCCTTGTGCACGCTGCCTAACAGTGGCTCCAACGTGTTGGTCCAGAATTTTAGCGTGCGGGTATACAGGTGCTGGTTCCAAGATGGCGTAAGGCAGTTGAGAGGAATGGGGGATTATGTGGAGAAATGAAAATATTGTCCCTAAAGGATGTATCTACACACTGTAAAACTTTCAGACATGTAGAATAAAATCTGTATTAAAAATAGTGTGCATTTCTTTTGGAGTGACCCTTGTATATAAATAATCCACATTTAGTGAATCCTTTGGTTTTTACTTCTTTTTCATTCTACATAGCCACAGCAATGCAAACTGTGGGTTACTGATTTCATTGATGTATTTTCTCTGTGAAGCTTCAGAATGTGGAAAAAAATCGAGGCACTGAAATTCTTACAGTGTAGAAGGCTGTGACTGTTTATATGGGCTGCCGCGTGAATTTTCGTGCTGTAACCATTGTTTATTGTGCCTTGAATCGGTTTTCGTCGTTTTCTCGCTACCGAAAATATCTGAAGTAAGCATATTTCCTATTTTATGTTTCTTAGAAGTTTACAAGCAACAATTACGCTCTCTAAAACACATTTTACTTCAAAAGATTTTTTCAGTGAATTTACAATTAGTGGGATGCATGTGTCCCAGTGACCATTGTGTAGCCCTATAGTGCCTTTTATGTTGCGATATTATAGTACTCATATTTCAAAGAAAAACAGTTTTTCTGTAAATTTCTGCGCTAATAAAACACGGTATATGGTTTACTATTATCTGCATTTTCTATTATAGCAGCTGCGAGACAGATCTCTCGCTTTTTTTTATTTATTTATTTTATTTTATATTTTAAATATGGTGTGCATTACAAATTTTTGAATCATATACTTGTTTAGACCCTATGACAGTTAGGATAACTTACGAAATTATTTTTAAAAGTCTTAGGTAAATCGGTGCCAGAAATGATGATTGGGACATATGTGTCAAACCTTCTTTTTAGGAAAAATGGAATGTGCTAAAAAATTTTGCGTGTCATATTTGTAATCCTGACCCAAATCAGACTCTGTAACAGCTGAGATAACTTAAGATATTCTAAAAAATGAGTAAAAACCACGAAAGGGTTAAGTTTACCATGAGTCTTGGTTATACAATAAGCTGTAAGAGAATAGTTAGCCTTTGCCAGTACACGATTTAAGGGTGTGATGTAAGGGCAGAGAGCTCATAATGGATGGTTATGAAGGTGTAAAAGAAAATGACAGCATGTAGCCAAAATATTATTTTATGTAAGTGTGTTATTATATTTTCTGAACTCTTGTAGTGTTCATTAAAATATAAGAAATGGCCCTCATAATCTATGGTAAAGAGCACAGTTTAATGTGTTCCTGTGAGCATCTCAGTTTTCACAAACATTTGTGTGTGTGTATGTGTGTGTGTGAGAGAGAGAGAGAGAGAGAGAGAGAGAGATGTATAGCTTAGTATAGCTTACCTGTTACTTCGTATAATGCCTCCTTCATACAGATAACACACTTATGACGAATCATCCATTCGAGTTTTCTCCTAATGCTTTGATTATGTTGGTTGGAATTTTTTATTAATCAAGTTTACAGAACCTAGCTTTAAAATATTACTGCCTTAACTGTACATATAATATTTTCTTTAAAATATTACTGCCTTAACTGTACGTATAATATTTTCTCTTCACACAGACGAGCGGCCGTACGCGTGTGAAATGTGTGGAAAGTGCTTTGCCCGCTCGGAAAACTTCAAAGTCCACCTGCGCCGACACGAGGGAATCCGGCCGTTCGAGTGCCCGGTCTGCAGCCTGACGTTTTACTACAAGAAGGACATGACGAGGCACATGCCGGTGCACGACTGTGAGTATCCGGAGCCTTCCATCTCTTCCTACTTTGTGGCTGGTATGTAGCGTGGCTCGTTATTCTGCTGTAGGGCAGCTTGTCTTAAAGACGATCACTGAGATGCAGATAGGCATCTAGAAGATGAAATCACATTCGCACAACTGAAAATTTTGTCCGTGGCCTTCATTGGAACAAGATACACATACAGTCACACTTGACTCGGACATAACTCAAGCACTCACGGCTACCAACTCTGCCCAATCCAGTGGAATGAACTTCTTGACAGTAAGTGAGGAGAGGAGTATGATGGGTGTTTGTGTGTGATTTTATTTGTGTCTGTCAACAGGCCTGTACTTTGGATGTCATCCGATAGGAAAAATTCCTTACAGGAAAACATCTATTTTTATATATAGAAATTAACTTACCAGGCGAAGGAGCACAGGTAGTAATAGTAACAAATAAAAAACACACGCACACACACACACACACACACAGACGCAAGCTTTTGTAACCCAGTTGCTTCTTCAGGCAGAAGGGAAGGAGAGGGGAAAAAGAAATGATGAGGGTTTTAAGGGAGTGGGTAAGGAGTCATTCCAATCCCAGGAGAGGGAATACTTACCTTGGGGGGGAAAAAGGAGGGTAGACACACACACACACACACACACACACACACACACACACACACACACACACACACACCTAGGCAGACCAGTATGTCTGCCTAGGTGTGTGTGTGAGTGTGTGTGTGTGTGTGTGTATTTGTTTACCTTCCTTTTTTCTCACCAAGGTAAGTCCTTCCACTCCTGGGATTGGAATGACTCCTTTTCCACTTCCTTAAAACCCATATCCTTCCCTTAATCCTCTCCTTCCTTCCTCTTTTTCCTGAAGAAGCTGCCAGCAGTGGCAAAAGCTTGAATGTTTGTGCATTTTTATTTGTGTTTTTTGTCTCTATCGGCGCCCCTGTGCTTTGGGTAAGTCAAACAATCTTTATTTTTATAGATATTTTTCCCACCTGGAAAGTATCCTTCTATTATATATATATGAAGATTATAGAGGAAAAGTCCCTGGCAGGAAAATTATATATAAAAAATAGATGGAGTTTACTTACCAGGCGAAGGAGCACCGGTAGTGACTGCAAACATAAATACAGCAAACACAAACACACACAAAAGCAAGCTTTCGCAACCCAGTTGCTTCTTAAGGCAAAGTAGGGAAGGAGAGGGAAAGGAAATGATGAGGGTTTTAAGGAGGGGGTAAGGAGCCATTCCAATCCCAGGAGAGGAAAGACTTACCTTGGGGGAAGAAAAGGAAGGTAAACAAATACACACACTCTCACACATATACACACGCACGCACACCTAGGCGGACATATTGTAGAAAGCAAAGAAGTTGGACAGAGATACCACTTGAGGCAGAGGCTCTGCCCAGAGAACTGAGGCAAAGATGCTAAAGATGGTGGGTGGGAATTTGAATTAAGCGGAGGTTGAGACCAGGTGGGCAACGGGAAGAGAGAATATGCTGAAGGGCAAGTTCCCATCTCCGGGGTTCTAAAAGATTGGTGTCGGTGGGAAGTATCCACATAACCCGTACGGTATAACAGTGTGCCAAGATGTGCTGGCCGTGCACCAAGGCATGTTTAGCCACAGGGTGATCTTCATTACCAACAAACACTGTCTGCCTGTGACCGTTCATGCAAATGGACAGTTTGTTGCTGGTCATTCCCACATAGAACGCTTCACAGTGCAGGCATGTCAGTTGGTAAATCACATGAGTACTATCGCAAGTGGCTCTGCCCTTGATCGTGTACACCTTCCGGGTTACAGGACTGGAGTAAGTGGTGGTGGAAGGGTGCATAGGGGAGGTTTTACAACTGGGGTGGTTACATGGGTAGGAGCCAGAAGGTAGGGAAGGTGGTTTGGGGATTACATAGGGATGGACTAGGAGGTTACAGAGGTTTGGTGGGCGGCAGAAAGACACTCTCGGTGGAGTGCGAAGGATGTCATGAAGGATGGATCTCATTTTGGGGCAGGATTTAAGGAAGCCATATCCCTGCTGGAGAGTCACATTCAGAGTCCGCTCCAGTCCCAGAAAGTATCCGGTGACAAAAGGGGCACTTCTGGGGTTTTTCGGTGGAAGGTTTTGAATTTGGGGGGATGAGGAAGTGGCTCTGGCAATTTGCTTCTGTACCAGGATAGCTGCGGGATGTGAAAGCTGTTATTACGTTATTGGTGTACTGTTTCAGAGATTCGGGATTGGAGCAGACTCGTTTGCCACGAACACCTCATCCGTAGGGAAGGGAACGTTTGATGTGGAATGGATGGCAGCTTTCGTAATGCAGGTACTGTTGTTTATTGGTAGGTTTGATTTGGACGGATGTGTGAAGTTGGCCGTTGGACAGATGGAGGTTGACATCGAGGAAAGTGGCATTGGATTTGGAATAGGATCAGGTGTATTTGATGGACCAAAGGAGCTGAGGTTGAACATGAAATTCTTGAGTTGTTCTTCACTGTGAGTCCAGGTCATGAAGATGTCATCAATGAATCTGTACCAGACTTTGGGTTGACAGGCTTGGGTATCCAGGAATTCTTCCTCTAAGTGTCCCATAAATAAGTTTGTGTACGATGGGGGCCATCCTGGTTCCCATGGCTATTGCCTTTAGTTGTTGATATGTGTGGCCCTCAAAAGTGAAGAAGTTGTGGGTTAGGATGAAGCTGGCTAGGGTATTAAGGAAATAGGTTTTAGGTAGGGAATTGGGTGGTCGGCATGAAAGGAAATACTCCATCGCAGCGAGGCCCTGGTCATGTGGGATATTTGTGTATAAGGAAGTGGCATCAATGGTTACAACAAGGATGGAGACTGCACATGATGGGTTGAAGGTGTGGGTCTATGTAGGCAGAGATTCGTTCTGTAGGGGCTTGGTAACCGGCCACAATGGGGCAACTGGGATGATTGGGTTTGTGAATCTTAGGAAGTAGGCAGAAGGTGGGGGTGCGGGGTGTCGGTGAAGTCATGAGGTTAATGGAGTCAGGTGAAAGGTTTTGTAAGGGGCATAAGGTTTTGAGGATTCCTTGAAGCTCTGCCTGTACATCAGGGATGGGATTGACTTGATAAACTCCCTAGCCAGATTACACTCCCACATTCTTTTTACTCAGGCTTGTCTGACATTTGGAATGACTCACACTAAAAGTTCCCATCTCTGGCTGTAACCCATCCTTTCATCCTGCCTTGTACCAATTCCAAACTGAACAATCCATACCCCTCACCCGCCTAATCCTTAACCTACACATCAACTCCGCCAATGAACACCCCTGTTAACTCCTATCCCTAATCAAAATCCTCAACCTTTCCTCTCCCACATGCACACCTGCAGTTCAGAACATCCTCCTTCAGCCCAACCACAAATTAGAACAGCATGCCACCCTCCACCTCAAAAAACTTTCCAATCTCCTGGTCACCCAACTCCGGAAAGGCAATACTCTCTTCCTCAACCTCCTCTTATTGCACACAAACCCAGTCTCTCCCATCTACTCAATCTCCCACTCCCAACTCCTCTCCCCCCAAACCTCAAAATTCCAATCCACACAATCTGGAACAACATCATCCCAATTCCGTAGTCAACCTCTCTTCTAAACCTCTCTCCCAATCTGAAACCTCTGTTGTATCCAAAGGCCTCACCTTTAACCCTACTCCCAAATTCAACCAAACAGCCCTTGTCAAAGATTTACTATCCTATATTCGCAGTCTTTGCTGGAGATATCACTTTGCCACTAAGAAAAATAATCGTACTCCTAATGATCCAGCTCCCCAAGACACCATTCAAATTGAACCCTGCCTAGAACAGTTCCATCCTCCGTCACAGCGAGACCCACCTGCTCTTCCTCAAAATCACCCTCTTCAAACCTTCCAGGAATTCCTTACTTCCAACCTTGCCTCTCAGTCTTTCCTGAGAAGCCTTAATCCTACTCCGAACATTACCACAGCTGAATCTCGAGCTATCTGTGATCTGATGGCTGACCATTCCATCGTCATTATCCCAGCCGACAAGGGATCCACGACCTTGGTAATTGATCGGCATGAGTATGTGGCTGAGGGACTGCATCAGCTTTCAGATAGTGCAAAGCTTACACGGTCGGTCCACTTTAAATCACTCCTAATGCCTACTCCCAGATAATTTATGGTATTAACTGCTTCCAGTTGCTGACATGCTATAGTGCAGCTAAATGATAAAGCATCTTTCTTTCTATGTATTCGCAGCACATTACACTTGTCTACATTGAGATTCAATTGCCATTCCTACACCGTGCGTCAATTCGATGCAGATCCTCCTGCATTTCAATACAATTTTCCATTGTGACAACCTCTCAATATACTACAGCACCATCCGCAAAAAGCCACAGTGAACTTCTGAAGTTATCCACAAAGTCATTTATATGTATCGTGGACAGCAGCGTACCTAAGACACTCCCCTGTGGCCGAGGCCAACGATAGGCGCGATCGCTAGCGGATTGGCCGGCCGCTGGGGCACGGCCCACTGCCTCGTAGCGGGCAGCCACTCAGCTAGCGATCGCGCCGGCTCGGGCCTACCTCGCTTACCTAATTTGACAGGCGCGCCGTGGCCTGTCTCTCTCGTTGGCCTCGCATATGGCACACCTGACATCACTCTTACTTCGGAAGAGTTCTCTGTGCCGCATCTCACATTCCCGGAGCCTTTACAATCTGTCGTGCACCGCGGAACTTTCCATCCCACCCGTACATGGCACCCTTCCCTCCACTCCCCACCTCACTCACAGTCTAGATGCTCGTAGTGCTGAAGTGTGTGTGTGTAACATTCATAGAATATATGATATCAACTGCGATTGGACAGCTGCTCAATCAAATCTTGAGTTGGGTGAGGTCTACGTGGGTTCTGCACCAACACTGAAGACCATTTATTTCTGGATCAACGAGTTTAAACACGGTCTGAGAAGTACGGAATATGGAGCATGTTCTGGTCGACCCATTGAAGTCATCACGCAGGAAACCATCGGTAAGGTGCACGGTGTGGTAATGGAAGATCGAAGATTAAAAGTTCGCAAGACAGCTAACATTGTAGGCATCTCAACTGAATGAGTGCATTACAACCTCCACGAAAAACTGGCCACGAAGAAGCTCTGTGCCTTGCCTGCTCACTTTGGACCAAAAACGGAAACGAAAGGACCTTTCTGCTCAGAATCTCACACCATTCAGGCAGAAACCACAGGACTTTTTGCGCAGATTCATAACTGTGGATGACATTTGGATCCATCATTAAACTTCAGAGACCAAACAGCCCAAACAATTGAAGAGTGGGAAGAGTGCACCAAAGAAGCTGGAAAGATGATGGCCACTGTCTTTTGGGATCCCCAGTGTATAATCCTGATAGATTATTTGGAAAAAGGCAAGTCCATAACTCTACTATTATGCTGCTCTGCTGGATCGTTTGAAACAGGAACTAATTGAAAAACATCAAAGAATGGTATGGAAGAAAGTGCTGTTTAATCAGGAAAATGCTCAAGCGCACAACAGCTATCACAATGTCAAATGTGCACGAGTTGGCTCAGAGTGACTTCTACTTATTCCCAAACTTGAAAATTAGGCTTGGTGGGAAGAAATTTTCATCGAATGAGGAAGTGTCAAACTCTGTGACAGAATATTTTTCAGAGTATGTAAAAGCTCACTTTCCATTTTTTTCAGCCCATTGGCAAACTCACTGGAGCAAGTGTATAGCCTTACAAGGAGACTATTTTGAGAAAAAGTGACTTTTCACCTTTAAAACTATTTTTTATTCTATTTTTACCAAACTTATCAAAACACTGTCGTATGTGAACATATTTTGATAGCACCCACCTACATAGGGAGAAATAATCATAATAATCCAATAAGAGAAATCAAACCGAAAACAGAACAATTTAGATTTTAGATGTTCCTTTTTCCCATGTGCTATTAGAGAATGGAATAGTTGTGAAATATAAAAGCAGTTTGATTAACACTCTGCTTTGCCTCTAAAGTGATTTGCAGAGAATTATTATTGTAGATGAGAGTCACATATTTGCAGCAAGCAGAGTCTAGAATATACATGTGGTGTCTGTCCCGAAAGAACAGACGTCACTTCTGATCCTGCAGTTGTTATTCTTTAATATTCACAGAATATATGACATCAACTGCGATTGGACAAAGCTGAAAATGTGTACCCAGCCGGGATTCGAACCCGGGTCTCCTGCTTTCTAGGCAGTTGCGCTGACCCCTACACCACTGGGGACATAGTGATCACCGCACCTGCAAGGACTACCTAAGCACGCCTCGACACAAATTCCCAGCTTCGCCCTGCCCTGCTGGGTACACATTTTCAGCTTTGCCCAATCGCAGTTGATGTCATATATTCTATGAATGTTGAATAATAACAACTGCAGGATCAGAAGTGACGTCTGTTCTCTCGGAACAGACACCACATGTATATATATATATGTGTGTGTATAGTTGTGTGAGTGATTGAGTGAATGTACGTGTTTGTTTTTCTGACAAAGACCGTGGACAGAATGTAAAGTTGTCTGAATTTGATTGTCTATTTTCTGTGCCTGTCACTGGCTCAGTGAGCGGTGAGTTTTTATCGATCCTCCATTATTAACACAGATATTTCATTGGTAAAATTTAATATTAATGCAGCCAATAAAAGTTGAAACAGAGCTAAAATGTTTGCAGCTTCGTTCCGTCCGTTCGAATGCGACAAGTGCTCCCAGATGTTTAAACGCAAGGACAACTTGTTGCGCCACATCAAGCTCTCCCACAACGAGAACGAGGAGGAGGAGGAGGAGTCGCAGGGCGAGAAGGGCGCGGACGCCGAGTCGGCGCCGCCTCGGGAGAGCCGCGCAGAGGCAGGTACGTCATCTCGAGAGTGGTGCCGGTCACAGCCGGTGTAGAAAATTTGTGAGTGAGAGTTTGTTACAGTCGATGAAAATAATGTAGAATTTAAGGTGAGGCGCCGAATTAAAATTTCCACCGCAGCTGGGATTTGGACCCGAGACATCCTGCTCAGTAAGCAGTCGCTAGACACATGCTGCCACTAGATTAGATTAGATTAGATTAGTTATTCGTTCCGTAGATCCATGTTGAGGGGATCCTCGTGGATGTGGAACATGTCGAGAAACAAAATTTACAAGTTGAATAATAGGTAATACTAACAATATAAATACAAATACATACACTTATAATATAAATACAGATACATAAATTTTTAAGTTTTTTTGCTGATAATATAATAATACTAATATAGTATCAGTGCATGCATCATTTGGTACAATTTAGAAATTCACTAATGGAGTAGAACGAGTTGGCCACTAGAAAGTCTTTTAGGTTCCTTTTAAACTGATCTTTATTTGTAGCTAAATTTTTTATACTTGATGGTAAATGATTGAAAATGTGTGTTCCTGAGTAATGGGCCCCTTTTTGGACTAAAGTAATTGCTTTTAAGTCCTTGTGTAGATCATTTTTACTCCTAGTATTGTATGGATGAACAGAGCTGTTTGTTGGGAAAAGGGATATATTATTTATGACAAATTTCATTAAGGAATAAATATACTGGGAGGCAGTAGTTAATATGCCCAGTTCTTTGAAGAGGCTTCTACAAGATGTCCATGAATTTACTCCACAAATAATACGTATTACACGTTTTTGGACTCTGAAGACTTTTGACTGACTTGAAGAGTTACCCCAAAATATTATACCATTTGACATTAGGGAATGAAAGTAAGCAAAGTATGCAAGCTTTGTTATTTTTATGTCTCCTATGTCTGATAACACTCATATTGAAAATACAGATTTGTTGAGCCGTTTCTGCAGTTCTGCGGTGTGCTCCTCCCAACTAAATTTATTATCAAGCTGTAATCCCAGGAATTTAATACTGTCAACCTCTTCTTCATACTTAATGCATATGCTTGTCAGGAAATCTCTTACATGTTCTGAACTGCATGTAGTGCGTCTTTTCAAAGTTTAATGACAATGAGTTGGCTTTAAACCATTTATTAATGTTCATGAAAATATCATTAGCAGACCTTCCTATCACTATGCTTGACGTACTTTTTGTTGCAATACTTGTATCATCTGCAAACAAAACGAACTCTGCTTCTGGTAGTGTAACTGATGAGAGATCGTTAATGTACACTAGAAAAAGCAATGGTCCTAAGATGGATCCTTGTGGGACACCACATGTAATTTCTCCCCAATCCGATGATGACTGTTGGCTTAATTCACTAGTCACTTGCACTGACACCCTTTGTTTCCTGTTAGTGAGGTACGACTTGAACAATTTTGCAGCATTTCCTGTGACCCCATATAATTCTAATTTACTTAAAAGGATGTTATGGTTCACACAATCAAATGCCTGTGGCATTACAGATAATGTGACTGCACAGAATGACCTAAGAGCGTCTCCCTCTGTGACACAAACTTCGACTCTCCCCTCGACATTCAACCCGTGTACCGAGCGAGGTGGCACAGAGGTGACACACTTGACTGGCATTTGGAAGAATTTGCTTCAAATCCACCTCTGACCATCTGGATTTACATGTTGCTTGATTTTCCTAAAGCAGTCCAGTCAAAAGCCTGGATGGTTCCTTTTAATGATGCAATTTCCAGTGCATCTGTTGTCCCAGTGTGCTCAGTGCCAGGAGAGTATTATTAAAAAAATTAATTAATTAATTAACCCCCCCTTTACACACACACACACACACACACACACGCGTAATCTATACCTGACCTTTTTGTTTTTATAGGTAAGGATTATTGGAAAAGGAAGAAGGAACCTCTATTGGTATTTGCCAACTCTCCTGATTTAGGTGGGAATCTCCCGATTTTTCACTTTTTCTTCTGCCCCTTGATTTTCCCTTTATTTCTCCTGATTTTTAGCAGTTATCCAGAAACCTAAGATTATTTTTAAAAACCCAAAGTTTTTTTGGTCAGTGGTTAAAAGTCCTTTGCTCTTTTATCAGTTCAATCAATGTACATGTCAAAATTTGCGGAAATTAGGAGTCATGCAATACTTGTACATTGATTTCTGCTCTTTCCCTCAAATGTGCAGATACTGGCATACTGTTTTGGTGTTCTAATCTTTTTGAATGTGATGTTTTCTCATTGTGCATAAATGAAGTCCCTTGATTGTTTTTTTAAATCAGTGGAAACCTTTTGAGTTGATAGTTACGAATGTTGGTTTCATGTATGAATAGCCGAAACAGCTATTTTACATGATTGTAGGATTTTGATTCAATTGTATGAGTTAATATATGGCATATAATAATAATAATAATAATAATAATAATTGTTTTCTTCAAGAATTTTTGGAATAATTTCCATGTACAATCAAAGCTGTACTTTTGACTGTTTATCGACATGATATTTTTATATCGCCTGGTGGAAAAAGCGATGTATCAGATTATGTGCAAACAAAGAAGCATAGAGAAAATGAGAAGTGTGGAAAAATACAAAACTTAAATTTTCTGTTAGAAGTGAAAGTGATTGTATGATACATGCCGAGCACTTAATGGCCTCCTTTATTTTAGAGCACAATTTACCCATCAAGTGCAATGGCTGTGTAGGCCACTTGTTCTGTAGAATCTTCCTTGATAAAAGTATAGCACAGAAATGCAGCTGTGCACTTTTTTGTTTTATTCAAAAATCAATCAAATTACTTAGACTGGCTACAAACCAGGATTATATAAATGAACATTCCAGATACTGCAAGAGTTTTTTATTTTTTATTTGTTTTTGTTATTTTTTTAGCTATTATAAAATAACATTGTGAGATCATAGGAAAATATTAAAATCGTTTATCTTGAGGTTTATACTAAAATGAGCTGCAGTTTTTGATAGTACATGTCTCCTGATTTGTTGAAGAATCTCCCTATTTTTTAAATTGTGTCTCCTGATTTTTACGTTTTGAACGTTGGCAGGTATGTATTGTCTATATTACAAATTACAATCTCCAAAAATATCATGTCGAGCATAGTTTTAGAAAGATATGCTAAGGATATTTTCATGAAAATTAATGAATGGTTTAAAGCCAAATCATTGATATTAAACTTTGAAAAGACACACTACATGCAGTTCAGAACCATGTAAGTGTTTCCGTCCAGCATGTGCGTAATGTATAAAGAAGAGCAGATAGAAGAAGTTGATAGTATTAAATTCCTGGGATTACAGCTTGATAATAAATTCATTTGGGGGAGCACACTACAGAACTGCAGAAATGACTTAACAAATCTGTGTATTTGCAGCACAAGTGTTGTCAGACATAGGAGACATAAAAATAAAGAGGCTTGCATACTTTGCTTACTTTCATTCCATAATAGTATACGGTATAATATTTTGGGGTAACTCTTCAAGTCAAATAAAAGTTATCAGAGTCCAAAAGTGTTCAGTCATGGATAGGTAAGATAGTAATGGAGAAATGCAGATGCAAGTGCATATGTATAAAAGATAATAACTTTTGAATAGTAGTAACAAATATTAGTCTCAGTGTAAGAAAATGTATACAATTAAATAGAATGATGATGAACGTTAAGGCAATTCAGTTCATTCGTGCAGTACACAATGCTTGTTGAACAAAGCGAAAAATTCCGACAGCTGTTTGAGCATCAACGTGTGAAACAGGAATCTGGTGATAAACTATGCTTGCATAAAGAATCTAAACAAACGGCTAGAGCTGTCATGCCTGTTAGTTAAATTAAATTATGTGTGTGTTTTTCGATGTTACTGTGGTGTCGCACAAGTCTGAAGAGCGTGCCACGTACTTTCGCCGCGCGCCGCCATGCAAGCACGGCGCGGCGTTCTTACGATGTCAGCCACGAGCGCCCTCTGCTGCGACTCCGCTCGTGGCCACCACTGAACTGCATCGGTCATTTGGGATTAGGACAGGCACTAGAACAGTCTCTCATCAGTAGGCAGGCCTCTACCTAGTTAAACTACGTATCTGCATTCCACTAGTCTTCAGTTAACAAAGTTAAGTATTGTACTATTTCTTCAAAATATATACCTTGTATTAATCTAGCTTAGTGTTTCTAGTTTCTGCTGTCCCACTGGCTGGTCACTCTGTACCCGCACACGCATGCATCCTATTTCCCTATGTCGGTCTCTCTCTACTCGGCCACCGACACCTAGGACAACTGGCGGAAACGAGACACAAAAGTGGCGACGAGGATGGGATACAAAAGTTACATCGACGTGTATAGCCGAAATTGTTTGATAAACTATGCTTTACCTTGACGTGCATAGCCATTGATTTCTATACAAACTGGGCGTATATCTCTGGTGTCTAAGCATACAACTACAGCATGCCTAAAGATTCATATTTTCCACACATTTTCATATTGTCCACCAGGTTTAAATTTGGCATATTATTTTCCATCAATTATTACATGACAACTAATTGATTGCTTATCTCTCGATTTGAAATTTATGCCAATACGCGCCTTAACTGGCTAATTTGGAAGCGTGATCGAAACATATTTTCTTCTCATTTTCTTTTAATACTTCATAGCAGCCATATTTGAATTTGGCAAGAAACAAAATACGAACATCTATGGCTGGCACGCTCAGACGGCTGCAGTTCTGAAAAGTTCAGTGAACAGTCCCATATTTTACAAACCTCACTAGTGAGGATGAGGTGCCCGCGCATACACATTGAGGGACACGTCAACAAGCGCCCCGTCGTGCAAAGCTCTGCAGTGAAGCGGTGGTACACGCTGCCACCCAGCTAACCAGGGCAGTGTGAGAATTCGTGTTATAGCAATGTGGAGCGCAAAATGGGGCAACATGTTAACGAGTCTCATTTCAAATTAGGCATAACGGCGGTGGAGACTGGTGGGATGTCAGTGCAAGTTTATGGCGTCGAAGCAGTGAGTAAACACTGCGCGTTTGAGTGGTTGCGGAGATCCTACAACACGTGACCTCACTGCTTTGAGCGATTCCACGAGAGGCGTTTGCTGACAGTTTCCGACAGCTGTACAGCCGAGGTCAGAAGTGTATTGTAGCCAATGGCGATTACTTTGGAGGCCAGAAAAGGTATTTTGTTTGTAACTCTTGTTTCCTATATTTCCTGAAACCATTCACCAAACTTTTCACACGCACCTCATATCATTAAAAACATAATGCTTATACTACCCTCAGTGATTTAATCCATGTTTACGTGCAAATATCACAGTCTAACATATACATCTGGCACTTGGAGTGTAAGTAGCACCCCTAGCACAGAAAGAGCCAACTGTGGCAGCACTGAGTACATAGTCACAGCTCTGTAGTTACAGCAGAGTAGCACAATACAAACATTTGGCTCTTTCTCCACTAGGAGGGGCTACTGTTGTTGCAAGTGCCAGATGCAAACTTTAACATAAACATTAATAAACGTCTTGACGCAATCACTACTGAACTTCACGGGATCACCTGTTGGCCTAATCTGAAGATTTCATCAAAATTGCTCCATCTGTCTTTGAGTCTATAGGGAACATATGTACATACAATATGTAACACACATCCATTTTTATAATACGAATATTATAGAGGAAAAAATTCCTAACAGGAAAAATATATGTAAAAAAAAATAGATGAAGTCTACTTACCAGGCGAAGGAGCACAGGCAGTGATAGTAACAAATAAACACAGTATGTCTGCCTAGGTGTACTTGCGTCTGTGTAAATGTGTGGGTGTGTATGTATTTGTTTACCCTCCTTTTTTCCCCCAAGATAAGTCTTTCCTGTCCCGGGATTGGAATGACTCCTTACACACTCCCTTAAAACCCTCATCATTTCCTTTTCACTCTCCTTCCCTTCTGCCTGACGAAGCAGCTAGGTTGCGAAAGCTAGCATTTGTGTGTGTGTGTGTGTGTGTGTGTGTGTGTGTGTTTATTTGTTACTATCACTGCCTGTGCTCCTTCGCCTGGTAAGTAGACTTCATCTATTTTTTTTTTTTTCTTTTTTTTTACATACATCCATTTTTATAGATATAGATACTTACATCACGGTTTTATTCTTTAGCTGAAAGATATTATGTTTTACAGCTACTGAATCCAACAGCTTACTGACTTTGTTGGGAACAGTATCAATAAGTACAAGGCGCATTTTTTAAGTAAGTTCTATTTTGTTGTAGACACCAGTAGTTCACGCACATACCGCAACGAGTGCGTGCGTCATGTACTGGCGTGCCTCGGGAACGACTGTGCTCAGTTTCAGCTCTGTATCGAACCTGTACAGTTATGTTCTGTGCTTTCATAATGTTTAAGACTATCAACTCGCCTGCCGCCTGTGAGGTTCGCTCAGTGATACAGTTTGTTCACGAGGAACCTGTCTGCTGCAGAAATTCCTTGACAGATTTGTGAAGTGTACGGTGATACTGTTATGAGTGAAGGCAGAGTGTGTAAGTGGGTACAAGAATTCAAAGATGACTGTGACAACATCCGTGATGACCGCTCCGGTCGCCCAACTTTGATTACAGACAATTTGGAGGTTTCCGCTGAAGCGAGGATTCTTGAGAACAGGAGCTTCACAATAACAGGTCTCTCAAATGAATTTCCTGGCGTGTCGAGGTCAGTACTTTACAAAACGACAGTGAACTCCTTAGGCGGCAAGATTGTATGAAGAGGGTATTTTAAAATTGGTTGAGAGGCATGATAAGTGTTTGAACAAACAGGTCAACTATGTCAAAAAATAAAGTATGTACTTTCTCAAAATAAATTCACTTTTTTGAAATAACCTTTCGTTGTGTACTTTTCAAATGGAACTTACTTTAAAAAAATGTGCCTCGTATTTCCAATAAATTACATTCTCGATTCATTTCTTAACCGATTGAAGGTTGTCAGTGTGTGTAGTGAATATTGAGCCGTTTCTGTGCCTTCATGCAAAATAGCAATGGGCTGGCATATTTGTAATCACATCTTCCTCATTTTGCAGAAATGACATTGGAACTGGGAACAGAAAAAAACGAAGACACAGCAAGAGTGGAAGCTGAGAAATGTGGTGGAGCAGAGGGCAGTGTCGCGGCAGGGCCCAGCACCGCGGGGGAGGCGGAGGCGGCTAACCCGGGGTCGCAGCCCGGTAAGTCGCTGGCGGACAAATTCCCAGGACCGGTGTTTCTCAACCCGAGGACCGTGATCCCCAGTGGGGTCACACCATGAAATAACCGTCTAAAAGTTGGGCACACCGTCGGAATCGTACAATACTTACGTCCCGAAGTATGCCGATGTCGGCAGCAGTCGTACGGTATGCTGGAACAGAATAGAGGGTCTCAGTTGTTTGTTTATGTGTACAAAGTGAGATGGCTGTGTTCTGACAAAAAATGTGATGAAATATTTAATTTTCACCATACTGGAGTTTACATTGCAAATTATTGGTTAGTAATATAGTAATAAGGAAAGTTTACAACTCACCGCAATGACGTGGCGACGAGCTGCGACAGGCACGTACAAAAGACACACATATACAACACTTTCAGCTATTGGCCATGGCCTTCTTCAGGAAATAGAACACTCACGCAATCACAAAGGCACACAACGCAGTCATACAACCATCTCCTTTGGCTGCCGCACTTCGAATCACACTCTGTGGCGTGTAAATTGGGGAGGGGAGAGGGGATAGGAAGGTCACGTCACGGTGGTGGGGATGTGTTAGATGGGAATAACCAGATGCAGCTTAGGAATGGAGTGGGGAGGCGGGTCAGGGGAGAAAAGTAAAATATGAAAATAAAATAAACTAAATAAATATAAAAAATATATTATTATTATTTGGAAGGAGACTTTCCAGGTGGGAAAAATAGGTATAAAATAAAGATATTTGACTTACCTAAAGTACAGGCTCATCGACAGAAACATAAAACACACACAAAAACACACAAACATTCGAGCTTTCGCCACCACTGGTGGCTTCTTCGGGAAAAAGAGGAAGGAAGGAGAGGAGAAAGGGAAGGATACGGGTTTTGAGGAAGTGGAAAAGGAGCCATTCCAATCCCAGGAGTGGAAGGACTTACCTTAGGGGACAAAAAGGAAGGTAAACAAATACACACACACTCACACATATCCACATGCTAACACACCTAGGCAGACATTTGTAGAAATTTCTTTGGTTTCTACAAATGTCTGTGAAGTAAACACTCTTGTCAAAGCGCGCTATGTCTCGTTCGCCGTACACTTGTTGACTGTCACGGGAGTCACATCGGCCGTTTGACGGGGGCCCGCCAGCAGACGGCGCGCAGCTCGCGTCAGCTGTTAGGCCGACCGTGCCCTCCTGTGGCACGGCCGGGAACTACCACGGCCGGGCCTGCGCCTGCCACGGAACCCAATGACGGCGCGCGCGATATGAATGGCCCTTAGGCCATAACATCCCTCCCCCCTTGGGGTGAGGAGCTGGACCCCTGAACGGCGGTGCAGAGGTCTGGCTGCTGAGACGCTTCCACCTCCATCCGATCGTCTGGCGGCTCCATCCACTCCCTAGCCGGAACCACCTCATACGGGCGGAACCCCTTCGAGCGACGAGGGGTTCGCCCACGCGAGCGCTGTCCTGCTGCTCCCAGCACTGGCGATGGCGGCGGGTCCTCCATTCCTCCCTCCTGTGGCTCCTCCATTGGAAACTCGGGGCCTCCGTCGGCAGGCTGCAAGGTGCCCCCACCGCCGGCGACCGGAGCTGTCCACTCCTCGTAGCTGGCCGCTAGGACTGCGGCGGGGAAGCGGGCCCCGGACCCCGACGGTGACGGGAAATTCCCTTGCCAATGCCCGCGAAGCGGAAGTTGGGAGACAACTGTCCCCTGATGGCACCCGCAACAGTGGGGGGCTGGACCTGGACGAGGAGGAAGGGACTGTAGGCGTTTGAGGAGGGTGTCGGACCCGCAGCTGATCATGGTGGCGGGTGAGGACCCCGGTGGGAGAACGGACCTCACAGAGACGTCGGCCACGCTCCCGATCGACCACGGCCGGGACCCAACGAGGATGGCGGCCGTAGCCTCGAGCCCAGACAGCCGAGCCTGGGGGAAAACGTGACCGAGGACGAAGAAGAGGTATGGGAGGGCCTGGATGCACGAGGGATAACAGTGTCCTATGAGGGCAGCCGTGAAGGAGCTCTGAGGGGCTCTGCTGACCTGCCGGAGTGGACCGATAAGATGTCAGGAATCGAAGGAGGGCCTCCTCCACCGAAAGATGTGCCACATACTTGCGCATTTGCGTCTTGAAAGTGCGGACGAACCTCTCCGCCGCCCCATTGGACTGCGGGTGGAAAGGTGGGGCCAGGACATGTTGTATCCCATGGGTAGAACAAAAATCGTGAAAGTGTTGTGAAGTAAACTGTGGCCCGTTATCTGTCACCAGTGCGGCCGGGAGACCCTCAATAGAAAATATCTTTAACAGGGAACGTGTGGTAACTTCCGCAGACGTGGAGGTCAGGCGAACAACAAATGGGAAGTTGGAGTATGCGTCAAGGACGCAAAGCCAGTAGCTATCTAAGAAGGGCCCCGCAAAATCGACATGGAGTCGTTCCCAAGGTGCCGACGGAGTGGGCCAAGGAGAGAGAGATGAGCGTGGAGCCGCTTGTTGGGATGCACACGAAGAGCATCCTGCAATGAGGCGAGTGATGTCCCCATCTATACCCGGCCAATATACATGTCGGCGAGCCAGCATCTTCGTGCGAGAGACACCCCAGTGGTCCCGATGGAGAAGACCGAGAATCTGGCGGCGCAAGGACCCAGGAACCACCACTCGATGGGAGCCGTCTTCCGTGGACAGAAGTAAAACACCCTCGTAGG
This sequence comes from Locusta migratoria, assembly GCA_026315105.1. NCBI lineage: Eukaryota > Metazoa > Arthropoda > Insecta > Orthoptera > Acrididae > Locusta > Locusta migratoria. The sequence continues at coordinate 26,105,869 of CM048754.1, read as the reverse complement.
TGCTAAGGCGGTGCCGAATAGCATAATAATTGCGGAGAGGGTCTGATGCCCGGCCCGGAGGACGCTCTGACCAGCCTTGCCTCACCCGTTTAAGGACGACCCGGAGGACTGGGTCCGCCGCGGTAGCCTCCGCGATCCGTGAGCTATTGATAGGAAAACCGGAGACTACATCTTTAGCCGACTCGTCAACTGCAAAACACAAAAGCTCTTCAGCATCGAAGACTGGATCAGGGCCTACCGGGAGGCGCGATAGGGCGTCGGCATTGGCGTGATGAGACGTCGAGCGGTACTGTATCTCATAATGGAAACGAGAGAGGTACAAGGCCCAGCGTTGAAGACGATGGGCTGCCTTGTCCGGAAGAGCCGCTGACGGGTGGAACAACGACACTAACGGGCGGTGGTCCGTGTAAAGCGTGAACTTTGACCCATAGAGATAAACGTAAAATTTTTTTAAAGCAAAAACGATGGCTAGGGCCTCCTTGTCCACCTGGGAATACCGGCGCTGCGCATCCGTAAGAGTTTTAGATGCAAACGCCAATGGGTGCTCTGACCCATCGGGAAACCGATGTGCCAGCACCGCCCCCACACCATGCTGGGAGGCGTCCGCTGCCACCACAAGTGGGACCTCCGGGGTGTATGCAGTGAGGCACGGAGCCTCCAGGAGGGCCCTTTTCAGTGACTGAAAAGCTCGCTCGCATGCAGGAGACCAGCGGAACGGGACGCCTTTAACGTAGCAGTTGATGCAAGGGGTAAGCCACTGTGGCTGCCTGCGGTAGGAAGCGATGATAATAGGCGATCTTGCCCAGGAATACTTGGAGTTCGTGAACGGAAGAAGGACGGGGAAGATCTGCGACCGCCCGCACGTGCTCGGCCACAGGACGTACCCCCGACCTGGAAACCTCGTAGCCCAAGTACTCGATAGTCGGTTGGAAGAAAGAAGATTTCTGGAAATTACAGCGGAGGCCAGCCCCTTCCAGAACGGAAAACAAGGAACTGAGGTTGGCAATATGGTCAGCAGCTGTGGATCCCGTCACCACAATATCATCCATGTAGTTCACGCAACAGGGGACCGGCGCTATCAACTGCTCCAAAAAGCGCTGAAAGATTGCTGGGGCACTGGCCACCCCGAATGGCAATCTCTGATATTGATACAGGCCAAAAGACGTAGAAATCACCAGCGCCTGTTTGGAGGCATCGTCTAAAGGCAACTGGAGATAAGCCTCTGCCAGGTCTATTTTCGAAAAATACTGGCCCCCGGACAACCGATCTATCAATTCCGCTGGGCGAGGCATGGGAAAAGAATCAATGACGGATTGAGAATTTACAGTTTTCTTAAAGTCGCCACATAAACGCAGGGCACCCGAGGGCTTGCGTATGACAACTAGAGGGGAGGCCCACTCGCTTGCTGTGACAGGACGCAAAATACCTTCCGCCGTCAGGCGATCTAATTCCGATTTAACAGCGCCACGGAGGGCGATCGGGAGAGGCCGAGCCCGACAGAAGACGGGGCGAGCCGTATTTTTAAGTGTAATAGTGGCCCGAAAATTCGTAGCACACCCAAGACCCGGCGCAAACAGGGACGAGAACTCCGCGCGAAGCTGCTTGAGACTCTCGTACGGAATTTGATCGGAAACCAAGCAGACAGAATCGGTAATAGAAAAGCCAAAAGCGTGGAAAGCGTCGAGGCCGAAAATGTTCGTAGCCGTTGCACTGTTTACTACCACAAACGGTACCGCGCGGCTAACGTTCTGATATGTAGCTTCGGCGACAAACGACCCCAATATTGGAATAGGGTGGCCGCCGTAGCCAACCAACGCGCGAGGCGCAGGACTTAAAGTGGGGGAGCCTAAAGCTTGATGAGTTGCAGCACTTAGAAGCGATGTCGTCGCGCCTGTGTCCACTTGAAGCGTAACCGTTTTCCGCAGAATGCGGAGGTCTATAAACAACTTCGGCGGCTGAACGCCGACAGGAACAACCTTATTAATATCCATGGGCGCTGCGCCGAAATCGCGAGGGGAAGAGGTCCTTTTGCGGCCCTTAGCCGAGGAGCGGCACACTCGGGCGAGGTGTCCTAACTTGCCACAACGATTACAGGTGGCCCGCCTGTGCGGGCACAATTCCCGAGAATGGGACGCTCCGCACGAAAGACATGACATCGGCTCGCTCTCTGAAGCGGGCGACGCGCGCCGCCTTTCCCCCCGCCCATACGACGCAGGCGAGCGCCGCGGCGTCCGAAGGGAGGGAGGGGAGGGCGACGCAACAACAGCCACCGAAGAAACCGGCGCCGCGGATAACAGGGCCGAATCGTCAACTGAGGATACCGCCCCCCAAGCGGAAAGTTGACTCCCCACGGCCTCCGAAACTTCAAATGCGCGCGCAATACGCAAAACCTCCGCTAATGAGGGATCGTCGGACTGAAGAGCCTGCTTGCGAACGTCCAGGTCGGGAGCAAAACAAACCAAAACATCGCGGACCATAGAGTCCGCATACGAATCACCGTGCGGTTCGGACCGAAACAGACAACGACGGGCTAGCCCCTGCAGTTCCGTGGCCCACGCGCGGTACGACTGACCCGGCTGCTTCCGCGAACGGTAGAAAGATATGCGGGCCGACACCACGTGAGAGTGGCGGCAAAAATACGCCGCAAAAAGAGAACAGATATCCGGAAAGGACAGGGATGCCTGCGTCTGAAGCGGCGCTAAATTGCCCAGCAAACGAAAAAGACGAGGCGAGAGCCACGAAAGGAAATAAGCTTTTTGCTTACCTTCATCACACACCTGGAAGGCTACGAAGTGTTGGCGTAAACGCTGTTCGTAGTCGGACCAATCCTCGGCAAAGTCGTCAAAGGGAGGAAACGGAGGAACGGGCACAGAAGACCGCAACCCGACCTGTTGTGTCACCGCCCTAGTCAATGTGTCAATAGCCGCCGTGAGAGAAGCATTCTGTCGAGCCAAAATTTCCGGTAACGACTGAAGATTCGTCAGCAACGCTTTAAGCTGTTCTGCCATGACTGCGGCAGGAAGACCACGCAACCAATATCCTCGTCGCCACTGAAGTAAACACTCTTGGTCAAAGTGCGCTATGTCTCGTTCGCCGTACACTTGTTGACTGTCACGGCAGTCACATCGGCCGTTTGACGGGGGCCCGCCAGCAGACGGCGCGCAGCTCGCGTCAGCTGTTAGGCCGACCGTGCCCTCCTGTGGCACGGCCGGGAACTACCACGGCCGGGCCTGCGCCTGCCACGGAACCCAATGACGGCGCGCGCGATATGAATGGCCCTTAGGCCATAATAGTCTGCCTAGGTGTGTTTGCATGTGGATATGTGTGAGTGTGTGTGTGTATTTGTTTACCTTCCTTTTTGTCCCCTAAGGTAAGTCCTTCCACTCCTGGGATTGGAATGGCTCCTTTTCCACTTCCTTAAAACCCGTATCCTTCCCTTTCTCCTCTCCTTCCTTCCTCTTTTTCCCAAAGAAGCCACCACTGGTGGCGAAAGCTCGAATGTTTGTGTGTTTTTGTGTGTGTTTTATGTTTCTGTCGACGAGCCTGTACTTTAGGTAAGTCAAATATCTTTATTTTATACCTAATATATATATTAAAAATATAAAAAATAAATAAATAACAAAATTAAAATGTGCACACACTGGATGTACACATGACTGCACACACACACACACACACACAAACACACGATCGCACATTCACGCACCACTCAAAGTAGGAGAGGTTTTGGATAGAAAGTTAGGAACTGTAAGGTACGGAAAAAAGGTAAGTTATCGTAGGTTGAGGCCTGGTTGATTTCGGGATTGGAGAATGTATTGTAGGGATAACTCCCATCTGTGCAGTTCAGAAAAGCTGTTGGTGGATGGGGGGATCCAGATGGCCCAGGTTGTGAAGCAGCCATTGATATGTTATTATTATTGGTTAGTATTTTTTAATTAAATTGTGGAACTCTGTAGGTGGATCAGTGAATGAAAATGGATGAGGTTGTAGTGTAACAAGTAGTGACATGTTCATAGAGGCACCTGTTTTTCACAAAGCACAAAATTTTACAGTTTTTGCTGAAAGCTCAAAACTATTTACCATTATGCAAAATTGCAAAATAATTTATGAAATTGTGTGGAATCCAATAATTTTAATTTAACAGCCTAAATTCCATTAGAATTATGGCAATGAAAGCCAAATATTTGTAACAATCAATCCTACACCATTTCAATATATGTCGGTATCTCATGTGGTATAGAGTATTGCTAACTTTATTGTCTATGCAGGTATTCAATAACAACACGTGCATTATTTGCTGTGGCAGCATATTGGTTGTTGGAAACTGTTGCTAATCACCAGGTCCCTTCAGTCTTAAGCTTTCCATTTCTGTTGCAGTTTATTATTATGGTAGTGACGTTCTGATCTAGACAAAGAATTTAAAGTGTTTAACTATAGAGATACTGTATGTGCAAATACTGCCATGTGGAATTGATTGGCAGAGAAAGGATATGCACCCACAATGATGATGATGATGGTGGTGGTGGTGATGATGATGGTGATGCCGATTTGATTTTATGCAAGTAAATGTTGCTAGGAGGGAAGTAAATTACTAAATGCTTGCCCAAAACCCACCCCAAAACTATTCTCATTTTAATAGCGAGAATAACACTGAGACTTTATGAATCAGGAAATTTCTGACTTTCCTCTGCTGCTAAATGTCATGTAGCATGAATTTTAATCCATATAAATGGATGGTGATCTACTCAACAAAACCACACTGTCAAGTCTCAGGATGTTATAATGTTTAAGTAAAGTTTTTAGGTCATATATCAATGTTGGCAACTGTCTATTTACATTTATCTGAATTGACCACAATGACATTTGATCACAGCACATGGTCATTTGTTGCCAATGATAAACCTCACATTTCTGTGTGTGTGTTGTTATTATTATTATTATTAACAATATTTTGGAAAGAATAAGTTGCTACTCACCACAGAGATGCTTGACAAGCTGCAGAAAGGCACACATGACAGAATAAACAAAACAAAAATGAAACTTTAGGCTGTTAAGCCTTCATCTACCTTGGACAAAACACACACACACACACACACACACACACACACACACACACACACACAAACAAAACTGCTGTCTCCGGCTGTTGCGACCAGAGGCAGCGATTTTGTGTGTGTGTTTGTGTGTGTTGTCTATGGCAGATGAAGGCTTAACAGCTTAAAGTTTCATTCTTTTTTTGTTTAATCTGTTACGTACGCCTTTCTACAGCTCATCGAGTGTCTCTGTGGTGAGTAGCAACTTATTCTTTCCAAAATATTGTTGAATCCTTCAAGGATTACAGTAGATTCCCAAAATCTCGTTTCGCAGTAACCCGGCAGTCCAGGTAACTCGGCCACCCCCCTGCACGCCCTGTGGAATTAGTCCATGCTCGCAAAATACAAGATAGATTTGAAATCTTAGCATTTAGCAGTTACAAGACTATGCTATAAATGTGCCTAGACATCATCTTTTCTTGTGCCACCTACACTCTATTTAAAAATCCCATGAGTTTTGTTAATGCAGAATGTAGATGCACCTTCATATTAAAAAACACTCGTGATCAAAATTATGGGAGTGCTTTTTTCACAATGCCTTTTAAAATCAGCTGAAGTATGATGGGAATTTTAGTGGAATCTATTTCATGAAGTAAATCACTATTGTCCATACTTTTCATTGTTCAAAGCTGTATGCCTTTTAAAAGTAGTTTTCTAAATGTAAATTAAAGTATGTAGCCATGGTTCGGAACCCATGTTAAACTGTAGGTCCCCCTCTAACTGGCAGGGTAAGTCAGTTCGAAGGTCAGAGGAAGGCAATGGCATACCATCTCCAAACAGGACCGTGCCTAGTAAAGCACTGTGGTGTTCAAACCAATCTTTGGATTGTTTTCTGCTTTACCTTACTCGTAAGTAACGATATTCTCATAAATTTATTTTGTGTTACTGTATTCCATCATTTGTATTGTATTCTAAAGTAACAATAGAAACTATTTTATAATAATAATTTAAAAAAATCTTACCTGGTCTTTTTTAAGATTGTTCCTGATAACCCAACATTTTCACAAACTCAGCCACCCGTCAGTCCACATTAGTCGGAGTTTTCGAAACTCTACTGTATTATTGTTTTTAAATATAACTATTTATTAATTTTTTTATTTAAACGAATTGGCCATTTAAGGACCGCATTACAAATTCTATTTCGTATTCAGTTTCTTCTTCCTCTTCTCTAGGGCTGCTCTTCTGCCTGCTGCCATTTTTGTCAGATGTTCAGCTGTCAGTATCCAGTTGGTCTTCTTTCTTGGGGCCTCCTGAAAAACCTTGAATTCAGTTACCGACTTTCTGTACCTGTCCCTATTCATCGCGCCCATTTCTGTGAGTCTAAGTTCCACGAGGTCTTTCTTTATTCCTTACAACCAACAGTTAGGTGTTTTCCTCTGTTGAATTAAATTGAAGATTTTCTTTGTTAATCTGCTGTCATCCATTCTCACCAAATGACCGAAGAACATAAGTCTTCTCTTTCTCATTTCCATTGTAACTGGTTTGATAAATTGATAGACCTTCTCATGGCTCATCTTTACCCATGTTTCGCCAGTTTTTTTGTGTCCACCAAGTAGTTTACTCAGAATTACCCTTTCCTTCCTCTCGAGCTCATCTACTAGTCCTTTGTTCTTGAGGGAGAGTGTTTGTGCTGCATATTGTACTTCTGTTCTTGTCACTGTCTTGTAGTGTAATAACTACGCATTTTGAGATAAGCATTTTGTGTTGTACAGCTTCATTGTTAAAATTTGTGCCCTTCCGAGTTTAGCTACTCGAAGTTTGATAGCTTCTTTTTCTATGCCAGTATCCATTATTGTTTCTCTCAAATATTTAAAGTGTTTGGCCATTTTAATGCATCCAATAATTGTGTGCAATTTGTTGACTTCCTTAAATTTGTTAGACATGAATTTAGTTTTTTCTTGTGATATCTGTAAACCAAATTTAGCTGCATGCTTTGCTAAGATTTGTATTTGTTTAATTGCATCTGGTATATTCATGGACAGCAGCGCAATATCGTCTTCAAAAGCTAGTGCATGTATCGTAAGCCCTTTGACTGATCATCCAAAAGAAATTCCCTTCACTTTTTCTTGTGTGGATTCCGCCAATTTCTCCCTTATTATCTTTTCTAGAGTGATGGTGAATAATATTGGAGAGAGTTCATCCCCTTGTCTCAAACCTGTTTGGATTTTGAAAGGGTCTGAAATCTTGCCTCGAAATTTCACCTTGGATTTTGTATCTGTCAATGTTTGCTTAACAATCTCTCTAGTTTTTCTGTCAATTCCAAATTCGTCCAGAGTTCTAATGAGGCTTTCTATTGAGTCATATGCTTTTCTAAACTCAATAAATGTTGTAACATGTGGTTGACCAGCACGTGTTCTAATTATGTTTTTAAGATTTATAATTTGCTCTGAACAGCTCCTCCCTTTTCTAAATCCACCTTGATATTCTCCTATTTGTGGATCGAGAACTGGTTCAATTCTGTTTAATAATGTCTTGGAAAGGACCTTGTATGGAACAGATAGTAGGGAAACCCCCCTGTAATTGTTCACGTCTGATCTGTCACCCTTTTTGTGAAGTGGATGTATAAGTGCCGTCCTCCAATCTTCTGGGATCTTCTCAGTTTGCCAAATTTCTTTAATAATTGTACTGAGGTGTAGTGTTACTTTTTCCTCACCTGGTTTCAACAGTTCAGCTGTGATTCCAACTTCACCAGAAGCTTTGTTGTTCTCGAGGGATTTTATAGCTTGCCGAACTTCGTCTAGAGATGGCGGATGTGATTCTCCAGGAATTTCTTCTGTAGTTTTGAATTCCAGTTTCTCAGGGGTGCTTCAATTGAGAAGGTCTTTGAAATAATGTTCTAAAATATTGCAGTTTTCTTGCTCATTTGTACCTAATTTCCCTGATTTGTCACGAAAATTTAAACTGGGTGGTTCATACTCATTCAGGTGACTTTTGAAGGATTGGTAATAGTCTCTTGTTTTGTGTTGAGTGAAGTGTACCGGTATTTATTGAAGGGATAATTTCTTGAAAAGTCTCTTTTTGTTTCTAATTGTGTAAGATGCTATTTTTCTACCTTCTCTTAACCTTTCCAGGTTGATTTGCGTTGGATTTGATTTAAATTTTTGCCAAAGTGCGTGTCTGTTGTCCAATGCTTCATTGCACTTGTCATTCCACCAGATATTCTTCCTTTTAATTTTAGTTGTAAGAGATTCTTCTGCTGCTTTCATTATCTGAGACTTCATTTCCTCCCACGTCTCCCCTTGCAATTTTGATTTGAAGATATTTTCAGTGTCTGCATCAATATTATTGGTTTCAAAATTCTTTCTCGTAGGTTTCTTATTATTTTTTACTGAATTTGGGATGAATTTAATTTTGGATATAACAAGATAGTGATCTGATTCTATTTTGGCTCCTGTCTGAACCTTAATATTTTGAATTGTCTTAAATATATGAATATTATAGAGCGAAACATCCCTAGTAGGAAAAAAATATATATAAAAAAATAGAGATGGTTTACTTACCAGGCAAAAAAGTACAGATACGTTGATTGATACATAAATAAAAACACGCACAAACACACAAATGCTGAGCTTTCTCAACCCTAGGTTTACTTCTTCAGAAAAAGAGCAGGGAAGGATAGGGAAAAGGAAAGGATGTGGGTTTAAGGGAGTAGGTGAGGAGGCATTCAAATCCTGGGAGAGGAAAGACTTACCTGGGGGGGGGGGGGGGGGGGAATAGGTAAACAAACACACACACCAAGGCATACATATGCAAAGTGCAAAGAAGTTGGACGGAGATGCCAGTTGAGGCAGAGGCTCTGTCCAGAGATGGAGGCAAAGATGTTGTAGAATGGTGGGCAGGAATTTAAAACTAATAGAGGTCGAGACCAGGTTGGCGATGGGAAGAGAGAATATGCCAAAATACAAGTTCCCGTGTCAGAACCGGTGATATACTTTGTCGTCAGCTAAAATTCAGCCTTTTCCTCACTACAGACGGAGATAAACGGCCAGCCGAAGCACCCGCCACCTGCGGCAGCCCCTCGGACGCCAACTGCAGCAGACCTCTGCGCAAGAGACGGGTGCGTGTCCCGCCGGAGCCGTCCGCGGCTTCCTCGCTGCCCGCGTTCCGCCGCAACGTGACGCCCCCGCCCGGAGCCCTCCCGGAGCCGCCGCGAGTGCCCCGCCATTGCCTGCCCGCGCCGCGCGAGCGCCGCGCCGTGCTTCGGCCGCCGGTGCCGGTCGACTTCCTGGAAGCGGCCGCGGAGAAGAAGGCGCGCGGCAGGGCAGGCGGGCGCAAGCGGCAGAAGAGGGAGCCGCAGGCCGACACCACCGACATCGAGAAAGTCGGCTTCATTCAGGTATTTGTAGCAACTGTACTTTACTGTTAAAATCAACGTTTTGACAAATCTTTTATATTAAATTGGTAGCCCGAGCTAAATCTGAAGTGATAAAGGTAGGAAGCTTACGGTTTGACACCTTGTAGACATTGTGATCATTAGAAATAAGACTGATTTGTTCTAAGAATGGGGATGGAATTTGGCTGTGCTCTTTGAAAGTGTACAGTGTTGTTTAGGTGATTGTGTGGGTGTTTACTTGAGGCATCTGCTGTTTTACCTATTTCTTATCATTTGTTATTTTGTGAGGATAGCAATGCCTCTGTGTGCTGTGAGCTCTACTCAAACTGGGAGAAGGGCGACAGTAAAACAGAGGTTTAATCGACAATAATATTTATCGAAATATTGTTACAACCAGAATGCCAGTGGAGAGTGTGTGCGTATTGTCTCGCACCGCACTGGCGGCTCACTGACGAAGCCGCCGACTCCGCTCTGCCCCGCCGGAGGCGGGTGCCGACGCCTCAGCTCGCTGGCCACAGCTTACTAAGCTGAGCCGAGCCGCGCCCGGTCTCGCCGACTTCGTGGCTGGCCAACGATTGTAGAACAGAGGTGTGGCCCGGGTGTCGAACCCCGGTGGCCTTCCACCTCCAGCTGTCGTTCCGACCTCGGACAGGTCACGAGAGTGCTGCTAGTACGGCCACATCCTTGCGTACATACTGCACTCTCGGGTCAATGCTGTGCCGCTTGCTACCGCCTCGCTGCACCCGATGCCGGTTTGATGCCCGGCAGCACCCTACTGAGGTCGAGGTCCCGCCGCTCGCCGTCCTCGTAGACTCTAGTAGGCTCTGCTTCCCACCAGGGAAGCCGTGTAGACTGCAGCAACCTAGCCGCCATATTGCAGAACTCGCAACTCGACTAAAGATTAACATTAGCGGTGACGAGTGGCACAGTCCGGGCGGCAGGTATCTGCCCAGCCGTAGCTGACTCTCTCTCTCTCTAGCCGTGGCTGACTCCTTGACTCTGACTCTCTGCCTAGCCTGCTTTTTCCTCCAATAATTATATGCCGGAGTTGACCCCTTCGGTTTGCGTTTCATCGATGTAGGCTATCTGACTTGCTACACGTGATCGAGTCCTATTTTTCGGTCACGTAGACCGTGGCTGTTTCTTCCCTTAAGCAACACCGCTGCTCAGAGTCGTCGCATAGCGTGCGCAGCTGCCGACACACTTGCAACACTTGACATTTGCTTTCAGCTACTTAATTTGCTGAGAGCCCGACCCACTCTGCTTCGCAACACTGCCGGCTTATGCCATCGTAACACTTTCCTGTTCGACCGCTGAAGTCCACTCGCCACTTGTTCGATTTATTACATTACATTAAATGTTTAAACTTTTCCTGGTCCCGTACACTCCTCCACAAAAGGAACCGTCCCAGTATGTGCCTGGAGTGATTTAGCGATATCGGGATGGCTGGAGATGAGTTTGAAGCGCCGTCCTGCCGAATGGGAGTCCAATGACTTACTGTGTCCCACCTCACTCAGTCTGATAAGGTAGTTTGCTTTGTGTGATCTTCAATTATCTCAGTTTTTAAACATTTGAATGTTAAATTGATGCAGTCTGTGGTACCATCCACCATGCACTGAATGAGTTCATAGGTAGATGGTAATGTTCCTCTTGTTTTGCAGGTTAAGTGTGCAAAATATTATCAACATCAGAATAAAACCTTAGTTTTGTCAAAGTTCGTGGGTAACGTTCCCTCTCCTGGGCAGCATACAAAACTTTATGTAGACGGTGATATTCCTCTCAGTGCAGCGGCACATAAAATATAAAGAAACACGATGTGGCAGTTACCCGTGCACCTCGGTGTTTATAACATTGTATCTCCTAAGCTATAAGTTATGATACGAATATTATAGAGGAAAAATTCCTAACAGGAAAAATATATGTAAAAAATAGATGAAGTCTGCTTACCAGGCAAAGGAGCACAGGCAGTGATAGTAACAAATAAACACACACACACACACACACACACACACACAAATGCTAGCTTTCGCAGCCTAGCTGCTTCTTCAGGCAGAAGAGAAGGAGAGGGAAAAGGAAATGATGAGGGTTTTAAGGGAGTGGGTAAGGAGTCATTCCAATCCCAGGACAGGAAAGACTTAGATTAGATTAGATTAGATTATTTATTTGTTCCGTAGATCCATATTGAGGGGATCCTCGTGGATGTGGAACATGTCCAGAAACAAAATTTACAAGTTGAATAACAAATAATACTAATAATATAAATACAAATACATACACTTATAATATAAATACAGATACATAATTTTTTAAGGTGTTTTTTTTTTTTTTTTTTTTTTTTGCTGATAATATAATAATACTAATATAGTATGAGTGCATGCATCATTTGCATCATTTGGTACAGTTTAGAAATTCACTAATGGAGTAGAAGGAGTTGGCCACTAGAAAGTCTTTTAGGTTCCTCTTAAACTGATCTTTATTTGTAGCTAAATTTTTTATACTTGATGGTAAATTATTGGAAATGTGTGTTCCTGAGTAGTGGACCCCTTTTTGATCTAATGTAAGTGCTTTTAAATCCTTGTGTAGATCATTTTTATTTCTAGTATTGTATGTATGAACTGAGCTGTTTGTTGGGAAAAGGGATATATTATTTATGACAAATTTCATTAAGGAATAAATATACTGAGAGGCAGTAGTTAATATACCCAGTTCTTTGAAGAGGCTTCTACAAGACGTCCGTGAATTTACTCCACAAATAATACGTATTACACGTTTTTGGACTCTGAAGACTTTTGACTGACTTGAAGAGTTACCCCAAAATATTATACCATATGACATTAAGGAATGAAAGTAAGCAAAGTATGCAAGCTTTGTTATTTTTATGTCTCCTATGTCTGATAACACTCGTATTGAAAATACAGATTTGTTGAGTCGTTTCTGCAGTTCTGTGGTGTGCTCCTCCCAACTAAATTTATTATCAAGCTGTAATCCCAGGAATTTAATTCTGTCAACCTCTTCTATCTGCTCTTCTTCATATTTAATGCATATGCTGTCAGGAAATCTCTTACATGTTCTGAACTGCATGTAGTGCGTGCGTTACCTTGGGGGGAAGAAAAGGAGGGTAAACAAATACACACACACCCACACATTTACACAGACGCAAGTACACTTAGGCAGACATACTGCGTCTGTGTAAATGTGTGGGTGTGTGTGTATTTGTTTACCCTCCTTTTTTCCTCCCAAGTTAAGTCTTTCCTGTCCCGGGATTGGAATGACTCCTTACCCACTCCCTTAAAACCCTCATCATTTCCTTTTCCCTCTCCTTCCCTTCTGCCTGAAGAAGCAGCTAGGCTGCAAAAGCTAGCATTTGTGTGTGTGTGTGTGTGTGTGTGTGTGTGTTTATTTGTTACTATCACTGCCTGTGCTCCTTCACCTGGCTAGTAGACTTCATTTATTTTTTACATATAATCTATAAGTTATACAATAAATAATTTTGTTGTTATATCCATTGACATAAATGGATACTGTTTCTGCAAAATATGCTGTGAATTTTAGCACCAAAGACATACTAAACTTAAATGTAATTCTAAATGCAGAAGTTTTTCGTGTTTTTCAATATTTGTGACAAAATGTCTTGTGAACTGTGTCATATAGTGATATAATTATGCCTGTAATCTTCGTAAAAGTGCAAGCAATATATTTACATAGTTCCTTATAATCAGATGAAAATTACTCAGCTCATAAATATGAACAAACGTAAATACAAACATATATATATATATATATATATATATATATATATATATATATATTTTTTTTTTTTTTTTTTTTTTTTTTTTTTATAAAGACTGTGTTGTATAACTTTTATCTGAGTTGCAAATGGTATTCTTTAAAGAAAAAATTGGAAAATAGTAAGAAATGATTTAAAATAAAAGGAAAATAGTAAAATCAGCTAGCAAAGTACTTTCTGTTCCTGGGAAGAGAAGATTAAATTGTGCCGTTCCAGAACTCAAATGATCTCCTTATATTTTCATTGTTCGCCATGATGTACTTCTCAGCCAGTTGATATTTACTACAACGCAACAACACTCCAAAGAAAAAGAATACAATACTAGAGTGTAGTGGGTATACTGTGTAACATTTATGTCGTAAAGAAATGTAAAAAAAATTCTATACATAACTAATTACATGCCGTAATGTCTTAAAACACAGAAGTTTTAAGTTTAATTCAAAATGTACGTTAAGAACCAGCCACCTAGATGCAGAGAACAGCCGTTTATGCCATTATTTAAAATTTACCAGCACATTGCATCAAAAGGGGCAACACACTAAAAATACCAAGTTTCAAAATTAGTTTATCATGAACATATTAATTATTTCATCTATTGAAATTACAAGACGGTCCAAACCGGGAAGTACCAAGGATTTTTCCCCATCTTTAAAAATTCAAGAAAAACTCAAGAATCTGACTTTAAAAGTCTCGGTTTTATATATTTTAAATTAATCTCTAGTAATTATGCCTATTATTTTAACCCTTTTTGATCTGATGGGACTTCAAAGTCCCACTTCATAAAAATGATATAAAACATTCTTCTTCATTTCAATTGCTACAGAAATGTAGCGTGCCACTTATTCTCGCTTTGGTACATTGTTAATGCTTCACAGTTCTTTCATTGATGTGATATCTGTGATGCCAGAGCAATCTTAATTTCAGCACAAAGACCTTGTGGTATTTAGTTGTATGCGGATGATTGTTCAGTTCGTATTCTGTGCATTTCCTGTGGGAAAGTGATCTTCATAATTTTTTTCCTGCTATTCAGTCAGTCAGTTTATGATAATGATTGGTTAGGAGTGGCATATATTATACATCCTCAGAATAAATTTGAAAACATAATTTGGTACTTTTAAATCTCCTCAGACCTCACCCCTCATGGGCTCAGCATTAATTTGCTGAGTATGGGCTTGTCGAACCCGGGGTCCCGAGCTGAGGGCTGTGTCACGCCAACAGCCCGCTACACCGTAAGCTCTTTGCGTGCTTCAACGACCATTGTTCGGTGCGACGCTTAATCGCCCGGGTTGCGAGGGCAGTACAAAACACTATTAAAAAAAAAAACCACCCTCAATCTTGAGGTGTGCTATGTGCCGAGGAGATGCATGGCTGTCAAGGTCGAACAGTCACTAGGGAGCAACGTTTGAGGATCCTGCCACACCTAAGATGTATAAGGCTTACCCAGGCAAGCGGGACTCTGCCCGGTTGGAACTTAAGTTCCCTAGCTGCTCGTAGGATGAGAATGAAATGAGCCAATAATAGTGTTGCGGATGTACAACCAGTGTCTCTAAGTGTGGGAAAGTCGAATTTAATGCCGAGAAATATGACCACATGGGAGGAACAAAGGGCGAAAAATCGAGGTGAGGCTTATGCCCGCGATACTTGGTGTGTATTTGGACTGACGGTGAATTATTTACCACCACTAAACCCCTGTTTCTTGTAGAGAACATTGAGGATAAATTTGGCGAGGTGAAGGGCATGTCAAAGATGCGATCTGGCTCCGTCCTCATTACGTCATCCCCAGCACAGTCACGAGCATTGCTTGCCTGTGACAAGCTGGGTGATGTTCCCATAATGATCACTCCTTATAAGAGCCTCAACATGGTACAGGGTATTATATTCCACAAAGATCTTTTGTTGCAAACTGATGATGAGCTACGCAGGAACCCGGAGCGCCGAGGAGTCCACTTTATTTGGCATATTTATAGGGGTCCAAAGGACAATACAGTGGCTACCGGTGCATTCGTCTCGGCCTTCGACGGCGATTCCTCGCACGGAGGAGGTCGAGGTGACGATATACCGTTGCGATGTCAAGCCCTATGTTCCTCCCCCTGTGCGCTGTTTTAAGTGCCGGAGGTTTGGGCACATGTCCTCCAGGTGTACTGCCAGCTCCACCTGTCGAGAGTGTAGATGTGCGTCACACTCCAACGTCTCTTATGCACCTTCTCCATTTTGTGAACTGTGGACAACACCACTCCCCTTGCTCGCCCACCTGCTCTGTTCTGCATAAGGATAAGAAAGATCGTGGAATATAATACCCTGGCTAGGCTGTCTTACACGGAGGTTAAGAGAAAATATGAAAAACTGCACGTAGTCAGCATGAAGACATCCCTTGCTGCAGCCACTCCATCGTCTACATTCGTACCACTTGTACGGTCGGTCCTAGTGAGTTCCGAGCCCCGACCGTCAACGTCTTCCCCATTGCCCGACAGGGGCACCTCGACTTCCGTCGCCCCTGAAGCCCCCGCTGTGGGAGCAGTAAGCCCCCAACTGACGGGGATATCGGTCCCAACCCCGGAGCCAGAGTCCCGACAGCCCGCTCCGGCTCCTCACGCTAGGAAGGGGTCGCTGGGATCCCTTCCTTCTAAGATTTGTCCAGCGGCAACTGCCAGCCGGTCGTAGAGCTTCACGCTCCTCCTCAGTCCGGGGGACTGAGCTGGTAGGGCCCTCCGAGCACGAGAAACCTAAAGAGAAGTGAGAGACAAAAAAGAAGAAGAAGCCACCCGAGCAGAAGGAAACCCCGGTGGCCACCGGCCCTCTCCACCTCTGCCTCTGAGGACGAGGTGGAGATCCTCGCGTCCCCTGAAGACTCGGCAATTGCAAAGACTTCGGACACGATGGACGTCGAGGCTCCGCCTCCTCAGTCGGTGACTACAGATAGTTCGACGGGCTCTGCTCTATTGTCTACTTAAATATGCCCTGTAAGTCAGGAGGTAGTGTGGTGCCCCAATGGAACTGTGGTGGTTTCTTCCGCCACTTGGCCGAGCTACATCAGTTACTGTATCGCTACCCCTCGCTCTGTGTAGCCCTACAGGAAACCCAGTTTCCTCCGTGCGGACCCCTGCCCTTTGTGGCTATAGGGGCTACTACAAAAATTGTACGGCATACGATAGGACATCCAGAGGAGTCTGTATCTATGTCCTCGCCACTGTCCCCAGTGCACCGGTGCCACGTCACACTGTAACACGGACGCGGTGCTCGAGGCAGTCGCTGTGAGAATCTGGACACGATATTACTGTCTGTTCCGTCTACGTTCCTCCGAACGAGGCAGTGTCTCCTGCACACCTCGCGACCTCGATAGAACAACTTCCCCCTGCCATTCCCATTGGCGGATTTCGATGCCCACGATCCCTTATGGGGTGGCACCAATATCAGGCCACGGCAGGGACATTTAAGCTCTAATGGCACAGCTGGACTGCTTCCCCCACGCATTTGGGTGTGGCACACGGCACGTACTCGGCTATTGAGCTGTCTCTCAGCAGCCCGAGTCTTCTGCCGCAACTCCGTTGGGGAGTCCGTGGTAGAGAACCCCTTTCTGATCCACATCTGTCTTCTACATTTGCAACCTCCAGATCGCTTGCCCCGCTGGTCTCTCTGTAGGGCTAACTGGCCTGCTTACACCTCGGCTGCTAGGGTCACTTCTACCATCTCGGATGCTGTCGATCGTGCTGCTCATCATTTCACTACGGCCACCATTTCTGCTGCCGAGGCCACCGTTCTGACCACCATCGGCTCAGTTTGGCGCAAGTCGGGACTGTGGTGGTCCTTGGAGATAGCTGAGGCCATCAGAGAATGTCATCGGGCACTTCGGTGCCGCCAGCGCCATCCTCGTATAGAGCATCTGATCGCTTTTAAACAACTCCGGGCACAAGCTCAGAGGCTGATACGCCAGAGTAAGCGAGACTGTCGGGAGAGATATGTCGCTACCGTCAGTTCTGTGCCGCTCCATCTCGGATGTGCTCACAGGTTCGGTGGCTTTTTGGGTACCGACCACAGGCAGGAATCCCCAGCTTGAACATTCAGGGTACTATATGCACAGACCCAGCTGCTATCGCTGAGCGTATGGCTGACCATTATGCCAATAACTCTGCGACTGCGGCTTACAGTGCAGACTTCGCACCCGCAAAGAACGGGTCGAGTGTAGGCAGTTACCTTTCCACTTGTGTCGGCGAGAACTGTTTAATGCTCCCTTCAGTGAGTGGGAGTTCCAGAGTGCCCTCACTGCATGCCCCGATACCACCCCAGGGCCAGATCACATCCACAACCAGTTCCTGTATCACTCGTCGTAGGACGTTCAACACCGACTTCTCTTCCTGTTCGACCACCTCTTGGTCGAAGGTGTTTTCCCATCTCAGTGGCGGGACAACATCGTCATCCCGGTGATAAAACCTAGTGCCGATCCACAGGTGGTTGACAGTTACCGCCCGATTAGCCTCACCGACCTCCTTGCGAGCTCCTCGAAAATACGGTGAGTCGTCGGCTCGTGCGGGTTCTTAAAGACTGTGGACTCCTCGCCATGCAACAGAGGGGGCTTCTGCCGAGGCCATTCTGCTTTAGACTACTTAGTGCCACTGGAGTCACCTATCCGCACTGCTTTCAGCAGGTGTGAGCACCTACTTGCAGTCTTTTTCGATCTTCTAAAGGCCCACGATACTGCCTGGCGCCACCATATTCTGGCTATGCTGCACGGCTGGAGCTCGAGAGGCCCACTTCTACTGTTCACCCGGAACTTCCTCTCGCTTCGCACTTTTCAGGTTAGGGTAGGTACCCATCTCAGCTCCCCCACCCTCAGGAGAATGGAGTCCCACAGGGCTCTGTTCTTACTGTTCCGCTATTTCTATTTGCCGTCGACGGACTTGCTGAGGCAGTAGGCTCGTCGGTCTCATCCTCACTGTATGCCGATGACTTTTATCTGTATTTCAGTTCTGCTACTGTCGGTGTCGCTGAAAGGTGACTGCAGGAAGCCATTCGAAAGTCGCAGTCCTGGGCCTCAGGCCACGGGTTCCAGTTTTCTGCCTCCAAAACTCGTGTCGTGCACTTTCGTCGCCGTCGGGCTGTGCACCCGGACCCTGAAGTGTATCTGAGTGGCGAACTTCTTCGTGTCGAACAGATCGCATCGATTCTCGGGCATACTGTTTGATACTCGGCTCTAGTGGGTCCCACACCTTCAACAGCTGCGACACGAGTGCTGGCGGTACCTCAATATACTGCGCCGCCACGGCCGCACTGCTCGGGGAGCCACCTTTTCGACCCTCTAGCACCTTTTAAGGCTCTCATCCAGTCACGCCTGGATTATGGCAGCCAGGTGTACGATTCGGCAGCTCCTTCTGCGTTGCGGGTCTCAGACCCCATCCTACATGCCAGTGTTCGTTTAGCAACAGGGGCTTTTCGTAAGAGCCCGGTGACGAGCCTACTTGATGAGGCTGGGTTCCCCCCCCCCCCAACCCCCCTGCGGTTACGTTGGCAACAGTTGTCGGCCTCGTATGTTGCCCACGTCCACACTTCAGTCCGTCATCCGAACCGCAGGCTCCTCTTTCCTACTGCTGCACTCCTATCCCCACAACGACAGCCTCGGTCAGGTCTCCAGATTGTAGTCTGTGTCCATTTCCTTCCCTACTCACTTGACTCCCTTCCCTTCCTTCCCTCCCACTTTCCACTCTCTTCCCGTACCCCTCGGTGTATTCCTCATCTGCAGCTAAGGTTGGACTTGTCCAGGGATTTGAAAGCCTCCGTTTCACCATCGATTCTCCATCACCGGTTCCAGGAAGTCCTCACCTCGTCCAATGGCGCGGAAGTTGCCTACACTGACGGTTCCCTGGTAGGTGGCCACACTGGGTACGCCTATCTCCACATTGACCTTTTTGAACAGCGGTCCTTGCCAAGTGGGAGTAGTGTTTTCACTGTGGAGCTGGTCGCTATCTCTAGAGCTCTGGAACATCTCCGAGCCTGCCCCAGGGAGTCATTTGTCATTTGTAATGACTCCCTGAGTGGCTTGCAGGCACTTGACCAGTGTTTTCCTAAACAACCATTGGTACAGGCTATCCAAGACTGTATCCCCCTGGTCAAGTCAGGCCCGTCTGTGGCTTTCGTTTAGACCCCTGGTCGTATTGGCATAAGAGGGGACGAACGTGTCGATCAGTTGGCAAAAGGCCACCGCATCTCAGCCTTTGCAGATCGGCCTCCAGGATAGGGATCTCCGATGGGAGTTGAACTGCAAGGTCCTAGGGCTTTGGAACACTGAATGGGCTGACTCGAGTGTATCAAATAAGCTCTACACAGTTAAAGATTGGCCGTACATGGTTAACCCACGGCCACCTCCTTCGCCGTTAGCTGGGAGGACATACAGTATCTGTGACATCCACAGATCACCCATCATCTCCTCATGGCCTAGGTCGTGAATAACCTTTCCCTTCTGTTCCATTCCTCTTCCCTTCTCTCTTTCTTTCTGGAAGCTTGTGCCCTCTCTTTTATTTCCATTTGCATATTTTTGCATGACTGTCAGTGGTACAAAACTAAGGAAAGTATTGGCTGGCTAATCAATATTTCTTTTCAAGAATATTTTAGTATCTAAGTGAAGAATTTCCATCAGTAATAAAATGCTATAATTTAACCTTTTTTCAGTATAAACTATTGTTTAGAACAGTCCATCAGTTAAAAAAGACCGTGGACTACATGTAATAGTGAGAAAACCAAAAATTGTGACCAGTTTTTTAGATTGTGTGCTAAGAGATCATCTTGTGGTGTTATCCTCCTGTTATAACACCAGCATACTTGTATTGGTTTAACTATGTCTGACTTGTTGTTGTTGGGTGTTTAAAGGGGACCAAACAGCTGGGTTATCAATCCCCCGTTTCCCACTAAGAGTTAACATCCGTAAAATCTCTATGTCCTCTTCCTGGCCAGGGAGTGCTACATCATAAATGGCTAAGTTTTATGGATGTCTTATCTTTTTCACAGGTAGGTGGTGTGTGAGTGTAACTAAAATGCTTCAGGAACTGAAATGGGAGTCGCCAGAGGAGGGGCTGACGTTCTTTTTTAGAAATACTACTGAATAAATTTAGAGTGCCGGAATATGAGGCAGATTGCAGAACGATTCTGCGTCCTCCGACACACGTTTTGTGTAAAGACCACAAGGAAATAATCAGAGAGATTAGGGCTCGTACGGATGCATACGAGCATTCATTTTTCCCTCGTTCTATACGGGAATGGAACAGGAAAGCAATCAACTAGTAGTGGTACTGAGTACCCTCCGCCACACCTTTGGGTCAGTTGTGGAGTATGTATGTAAATGTAGAATATTCAAATGCCAAAAGCAACGGTGAGACAAGGCTGCTGCTTTAGGGGAAACTTTCCGCATTTGCAATGTGAGGCGTGTGAACTAACTGCATCTGGGGCAGTTCGTGGGTTTCCGGCAGAGTCCGAGTAGCGTACGAAGTAGTGCCTCAGACAGTGGAAACGCCCCTGCTGCTAGCAACTTTTCCCTCGCCCCTCCCTGAAGGAGCGCCGGGGGCCGACTAAGGAGAGGCTCTGAAGCTCAGCAGTACCTGGACAACACTGTGGCACGTATGTGTGCTACCTGCTTGTCTAAAATACTCTGAACATGCAGCTAAATGATCTGATATGAGAATGAAACAAAAAGATAATATCAACAGATAATACAGTTCCTCAAGACAACATTGTCTCGTCATACCAAAGGTATTAAATATAAGGAGAGGCACTGAATTGAAATTTGTGCTGTGGCCGGGATTCGAGCCTGCCCGAGACCTCCTGCTCTCTAGGCAGGCACCTTAGCTAACACAGCATTACGGACAAAGTGACTACATGGACTGTCTTGAAGCACGTCTACCTCCACACCACATACTTTACTTCTGCCTCCTGTTCCCTGTGAATTTTAACTCAACGCTAGGGTTCCCATATTGTTTTTAATAAAATTCAGGACATTTTCAAAATAATTCCCAAAAAATTCAGGACAAATGAATAAAATTCAGGACACCATAGGATTTTCGTTCATTTTTAATTAATAATTATATATTTCAACGTTGTCTACCATACTATTGGTTACAGGTTTTAGTAGTATAGCTTACACTATTTTATGTGGATATTACGACGAATTTCATATATTTTTCACGTAATTTGAAGTTGGTTTGCTTTAGTACTTTCCAATGAGCAGAAGACAATAATAAAAGTAAGTCGGGGCTGGTGGTCTTGGGGTAAAGTGCTCGACTGGAAACCGAAGGGTCGCGGTTTCAAAACCCGGTCGGACCTCGGATTTTTCAGTCTGCATTTTAACCCATCCTTCACCTCTCAACGATGTGAGGAGTCGCCAGAAATGACCCGTGGTTCGGATTCCATGTTAAGCTGTAGGTCCCCTTTCCTTTCCTTTCCCCGGTTGGATAACTGGAGTAGGCTAGGGACACTCAAGTCGCCGAAGTGGCGTCCAGTGGTTGAAAGACTTGCACCAGGCCAATGAGCCACACGAAATTATTATTATTATTATTAAAAGTGAACCTAATAAAAGTTTCTATTTTCACATAATGTTCCGTACTACTGATGGCAGGTTATTAATAGATCATACAGAACTTAAATTCAAATATAAACACAAATTTCACACATTTCTTTAAAGTTGATTATAGAGGTTCAGAGGTAAATGAGTAATACTTTTAAGTAGTATATAATTTCTTTAGGACTTTAATATTTTAAGTGTTCCAGAGTACAAAAGGATATAACATTCGCATAAGCAAAGTAATGATATAGTTTCACAAAATATACCACACTGTTTGTGGCAGGTGAAAAGCATTATAGCAATTACAAATTAAATATAAACACAAGCTTTACACATTTTCTGTTGAAATTGATGGAACAGGCTCAAATGGATTTGAGTGGCACTTTTTAGTCCTGTGCAACTGTTTTTGTAGTTTATCTTTCTTAGATATTAAATTGTAGAAACCCATACAACAGAGGTTAGCAAAAGTTGTTTTTATCGTTGTTAGTGCTTTCACCGTTTCTAACTTTAAACTATTTCTTTTATCTGTCTACATAGCATTTATTATTGTAAACACTCGGTAATTTCCAAGAAAGCTTACACTCAAACATGTGTGGCCAATATATATATATATATATATATATATATATATATATATATATATATATATATATATATATATATATATATATATATATATATATATATATATATATATATATATATATATATATATATATATATATCGATTACGTCAATATTGGCACGCTAATTTTGGAGAACGCGGCTGGAGCATCTGCCCTACAGCCTGGACGTGTCGCCCTGTCAGTGTTTGGTTCGCTAAAAACAAAACATCTCAGAGGGAAGCACTTCAACTCTGACAACGAACTGAAGGATTGGCTCTAATTACAGCTGCAGCAATTCTGGGAACAGGGAATCCTTCAGCTCGTTAAACAGTGGGATAGTTGTGCTCGGGCCTCTGGTGTTTACTTGTCAGTAAAGACTTCAATTATACCCTCAGTGTCATTTTGTGTCTTTTCATTTCAACTCCCATTGTATAATGCTGTTTGCAGAATCAACTTTTTTTCCATGGGTTCTTGAGTCAGTGAACATGTAAGGTGTGCTGCCACTGGTATGGCGGTACACCTGTCTGAGATGACCTCAACTGGATCGTAACCCCGTTCTTGCATTGCAAACTTCAATTTGGCGAATAACTGGAAGTCGATAACCCTTTCCACACTGAACCTAATTTATGACGCTTCAGTTTACATTCACTTCCGCCATTGCTGCTGCGCTCATTTGGCACAGAATTGGACAAAAAAAAAAAGTAAAATGTGTACTGTGCTAGTTGTACATTTGTTTCAGGCCTGTTGGAAGCAAAGCGGAAGAAACAGGTCGGCATACAAAATTAAAAAGCGAACCGGCACGATTGTGTGGGCTCAGGTGGAAAGGGTAGTTTTTTTTCCAAATATGCAGCCATTGAGTATTAAGAAAAAAAGCATTCTTGCACCAATGGCTGCACAATTTATGGTTTATTGTCAACTTGTTTCGGTACTGACCCTTTTCGAGGAAGCTGTGCCGATCTGGAATAGCTCAATGTCCTGGTCTAAATCTGTAATCTGTTACTTGCAGGTTGTTGCCTTAATCAATATATTTTGACAAGATCGATTTATAGAGTATCCAGCTAATGTCTGTTTCCATTTTATACTCACTGAGGCCACATTTTGTGAGAATGTATTCTTCGACCGAATAATGTACAGTGTATAAATGCCTGTCAGTGGTAGTCAGTACCGAAATTAGTTGAGAATAAACAATAAATTGTGAAGGTCTTGCAACAAAAATTGTTTTATTCTAAACTGGAAATCAGCTGGAGCCAAAATTGATCAGTATGGTAGGTGACTGAAGACTCTGATCTGTCTGCTGGACAAAAAACTCTCGTACGATCTTCTCTTTGTGCATGAGAGAGTTGTCGTGGAGGAATGATTGGGAAGGAGTTAATGCTCTGCCCTTCTGGTACAAACTCCTGATGAATCTTTGCTTTGGAATGAAAGAAAACTGTTAACATTGAAACTTCCTGGTAGATTAAAATTGTGTGCTGGAACTGGAACTCAAACCTGGGACCTTTGCCTTTCGCAGGCAAGCGCTCTACCACTGAGCTACATCGACACAAGTCACGATGCCGCCTCACAACTTTACTTCTGCCAGTACCTCTCCTCCTACTTTCCAAACTTCACAGAAGCTCTCCTGCGAAACATGCAAGAATAGCACTCCTGGAAGAAAGGATATGGTGGAGACATGGCTTAGCCACAGCCTAAGGGATGTTTCCAGAATGAAACTTTCACTCTGCAGCAGAGTGTGCGCTGATATGAAACTTCCTGGCAGATTAAAATTGTGTGCCGGAACCAGGACTCGAACCTGGGACCTTTGCCTTCCGCAGGCAAGCGCTCTACAGACTGTACTATCGCGACACGACTCACGATGCCGCCTCACAACTTTTCTTCCGCCTGTACCTCGCCTCCTACTTTCCAAACTTCACAGAAGTTCTCCTACGATCCTTGCAGGACTAGCACTCCTGGAAGAAATATATCGGAGACATGACTTAGCCACAGCCTAAGGGATGTTTCCAGAATGAAACTTTCACTCTGTAGTGGAGTAGTCAGGCCCGGTGGTCTTGGGGTGGACTGGAAACCGAAGGGCCGTGGGTTCAGAACTCGGTCGGACCTCGGATTTTTTCAGTCTACACTTTAACCCATCCTTCACCTCTCAACGATGTGAGGAGTCGCGAGAAACGACGCGTGGTTCGGATTCCACGTTAAGCTGTAGGTCCCCTTTCCCCGGTTGGATAACTGGGGTAGGCTAGGGACACGCAAGTCGCCGAAGTGGCGTCCAGTTGAAAGACTTGCACCAGGCCAATGAGCCACACGAAATTATTGTTATTATTGTAGTGGAGTGAGCGCTGATATGAAACTTCCTGGCAGATTAAAATTGTGTGCCAGAACTGGGACTCAGACCTTCCAGGACGGACCGTGAGTCGTGTCAGGATAGCTCAGTCGGTAGTGCTCTTGCGCGCGAAAGGCAAACTTCCCCTGCCAGGAAGTTTCATATCGGTGCACACTCCGCTGTAGAGTGAAACTTTCTTACTGTTAACATTGCCTTAACTTCACTGCAATCACACTATCTCTATTTTCGTCAGCTGCAACCTTCGCGACCTCAAACTCGCTCGTATCGGATACACCCGTCGACGACTCCGACCGAAATCGGTGCGACTGAGACTTTTACGGCCCGACATTCTCTCCTGCCAGGTGCCCCAGTATCCACCGAAACCGCAGCCGGCTACTCGACCGGCGGCAGCTCGGAGCGAGGAGGCCGTCTCGCCCGGTGGGGCCGGCAGTGGGAAGGCGGCGGAGACGTGCGGGGCGGTGCCGGTGATCAGGAGGCCGCAGCCCAGCAACTGCGTGCGCACCATCACCAAGGCGCCGCAGCACGCCGTGCCCACCATCGTCAGCCCCAGGTGCGTGTTGTTGTTGTTTTGTGGTCTTCAGTCTAAAGACTGTTCTGATGCAGCTTGTAGTATCCCTGCTACCCATAACATTTAAGCTGGAATAAATTCTGTGCTTGTGTGTGTCATAACACGACAAAGATGGCACATTCAGAACATATGGTAGCGGAGGTGGGTAACCGGGAGATTGGATAGTTGTTTTAGCTGGAAAGGCAATACCCTCTCCAACAAACCTCAACCAATCTCCTACTCCCAACTCCTCTCCCCCCCCAAACCTCAAAATTCCAATCCACACAATCTGGAACAACATCCCAATTCCGTAGTCAACCTCTCTTCTAAACCTCTCTCCCAATCTGAAACCTCTGTTGTATCCAAAGGCCTCACCTTTAACCCTACTCCCAAATTCAACCAAACAGCCCTTGTCAAAGATTTACTATCCTATATTCGCAGTCTTTGCTGGAGATATCACTTCGCCACTAAGAAAAATAATCATAGTCCTAATGATCCAGCTCCCCAAGACACCATTCAAATTAAACCCTGCCTGGAACAGTTCCGTCCTCCATCACAGCGAGACCCACCCGCTCTTCCTCAAAATCACCCTCTTCAAACCTTCCAGGAATTCCTTACTTCCAACCTTGCCTCTCAGTCTTTCCTGAGAAGCCTTAATCCTACTCCCAACATTACCGCAGCTGAATCCCAAGCTAACCATGATCTTAAGGCTGACCATTCCATCGTCATTCTCCCAGCCGACAAGGGATCCATCTGGTACTTGATCGGCGGGAGTATGTGGCTGAGGGACTGCGTCAGCTTTCAGATAGTACAACATATAAAGTTTGTCAAGGCGATCCCATTCCTGATGTCCAGGCAGAGCTTCAAGGAATCCTCAAAACTTTAGGTCCCCTACAAAACCTTTCAAGTGACTCCACCGACACCGCACACCCCCACCTTCTACCTACTTCCCAAGATTCACAAACCCAATCATCCCGGCCGCCCCATTGTGGCCGGTTACCAAGCCCCTACAGAACGAATCTCTGCCTACATAGACCAACACCTTCAACCCATCATGTGCAGTCTCCCATCCTTCATCAAAGACACCAACCACTTCCTCGATCGCCTGAAATCCTTACCCAGTCTGTTACCCCTAGAAACCATCCTTGTCACCATTGATGCCAGTTCCTTATACAAAAATATTCCACATGCCCAGGGCCTCACTGTGATGGAGTATTACCTTTCACGCCGACCACCCACTTCCCTATCTAAAACCTCTTTCCTTAATACCCTAGCCAGCTTGATCCTAACCCACAACTTCTTCATTTTTTAGGGCCAGACATACCAACAACTAAAGGGAACAGCCACGGGAACCAGGATGGCCCCCTCGTACGCAAACTTATGGGACGCTTAGAGGAAGCCTTCCTGGATACCCAAGCCTGTCAACCCAAAGTTTGGTACAGATTCATTGATGACATCTTCGGACTCACAGTGAAGAAGAAATCCAGAATTTCCTCTCCAACCTCGACTCCTTTGGTCCCTTCAAATTACGTGTGCATACATACCACGAATTGAAGTGACGGACTGATGTCAGGTGGTAGGTCACCACATGACACACACGGGGGCAGCAACTTCAGACTCCCAGAGGGAACGCCTCTTTCTGTCGCAGAAGCCTGCCGCCGGCATCGAGGCCCGCGCACACGGCTCCGCCGCTGCCCCCGCTGCCCGCCTGCTCCCCGCGGCCGGACCAGCCCATGCTGCGGCTGCTGCTGCACGACACGCCCTGCTCCGACGCGCCGCGCCCGCCCCCGCCCCCCGCCCCCGTACGGTCGGAGACGCCGCCCGCTCCTCCGACGTCGGCGGCCCGTCCGGCGGAGGCTCTCGGGCTCTGCGACGTCTACGAGTGCGTCCTCAGGGGCGACCTGGGCCAGCTCGCCGGCGGGCGGCCGAACTCGGGCGTCCGGCGACCGCCCGCTGCGGCGCAGCGAGGGGAGACTCTGCCGGCCGCGCGGGAGTGGGCGGCGCTCCTCCCGCACGACCCGTGCCACCTCGCGCGGGACCGGCCCGGCGCGAAACCGGTGCCCGGCGCCGGAGGGCGGCTCTGCTCTGCGGAAGTGCGTCCGGGGACCGCAGACGTACGGACCGCCGCCGCGGAGAGTGAGCCGGAGCGGCTGACGTTGACCCGGAGGCACTTCCCCACGCCACAGAGCGTGCAGCAGGCGTACCCGCAAGGAGGGCACCCGGCACTGTGGCCGAACGACGCGCCTCTCCCTGCGGGGCCCGGGTAAGTATTGAGGCGCCAACAGAGAGAGTGGAGAACTGATTTTTATTTGGTTACTAGCTGTACCTAGCATACGTTGCAATGCCCTTATTACAATCCAATATTGTGTCAAAATTTCAAATCGACAGCTCGAGAAATCTGCAAGATGTGCTATTAAAGAGAAACAAATGGAAAATGTAATGTTTTTGCAAATCTCTTAAATTTGTTGGCAAATTTTTGATATAATGTTGCATGGCATGTACCTACTGTTTTATATACTTTTAAAAACTTTGCTAAATGAGTAGTGAATAGTTTTAGTAATAAAGAAGTATTAAAACAATATGTCATGCCTCATGCAGCAATTTTTAGGGTCTTCAAAAGCCTCTATTGTCTTCCTCTCCGCGCTGTTTATCGTTCATGTTTCACTCCCGTACAAGACAACACTCCACACAAATGCCTTGAGAAAAGACTTCCTTACACTTAAATTAATATTCGATGTTAGCAAATTTCTCTTTTTCAAAAATGCTTTTCTTCCCATTGCCATTCTGCATTTTATATCCTCTGTACTGCAACCATCATGTGTTATTTTACTTCCCAAATAACAAAACTCATCTACCACCATCATTGTTTCGTTACCTAATCTAATCCTTCAGCATCACCTGATTTTCTAAAACTGCATTTCATTATCTTTGTTTTGCTCTTGTTAATGTTCATTTTGACACACTCTTCAATACACTGTCCATTCCATTCAACTGCTCTTCCAGATCCTTTGCTGTCCCTGACGGAATTACTAAAATCTCAGCAAAACTCAAGGTTTTTATTTCTTCACTCTGAACATTAATTCCTTCTCCAAATTTCTCCTTGCTTTCCTTTACAGCTTTCTCAATGTACAAATTTAACAACATTGGGGAAAGGCTACAACCCTGTCTTACTCCTTTCCCAACTAATGCATCCCTTTCATGCCCTTCAAGTCTAATAACTGTGGTCTGGCTTTTGTACAAGTTGTAAATAACTCTCCTTTCCCTGTATTTTACCCCTGCTTACTTCAGAATTTGAAAGAGTGTATTCCAGTCAACATTGTCAAAAGCTTTCTCCAAATCTACAAAAGCTAAAAATGTAGGTTTGGCTTTCCTTAATCTATCTTCTAAGATAAGACGTAAAGTGAGTATTGCTCCCGGGTTCCTACGTTCCTCCTGAATCCAAACTGATCTTCCCCAAGGTCAGCTTCTACCAGCTTTTCCATTCTCCTGTAGATAATTCGTGTTAAAATTTTGCAATCATGACTTATCAAACTGAAAGTTCTGTAATTTTCACACTTGTCTGCGCCTGATTTCTTTGGAATGGGGATTATTACATTTTTCTTAAAGTCTGAGGGTATTTCGCATTTCTCATACATCTTACACACCAGGTGAAACATTTTTGTCATGGCTGGTTCTCCCAGTATTTCTGAGGGAATGTCATCCACTCCAGGTGCCTTGTTTCAACTTAGGTCTTTCAGTGCTCTGTCAAATTCATCACTCAGTATAGTACCTCCTATTTCATTTTCAGCTACTTCCTCTTCCCTTTCTACAACAGTGCCTGTAAGTTCATTTCCTTTGTAGAGCTCCTCTATGTACTCTTTCCACCTTTCAGCTTTCCCTTCTAAATAGAATAGACATAATTGTAACAAAATTATACAAGGTGCATCTTAAAAGTTCGGTGAATGATCCCATATTTTTGAAACCATGACATTGAGGGACATTTCAATAAGTGCCCTCTATTGTGTGAAGCACTACAGTAAAGCATTGGTACACGCTGCCACCGTGCTAACAGGGTCGGTGTGAGAACTCGTGGTTCTTTTTTTTTTTTTTTTTTTTTTTTTTTTTTTTTTTTTTTTTTTTTTTTTTTTTTTTTCTCCAAATTATGCAAAACAGTGACGAAGATCCACAGGATATTAGTGCAAGTGTACAGTGTTGAAGCAATGAGTAGAAAGTGTATGTTTGAATGGTTTAAAAGCTTTAGAGAAGTAAAGGAAGGTGTCGAGGACGTGTCACCTTCTTAACGACCGTCCACAATCACAGTCCCAGACAACAATGGAAGTTGTAGATGATCGGCAGATATCTTTGAGAATGATAGCAGACGAGTTGAAGATCTACACAGGAAGTGTAAGCAGTTTTGTTCACGAATATTTGGAAAACCGGAAGATTTGTAGCCAATTTGTACCGCACATGTTGACAGACGAGCAGAAGCAAACTCGGTTGGAAGCAACTGGAGATTTCATCGAGATGTCTGATCTGAATTCACTATTGTTGAGACAGTCATTACAGGAGATGAGAATCAGTGCTACCAAAGCGAACCGGAGACCGAGCGACGGTCGATGGCATATTGTTCATTGTCTTCCCCACCTCCTAAAAAAAATTCTGTTGACAAAATCCGAGATAAAGACGAAATGGATTTCCTTTTACAATAACAATGGCTTGATGCATTATGATTTTGTACCTGAGTGTAATACTATCAGTGCAGAAGTTTACTAGGGCGTTTTGAAACTGCTGCTGCAATGCATCCGGTGGGTTCGGCCAGAGCTGTACCGGAGTGGACGGTGGAATTTCCTGCACGACACTGCCCATCTGTACACTGATCCGCGTGCTCAACTTTCTCGCTAGATGCGAGGCCACTGTGCTTCCACACCCTCCTTATTTTCCAGATTTTGCACCGCAGACTTCTTTCTGTTTCCCCGCATTAAATTAGCCGTGAATGGTTTACGTTTCACATTGCTTATGGAGATCCAACAATGCACGACCTCAGCATGTAAGGCAGACAGCTGACTTCGGTTTATTGGGAGAATTTTGGGAAGATGTACTTCACCTGTAAAGGAGACCGCGTATAAAACGGTTGTACGACCACGTCTTGAGTATTGCTCAAGTATTTGGGACCCGCAGCAGATCGGTTTGAAGGAAGACATAGAGGCGGTTGAGAGGCGAGCAGCTAGATTTGTTACCGGTAGGTTCGACCAATGCGCGAGTGTCACGGAAATGCTCCAGCAACTCAATTGGGGATTGCTGGAAGAAAGACGACGTTCTTTTCGTGAATTTCTGTTAAGTAAATTTAGAGGGCCGGAATTTGAAGCTGAGTGTAACACGATCTTGCTGCCACCTACTTACATTTCGCGTAAAGATCACAAAGACAAGATAAGAGAAATTAGGGCTCGTACGGAGGCATATAGGCATTCTTTTTTTCCTCGTTCAATTTGGGAGTGGAATAGGAAAGAAAATGCCTAGTAGTGGTACAGTGTACCCTCCGCTACGGTTTGCTGATCTGCAGAACCGACATGCTCCAGGTTGAAGATACCCAAGACGAATTTTTTCTCGTAGATGTAGATGCTTCGAGCATTTCCACAAGAAGTGTTTGCCGAGTCTCTAACAGCTATACAATCATTGTCACGGGTGTATTGTAGGCTAGTAAAACTATTATTTTTTTATCTACATAAATGATGTGATGGACAGAATGAGTTTAAATCTGTAAAGGAGACCTTATATGAAATGCTTGTGCAACCCCGTCTCGAGTAATGCTCGAGCGTTTGGGATCCCCACCAGATCAGTGTAAAAGAAGATATAGATGCAGTTTAGAGGTGGGTTGCAAGGTTTGGCAATGCGCGAATGTTACCGAGATGCTTTGAGGACTCTAAATCGGAATCGCTGCACGGAAGAGGTGACATTCTTTCTGAGAAACAATGTCAAAGAAATTTAGAGGACCGGAATTTGAAGCAGTCTGCAGAAAGATTCTACTGCCATCAATGAACATTGAGAGATTACGGCCCATACAGAGAGATTACGGCCCATACAGATGCATACAAGTATTCATTTTCCCCTCTTCTGTATGAGAACAAGAAAGCGAGTAACTATTAGTGGTACTAGGTACCCTCTGCCACACATCCTTTGGTGGATTGCAGAGTATGCGTGCAGATTAGTGTGTGAGAGAGACATTAGAAACATCTTTCAACCTATTAAATTGAGATGAAGAAGATATATCAAAGACAGGTGAACTGCTAGCTCAGATTTGACTCTTGCTAAAATAAAATTTCCATATTTGTCTCTTGTTCAATTTAAAGGCACATTTGCCAACCTCATAACTAGCAGGCTGTTCAAATACGCTCAGTCAATGACCCGATTACCTAACTTCAGTTCCAGTTAAATAACAAACAGCACAGCAATCAGTTTGTTTTCTTAACGATTATTTCTCAGTACAACCTACCCTTAACACTCTTATAAAATTTCCATTTTTTCTGACAACCACGTATAGATGTGTCTTAGCACCAATCTGTGCCTCGAGAACACGGTTGTTAACTTAGTGTCACTTTTGAGGTACAGTGTGTGAACTGATAGATGGTAGAGTTCCAAGTGGTCAGCAGTGAGGGGAGAAAACGAGCCCCGCCACACATCACGGCAGCTGCAGGGAGAGAGAAAGGCGGGGGACGGGCCACGCCTACGTCCTGCAGTGCTGCCACCATAAACTTCTGCTAAAGTATCAAAAATACGAGTTGCGCTCCTTACTTTAAATGTTCATCGTAAATGAAACAAAGCGACATACACATAAGAAAGTGATCCTAACTTCTGGGAGCACTCATCTTAATGACATAAACACTGATGTGCAAACAATTACAAAGCAGATGTCAACGGTTGCCCCACACAGCACGTCCTGTGGGTAATGTTGGCTGCAGCCGCAAAACGGAGACTGTAGGCCAAAGCCTCCCAACATCTACCGACTTGTACCGATTCAGGTCTAGGGAGAGCTCTGCCATCTAACAGTTAAACACACTGTATGTCTGATGACACGGGGCTGTGTGGCAGATGTACCTGCTCCCCCATCCCCCCCCCCCTCGCATCGTGTCTTCTTCTTAATACCACCCATTGGGGCAGCTTTAAGAGTGGCAATTTTTTATTTGGCAGATTTCTTTCAGTGCAGACGATCCTCCTCTGTTTACAGGAAGCAGAAGAGGACAGTGGACAACGGCCACCCTCCCTCGGCAAACGCCAATTACAACTTGGACGAGTTCGACACTTATTGCTCGTTCGTGAGGATACGTGCAACAAAACAGACTGTCTACTGCGGAAATAAGGTAATGTTAAAATTATAGCAGTTGCTTATTGGTTACACTCGCGTGTCGTGATATCCGTGCAGCCTGTTTGGCTGTAATGGCTGGTAGCCAGGAGGGGGCAAGCTTGAGCCCACCTTCCTTGTTCGAGTTGTTAGGATGTTTTAAAATTTTGGTAATTTCCTAGCAGCTGTATACATTGAATGAAACAGTAGTGCGATTGATATATATTGGAGGCGGTTCGTACCGAAATGATAGGTATTGCACAAGTGAATGATTTTTTATGAATGTCATGATTTTAAAAGGTGTGGTTAGGCAGGAACCTAAGAGTACAGCTTAAATTGTTGCGAGTGAACGAGCTGTACACCTAGGTTCTTGCCAGACCACATCCTTTAAAATTGTGACGAATATATACACATCATAACATTTGTTTGTTCGATAACTATAATTTCGATATGTATAACTATTGTTGAAACGAGATAGAATGGCTGGCCAGTACTTACCTTTGTGCTGTACCACCGATAGTAACAAAAATGAAGAAACAGAAAAAAGGGGACAAAAAGGACAAGCTTTCGGAACACAGTTCCTTCATCAGGTGGGAGAGAAGGGAAGAAGAAAGGATGGGAATGGAAGGGAAAGGTAATTCACGACCTAGGTCATGAAGGTGATGTTTCATGACCTAGGTCGTGAACTACCTTTCCCTTCCGTTCCCATACTTTCTTCTTCCCTTCTCTCTTCTTCATGAAGGTGGTGTTTCATGACGTAGGTCGTGAACTACCTTTCCCTTCCGTTCCCATCCTTTCTTCTTCCCTTCTCTCCCACCTGATGAAGGACCTGTGTTCTGAAAGCTTGTCTTTTTGTCCCCTTTTTTCTGTTTCTTCATTTGTGTTACTATCGGCAGTACAGCACAAAGGTAAGTACTGGACGGTATAACACTGTGCCAAGGTGTGCTGGTCGTGCCCCAAGGTGTGTTTAGCCACAGGGTGATCCTCATTACCAACAAACACTGTCTGCCTGTGACCTTTCATGCGAATGGACAGTTTGTTGCTGGTCATTCCCACATAGAGCGCTTCACAGTGCAGGCATGTCAGTTGGTAAATCACGTGGGTGCTGTCGCAAGTGGCTCTGCCCTTCATCGTGTACACCCTCGTGGGAATGACCAGAAACAAACTGTCCATTCGCATGAATGGTCACAGGCAGACAGTGTTCATAGGTAATGAGGATCACCCTGTGGCTAAACATGCCTTGGGGCACTACCAGCACATCTTGGCACAGTGCTACACCGTCCGGGTTATCTGGATACTTCCCACCGACACCAATCCTTCAGAACTTCGGAGATGGGAACTAGCCCTTCAGCATATTCTCTCTTCCCGTTGCCCACCTGGTCTCAACCTCCGCTAAATTCGAATTCCCACCCACCATCTTAACATCTTTGCATCAGTTCTCTGGACAGAGCCTGTGCCTCAAGTGGCATCTCTGTCTAACTTCTTTGCTTTCTACAGTATGTCTGCCTAAGTGTACTTGCATATGTGTAAATGTGTGGGTGTGTGTGTATTTCTTTACCCTCCTTTTTTCCCCCCAAGGTATCTTTTCTGTCCCGAGATTGGAATGACTCCTTACCCCCTTCCTTAAAACCCTCATCATTTCCTTTTCCCTCTCCTTCCCTTCTGCCTGACGAAGCAGCTAGGCTGTGAAAGCTAGCGTTTGTGTGTGTCTGTGTGTTTATTTGTTACTATCACTGCCTGTGCTCCTTTGCCTGGTAAGTAGACTTAATCTATTTTTTACAGATTTTGTTTTAATTACACAATTTTATTTGAATTACACAACTTTGGCTGAAAAGTCACATCTTGGGTGCTGTGGTTACTATAGAAGACAGGCTTGATACCAACGTGGTGAAGATGCTTAGCAATTCGATCTGTGACTTTTTTTTTACATACGGTAAGCATGCTGCAAGCTGTTTATTGATTTCCTGCCCATCGCAGTTCCTTTTTATTTGTATCCGTGGCAGTGTGGATCACTTTGCGGTTGTAGCCATTTGCTAGAAAAGTTGTTTGTAGTTTCTTGAGCTTAGATGTTTTGTTGTCTTCATAGCGAATAAATTTGAAACGCAGTACAAACTTGTACTTTATTGTAAGTCTCTGTGTCGAGATATTTCAGTGCAGGGGCACACGAAGGCCAGACCGCTGGCAGATATCGAAACGATAGTTATCGAACGAGCGAATGTTAGGATTTATACGTATATGTCACGATTTTAAAGGATGGCCAAAGACGCGCAGGGTAGTTGGACAAAAGGAGAAAAGGACTGCTTTTCGAAAGTGCAGTTCTGTGTCGTATGCTACAGAGTAAGTAAACTGCCTGATCTTTATGTTAATTCCAAAAATGGACATAATCATTGTACTGGATTTACAATAAATAAAGATTTTTTAAGAAAACATTTTCTAACTTTTCTTTTGTTTCATGTGGCCACATCATAACAGATTGGGCTATCCATTTGATCAGTCTGTTTTCTCAACAAGTCTTTGTTT
This sequence comes from Locusta migratoria, assembly GCA_026315105.1. NCBI lineage: Eukaryota > Metazoa > Arthropoda > Insecta > Orthoptera > Acrididae > Locusta > Locusta migratoria. The sequence goes on along the minus strand of CM048754.1, from coordinate 26,070,792 downwards.
GAAATAATCATGTTCCTTACTGTCCAGTTAATTTTGTGTCAGATTGGGCCACAGCAAAGTGTGTTTGGGTTTAGCTAGTGGGAACAAAAACCCATACGAGCAACTGGACCGATGAGTCGATCACCCCATACATTCACTGAAAAGTGAGTGCTGCCACTCTTCGAATTGCACCCTGCAGAGAACAGGAGGATTGGGGGGGGGGGGGGGGGGTACAGCAAGGTCTTACGGAGCAGGTACCTAGTAGATGGGAGGAACGAGATGCACAAATGAAGTGGGGAGGCGGCATAGGGAAGGAAAGTAAAACAAGTCTTGGAGGGAAATTCGGGACAGCTCCATATAGCATCATTAGGGAGAATGTGTTTCCTTTACCTTAACTACAGTACTGGCCATTAAAATTCCTATACCAAGAAGAAATGCAGATGGTAAATGGGTTTATTGCACAAATATATTATACTACTACTGATATGTGATTACACTTTCACGCAATTTGAGTGCATATATCCTGAGAAATCAGTACCCAGAACAACCACCTCGGGCCGTAATAACAGTCTTGGTACACCTGGGTATTGAGTCAAACAGAGCTTGGATGGCGTGTACAGGTACAGATGCCCATGCAGCTCCAACACGATACCGCATCAAGAGTAGTGACAGGCGTATTGTGACGAGCCAGTTGCTTGGCCACCATTGACCAGACGTTTTCAGTTGGTGAGAGATCTGGAGAATGTGCTGGCCAGGACAGCAGTTGAACATTTTTCGTATCCAGAAAGGTTCGTACAGGACCTGCAGCATGTGGTCGTGCGTTATCCTGCTGAAATGTAGGGTTTCGCAGCTATTGAATGAAGGGTAGAGCCACGGGTTGCAACACATCTGAAACGTAATGGCCACTGTTCAAAATGTCGTCAATACGAATAAGAGGTAACCGAGATGTGTAACCAATGGAACCCCATACCATCACGCCAGGTGATACGCCAGTATGGCGATGATGAATACACACTTCCAATGTGCATTCACTGCAATGTCACCAAACACAGATGTGACCATCGTGATGCTGTAAACAGAAACTGGATTCATCTGAAAAAATAACGTTTTGCCATTCGTGCACCAAGCCGTTGGGATCCAACATGACGTTCCATATTCCCCTGCTAAACCCACCGATTCCATTTTCTGCTAACAGTCGTTGGATCACGACCAATGCGAGCAGCAATGTCGCGATACTATAAAACCGCAATCAATCCAACCTTTTTCAGAGTCAGAAATGTTATGGTACACATTTCTCCTCCTTATTCAAGGCATCACAACAACGTTTTATCAGGCAATGCCAGTCAACTGCTGTTTGTGTATGAGAAATCGGTTGAAAACTTTCCTCATGTCAGCACATTGTAGGTGTCACCACGGCCACCAACCTTGTGTGAATGCTCTGAAAAGCTAATCATTTGCATATCACAGCATCTTCTTCCTGTCAGTTAAATTTCGCATCTATAGCATGTCAACTTCGTGTAGCAGTTTTAATAGCCAGGAGTGTAACTTCATTTGAAGCTGTGTCCTATTAATTTAGATACTTGAAAATGATTTATTAATGAACATTTCAAATTACTTTGTTTCTTTTACCCTAATGTAATATTTTGAAAGTCTTTCTGCGTGTACTATAACTCAGACATGAAGCAACAATACATATTTGGTCAATGCATTGATGCCTACTGCTCCCCGTTTCCTCGAAATAATGGTAGCCAACCTGACCACTATGAATTTTGGAGTTCCCTGCAGTGGTGTTTGTAATCTTTGGACGAATGTCTGGGCTTTGAGGAACACCTAATCTTTCTGTTTTCATTCTGATTTCTGTTATTTTGTTAAGATGATCATGTTTCCCTGTGTAGGTGGGTGCTAACAAAATATGTACACATTCAGAAGAGAAAGTGACAGGAATTTTGCAAATAAATCTCGCCCCGCCTCAACAAATATTGCATTTGTTTTCACAATTTCCACCCCAAATCATGCAGCATTTCAGTGACACTCTTTCCCCTATATTGCAACAATGCAAAATGAGCTGCTCTTCTCTGAACTCTTGTCTATATCGCCCGTCAGCTCCACCTGGTGGGGATCTCACACGGCAGCAATACTCCAAAATAGGATGCACAAGTGTAATGTAGGGAGTTTCTGTAGTAAAAGTGTTGCATCTTCTAAGTTTTCTTTCAAGGAAATGTAGTCTTTGGTTCGCCTTTCCTACAATATTTTCTGTGTGTTCTTTCCAATTTTAGTTCCTCGTAATTGTAACTCCTAGGTATTTTGTTGAATTTACGGCCTGTAGATTTGATTGATTTATTGTATAAATAAAGTTTAATGGATTTCTTTTAGTGTTGATATGGATAACTTTTCACTTATTTATATTTAGGGTGAATTGCCAATTTTTGCACCATTCAGACACTTTATCTAAATTATTTTGCAGCCACTTTTTATTTTTTACTGACTTTACTAACCAGTAAACAACAGCATCATCTGCAAAAAGTTGAAGAGTTCACGTTGTCTCCTAAATCTTTTATAAAGATAAGGAACAGCAGGGGGCCTATAACACACCCCTTGGGAACGCCAGATATCACTTCTGTTTTACTTGATGGCTTCCTATCACTTACCGTGTACTGTGTCCTCTCTGACCAGAAATTTGGAATCCAATCGCACAACTGTATCGATATTCCATAAGCACACAATTTGATTAGGAGGCGCTCGTGAGGTACAGTGTCAAAAGCCTTCCGGAAATTGATAAATATGAAATCAGTTTGAGGTCCTTTGTTGTAGTACTCATCACTTCATGTCATTAAAGTGCTCTCTGCTGTTTTATTAGAATTTGTGTTGACTGTAGGTCACTGGGCTGGAGAGGCTTTATGTACCAGATGATCAAAAAGTCAGTATAAATTTGAAAATTTAATGAATCACGGAATAATGTAGATAGAGAGGAAAAAACTGACACACATGCTTGAAATGACATGGGGTTTTATTAGAACAAAAAACGAAAAAAGTATTGCTAGATGCATGAAAGATCTCTTGCATGCATCGTTTGGTGATGATCGTGTGCTCAGCTGCCACTTTCGTCATGCTTGGCCTCCCAGGTCCCCAGACCTCAGTCCGTGCGATTATTGGCTTTGGGGTTACCTGAAGTCGCAAGTGTATCGTGATCGACCGACATCTCTAAGGATGCCGAAAGACAACATCCGACGCCAATGCCTCACCATAACTCCGGACATGCTTTACAGTGCTGTTCACAACATTATTCCTCGACTACAGCTTTTGTTGAGAAATGATGGTGAACATATTGAGCATTTCCTGTAAAGAACATTATCTTTGCTTTGTCTTAATTTGTTATGCTAATTATTGCTTTTCTGATCAGTTTTCTTTTTTTTTCCCCTCCTAATAAAACCCCATGTCATTCCAAGCATGTGTGTCAATTTTTACCTCTCTATCTACACTATTCCATGATTTATTAAGTTTTCAAATTTATACTGACTTTTTGATCATCCAGTACTTCTCCATTTTAACAGATTTGTGGCATGCAAATGTCTTGACCTTCTCATCACTGTGCCCTTTAATTTCAGTCTGGCACGAGCACATTTTTCCAAGAGGAGCAGCGGCAATCTACGTACGCGGAGGTGCGGCGGCCGGGCAAGCGGATGAGTGCTATCTCCGACAGGCTGTCCGACGATGACGATGCCGAAGAGGACGATGCCAGGGCACTCAATTACACTCTGTACGGCAGCGGATCAGGCGGGAAGAACTTACCGGACCTGTACGCTCCGGACGGCGCGCACCCGCGCGACGGCTACTCCGGACCCCACTACGGCTCCCACGGCGCCGAGACGGCGGACGTGTCGGACGTCGTCACTCACCTGAGGGGCTACACGGATGAGCCTGCCGTAACGTACGCGAGTGGAAGATCGGATCCGAGCGGCGAGGTCTGCTATTTCTCCGCGGCCGGGGATACGGCCGCACTGGCGGGCGTCCGGCAGCCCCACGTGATTGTCGGCACCGGGAAGCATTCCGACGTGCCGTACAGCTAGTGCTCTCCGCGTGCGGTATTCCCCGCGGAGTTGGTCAAAGCGAGTCCGGCGCCTGTGGAAAGTTGGGAACTGGGTTCGGTATTGTGCTCTCGAGAAAGCACCAGAAAGCAGTATCACTCCTATGGTGCACAGTATCTGTACATTGGGGCCTATACAGTGCTCGAGTTGCCTCGTGTAGTATTACAACTACAGCATTCGTGCACAGTTCAACCAATACGAGCCACATGGTGTCCAATGGGGCGATTGACGCCATCTGCTGTTAGGGTGACAGCAGATAGCACTGTTCCAAAGAAATTCACTGGTCCCCGTAATTGAATTGCCTTATTTCTGAATCGGATATTGTTAAGTAAATCACTAGAAGAAATTGCTCACACGGAAACTCTGCAAGTAATAGTGGCTAGCGGCTGCTCTAGTAATCTGTCGCTGGGAAAGAAGCTGCCAGATTTACTTTGTCAGTGCAGGTACTAGTCAGAAAAGTACATTTGGGTGACTAGTTGTAGGTGGGCAAAGATTTTACCTAGCAAACTGTACAGAGAGCGGTAAGGGACTTCTGTTCCTCCGGCACTAGTGAGGAAGTGTTGCTGTCCAGTTTAGAGGATTTTGAAGACCTTTTAATTTGTGCTGTTTATACAGTTACATATTAGTATTTAACTGTTCACAATATACAGATTTTGGTGCCGGAGTGTAGCATACATGTATCAGAAGCATCAAGGAGGCATGCAGTTCCTAACAGTGTTAGATTTTGCCCCGTTACGTACCACTGAGAATGCTGGAGGCTCTTTTGGTTACTCAGAGATTTCAATGACTAGAAGCAAATTTTATGCCCTCTCACAACTTAATACTTAAAAAGTTTATCTCTAATTATCTGGCCAATTTTTCTTTGTCAACAAGACACAGCCATCTGGGTTGTGGTGCAAAGTATGGTATGCATATTTCGTATATCACTGCACTGTATTACAGCTAAATGTTTAATGTTCATATGTCTATAAGATACCATATTTACTTGAATGTAAGCAGCACTCGATTCCAAACTGCACCCGATAAATGAGACTTGAATATCAAGTGGAAAAAAGTACTTGAATTTAAGTTGCACCTGAAAAATAAGACTCAAAATTCAATGGGGAAAAAAGTTGTAGGCCAAATCAGAACAGAGTTGATTCATTCTAATATGTGATACAAATTAGGTAGAATAGATGAAGATACAGTTACACTGTCAGCTACAGCCGTTGAGTCTTACCGAATGTAAACATATTTGTGATTCCATCTTACCTCTGCTGAGATATTATGTTTAACTTAACCACAAACTCAAAAATTGTGAAATTCATAGAAACACATCAATATACAAGTATTGCTGACAAGCAAGTGTGGGAATGTCAGCTGTCTTATGCTCAAAATGAGATAGTAGACAGTCACTGCATTCTGAAGAAAAATGTGATTAAATATGAGATTTTGAGCATGCAAGAAGAAAACTTTCTTTTGGCACAATGCTATCCAAGCAATCTTAATGTATAATCGACATTTCAAATGGTTAATGTTTTGTAATTAAATTGTGTAACTGTCAGTGCTTTAGTTTGTATTGTCATCATAATCACAAGAAATTATGACAATAACAAATATGCATTGCCAAAAACATGGAACCAAACAATTGCTCCAATTTTCGCTATAAATTCACTCCACCTTTTCTTGCCCTTCATTGATTATTTGAAATATGCTGAAACACATGTGAATATTTCTGAGTTGCAGAACTGTGTATTTTAAAGCTGTGCTACTGCATTCCTACATAACTACATATTCAAAAATAATTTTGTATTTTCAGCTACTAACTTTGTAAAAATCCTAAAGCCTTATGCATTGTTGGTATTGCTGTATAGAAATTTATTTTTCATTGCTACGAATATTTGAAATGTTGCTATATTTGACAATAGGCACTGAGCATGTGAATATAATCATGATTAGGCCCTTTTGTATGTCACCACATTGAGTTGCATTTTATTTATGTTTTTAAAAACGTTTTGGACCGTATGATAACGACTTTGCTACTGAGAGCTGTATGAATTACACTGTGCTTACATTTTTTATTATAAACTGTCATTGACAGTAGCAGTGATTAAACTCGAATGTTTTCATATTTGTATTAGATGTTTATAACAATGTTTGTTCATTAGGAAATATGAGAGTAAAAAAGGTAAGGAAGTCAACAATCCGAAGATTGGTTTGAACACCACAATGCTTTACTAGGCACAGTTCTGTTTGGAGGTGGTATGCCGTTGCCTTCCTCTGACTTTCAAACTGACTTACCCGGCCAGTTATAGGGGAACCTACAGTTTAACGTGGGTTCCGAACCACGGTGCTACTCGGTATTTTTCATGTGTGCAATACTACCAGATGTGAAAATAGTGGAAAGTGACATAAAAATCCTAGGGACCTGGTGGGGATCGAAGCCATGACCTTTGGATTTGTAGTCTGGCACTCTACCATTAAAAACAGCAACTTATCAGTTTGTATCATGCCATTCTTCTGCTGCTTCCTACTGGCTATTCGGAAAGCTAGCATCGGCTTCAGTTTGTCCCCTAGAGAGTTTTGTGACTGTCAGTGTTAGACTGTGATACCTCGTGTTGCTATATACAAGTGACTAATTTGACAGAGTAACTTCTGCCCACACATTTATTCTCAGCAGCATTTACAGCTAACAATACAGTTATATATTCACTGCAGATGGCAGCACAATCTACAGACAGCAACAGGTAGCTTAAAGGTCCTTATTCTCTAATAATCTACAAATGTCCCATTAATCTGCCCACCACCATTCAAGTTTAAGGTAAGCAGCCTCTTATGGTATTCACATTTTCCTTCTGCTGACATATCCAAGCTTTCAGAGTGTGCTAGATGTTGTTGTTGTTGTTGTGGTCTTCATTCCGGAGACTGGTTTGATGCAGCTTTCCACAATACCCTATCCTGAGCAAGCCTCTTCATCTCCACATAAGAACGGCAACCCACATCTGTCTGAATCTGCTTACCATCTCCATTTCTTGTTCTTCCTCTGCAGTTTTTACCCCACACACTTCCCTCCAATGCTAAATTCACAATTCCTTGATGGTGTGCTAGATATGAGTCCCAAAACAAAACCTCAGCATCCAAAAAGCCACACATTTGAAGGGAAAAAGATTAACACTATACATTTACAAAAATTGACTTTAGCTACACTGAATGTAAAGGTCAAAGCTAACAAAGACACTCCCTCAGGTAAAGTGTTTCCATGTGATTCACCCTGCTCTTCCCCATATTCTTGTTATTCATATTACTCACCATTTTTAAGGGTGCCACAATCTTCTCCACCGACGGCTCGAAAGCTGCCGGTCTTACAGGAAATGCTTTTACATCTCCCATTGGTATGGAATCGTGTAGTGTGTCTACAGCAGAACTGATGGCTTTTAGTAGAGCACTTCTTTTTAACAAGCAGGTTGCCCTGGACTGTGTTTTAACCTCCTCAGTCCTCTGAAAATATTTTTCTATATTTTTGCATTTTGTTTGTATTTCATGATTAATAATATTCCAAAAAGGCCTGAAAAATATTTTTAAAAATTCTGACTCTTTATTATCTTCAAAAACTCATGTCCCCTATAGGGGACATCAGGACGCTAGGTACCACATCTGTCAGTATGTGGTGTGATATTTCACTATGCAGTTTACGTTAATATGCTTTTATTTATTTATGTTATTGATAGTATAGGCCGATTTTACATTAACTAAAGAGGTCCATGGAAATTTGAGTGCTCACATAGCCACAAACTGACTTCTCATTCTGTCAGCCACTTAAGGACTGCTGTAGAGTGAATCCGTGACAAGATAGTGTGTCTTTTCCAATTCCAAAATGTGCTGGCACCTTCCATTTGTGCATTGAGATGCCTAGCACTGTGACCCAACACTTGAATATTGTCGCCGGATTTATTTTATTTGATGTCCCCTGCAGGGGACGCAGGGACTTGAGGAGATTAATCTGTTCAGACTCAATGAGCAGTCCTTCAGTCATCGGTATCGACAATCTCCTTGCTGATGTTCGTCATGTTGCCTGCTGCATAGCTTTTCTCTGGGTCGCCAGTCCTTGGGTATCCTAGGTAATGAATAGGCTGACCAGTTGGCTAGGGTACCCATTTCCCTTCACAATCCCAGCTGCAGATTTGCGGCTGCAGACGCGATCTCTGTTCTTACGAGACTGGAACATTGACTTGAAGTCTACTACCCCATCTAGTAAGCTCCATTCCATAGAGTCGACTGCTGGAGCTCGGAGTTATTCCTTACGCCCTTCTCTGAGGGAACCCACTGTCCTTTGCCGCTTCTGCATCAGACATTACAGGCTGACTCACGGTTTTATTTTGTGAAATGAGCCTCCCCCACATTGTGGTTGTGGAACCTTACCATCTGTGGCCCACATCTTACTGGAACATCCACTCCTCTCGGCATTCTGTACCTCAGTGCTGTGTATACTTCCCAATCCATTCAACAAGCCTTTTCAGTTTTTTCTGCTGTTGATCTATGGTATGCTAGCTGGTCATGCTTATATTTTTATTGTGAAAGTTTCTTTTATTGCTTCTTCATTGGACAGTTGTACAAGAGATAAGTTCTATCCCTGCCTGCACCATTCTTAACATGATGTACTAATATGATAGTTTACAACTGACCGCAAAGACATGACGACGAGCCGTGACAGGAATATAAAAAAGGCACACACATACAACACTTTCAGCTATCAGCCATGGCCTTCTTCAGAAAATAGAACACTCACACAATCACCAGTGGTGGCTCGTACAAAATTTGACCAGTGTGCTACAATATTAGAAAAATAAACATGAAACAAAATATACTAAAATAAAAAGTCCACCTTTGTATGATTGCCTTTAATTAAATATCAATTAATACTGTATTGACAGTAAGACCTTCAGGGGAATCTATAACAGCGCTGCCAACTGCATATATTCACTGCAGGTAGTTAATATAATGTTTAAAACATATTAATTTTATTTACAGAAATTAAAAATTTAGACTCGGAGGTATCTGAATACTAGCCTCACACAGGTAGGTTTGAGAGACAACGCGCAAGACGCCTGAGCCAGCGCACTATTTGCCTCTGTATGCCGCAATATTCGTCATATACTATTCTTCCGCAGCCGTTACACGCAGCGTGAAGAGAAATATTGATCTGGTGCTGCAGTCGGTCTCAGCACACATGAGTCGTCAGGCCTGACGTCACGTCTGCACATGCGCACTAGCGAACAGATGACTGCGCCGCCTCTCTGCGCACGTACCAGCGCGGCTGAATCCCACTACAGTACACGGAGTTGGTTTCCAGATATTGCGGCGAGAGCGCTCCAAAATGCATTTTCATCCTTATTACTAGCATTCTAATATGCATTGGAAAGGAAATGGCATAATTTTATTGTGATATCTGGCTCGTATTCGAAGAGAAAGTTTGTAATTTGACAGCGATTTATAGTGTGCATTCGAAGAGAAATGGCATAATTTTAGAAATATATTTACAGTGTGCTGCAGCACATTAGCGCATTATCACCAGCTGCCACTGACAATCACACAGGCACACGACTGTCATCTCCGGCTGCCGCACTTCGAATCACGCTCTGGAGTGCGTGATTCGAAGTGCAGCAGCCGGTGATGACGGTTGTGAGACTGTTGTATGATTGGGTAAATGCTCTATTTTCTGAAGAAGGCCACGGCCGATAGCTAAAAAGTTTTGTACGTGTGTGCCTTTATGTTCCTTTCACGTCTTGTCGTCGCGTCTTTGCGGTCAGTTGTTAATTCTTAACATGAGTTTCTCGTCTTCAATTTCATCTTTTTATTACTCATATTTCATTTACAGAGTTATAGAAGATTATTTGTTTGTATCAATACTACATCCCCCATATCATAAGAGTTTTGAAAATTGACTTTCCTCTTACTTTTGCATGCAAACTTCAAGTCTCCAAATATGATGATGTTATTCTTGTTTTTATTATTCTTTGTTCTGTTCCTAACCATTTTTCTGTTCTGTAAATTATTCCAGTCTACAGTGCAGAAGTGTTCTGTTGTGGAAGTACAATACGATGGTATCACTGAGCGTACTCCCTGTGTAAAGTATTAATTGATGCTACAGGAATTAGAAATAATCAGGGGACACAAGGCAGTGACACAAGATAGACAAGCATACAACATCAAACTCAAGAATCACATGCCAGCTGTTTTGGAAGTGTTGCGTCTACATTGTTGAAAGCTGTATAGGCATGTCTTATGGGCTGGATAATTTTAAATCTCAGAATAATCTAGGTAAGGGGCACGTGTTTGTTCGCACCAAATTTATTTTATTGGTTCCTGTCAAGTATGTAAAGCTTTGTTATTAACAGAGGCTGTGGTGCTCGACATTTCATTAACGCAGACATAATATGCCATACAAGCTACCAAAGAGATTTCATAAAGCATCAAATTGTCCAGTGAAGTTGTGTTTATCTGCTCGTTCCTTTTCAAGAAGTACAGTGATAATATATTGACTTGTTTACAGAAGTTATGTAAGACTGATAATAAATAAATAAAACAGTTTAAATTACTATCCCACAAAGAACGATTGACTTTTGTAAGATCATGGACGACTGCTTTTAGATTGATATTTACAAAAATATTGATGTTAAATTACTGATTAGTTTTGAACTATTTATTCTTTTATGTACCATATGATTTGTTGATGAATATAAATTTTTCAGTCAAGATTTACTCTTGTGTACCTATTTGTAAGACTGCTATTAATGAAGAAATATTTTAGATAGCTTGTTCTCTGTAGATTATGTGGGCATAAAAGAAAAAAGAAGACTGTTGGTATTACTCAAGGAGGTTAGAATAGGGGGAAATGCCCTCAATGCTACAGAAGCGAAGCCGTTGTCCCCATATTGTGGAGCCAATAATTTCGTGTTATTAAATCACAGTTCACCTGTTTGGAAAGTCTGTACTATATCAAACATGTACCAGAAATGACAGTTATTTAAATTAGTGGAAGTTAATAGGGCAAGAATTACACAGTGCATTAATGTGAATCATACAAGGAGGTTAGAATATCATATTTAGTTGACGCCACAAGACGGCTGACTAGCTTCGATCGACATATAAGCTTTTCGTAGTAGCGCCATCTCCCCTTATTTTAACCTCCTTGGTATTACTAAAAGATATGTCAATTGTGGCATAGTAGTACATTATTAGTCTTTCAACTTGGAACAGTGTCTGTATGCTGCAAGTGTCATGTAATTGTTTAACTCTTCGGCAAAGGATGAGCAGCTAACTTACTACAGACTCGTTCTTGTACTGCATGAAAAAATATTGGGTATGAGGTCTGACATATAATGAACAAAAAATAAGGAGGTTAGAATATCATATTTAGTTGACGCCACAAGACGGCTGACTAGCTTCGATCGACATATAAGCTTTTCATAGTAGCGCCATCTCCCCTTATTTTAACCTCCTTGGTATTACTAAAAGATATGTCAATTGTGGCATAGTAGTACATTATTAGTCTTTCAACTTGGAACAGTGTCTGTATGCTGCAAGTGTCATGTAATTGTTTAACTCTTCGGCAAAGGATGAGCAGCTAACTTACTACAGACTCGTTCTTGTACTGCATGAAAAAATATTGGGTATGAGGTCTGACATATAATGAACAAAAAATTGTTGGATTACCAAATATGTTGGAAGTAGGGTCCATTTTGATTGTTGCATGTCTGAATTAACTCCTTTTAATATGAATCTACAGTGAATTGTTTAAAATGTGTTATTACTTGTTTAGTCCTGTGGACGTTTTTGTTGTCCTATTTCAATTTCAGCATTAACACCATTCAGCACTGGTATAAGGAGACTCTCATTGTTTCCCACTTTACAGCAATGATATATTACTGACACAAGTAATATAATAACCAAACTTTTGATATACACATGCTGTTTGGGGGGGGGGGGGGGGAAAGGCATGGATCACTTTTATGTAACAAAACATGTGGATATGTGGATAAACAAAACATTTAAGTAAAAAATTATTACCCATTCCATAGCGTGGTACAGCAATGAGGGGCATTGTATTTTGAAATAAAAACTGTCTTTGTTGCTCAGTAGTTTGTTAATCCTCAATTATGTGTTTAACCGTTACAGCTTGCATTGCCAGATTATAAGGCACTCTCGTTGGTGTGACACCTTTTGTTGGCTTTATGGCATCTTAATGTTAATAACTCGTAGTCACAAAATAAGCCCATGTTATTTTTACAATTTACATTCACAGGTAGTAGGTGGGCATAGTGTACTCTTCTGACATGTCTCTGGATAAAACAAATAAAAAATGTCCAGTAGTATTCAATGGAAGAGGGAAGACCTAGACTGTGTGATGAAAAGTATCCGGACACCTGGCTGAAAATAACTTAAAAGTTCGTGGCACCCTCCATTGACAATGCTCCAATTCACATGGTGTCTTCCCATCCTTAACCTCGATGACAGCTTCTATTTTCGCAGGCACACATTCAGTCAGTGCTGAGAGGTTTCTCGGGGAATGGCAGCCCATTCTCCATGCAGTGCTTTACTGAGGAGAGGTATCTATGTGGTCGGTGAGGCCCGGCACGAAGTTGGTGGTCCGAAACATCCAGAAGGCATTCTATAAGGTTCAAGTCAGGACTCTGTGCAGGCCAGTCCATTACAGGGATGTTATTATTGTCACGTAACCATTCCACCACAGGTCGTGCGTTAGGAACAGGTGCTCGATCGAAAGAAGCAGTCGAGATTCCCGAATTGCTCTTCAACTGTGGGAAGCGAGAAGGTGATTAAAACTTCAGTGTAGGCCTGTGCTGTGATAGTGCCACACAAAACAAGGGTGCCAGCCCCCTCCACGATAGACACGAACATACCGTAACACCACCATCTCCGAATTTTACTGTCGGCACTACGCACACTGGCAGATGACGTTCACCGGGCATTCGCCATAACCGTACCCTGCCATCGGATCGCCACATTGCGTACCGTGATTCATCACTCGACACAATGTTTTTCCACTGTTCAATCGTCCAATATTAATGCTCCGTACACAAAGCGAGGCATCGTTTGGCGCTGACCCGTGTGATGTGTGACTTATGAGCAACCACTCGAGTGTGAAATCCAAGTTTTCTGACCTTCTGCCTAACTGTCACAGTACTTGGAGTGGATCCTGATGCAGTCTGGAATTCCCGTGTGACGGTCTGCATAAATGCCTGCTCATTACACTGTACAACCATCTTCGACTGTCGGCAGTCTCTGTCAGTCAACAGATGAGTTCGGCCTGTACACTTTCGCACTGTATGTGTCACTTCAAGTTTCCACTTCTATATTGCATTACAACCAGGGAACCTAGGGATGTTTAGGAGTGTGGAAACCTCGCGCACAGACTTCTGACACGAGGGACACTCGATCACCTGACCAGAAAGTGGTGTGCTGTTTGGGCAAGTCTCTTATTACTTGACTAAATTAGTTTATCTGTGTGCTATAATAATGGAATGTCCAGGTTGGAATTATTAATATAGTGAGGACAGTTTACAACTCACCGCAAAGACGTGGCGACGAGCTGCGACAGGCACATACAAAAGACACACACATACAACACATTCAGGTGTCTTTTGTATGTGCCTGTCGCAGCTCGTCGCCACGTCTTTGCGGTGAGTTGTAAACTGTTCTCACTATATTATTAATTCCAACCTGGACTTTCCATTATTATATTTTGCCTAACGGTCTCCCTTCCATCCCATAATCTTTTCCTTTACTACTTTCTAAAACATCCCTCTATCAATATTTCCTTCTCTCTTGTATTTTCCTTCTTCTCAATCCTTTCTAACTGTCACATTCCGACTTCCGAGCCAACAATCCTGCTAGCTTTCAACAGAGGTCTTTATAACCACTCCGATTGTTGATGCAGCTTATTCCTCCCCCTTCCAGTTATTTCAATACACCTTTCCTTACTTTCCCTCTTGTATTTTCTCGTAGTTTTGGTCATCTGTATATACATTTATTTTATATTTTTTATCACCTTAAGTTATTTATTATGACCCAACAATGCCAGAACCACTTTCGTTTGAACTAATGGGCCCGCCCACGGATATGCACTTGTAATCTTTTATCCCCAGTCCCGTATATTCTTCTCCTCTGGCACTATATATTGGAATTACGTAAATTTACGTTACTGTGTCTTGAGTTTTCTACTCTAGAAGCTCCATTATATTCTTTCTTCACACGAATTTCCGTACTGATGCGTTGTTTGGGTTTTTGTACGCATTTTTGCGGTGGGCTGCTTGCTCATGTGTGAGATCTCCCGTTTTAGTGCGTGATATTGCGTTCTGATGCATGATTTTATACGCGATTTTGCAGTTTTTTCCGTCATTTAGTGCGTCTGGGCGTGAATCTGCGTGCTTGGGTGTGTATCTGTGTAGTTGCGTGCGCGAATTTACGAACGTTTGCGTGCCTGGTGCGTATTTTGCGTGTTGAGGAATCTCTTTATCTGTGAGCTATGTTTTACAAGATTGGTTCCACACCTTGGGAACACCCTGTACAATATGTGACTGCACACTTTCTTACAGTGGTGCAACACAGAATAGCACAATAAAAACGTCTTCACCTGTACATAGAAAATGAGATCTGTGTTATTTCTTTCTGGTGATCAAAACACAAAGTAAAATGCACATCCCCTGTTGATTTAATGGATTTTGTAGAAACTAACAGATTTTCAGGTCCTTGTTTAAGGTCAAACAATAGTTGAGCATAAATATGCCCCTACAGATACTTCCTTAGCAATGTGATCCATCTTGTCAGTTCTTTATCCTGCTAATATTGTGCTTGTAGTATGTAAGTGCCTGTAATACAACACAAAAATATAGAAAAAAAGTGTGTGAGACTATGTACTGACTTCTCACCATTTACCAAAATAATACTGTATGTTAAGTTTATAGATGAATTTTTCTTGAACAGATGACAGTTAAGATCTTTTTTCTGTTCTTGACTCTGTCAAAGATGTTTGCTGATTATCATTTTCTAGCATATAATGTAGTTTATAATAATTCTATATGCTTTTGGAATACAGAAAAAATAATTTTAACGTTAAGACTGTATCTAAAACTTCCACATTGTGAGTGTTTAACTCATTTGTGTGATATGGTCCTGTGATATGTATTAATATAACTTTATACCATGGTTTTTAGAAGAGTTTGGCTTGTAATATGAAGTTGACTGATTTGTAGATAGAAATTAATGTCCAAGAGAGTAAATACGTGATGTGATTTTGTTCCATA
This sequence comes from Locusta migratoria, assembly GCA_026315105.1. Taxonomy (NCBI): domain Eukaryota; kingdom Metazoa; phylum Arthropoda; class Insecta; order Orthoptera; family Acrididae; genus Locusta; species Locusta migratoria. Next base: position 26,055,428 of record CM048754.1, on the reverse strand, counting down.
CAGAGAGAAAGTCTGATGTACTGAAGAAACTGGAAAAACTGGAAAATGACTGAAAATATATTTTTTGTGTTAATAAATGTTTCATCCTGAAATATACTGACTATATTTTCTTTCATAGTGTATATGCCGTATGCCATGTCCTATTTTCTTGATCATGCAACACAAATTGCAGTAATTTGCCCACTGATCTGGATAATATGTCAGTGCATTGCAAAGACTAGCAAATAATTGTAAAAGTAATATTGTGCACACAAAAATTTATTATCCCTTTAATTAATGAGTCACTCTTGTGGTATATGGACTGGGCAAAAGGATGGAAATTGGAAATTGCCTGGAATAGTTTTGCACGGAACATAATTTACTTATAACAAACACCTGGTTTAAGAATCACAAAAGAAGGTTGTATACGTGGAAAAGACCAGGAGATACCAGATAGATTTTATAATGGTAAGACATAGATTTGGAACCAGGTGTTAAACTGTAAGACATACCCAGGGGCAGATATAAACTTTGACCATAACTTATTGGTCATGAATTGTAGGCTGAAACTGAAAAAAACTGCAGAAAGGTAGGAAAACAAGATGGGACCTGGATAAACTGAAGGAACCTGAAGCTCTTGAGAATTTCAGAGGGAGGTTTAGGCAACAATTGACAGAAACGGGGGGAAATAAAACAGTAGAGGAAGAATGGATAGCATTGAGAGATGAAATAGTGAAGGCAGTAGAGGACAAAATAGGTACAAACACAAGACCTACAAAAAGTTTCTGGATATCACAGGAAATACTAAATTTAATTGATGAAAGGAGAAAATATAAAAATGCAGTAAATGAAACAGGCAAAATGAAGTACAGACGACTAAGAAATGTGATTGACAGGAAGTGCAAAATGGCTAAGCAGGAGTGGCTAGAAGGCAAATGCAAGGATGTAGAAGAATGTATAAATAAGGGAAAAATAGATACAGCCTACAGGAAAATAAAAGAAACATTTGGAGATAAGAAAAACAGCTCTACGAATATCAAGGACACTGATGGAAAACCAGTTCTCAGCAAAGAAGGGAAAGCTGAAAGGTGGAAAGAGTATATAGAGGGGCTCTACAAAGGAAATGAACTTCGAGACAATATTGTTGGAAGGGAAGAGGATGTAGATGAAGATCAAATAGGAGATACTGTACTGAGAGAAGAATTTGACAGAGCCCTGAAAGACCTAAGTCGAAACAAGGCCCCTGGAGTAGATGATATTCCCTCAGAGCTACTGAAGTCTCTGGGAGAACCAGCCATGACAAACCTGTTTCACCTGGTGTGTAAGATGTATGAGACAGGCGAATTACCCTCTGACTTTAAGAAAAACGTTATAATCCCCATTCCAAAGAAAGCAGGTGCAGACAGGTGTGAAAACTACAGAACCATAAGTTTAATAAGTCATAGCTGCAAAATATTAACACGAATTATATACAGAAGGATGGAAAAGCTGGTAGAAGCCGACCTCGGGGAAGATCAGTTTGGGTTCAGGAGAAATGTAGGAACACGGGAGGCAATACTCACTTTACGGCTTATCCTAGAAGATAGATTAAGAAAAGGCAAACCTACATTTCTAGCTTTTGTAGATTTGGAGAAGGCTTTTGACAATGTTGATTGGAATAAACTCTTTCAAATTCTGAAACAAGCAGGAGTAAAATATAGGGAATGTAAGGTTATTTACAACTTGTACAAAAACCAGACAGCGGTTGTCAGAATTGAAGGGCATGAAAGGGATGCAGTGGTTGGAAAGGGAGTAAGACAGGGCTGTAGTCTTTCTCCATTGTTGTTCAATTTGTACATTGAGCAAGCTGTAAAGGAAAGCAAGGAGAAATTTGGAGAAGGCATTAAAGTTCAGGTTGAAGAATTAAAAACATTGTGTTTTGCCGACGACATAGTAATTCTGTCAGATACAGCAAAGGACCTGGAAGAGCAATTGAACGGAATGGACAGTGTGCTAAAAGGTGCATAAAAGATGAACATTAATAAGAGCAAAACTAGGGTAATGGAGTGCAGTGTAAGAAAATCAGGTAATGCTGAAGGAATTAGATTAGGTAATGAAACAATAAAGGAGGTAGATGAGTTTTGTTACTTGGGCGGTACAGTAACAAATGATGGTCGCAGTACCGAGGATATAAAATGCAAAATGGCTATGGGTAGAAAGGCGTTCTTGAAAAAGAGAAATTTGTTAACATCAAATATTGATTTAAGCCTAAGGAAGTCCTTTCTGAAGGCATTTGTGTGGAGTGTGGCCTTGTATGGGAGTGAGACATGCACGATAAACAGTGCGGACAGGAAGAGGATAGAGGCTTTTGAAATGTGGTGCTACAGAAGAATGCTGAAGATTAGGTGGGTGAATCGCTTCACTAATGAGGTGGTACTGAACAGAATTGTGGAGAAAAGGAATTTCTGGCATACCTTAACTAAAAGAAGGGATTGAATGGAAGGACACATTCTTAGACATCAAGGAATTGTGAATTTAGGGTTGGAGGGAAGTGTGTGGGGTAAAAACCGCAGAGGAAGACCAAGAGATGGATACAGTAAGCAGATTCAGACAGATGTAGGTTGCCGTTCTTATGTGGAATTGAAGACGCTTGCTCAGGATAGGATATTGTGGAGAGCTGCATCAAACCAGTCTCCGGACTGAAGACCACAACAATAACAACAACTTGTGGTATAAACACCTGGATATGGCGCAATGGTGGAAGGTTGTACATTGCAGAGAACAAGGACCTTGGCTCAGTTTCCTGGGTCACAAGGAAGGTATAAACCTCTATAAACAAAAAACTTAAATCTCAAAGTGAACTACGTGCTGTGGAGATGCACGGCTGTTGAGGTGCAACAGTCGCTAGTGAATAATCTCTGGGGAACTTGCCACACCTCGGTTGTATCAGGCTTACCCAGGCAAGCGGCACTCTGACAGGGTGGACTTTTATTTCCGTAGCTGCTCGTGGGAACAGGATGAAACGTGCTAGTTACATTGGCAAACATAAAACTGCTGCCTCTAAGTGTGGGAGAACAGATTACGATGCGGCAGCATACGACCCGAAGTCGTTCCCTTCCCTGGCTACGCCTTGGGAGGAACACGGGACCCTCCACGGATCTGAGCCGTACTCATCCCAATACCCTGGTTTGTTCTTGTACTGATGGAGATTCTTTCTTGTCCGACAAACCACTGTTCTTCGTCAACCGTCGCGAAGACAAGTATGGTGAGGTGGCCTCTTTCTCCAAAATGGGAGGTAGGCCTGTTTTGATACAGACAGCATCCCCAGTCCAGTTGAAGGCATTACTTGCCTGTGACAAGCCGTCAGTGTCACACCCATCAAGACACTTGAGACGGTCCACAGTCTCATTTTTATACTTCCGATTGCTGCAGTCCCCTCCCTACGACGATAGCTCAGGTCGGGTCTTCCTATTGCGGTCTGTGTCCGTACCCTTGTATCGTCACTTGAATCCCTTCCCACTTTCCACTACTTGTCACGTAATCTTCCTCAGTCCATTTCTAACATTGTCACCGCTTTTGGGAATGACTCTAGCTGATCCCTAATTTTTTTTCTAAATCACGGAAAGTTTTATTAGTTCACAGCCTCTATGACAAAGTCATTCGACTGTAGGTGAAGATGATAAAAAAAAAAACCCGTATCTTATATGCTGGCTGAAGTCCACTGCGTTGTGAGCTATCTTCGGCAATCACTAAAAGTTTGATGTTTCAGGATAGTTTCGTAAATCATAAACATCATAAACATGATGTCAGTGGATATGGAAATCATTTTATTTCCATTTAAATGAAGATTAAACCAGACACATAGTTGCACAATGTACGAAATAAATAAAAAAAAAAATGCAGGAGCAAGATAACAAAGCTACTTACAGGTTTGTGACTACGAGCAGATTGACAAAACATGGCTTGTCTACAACGGAACTACATAATAAGATGAAATACTATGTTCTGCGGTTATTAAACAACTAATACAGGAGTACTTGAAATACGTCAAAATGTTCAATTTGAAATATTACATTTACATTACTACTATTTAGTTTAATTTGTGTAGTTGTTTCAGGAAGTTTGTATTTAATGTGGTACGTAAATTAAAAGTCATATTTCGATTTGTTTTAAACATACTCAAATTATTTACATTATTTGTGTTTTTGAAGTGCACACATATCTGTTTTGGCAATATTATGTAGGTATACTATTATTGAGGCACAATATGTGGTCTTTATTTTTTATAAATACGGATTTGTATAAAGTCGTCGTCTATTTCAGAGTATGTGAAAAATGATCAGTATTTAATTTAGGATCCAGTGATATATAAAACATGGTCTTCCCTAATTTATTTAAACAAAAGGTACATATGTAATCATGTTGTGCAATAGTTATAACGTGTAATATTGTTGTTTTTATACAAATTAGTATCTATATAGGCTCAGCATATGCTGTAACTAAATGTCATGCACTTTTATTACTTACGAAAGTATCAAAAATTGAAAATTACGTAGGAGAACAGCCAAAGTTATGTTTAAATCAACATGCTATTTCTTAAACGTGTTCTACTAATAGTGTTAATAGTATATTAAACTGAACTTGAAAATGTGATATTTTACGTGTCCGGTAGCGAAGTTTCAATTAAGGTTTCTCAGGTTTTTGTCCGTAATGTTGGCAATGAAACTGTAGGAATCGTGCAACATAGCAGAAACGTTACACATTCCTCAGTTGCAGCTTAGGTCGGACTCGTCCCCGGTCTTGAAAGCCTCAGTTTCACCATTAAACCTCCGTCGCCAGTTCCGTGCACTCCTCGAATCGTTCACTGGCGCAGAAGTCGTTTACACTGGCGATTCCCTAGCCGTGCTGGGTGTGGCTATCTTCACGGTGGCCACATCGAAAGGCAATCCTTTCCTTCACCACAGAGCTGATCACCGTTTCTAGAGCCCCGGAACATCTCCGAGCTGGCCCCGGGGAGTCGTTTGTCATCTGTAGCATTTCTCTGAGTGACTTGCAAGCACTCAACTGGTTTTTCCTGAAAGACCCTTCGGTGCAGTCTATTCGAGACTCTTCATCCACTGTAGGCAAGTTGGGCTGTTCTGTGGCAGGCAAGTTGGGCTGTTCTATGACCTTCCTTTGGACGCTGGCCACATTGGCATAATGGGGAACAAATGTGCCGATCGGCTGGCCTCACAGGCCACCACATCACAGCCCTTACAGATCGGCCTCCAGGAAGGGGATCTCCGACAGGAGTCGAACCGCAAGGTCCTAGGGCTTTGGAACTCTGATTGGGCCGACTCGAGCACGCCCAATGTCCTCCGTGCAGTCGAGCTCTCCAAGGGCGCGAGGAAGTCTTCCCTGACAGCCTCTCCTAGGGACTCTACATCTACATACATACTCCGCAATTCACCGTAAGGTGCGTGGCAGAGGGTACACTATACCACTACTAGGCAATTCCTTTCCTATTCCACTCCCAAATAGAATGAGGAAAAAAAGAACGCCTATATGCCTCTGTACAAGCCCAATTTCTCTTATCTTGTTTTTGTGATCACTCCGCAAAATGTAAATAGGCGGCAGCAAGATCGTACTATACTCAGCTTCAAATTCCGGCCCTCTAAATTTCCTTAACAGAAATTCACAAAAAGAACGTCGTCTTTCCTCCAGCGATCCCAACTGAGTTGCTGGAACAAATTATAGGACACTCGCGCATTGGTCAAACCTACCAGTAACAAACCTAGCTGCTCGCCTCTGAACTGCTTCTATATCTTCCTTTAAACTGATCTGCTGGGGGTCCCAAACACTCGGGCAATACTCAAGACGTGGTCGTACAAGCGTTTTGTACGCGGTCTCCTTTACAGGTGAAGTACATCTTCCCAAAATTCTCCCAATAAACCGAAGTCGGCTGTCCACCTTACTCACAACTATCCTTACATGCTCGTTCCATTTCATATCACTCTGCAATGTTACGCCTAGATATTTGAACGACGTTACAGCATCAAGAAGCTCACTACTAGTGCTGTATTCGAACATTATGGGATTCTTTTTCCTACTCATGCGCATTACCTTACATTTTTCTACATTGGGAGCTAGCTGCCATTCTTCACACCAACTAGAAAGTTTGTCTAACTCATCCTGTATGCTATTACAGTCAGTTAAAGACAACACCCTCCCATACACCACAGCATCATCAGTAAACAGCCGCAAATTACAATTTACTCTGCCCATCAAATCATTTATATAGATAGAAAATAATAGCGGTCCTATCACAGTCTCCTGGGGCACGCCTGACGATACACTCGTCTCTGATGAACACTCGCCGTCGAGAACAACATTCTTTGCCAACTACAGTTTGGCCATACGTGATTAACACGTGGCCAACTCCTTCATCGAGAGGACCACCAAATTGCTGTTACAGCACTTTGTTGACAGTGGTCCATATTCTATCGGACTCTCCACTTTAGCCACTCCTTTAATCTGCCTACTGCTCTTCGATTCAATTTAGCTGACGACGCCTGTACGGCTGACCGTGTCTTAGGTTTTATTTGCACAGCTGGCTTTCACCGTTCTATTTAGCGGTGACTACCGTCGCCTGTTCGTTTAGGTCCCACCCCTCAGTTGTCACTTTTATACTTTACTTCTTGTTTTTCTCTGGAGATTTTTAGTGTGTGCAGAGTGGCCGGCTCATCCTTTATTATGCTCTTGACCAGAGAGCCACAATCTCCTGATGTGATGTTTTAGTTCCGTTCACTATTTGGTCGATTCTTTCTTTGTTTTTTTTCCGTTTTTTATGTTTTCATTTTGGCATTTATTGTCTCTCTGTACATGTTGTTCACTTTCCTGCTAGGAATGTAGCGCTTGAATTTATATTGTTAAGCTTATTATGTGACCTCTTAGCTGGGAACAGGCGACTGCAGGGTGGCCACCAAATCTTCATTTTCAAATTTAAGGTTTTTTTCCAGGTTAAAAATCATTATTTTCCAGGTTTTCACGAAACTCAATTTTGCTCAAAGGGGTTAGAAAACAACTATACCGTAAAGAAACTAGTTACATATTTTTAAAAAACCATGTCATCCAAGTTGTAATATACACCAAGCAGTGGCGAATCCAAGATTTATGTTGGGGAGGGGGGTGGGGGCAGAGCTCATAAAAATTGTGGCATTGTACCTCAAACTGATCTAAAAAAAAATTAATTAATTAATTTAAAAAAGTATATATACATCAACGGTTTTCACCAATATGAACGGCCGGCAGAGGCTTAGGAAATGATACTAAACTTGAACTGTCTTCACCATTTGGGAGCGGTGTGGGTGGCTAGTGTAACATTTTAAATGGAAACTCCCATTGTTAATTGCAGATTCAGATTCTACATACCAAATCATGTGTAGTTTGGTTGAATTTTTGTCTTTCACTTGGCAACATGTTGCACTGTAATGGTAAGAATTATTTGCCATACTGCTGAAGAAATGTACCACCCATCATATTGATAATGCTTCAGAACCCAACCAAATGATACCAGATGTACATTTCTTACCGGCTAGTTCAATTAATGTTTTGTCGGCAATTCATACCTGGTATTCAGACAAGGTCAATCTGGACTAAGGTATCACTTTGGAAGACTGCCCTGTCCACTGTAGGGAAAGGGAAGGATCACTTTGGGGATTATTTGGTAGCGTTCTGAAGTATCATGAATATGGTTTTCATTTATTTTATTTCCTGTTTAGTACACTTCTTCACCAGTATGACAAGTATTTCTTAATATTACAGCGCCATCTGTCGTAAAAATTAAAGAAAAAAAATCCTCCAGATCATACATGATGTGGGTTAAAGTGCAGTTTCTCGCGTGACGAAAATTTTGTATCGCCAGCAGAATACATTTTCGTAAAAAGTGCATATTTAGTCTTAATAATATGCTCCTTCACAACAAACTAATATTTAAACACAGTCCAGTTCTTTCTGAACACGTCGATGCCTACTCCATATTTGTACACTTAATAATTTGCCTGATTGGGCTAGTTTAAAGAAATACACGATTGGACAGCTGATCTGTGGCGGACATGGCACGCGGAGAACTTACTCAAGCAGGAGGGGAGGTAGCGAGAATGAACTACCTGCTCAGAGCATATGCTTCGAAGTTTTTATTCATACGAAATTGAGAACTTACTCCGAGAACGTTCTTTTGCTCTGAGAATCTTCTCTGGAGCATGTGCTCTTTTTTATTCATACGACCCAAGGTGGCAGTGGCTATCCCTCGCTCTCGCTATAAAATTAGGAACGACAGAGCAGCCAATCAGGAGTCGAGTTATGCCGCCCAATAAGATTGCGTGTTTCATGGCGAGTAAATTTGGCGTCAATTTCAAAGTTTATTCGGCGATTTCGATGCGGCGTTTGTTTGATTGTAATTTATTTTCCATTTGTAAGGAATTTTTTTTAGATAATTGTGGTATTACCCCCATAAGTGACCCACGGCAGTCAACCATAGAACAGGTATAGCATGTTTTATTTATTTTATGATCTGTACGAAACAGTGTTCATGTTAAAGTGAAAGTTAGGAATAGGTTAAACGTGAATTTTTGTGAGGGCGCGTAGCGCCCGAATCTCCGGTTCAGCTACACTCCATCGATTTACAATTGTACGCTCGAGATATACACACATATGTATCATTTCAGTCCGAGCTATCTCGATTGCAAGCAGTTTTGGAAATTACCGCAATTACTTTTACTGACCGGACAAGGGTACATATAAGAACCTATCAAGCACAGAGCAGGTATAGGATGTTTTATGACTAGTCGACCCGGCAATGCTTCGCAATTGCTAATATGCATCTACTCTTGCTTTGAACGTCAAATGTGCAAAATTTTATCGCTATCGTGCGAATGATATTGATATCCCAAAGAAAAGAACTCATTCGGTTTTCCACAAATTTTCCTATTTTCTGGCCAACTGTTCCAAACTTTTACTTCACTCAAATCTTCCCTCGCTTTGAACGTCGAATGTGCAAAGTTTTATTGCAATCAGATGAATGGCATTGATATTTCATAGAAAAATCTTTTCTGAATTTTTGGGGAAACTTTTCCAAATTTTTATTTCATGAGAACGTTACTCTTGTTTTGAACGTCAAATGTGCAATATTTTATCGCAATAAGAAGAATGATATTGATATCCCATCGGAAAAAAACTCTTACAATTTTTCGCGAATTTGCAAATTTTCCGGGGACAACTTTCCCAAAGTCTAAGTTCATAAGAACGTTAATCTTTCGTTGAACGTCAAATGATCAAAATTTTATCGCAACCTGATGAACGGTTCTCAACTTATAGTGATGAGTACATTTAGAAACACAATGAAAAAGGAACTTGGTTCGGATTTTGAGACTTTCCTTTTTAACTATCCCTATTATTTTACTTTTTTTTTAACTGAATACTTTTCTAAGACCATAATGAACAAAACAAAAAAAGAATAACCTCTCTCTGTCGTACGAATGGTCAGTTACAGTGCTGAATTCAAACAAAAACACATTCAAAAACGCACTTTCAGGTCTTTTTTTTTTTCAAATTTTCCAGTAGATTTTCCAAAAAAACTGTTTTATACTGTAGAGGAATTCTTCATCTACACTTTTCTTTATTAAGAAAATCAAACTTCCACTTAAATAAACAAGAACAAACTAGACTAAAGCAAGGAACAAATATCAATAAGCGAACACTTTCACACCAAAGAGTATATTTAAACACAGCTGGGAATTAACTTATTCCCACACAGCCCCCCTTCCAAAGTGCGGAGCACCTGGGATGTAGGGGTATTTAAACTTGATCACTCTTCCTGCCCTTGTACGAACAATTGGTGTTGGTGTTGATTCATGTGGAATGGTCACCTGCGAGTCCGGAGTAACTTCTTCTAGGCCAATTGTATCTTTGTATGATCGATAATTTATGGTTTCTTCGAGTCCGTGTCCTTCTGTGCTGTTTGTCTGGTCATCTGACGTTGGTTCTGGCATCACCCAATCTGGTTTCAGTCTTTCCACTGACACTTTACTGTTCTTCCCATTCTGAAGGATCTCAAATGTGTGTTGACCTCGTTTTAAAACTTGGTAGGGGACTGTATATGGAGGTTGAAGAGGTGTCCGTGCAGAATCAGTGCTCAGCATTACATGTGTGCAGTCTGCCAGTGCCTTGTGTACAAAAACAGGGTGTGAACCATGATGTATAGCTGGTGTTTGCCGAATCTCAGCCACATGATCTCGAATCCTCTGTACCAATAATGGTAATTCTGTCTGGTCTGGAAGCGGGGCAGCAGAAAAGAATTCAGATGGGATTCTTAAAGGTTCTCCATACACCATCTCAGCTACTGATGCGCCAATATCAGCTTTGTATGCTGTCCGTAATCCCAAAAGTACCAACGGAAGTGCTTCAGTCCAACTTTCTTGATGGCACATAAGTGAAGCCTTCAGAGTTCGATGCCATCTTTCCACCATTCCATTGCTGGAAGGGTGGTAATTGTTAGTGTGGTGGTGCTGAAAACCACACAGTTTACCAGCTTGCTGAACAGAGTGGATTCGAATTGTCTTCCCTGGTCTGTTGTTATGTGCAAGGGACAACCAGTGTGCGACGAACGCCTTTGCAACAGTCTCAGCTGATATGTCTGGCAGTGGTATGGCTTCAGACCATCTTGTGCATCTATCCACCAATGTGAGTAAATATCGGAAACCTTCAGAGACTGGTAGAGGACCTACGATATCGAGATGAATATGACCGAATCTTGGTGGTAGGCCTGAAAACTGTCCCACCTCAGGATGTACATGACGTCCCACCTTACACCGCTGACAGTGAAGGCAAGTGCGGGACCAACTACGGATGTCTTTCTTAATTGATGGCCAGACAAAACGTTCTGTTATCATTTTCACTGTGGCGTTTGCCCCTGGATGTGCGAGATTGTGCACACTGTCAAACACTACCTTACGAAATTGTGGTGGGACATAGGGGCGCGGCAGCTTTTGAGAAACATCACACCATAACTTAACACCACCACCTGGAACCTCTACTTGTTGCAATTGCAGACTTGATGACGTATCCCTCAGTACTTCTTGAGCTGATGATCTGTCTTCTGAGCTTTGGCGAGGTCTTCATACTTAAATATTGTAACTGCCTGACATGCACGGGAGAAATAGTCAGCCACTATGTTTTCTGCACCACGAATATGTCGCACCTCTGTAGTAAATTGGCAAACAAACTCAATGTATCTCAACTGACGAGGTGAGCACTTATCACTTGCATTTTGGAAGGCTGGCACAATTGGTTTGTGATCTGTATATATCGTTACTGGATGAGCTTCGACATGAGGACGGAAGTGTTTCACTCTCTCATAAATGGCCAACAGCTCCCTATCGTAGGCACTCCAGTTTGTTTGTCGTGGCAGTAGTTTTTTCGAAAAGAAGCCTAGTGGCTGCCAACAATCGTTCACTTTCTGATGTAATGCTGCCCCGATCGCTGTTTGGCTTGCATCAACTGCCATTACTAATTGCGCATCCGATACTGGGTGTGCAAGTGACACTGCTTGTTTCAAACTGTCCTTCAAAGCTCGGAAAGCATTGTCCATTTCGGGTGTCCCTTTAAGCAAACGTTTTCCGTTTGTGTAGCGTCCGGCGAGTGCATCTGTAAGCGGAGCTTGGATAGCTGCTGTTCCTGGTAAATGCCGACGATAAAAATTTATCATTCCTAACAAACGTCGAAGTTGTCGGTAAGTCTTTGGATGTGACAGTTCCTGCAATGCAGCCAATTTTTCTGGCAAGGGAGAGATTCCATCACGTGATACCTTATATCCGAGGAAAGCCACTTCACTTTTACCTAAAATGCACTTTTCTTCATTCAGCATCACACCAACGTCTTCTAATCTTTGTCGCACTTCAGCTACATGTTTGGTATGTGATTGTGCATCGCCAGAGAACACTAAAATGTCGTCCAGATACGCAAAGACGAAAGGCAATCCCTGCAGCACTTCATCGATAAACTGTTGCCAGGTCTGGGCTGCATTTTTGAGCCCAAAAGGCATCTGCAAGAACTCGAAAAGACCAAACGGCGTGATAACCGCTGTTTTAGGTATGGCCATTGGTGCTACAGGAATCTGATTATATGCTTTCCGGCAATCCAAGACTGTAAAAATTGTTGCCCCTGCCAATGCATATGTGAAATCATGAATATGAGGGATAGGATATTTGTCAGGAATTGTTCTGGCATTTAACCCACGATAATCCCCGCAAGGGCGCCATGAACCATCTTTTTCCCTCACCAAATGGAGTGGAGCTGCCCAGGCACTGTCAGATCGTCGAATGATACCAGCGTTCAGCATTTCTTAAAAAACTGTCTTAATTTCCAAAAGCTTATCTGGTGAAATTCTACGGACACGACTCGCAACCGGAGGTCCTGTACTTGTACGTATATAATGCAGTGTCTTATGTTTCACACTGTGTAAGATTGGCTGTTGCTGCAAATTGCTGATATGACATACTGTCTTGTCTGCATCACTGCCTACTACTCCGTTAACTCCATTACTATAGTCTTTACATGTAAGCCGGCCTGAAGACACGTCCACCAACAGTGCAAAATGAGCCAGAAAATCTGCTCCTAGGATAGGTGTGGAAATGTCTGCAACTACCAAAGTCCACTTGAAATCAGTTTCAAAACCAATGTTGATTATCAATTCCTTGTGGCCTAGTGTCTTGATTCTAGAATAATTGACAGCTAGCAGTTGTAAGGGCTCTATTCCTGATGTGTCAGGTGTAAAATATGTCGGAAGAGTGCTAACTTCTGAACCAGTATCCACCAGAAAGACTAAACCTGACCGTTTGTCAGTTATATACAATCTATGCGATTTACTAACACATTTCTGTTCAAGCGCTCGTTCAAATTGAGGATCACAAGATTTAACATTTACTGTGGGTACATTACCGTCGTGCCGGGTTCTGACAACAGCTGCTAAGCGATGTTTCCCCCGTCGTCGGCGCTTTTTGAAGATGACGCGACCCATGGCGCCTATTGTGGGCCGCCCTCGCCATTTGGGTAACTACACAGTTTTGCGCACTTCGTAGCCTGTGGTCCGAACCGCCTATAGTACCAGCAGATGCCGGGATTGTCCTCTTGAGCGTCAGTGTGTTTCTCAGTCGATAGATTAGCGGAACGCCGTGCTCGCGGCCATCTGTTTGTCTCGATCCGACGTTCTAATGCTTGCAATCGGTCGGCCAAATTTTCCAGCGTCGTTTGTAAATCTAGTTGCACTTCTGATAAATTTGGAGTTCGTCGACTGGATCCTGCGACGTAAAGTTGCGTATGTTTATACCTCTAAAACCTGGTTACTTTGTGCGTTCTCAGTATTTGTTGGTGTTAAAGACGCTACTGCTGCTGAGCCTACAGTGTCGTATGCGCGATCAGCTACACGTATCAGTTTATCTAAACACTGACCTTCATGTGCTATTAGCGTTAATTGCACTTCCAAAGGCAGCTGTCGTTGCCAGATGTGGAGCAACAACTCGTTTGAAACTACATTAACCTCCACCACAGACCGTAAGTGTCTCCAGTACTCTGATGGTGTTCTGTCGCCTCTTCTCTCATGATATAACAACTGTGTGATCTTCTGTGCAGGTGTCTTGGTACTACGAGTGATCAACGCTGTCTTGAGAGCGTGGTAGGCGCGATGGCGTGGAGGTTGTTGAATAATATCAGAGACTACGACTGTAGCCCTCTGATCCAAATTGCTGACGGCTAACGTAAACTGTTCTTGGTCGTCTGTAATTTTCTGCTGTGTGAAAATATTCTCTAAAATTGCGAACCATATTTCCGGTTGCGCTGGCGAAAACTGAGGGGCTCGTAACTGTAACCGCGTTGCGGACGGCGCTAATGTCATATTTTGTGTGTGGCCTTCCACTCTTGCATGCGTTTGCGGCATAAAAGATATCGCCGGAATTGGTAAATTCATTGTGGCTGAGCTCTCATCATTGCTTGGCGTAGAAACTTCCAGAACCTCTAGCTGCCGCTGTAGTTGTTGAATCTCTTCTCGAATTGCGAGAATCGATTTCTCCGCCTCTTCCATTGCTATTAACACACTCTAAACAAGACTGTGATTATTGTGCGTGGACTATTTTCGTCGTGAGGTCACCAATTATGTAGAGGACTTCTTCATCTACACTTTTCTTTATTAAGAAAATCAAACTTCCACTTAAATAAACAAGAACAAACTAGACTAAAGCAAGGAACAAATATCAATAAGCGAACACTTTCACACCAAAGAGTATATTTAAACACAGCTGAGAATTAACTTCTTCCCACAATACAAACCTTGTCCTGTCAAGCCGTACTCAAGTCCTGCTGTTACAACCATGGGGAAATTGATTTTTATTCTTAGAAAAAAATCGCTTTCGGTTTTTCCTAAATTTTCCTACTTTCCTGGCGAATTTTCCAAATTTTTATTTGATACGACCCTTCCTCTTGCTTTCAACATGAAATGTACAGAATTTTATCGCAACTGGACGAACGGTATTGATAGCTCACTGGAAAAAAGCTGTTTCAGTTTTTCCAGATTTTCCTATTTTCCGGACAACTTTTCCATATTTTGTAACCGTTTAAACCTTCCCTGAACTTACACGAATATTTCAAGACTAAAAGTAGCCAAATCGGTTCAGCCGTTCTCGAGTTTTAGCGAGACTAACGAACGGCAATTCATTTAATATATATGTTCGAAACAGTGATCAAGTGACATCCATACCGATAGCAACTGTAATTTGTTGATCGTCAAAAACTTTTGCATACACCGCTTCGATTTGTTTACATTGGACAATTGTAACGCTGTTTCTTATTGGCCATGGCATCGTGACTCCTGATTAGCTGCTCTGCCGTTCCTAACGAAGCGCGACGGCTAGCCGCTGCCGCATAAACTGCACTTTTACCCATGATGTGGGACTTAGAATCCGAATCTGCAATAAAAAATGGGAGTTCCCGTTTAAAATTTTGCACTTGACACTCCCCACACCCCACAAACGGTGGAAACGGTTCAGGTTGAGTATTATTTCCTGAGCCTCTGCCACCCGCACATGCTGGTGAAAACTATTTTTTAATATACACTGTTTTTCCGAGTTATTCCGATTTGTCAACTTAAAATTTACACCCTGTATAATGGACCAAGTTGAGTTCTAGGTGTTGGAGGATACTGTTCGTTTTAATGTGAATTGCATTCGTTTATGCAACATAGCCCGTTCATTTATACTAGACTTCCTGATACATTAAAATACTGTCACATCTCATGAACTAGTGATCGAAAACTCAATACATATATGATTTACTTTACCTTCAGGATATGAAAAATATTTTCACCTCTTTCAAGTTTTCATTTAGATTATTCCCAATGATGGTTTTCAGTTTTCAGAGCCGATACAGTCATATAAGTTTTGCCCTGGAAAACTCTAGGTCGGCGAGTTCTTGAACTCCAAGGAGATGAAATCGAGAATGCAAAAACATACCTGGAGCAAAAGCTGTGTGGTATTTGCATTCTAGTGTCATCTGGTAAAATAACATTCAACAGAGATTTTAATGAAAACATTTTGTTTTAATGAATTTGTTTCTTGTTTTTTAAATTCTTGTAGTACTAAACAGACAGTGAAATATATTTTGTGGAAAGCAACAGACTTCCGTTTGTTTATGGGAAGTTTATGTTTCTTGATTCTTGCGTGGCTGTTCAAAGCACTCTTCCCCATTGAAGAAATATTTATCTTTCCGTTGCACCAAGAGCATAATGCATACGTTAGTGATTTGGGATCACATGTTACCCACGGATACACTGTCTCGTATGAGCTCTGATATCGAGTTATTCTCTGTTTTGACATGACGGACAAACACTTCACTCTAACACACGTTGAATTACTTCATCTGCGCGGGCACAGGTAAGGTCGATTCACACTTGGATTCACTCTGTTCTCTGCAACGATTGTTTCATTCTGTTCCATCTCAGAAAGATGGAGATATATTTAACGATATTTAGAATATATTGTTATAAGACAGCCGTTAAAACAATAAATTACAACTGAAAGAAATTGCCTTTTCGCAAAAGTCGCGTACCATATTACAGAGTTATACTTACATCTTTTTGGAGGACAATTAGCATGTCAAAAAGGCGCAATCAACAATGTTAGAACTGTATTTCATACAGGCCCGGCTAGCGCTCACTAGGTGGCGTTGCTTGTACGTTATGCTTTTTGAAAACCATTAACATATTACAAGGGGAATAATATTTTGTGTTGACCATTAAATAAATAATTAATGCTGTTCCTTCTCTATCTCTATGGTTGGCAGGTTCTCGATGTACCCTTGTCCGCCAAGTACAGTAATTATCCTAGTAATTGTTACCGCGACTCCTCATTGGCGCTAGTCGGGCCGCATGAAAAACAGTTCACCATCAACAATACGTACATGATGACTGTGTTTACTATTTATATATTACCAATGTCACGTCAGTCACAGGAATCGTCTATAATTATTACTAACGAACATAGGCGCCGACTTTTGAAAATCTTGGGGATATGCTCAGTGGCGTACCCAGGTATTTCTAAAGAAAAATAAATAAATAAATAAATACAAAAACTTACACAAAACATACACGCTATCGATTCCATATAACCGTCACCATCACGATTATATGTCGAAGTCCTTTTGTATTTCACTATATACTTATCCATTTTCACGTTTTTTACACGCAAGACATTAACCCTTTTAACCCAAAATTTTATTGATTTATGAGCAAAAATATTTCTTTGCGTATATGTATAAATAATGATTGGATTAATTTATATTTGACAGAATTTTTGATTATTATTAGTTTTTGGATGGAAATTTGGGATGACTTAGATGGAAGTGTACAGGATATGTTTCCTTTACCGTAACTAATAACAAACTGTTGACTACTAATTTAGACATTGGACAGCTATTTAGTAATAAAGTTTTTAAATTATTTTGTTTCCTTTACCTTGATACAATTATTTGAAAGTATTGTTGCATTTACTCCAACTTAGACATCAAGCAACGATATATATTTTGTCAATGCATTGAAGCCTAATGCTTTTTGTTTCCTCAAGGTAACGGTAAAAAATGTAGTCACAATGAATTATTGGAAGCCATGCAATGTTATTTACAATCTTTGAACAAATGTTTGTGGCTAGACGG
Organism: Locusta migratoria; assembly: GCA_026315105.1. Lineage (NCBI taxonomy): Eukaryota > Metazoa > Arthropoda > Insecta > Orthoptera > Acrididae > Locusta > Locusta migratoria. The sequence continues at coordinate 26,038,238 of CM048754.1, read as the reverse complement.
TAGGGTTGCCAGATTGAACTCGAGGCAGGCCCGGAGACCAGACGTGCCCCCCTCCCCCTTCGCCAATGACTCACCCCCACCCCCAACTGCGACCAACTCCCCCCCCCCCACCAGACTTACACGTGAATTAAAAAAAAAAAAAAAAAAAAAAAAAAAAAAAAAAAAAAAAAAAAAAAAAAACACCACCACCTAATCATCTCCTCCCTCCCAGCAAGTATCACCCCTCCCCCCCGCACCATTTTCAAAGAAGGGTAAAATATGGGGCAAGTTACATTATATACATTTTCGTAGCTCCAGCTGCACAAGACATCTAAATTCTAGCGTGGTGCAGTGCAGTGTGTTTTAACGGTGTCTTAATTTTTGTTAGGTATTTGAGTCAATTGGTTAAGATTAGATGTTTTTTACAGCTTGAGTTACCAAAATGTATATAATGTAACTTGCCCCATATTTTATGCTTTGAAAATGGTGTAATCACCGAAACTAGTTAGTGGAACAAATTTGGTCAGCAAAGACGTGCCTGAACTCGGCCGTCTTCGTTCAAAAGTTTGTAAATCTATCGGACCAATCTGCGTGGTCATCAGTCCGTAGCTTACAAACTACTTTAACCTAGGTAAACTAACCTAAGGACAAACACACACACACACACGCCCCAGGGAGGACTCGAACCTCCACGGCGAGCAACCGCGCGCTCCGCAGCGAGACGCTTTAGACCGCTCGGCTACTCCACCGCGGCCGTCTTCGTTCACCGCGGACAGTATAGCCATCCACAAGACACTCAAACAGTTGATTTTTTTTCTGATTGTACATTTGACTAATTGGGGGCAGACATCGTCAAACAGATTTTTGTGTATCATTACGGTCACAAGTTTTACAAACACAACAAAATTAACTTCTATTACTATATATGATCAGCAATCACTTACTAATGCCGCCATTACTAGTTTACCACTAACCGAACCTACACCGAAGCAAATAAAAATAACAGTAGTAAAATTTTACTTATTATTCATATTTTGCTGATGATCTCGCTGAATTCAGAAGAGTCTTGTTTTTAAGACACATATCTCGGCTTTCACAAGTTCAACGGACATTCTGTTTCTAGTATCCGACCATAATGCACTCATTACACTAAACACTCGTTCAACGTGCGCGTTACTGACAGGACGTGCTGCATTATATTGAACAATTTTGATGCATCTGCTTTTTCAAAAAAAACTCGCTCCACACTTTACAACAATTAGTTTCCTTCCTATCAAGATTTGATACTACAGACTTCAAAACAGAAAACTCCTGATACAGTTAGTTTCCATCAAGACTAATTTTCAATTTCTTTCCCACTTTGGCCAAGTCCTTAAATGAAAATAGTTTTGGTTGACATAAGTCTAGCACTGATACAATTTCATACACATTGTCATTCCCACTAAAGCTGTACCATTTACCAACATAGTTTAATAACCTGTCGTAAACAAGTGTGCACTCTTTTACTACAATATTCTTTTCTTCTTCTGTAAGGTGTTCTAAAGACATATTAACTTCAAATCCATAAAATTATTCTCCTTACGACCCTTTATTTGTTTTTTCACTCCCAACATAATCTCGTGAACATCTGTGGAAAATGTGTCCTCTTTTCTAAAAGTCTGATTGCTTTACAAAAAACAGGCAAAGTTGCTTTTAAAAAAATACAGAAAGCACTCTGATAGTGTTAGCGAATACTCGTTTCTTTCGTCTTGTTGTGAACTAATAAACTTCCAAATTAGGGGATGTGTTTTTTCCTCACCCCGTGCTACATAATACATCTTTAAAACTCGACACATCTTAACAAGACGGTCCACAGCTGACTCAAAAGACAACCATCGCACTACAGTGTGTCGCAGTATTTCGCTGTAATCATGCTGAGCAAACTCGTAAAATGTTTTTAGTTCCTCCGAATTTTTTGATGATGAAGAAAAGTCTGAATATATTTTAAGAACTAGAGTTTCTACATCATATTTTAGAAGCTTGAATCCAAACTTAGCACAGTTAAGTAAAATATGACAACAACAATTGGCTTTGATTAAGTTTTCATTTTCTTCTTTCAATTTAGTGAAGACAGAATTGTGTTTCCCGAAATAAATGATGCATTGTCAGCTGAATACGAAACAACATTATTTAGTGTCAAACCATTTTCCAATAAAATGTATTTTAGTTTGTTTGAGATGGCTTCTGCAGATTCGTTAACATCTTCGTAGAAATCAAGAACCTCATTACATTTTCCCTTATCTTTGGAGAAGTATGTTACAACTATAGGATAATGTTTTTTATTGCCCTTGTGTGAAGCGTCTGAACCTAATGAAAACGGAACATTTTGCTTTAATTCGCGTAGTAGCTTCTCTTTAGCATAAGGCAGAAGAACATTTTTTACTAATGCCTCGCTTTTTGTTCGGCCGCATCTTACTTTCGTTGCCACTGAGGAATCTCTAAAAACATAAGGATATAGCTTATTACCACAATATTCAGAATTGTAAGAATGGTGGTGTTTCACACCATGGTAAGTCAAAGTAAATTCCGTTGCAGTGACTTTGTCGTCTTCTGCAGAAAATTGTTTCGCCAAGAATTTAAGAAGCGACTGATTCTTCTTTTGTGTGGTGATATTCGCTTTGTGTCTTTCTGATTGTAAATCTTTATTCACAGCTTTCACTCCGTCGTACTTAACATTAAATGAGATATTGAATATTCTGCACTTACACATACACTCATCAGTATCGACTTTTTGCAGCCACTCTTTATAATTTTCTTCCTGCAACCATTCTTCACGGAACGAACTTAGATATCGTCTATTCATTTCACTGTTATTACTCACTAATCTGAGTTAATGTAAGCTTGTCTGTTCACACACGATCCGAGTATTCCAAAAATTGCCGGTAAACTGATAACAAACAATGAACGAACGAACACAAATAATAGACGTCGCCAGTTGACACCTTGCCGCAACAGTGTTTGGTTAATAATGCGCTAGCCGAATACTACCGAAGCAACAACGAAAAGTTTTCAGAGGAAGAATAGAAAAGTAGCTTTTTGTTGCAATAAGAAATTGACATTTATATGAAGTTATTCATAATTACTAGAGAGGAGCCGGCCGGGAATGGCCGAGCGCACTGAGGCGTCTTGCCACGGTGCGCGAGGCTGCTCCCGCCAGAGGTTCGAATCCCCCCATAGGGCATGGATGTTGTGTTCGTCCTTAGTTTAAGTTACGTTAAGTTCGATGTAGATCGTCGCTATATGAGCATAGTACTTAGAAAGCGTCGTAAAAAAAAAAAAGTTAAGATGAAGGTTACATTCAAGCCCGGAGATGAGAGTCATTGGCCCGTAGACCCGGAGAATTCATTCCAAACCCGGGCACTCCGGGCGGCGCCCGGAGATCTGGCAACCCTACTAGACGGACAGATAAAGATGAGGGGAGGGAAAGGGTTAAGACGTAATTCCATGAACAGGTGACACAGGTAGAAAAGAGCAGGCTCCGACTGCTACGTTCAATTGTTGACATATTGTTGAAGACTGAAAATTCAAATTCAGAAAAAGCTGTTGCATTTGGAGAATTTTGTAGAGCTGCCAATTAAAACACAAAGACCTTCACAAGTTGTTATGAGGACTGTCTGTTTACAGAATGTTTTAGCAAGAAGGGATAGGGCAGTCTTCGCAGCGAGTATGTCGGCTCACTGGTAATGTATGTGGTTGTCAAAAGGTTATCTCAAAAGATACCGGGAATTAAATTTGTAGTGTAAACATTTCTAGTTATTAAATACAATTAAAGGTTGCCGCCTTCACTTTACAATGTTGGCTTAACAAGCGGAATTCCATTAACATTCGGATATATATATATATATATATATATATATATATATATATATATATATATATATATAAAACGGTCACTTCATTCACATGTGAACGTGGTTTTTAATGCCTACGAATTCAATTACCTGCAGAGGTTCCAACTTTTGAATATGACAAATAGTAATGCGACCAATTATTTATGAGCGGGGAGGGGGCGGGTAGAAAGGGTCCCAATGGTAATAACTGACTACGGAATCATCAAAATTGGAAAACAGTTTCTGCAAGGTTGCATGTGAGATACGGGCAGCATATCACAGAATAGTGAGCATACAGAAGGGAAAGCTGGGGGCGGCGCCTTTGACCTGTATGTTACTAAGCGTTGCGCTCGACGCCATATTGAAAAGCAGTAACCGCGGAACTATAGCCACTTAGTATTTTGGCTGGAAATTGACTTTTTACGAACTGTAGCTAATCTCACCGACTTTTACGAGAGGAAACGGCTTTCATCTATTTTGCGCCATCTTCTTGCCCCTAATTGTAACCAACGCAAAAAAAAAAGAAACGCCTAAATCTTAATAGGCCTACAACTACGAAAATGTACAGTGGATTAGACGATCGTTTTATTGGGTGCTTATCTCTAGAAAAATTCCAAATAACGCGGAGTTATGTGTGGGAAATTAGTTATAAACAAGAAAGTGACTTTACAACTGCCAGGTTTTATTTGACACGAATAAATTCGCACAAAATATTGAGTCAGACTTAGCAGTACAACGTGATTATACAGAACTAATGACGTCTGGGCATATATAAAAGTTGTATTTGCTTTAGGAGTATTATTAATTTACTGATCAGAGAAGGGCATATAGAGGAATCTGTCAACCACAGAACAGGAACAGCATAAAATAATTATTCCCCTTAATCTATTTGTTTGAGTATCCGAAGAGCATTCGTTGCCAACATTAGCACACTAAGCCTCCAATGCCGTAAGGAAAATTTTACCTGCCTACTTACGCACTATTCTTTGTCATTCATTTTATATTATTCCCTGCAACGTTAAACTTATAAAATATAAATGTACTTCAACGTTTCGATGCTACTGAACTGCTGCAGCAACAGCAACAGCGAGAGTTATCGTCAAGAGAAGAAGCGAGGCTACTTTTAATAATTATGCACACATTACTCTCATTCGAAACTGATAATATTTAACTTTGACTACACATATAGCGACGTTCACTTACTGCTCAGCAACTTTTGGGAAGGTGGAGAAACTTATATCCTTGTTTGTATTCGAATTATTGCGGCAATTAGGTGCTGAACACCATCGGCCGCCTTTTCTTTTACTGCTGCTCATAATAAAAACGGAACAGCTCCAACTACTGACACACAGTTCTTTCTTTTCACTGTACCAAATACTTGTTCACTTTTATGCGATTGAGCCAGTTAAAATACAGAATTAACAAACAAAGACGGCGCATTACGATGCCACAGAGTAGGGAGTGATCACACGTTTACTGCTTTTCAAGATGGCCGATTCCGCGCATGCGCACTAAATTTTGGCCGACATACTGCAGCGGGAGTTTCCCTTCTGTATACTCCTTATTCTGTGACTACATCATACTGATGGAATGTGTGGGTGGGTGGAATGTGAGGGGGGGGGGGGAAGCAAAAGGTAATAGTAAAATAATTATTTACAATAACTGTGGTGCTTAAGATATTTCGGTAAGTGTGCAGGTTCAGAAAGTAAAAAATTATGCCTCCATCTTCGAGAATGTTACTTAGGTCCCAAGCTGCGGCGGAATAGCCGAGCGCATCAAAACGCCTTGCTACGGTGCGCGCGACCATTCCGCGTCGGAGATTGAGTGTATTTGTCGTCCTTGGTTTAAGTGGTTTGTAAGTTTAGGGAGTAATAACCTAAGTCGTTGAGTCCTACAGGATTACAAACACACATTTCATATTCCGTATTTTTTGAAACATTCGGGAATGTTCCAGTTCTAGGAGAAAGAGGAACTGAAGTGCCAGTGGAGCTCTTAAAACTTGAATTATTCACTCTTCGCCACAGGACATCACACTCGCGAAATCCCTGTAGCAGTAGATACGATGCAATAAAAAACAAATGTTATTCAATTTGTACATTGAGCAAGCTATAAAGGAAAGCAAGGAGAAATTTGGTGAAGGAATTAAAGTTCAGGGTGAAGAATTAAAAACATTGCGTTTTGCCGACGACATAGTAATTCTGTCAGATACAGCAAAGGACCTGGAAGAACAATTGAACGGAATGGACAGTGTGCTGAAAGGTGCATATAAGATGAACATTAATAAGAGCAAAACTAGGGTAATGGAGTGCAGTCTACGAAAATCAGGCGATGCTGAAGGAATTAGATTAGGTAACGAAGCAATAAAGGAGGTAGATGAGTTTTGTTACTTGGGCAGTAAAATAACAAATGATGGTCGCAGTACAGAGGATATAAAATGCAGAATGGCAATGGGTAGAAAAGCGTTATTGAAAAAGAGAAATTTGTTAACATCGAATATTGATTTAAGCGTAAGGAAGTCCTTTCTGAAGGCATTTGTATGGAGTGTTGCCTTGTATGGGAGTGAGACATGGACGATAAACAGTGCGGACAGGAAGAGGATTGATGCTTTTGAAATGTGGTGCTACAGAAGAATGCTGAATATTAGGTGGGTGGATCGCGTAACTAATGAGGAGGTACTGAACAGAATTGGGGAGAAAAGAAATTTCTGGCATACCTTGACTAAAAGAAGGGATAGATTGGTAGGGCACATTCTTAGACATCAAGGAATTGTGAATTTAGCGTTGGAGGGAAGTGTATGGGGAAAAAATCGCAGGGGAAGACCAAGAGATGGATGGAGTAAGCAGATTCAGACAGATGTAGGTTGTCGCTCTTATGTGGAGATGAAGAGGCTTGCTCAGGATAGGGTATTGTGGAGAGCTGCATCAAACCAGTCTCCGGATTAAAGACCACCACAACAACAAAAAACAAAAACAACACAACTGCAACTTATGAACTCAGATCAAGGAACTAGGATATATAATGAACGTTGTTTATTATTGTCTACACAGTTCACGATTTTTGCTGACGAGTCAAGTGACATGCTGCATTTTCGCTGGGTGCTACTAGAACTCGAAAGAACCGAGTTTTCCCGACGCAAAACAAATGACGCCGATTTCTTATTTAAACCTGAAAATCGGAATTCGAACCACTCCAATCGGAAACTCGTAATTGGAAACAATTACGATTAAATCGTAATGGTTGGAACCTCTGTACCTGTTTGAAATAATCATTTTAGAGTGGTGTCTTACAAAAGCCAGCCGGCCATCAATGGGATTAGAGAGTCGATTTTAATTACAGTCAAGAAATATTACGTAAAGAAAAAATGATACCAAAATCTTCAGTGGGTTAGGCCTGGCATTAGTCCAGTCAATGAATGTATTGTAGAGTGCATGGAATATGCGAGAATTTTTGACTTCCGGACTTTGTTAGGGATAGTTAGGAGATGAACATACTAAAAGTCCCCGCCCCTGGGGGGTGAAAAGGTACCATTTTTTGGTTTTTCGCTTATATCTCGAAAACGGTTGGCTTTAGGAAAAAATTGTTCCAAATAAAAATGAAAGATAATTGAATTTGCTATAAAATTGTTTCAGTACATATACCTCGAATTCCCAACGGTTTTCGAGATATACGTTATTGAAAATCGACAATTTCGGAAAATATCATCTTTATCTCACTAATTTTTTCACACATTTACTTCTAGTGATTCACTCGATCGTTTCACAGAAAATTTGTCATAAAGAAAGTTGTAGAGCATTAAATTTCCTTCAATTTGATATGCACATTTGCTACCTTATCTTCAGCCTATCAGAAGTTACATCATTTATAAGAAGTGCGCTCAGTTTCGATGTCCCTCCAGAAATGAGTGTTTTGAGGGGCTGTGCCTTTTTTTACCTTGTGAACCGTGCTGTTGTTGTTGTTATGGTCTTCAGTACGGAGACTGGTTTGATGCAGCTCTCCACCCTACTTTATCCTGAGCAAGCCTTTTCATCTCCTCATAAGAACGACAACCCACATACATTTGAATCTGCTTACTATACGCGTCTCTTGGTCTCCCTCTGCGATTTTTACCCCACACACTTCCCTCCAAAGCTGAATTTACGATTCCTCGATGTCTAAGAATGTGTCCTACCAAGCGATCCCTTCTTTTAGTCAGAGTATGCCAAAAATTCCTTTTCTCACCAATTCTGTTCAGTACCTCTTCATTAGTTATGCGATCTACCCACCTAATCTTCAGCATTCTTCAGTAGCACCACATTTCAAAAGCCTCTATTCTCTTCCTGTCCGCACTGCTTATCGTCCATGTTTCACTCCCGTACAAGGCAACACTCCATACAAATGCCTTCAGAAAAGACTTCCTTACACTTAAATTAATATTCGATGTTAGCAAATTTCTCTTTTTCAAAAATGCTTTTCTTCCCATTGCCATTCTGTATTTTATATCCTCTGTACTACGACCATCGCATGTTATTTTACTACCCAAGTAACAAAACTCATCTCCACCTTCATTGTTTCGTTACCTAATCTAATTCCTTCAGCATCGGCTGATTTTCTAAGACCGCATTCCATTATTTTTGTTTTGCTCTTGTTAATGTTCATTTTATACGCTCCTTTCAACACACTGTCCATTCCATTCAACTGCTCTTCCAGGTCCTTTGCTGTCTCTGACAGAATTACGATGTCATCAGCAAAACGCAATGTTTTTATTTCTTCCCCTAGCATGGTAAATAACAGTTTAACAATGACAAGAAGGTACTTACAATTGAAACAGGACACCTTTTTATAAATGTAGCTTTTCTGATAATATTATATATCATACAATTAAAGTATTTACAAGCACTGAAAGTGATTCAGGATGGAAAAAAAATCGCATTCAACGCAATATCTTCGTTTCTGTGAGGCGTAGGAGTTGAGACTCCTTTATTGTCGCCTGCAGTGGGTATGTCGTCAAAGTCGTCAGCAGGGATGCCAGGTGTGGCGATTTTTCGCAGTCTTGGCTATCTTTTCATTATAAAAGTAGCCATTCTAGCAGTCTGGAGACTGGCGATTAAATTTGGCTATTAAAGGAATTGGTTGGCGACTTAATAGCTATTTTATTTTACTTCAAATACAACGAATGTCAAGCAATAACTCTTTAGACTTTGCGTCAATGATACCGGCTAAACTTCGGTAGAATGCTGGGGAAATGTAATCAACCTACACAAGTTAGCACAAATATTTTCATGTGTAATGGATGTGAAGACAGGCGTAAACCACCTCATGTACCCTACTTACGATGGTTCAAGAACAGGATTTAAATGATTTCTCGAAGTATACTACAATACCGTATGTATGGCTCCCTCTGAGAATATTAGGATAAGATTCTATATATTACAGCAGCAAGGAGGCATTTAAACAGTATTGTCTTCCGCATTCCATACGACAATACAACAGAAATTCGTAAGAACTGCTGCTGTGAAGCGAACCCTTTGCTACGCACTTCACAGTAGTTAACAATGGTTTACAGAGTATAAATGTCGATAGAGAACACGCCGTGATTTCCAATTAAAGTCCATATCACCTCATAGTATGAAATGCTTAGTGCATTATTATAAATTACCTCAAAATGTTGCAATGATTTTGTGTGTATTAAAGAAATGTTTGAAAGATTCAATAACACTATTTAACACCTGTAAGTATTTGTTTTTAATAAGATGAAAGTGATTGGTAATCGAACCTATGCATGAGAACATCCCTTGTGTAAGTTTGATAGAATGTTTCATGAACAGTTTTGTGTTGTAATTTTTATAAGTTATGAAATTAATAAATGTGATAGTTAAATGTAACTGAATTTCCGGAGTCTCTCTATTATATTGACAATGTGACAATATTTTAACTGGCCTCATTGTCAGTTGGTGGTGTGTCTGGGTTCAGTTCTTAGATGGACTCAGATAAATATTTCTGTGAAGTATGAGTTTCCTTGGAAAGTTCAGTCTGATGTCTGTGAATGTGAGAGTACCACAGTTTGTGTTACGTTTTACTCAGTAACCAGCTTACTACCTGAACTTGAGGATTATTATTGTCGAGTAACATGCCATAATTACCATAGCATAATAATGTTAACAGATTAAAGCTTGCGATATTTGGCTATTTTTACCGATGAAAAGATGGTTATATTTTGGCATTTTATTGATGAAAATACGGCGATATTTTGGCTACTTTTTGTTTAAAATTCGGCGATAGAGCAATAGAAAAACCTGGCAACTTTGGTCGTCAGTACCTAACGCCCAGGAGAGGGTTAAAGACGGGGAAGCCCCACGACGAACATCGACGACCTGTCACTGACTAGGGGGGGGGGGGGGTAGGAATGGGGTGTTCTCACTCGCTTCTTATTTCATTTCACTTCAAAAGTTCGCCAACCGCAGAGAAAGTTTGTGTCGGTATTGTGTGTGTCAGCTTTTCGAGATATTTTTTATTTATTTATGAAAATGTTGACTGTAGTGCGCGCAATGGCTACTCGGTGTTTTGTATGTGATGAATAGATGGACCAGATGTTTCCACAGTGACAAAAAAAGGAATACTATCACTCATCAAAGCTAGAATAGAAAGGGGAGATAGCAATGGCTCATCTTTAGAAGGTTTGGACATCCTTCTGATTCATACTGAATGTCGAAAAAATTACATCAGGTTGCAATTGTTGTTGTTGTTGTGGTCTTCAGTCCAGAGACTGGTTTGATGCAGCTCTCCACAATACTCTATTCTGAGCAAGCCTCTTCATCTCCACATAAGATTGGCAACCTACATCTGTCTGAATCTGCTTACTGTATCCATCTCTTGGTCTTCCCCTACGATTTTTTCCCCACACACTTCCCTCCAACGCTAAATTCACAATTCATTGATGTCTAAGAATGTGTTCTACCAATCTATCCCTTCTTTTAGTCAAGGTATGCCAGAAATTTCTTTTCTCCCCAATTCTGTTCAGTACCTCCTCATTAGTCACGCGATCCACCCACCTAATCTTCAGCATTCTTCTGTAGCACCATATTTCAAAAGCCTCAATCCTCTTCCTGTCCGCACTGTTTATCGTCCATGTCTCACTCCCATACAAGGCAACACTCCACACAAATGCCTTCAGAAAGGACTTCCTTAGGCTTAAATCAATATTCGATGTTAACAAATTTCTCTTTTTCAATAACGCTTTTCTACCCATTGCCATTCTGCATTTTATATCCTCTGTACTGCGACCATCATTTGTTATTTTACTGCCCAAGTAACAAAACTCATCTACCTCCTTTATTGCTTCGTTTCCCAATCTAAATCCTTCAGCATCACCCGATTTTCTTACACTGCACTCCATTACCCTGCAATTGTTATGTTAGATTTTTGAAGACCAATTGTCTTGGGAGAGGTTGTACAGTGGTTTTTAATGGGTACTCTGGCATATCAGAGAGCATAAAAGCAGTCGAACAGTCGACGATATCGGCTCAGGAGGTGTGGGGAAATAAATGTCAGTCTAGAAACTAAAATTACAGTGAAACAAGAGGATTTCCTCTCCAAATTTAACAATAAGAACTAGCTGATAAACCGGTTGATGATGCAACTACAGAAAAAGGGAATAAATGGCCTTCACGCTTCATGTGATGCTGACGTTGATATTGTGGAGACAGCTATCAATAGATAACATAATTCCACGATTGCATTATTGGAGAGGATGTCGACTTAGTTGTTCTCTTAACAGCAAATCTCTAACTGATGGTAACATTCTGCTTGTAGAACCAGGGCCGGCCGCGGGGACTGAGGCGCTCCAGTCACGGTCTGCACAGCCACTACGGTCGGGGGTTCGAATCCCCCCTCGGGCATGGATATTTGTGCCGTCCTTAGTGTAAGGTAGTTCGTAAGTAGTTTGTAAGTTTAGGGACTGATGACCCCGTAGTTAAGTCCCATAAGCTTAACAAGCATTTGAACTTTTTTTTTTTTTTTTTTTTTTTTTTTTTTTTTTTTTTTTTTGTAGAACCAGGAAGAGGGAAGGTTAAGACGTGTTTATATTCTTCACAATAGTTGCATCAGTAGTTGGAAAATGAAGGACAATGCCCATTTGTTATTCTTACATGCATTTACAAGCTGTGAGATAACATCCGTAGCGTATTTCAAGAGTAAAGTGGGTTTTGTCAAAATGCACCAGAAGCCCAAAATCATACAACATGCTGTTGAGATATTGCCAATAGTTCTTCTCCGCCGACTCCGTTGAGACAGTGGGAATCACGAGTACTCTATAATGGTATGGAGCTCCAGCCATCACAGAATCCCTCACCATGTTCCGCTACAAATCATCTATAAAAGCAGCTGGGAACATAAAGCCCAATCTCTCAACTTTCCCTCCAGCTGAAGGAGCTGTTAATCAGCATGCATTCCGAACTTACCACCAAGTACGCCTTTGGTTAGGAGAGGAAACTAAAGGTGGAGCGCCGAATTGGGGTTCGAATGGCCAACTACTTCCGAATCTCTCAGAGATAAGGCAAGTTTACTCGACGCCACTAGGTTTCATGAAACTGCGCTACTGGCCAGTGCGCATGCGCGGCAGGCGTTTGCGCAACTCGTTAGCGAAACTAAACAGTTTCGGCACAGCCCAACTTTGGCAAACTGATTGCGCGTGTTTTCAGGTTAGGTTATAACCAATACAGAACAAAAGGGAGGGAACGGAAGAAATAATTAGGTGTTTGAACACATATGCGATGCATATGTTTTTTGTGCGACTTTAACTATGAAAATTTCAGGAATAAGCAGCGGCGTGTTAGTGCTCTTGAAGCAATTATTCGTGAATTAAATATTGATGGGTTGACGATTAGTGAATTGCAGACAAATATATTCAGTTCCAAATACCTATACAAAGGAAATATGGCAACTGTGGATTTGGGAACACGGTACAGGTACTGTAGAGACGAATATCTACTTGACAATAAACGTAATGCAATTTGTAATTTCAGTTCTGGTAACACTGCATCACGCATAACTGTTGTTTCTTTATTGCATTACTAACCCTGTTTAAAAGGAACATAAACTGCTCTGGTGACATTCTAAGTTGATTAAAATAGCTTCTAGGGTCTACAATTACAATTTCTTTCAGCAAGGTTGCTAAGCAACCGAGCTGACGTCTTTTTTTTTTTTTTTTTTTTTTTTTTTTTTTTTTTTTTTTTTTTTTTTTTAAAAATCCACTCACAAACCCAAACACGTTTCTTATTCTTTTTATGTTTAGTCTTATGCAGTGACTTCACACAGAGAAGCAATAGCTCCCTCACAACCCTTACAGCTACCGAAACTTTCATTCTGCGCCGACTACGGCACTCATAAAACAACGAAACTGAAGTATATAGTATTGGCGCCGTGTCTACAGACATACACGAAACCAGTTGCGCGCAATTCATTTCTTGAAACGAGTGTCGCAACCTAGTGTCGTCGTGTAGACTAGCCTTTAGATGATGCCCCTGACGAAACTTGAAGATGATTTTTTTGTCTATGGGCGAAAGGATATGACAGTGGCAGATGTGGTTGCAGAAAAGCGTTGTTACACTGCTCTATTACATGCCTGAACTGCAAGAGCAACTGCAACAACGGAGTCGGAATATTAATTCAGGATGAAGATGAAGACAGTGACATCGAGACTCTACCAATCTCGTTGGACGACGTCTCCACTACTGACGAAGATGAATGAACCTTGACCATTCCTCTTCAGAAAAACAAAGATGTTGCTTTGAATGCACTTCTTTTTCATTCTAAATCACTATCAGTGTTTCTAAAAACTTTCATTATATGATTCATAATTTTGTAATAAAAACTTAAATTATGAAAAGATTTCAATTGCAAGTACCTTCTTACCATTGTTAAACTGTTGTTATTTACCATGCTAGCACGTTTCATAAGGTAAAAACGTTACAGCCCCTCAAAACACTCATATATGGAAGGACATCGAAAATGAGCGCACGTCTTATAAATGATGTAACTTCTGATTGGCTGAAGATAAGGTAGCTAATGTGCACATCAAATTGAAGGAAATTTAATGCTCTACAACTTTCTTTATGACAAATTTTCCGTGAAACCATCGAGTGAGTCACTAGAAGTAAATGTTTGACAAATTTAGTGAGGTTAAGATGATATTTTCCGAATTTGTCGATTTTCAATAACGTGTATCTCGAAAACCGTTGGGAATTCGAGGTATATGTATCGAAACAATTTCATAGCAAATTCAATTATCTTTCATTTTTATTTGGAACAATTTTTTCCTAAAGCCGACCGTTTTCGAGAAATAAGCGGAAAACCAAAAAATGGTACCTTTCCAACCCCCTCCCTGCTTTAGCTCACCCCCCAGGGGCGGGGACTTTTAGTATGTTCACCTCCTAACCATCCCTAACAAAGTCCGGAAGTCAAAAATTCTCGCATATTCCATGCACTCTACACCCTTGTTTTGAGTACTCATTGACTGGACTATAATAAGAAAATCATGAAATACGCAAAGCAAGATGTCGTATGCCAGGGAACTTCTCCACGCGATCTCTAATCGTCAGCTTCGCAGCAGTTCGGTAACCATCGTTAATATTCGGAGGTGAAGCCGTAGTAGCCGGTCTGTGTGTAACGTCAAGACTAGCGTCTAGGGACCAAAATCATGTTCTTAGTACAATTAGTTATAAATTACACTCATCCGTCGGTGGTGGGGTTCGCTTCCCGGTCCAGACAATTTTTTTCCCTTTTTTACCTTGACTCATAAAAGTTTTCTTACACTGTTGTTAATTAAAAGGAATTTACATTTTGCGATATTTAGACATATTTACGTATACAAGCGCTTTCTCTAAAAAGTACGATTGTTCTATTTAGTGAAAATACCGTGAAATATGGGCCAACGAATTGTAAACATTGTCTCGTGAACCTTAGCCTCCAAATAATACAAAGCCTACTCACTAGGAGTAAACTCTTGTCGCCGCTCTCGTTGAAACAGCAGCCGCTAGAGGCGCCACATAACAACCACACACGCACGAGACTTGACTGAAGTGCGTCCTGCTACAGTGCGTTATAATGCACATTATGCATCACAAAAGAGTGTAACTTACTGTTTTTACGTGAAAATCTACAACTGTTTACGTGTTTGTGGAAAATGGTATATTGTTGTGTGCCATTTGCAATCAGGGCTCCCGAAATAAAGCTCCTGGAGTTAGTTTTCACTAATTTTCGAGTAATGAATCCACGAGACAACTATGGATGAAAACAATAAGCAGACATGGTATGTGCATTTTAAAGTGATCAGTGCTGGTATAATTTATTCTACTGTTGCCTAAATATTTCATTTTTATCTCTTGTGTAGGTGATACAAAGGATAATTTATACCAGCCCAATGAGCATTCTATGGTATGCAGTAACCATTTTCTTACCTCAGACTTTAAATCCGGCCTGAAGAAAAAGAAATTGAATCCTGATGCAGTTCCCAGTGTTTTCGAAATGTAACCGCCAAGCAAACGAATTAAGATAAAAGAACCGAGAAACATCTTGAGGAGGAACCAACAGAATTGCCCTCTGTTTCAATGACGACTGCTGCCGCTACGTATGTCGGCGGATATTTGGTACGTGTCGTTGAAGAAAGTATACATTGTGAGGATTGTGTCAACAAGATCAGCAGTGTACAGTCTCCGTCACCAATGATGGTCTTAATAAAAGGAAAAGACAGAGGTGGACTTCGATACCCCAAACCTACATTCGTCATGTTCCTGGCAAGACTAGAAAGTGTGACTAACGAGGCACTGGAATCAGTCATATACAAGCCAAAAGTACTGTTTACACTTTTACACATGTTACTGTCTCATACTAGTCGCAACCCGCGTTGCAGTGCGGTAAGAATTCGCATGCAGAGCTACTGAGCAGATTAATACTGCAAACATTTCTGCGGCCCTACTTAAGTAATTTTACGAACAATATGACAGACCAGGTACGTAGGGAATATTTTGCGAAAAGAAATGAAAATTTAGAAAAGAAGCTCTCTAGGAAAAGCCGCAAAACAATTCCAATCAATTATGCCTAATAATCAGTGTACATGATAATAAAGAAACAATCCCTGTTATCATTGTTAAATAAAGACAGTAACATGAACTTCAATGTTTGTTCTCGACATCAGTGACCAAAATAAACCGTTGTGGTATATGGACATATTTTTAAGCCTTATTTCCAATTCGGTTCCATAAGAACCTACACGGCATGAGGTTGGCTTGTGGCGCCAACAGCGGAATAAGTTTGAACTACAGTGGCGACACTGCTCAACAGATGTAAGCTCCTAGTGAGTAGGCTTTGTATTATTTGGAGGCTAAGCGTGAACTACCTGCACATAAACTGAAGACAAACTATAATAATTGAATCGCTGATTGGAAAAAGGAAAAAAGTCCAATTTTAACGAAAATATGTGCGCCACGGTTGCACAGTGGTAGAGTGCCAGACTACAAATCAAAAGGTCGCGGGTTCGATCCTCCGCCAGGTCCTAGGATTTTTATCTGTTACTTTCCACTTCTTTCACCTCTGACAGTATTGCTCATGTGAAAAATATGAGTAGCACCGTGGTTCGGAACCCACGTTAAACTGTAGGTCCCCCTATAACTGGCTGGGTAAGTCAGTTTGAAGGTCGGAGGAAGGCAACGGCATACCACGTCCAAACAGGACTATGCCTAGTAAAGCACTGTGGTGTTCAAACCAATCTTCGGATTGTTGACTGCTTTACCTTCTTACCTTTACGCTGAGATATACATTTTCTTCCGCAGCTGTCCACTTATTGATTAATGGAACAGGAAAGAAACAACCAGCAATAATACCGAAAGTACAGCCTTTGAAAATTTTTAGTTGTTGGAATAGGGAAGAATGTCCGGACATTCTTCTGTTTTACAATCAGTGGTCTGAGCAGTACCGCCAGATGTGAGGCAAGGAGCGTTCCAACAATGTTACTAAATAGCATTTAAACACATTGTTTCAGCTTTATTGTCCCACATTATTCTCAGTAAGTTGGCTGTCTGTAAACCCACATCATAATGAGTGGAAGTGAAAGTGATAATGAACAAGTACAGCACAGAAAAAAAGGTGTATGAAATATAGACGAATAATTCACGGAAAAACGCGAGAGAGATAGATCACTAGGAAAATAATACATAACTTCAGAAGGTTTGGTTCTGCTAGCGAAACGGCCTGGTCCATCATGCAAGAAAGTTTTATTCGTGCATCTTGTGTTATTTGTATACATTTCACTGCACAATATTTATGTGCTGTGTATTGGAATGATATACTGTACAATTTGTTTTATTGCAGTTTTTCCAAAATGTACTTCGAACATTTCAAAGATGAGGATGAAATGGAAGTTATTACAAAATTGTACGATGGTAAAACTGAAAAGGAGAAAGATCTGTATTTAATGGAACTGATAGAATATTCAACTGTTCAAAGGAGAAGGAGCAGACTAGAAAATCCATAATCTGAAAAGCAATACTGCACAGTTTTATTGCTACTATGAAGGGCAAGGTAATCGAGGTCCCGATGAAGTGTGTACTTTCCTCAACGACTACATACATGAACAGCTATCCAAATCAGTGAATGAACTACATCTGAACTGATGTATCTAGCAATGACTGGCAAATTTCAAATAATTCATCATTATTACCCTGTACGTGGTCACTCCTTCCTCCCATGCTATAAGGATTTTGTGTAATAAAGAGTAACACGACAACAAGACATAATCTATTCTGTCAAACAGGATGTTGAAATGATAGCCAATTCAAGAAAAACACTGAATTCGTTTCAAGTCAAGATTGTTGAACATCAAGATATCACCACAGTCTAACATATACAGTCACGACACTCCCACAGATTTTTGTTCTACGCTGCGATAGCAGCGCTCCAAGCGGCCGTAAAGCTACGTTTCTGAATACGATAGTTGATGAGTGCGATTACTATCGTTTCGACTTACTTCAGCATACTTTTTACATTAGGGAACGTATGTAGTGTCTTATAAATAGGTAATAATTTAAAAAAATAGCTTCCCATTTGTCTTTCTTAGATTTCGTAAGATCCCTGATATGGTACGAAACGGTACATTACAGGACAGATAATTTACAATTATCCTGTAACACACAGGCTTTAAATGAATAATTTCATTTTCAAATAAAAATAAGAACGCCTATGAAACACCAGGAGACATGCCTTTTAGCAGAGAGACGTCAGTTTCTACGTAGGAACGTTAAGTATTCTTCATTACAATTACAGTAAAATCGGTGAGGGTGGAACATAGGAAGCGTATATAGAATGCAATAAATACGGCATGTAACGTACCAAATCAACCATCACAGCTGTAGCTGAAGGAAAAAAGTCACAGACGTGGCAATAAAACGATAAAAGCAGCCAAACTGTTTTCCAACAAAGAAGAACCCAATTCCACAAATGTTGCTACATCTGAACCACAAACGGCAAGAATAATCAAAACATTGGTTTTTTAAAGCTAAAGTAATTACACTTATAAGAATATGCACGTATAAGAAAGAGAAGTGACATGTAAAAATGTGAGAATCATTAGACTTCATACCGAATTGATACACGTCAAAAACTGGCTGCCATAGTAAGAACAGCCCATAATAGAAATCTATTATACCATTATGTTTATATGCAACTTAATTTCAGCAGAATAAGCTGCAAATATACACATATTCGTAAGTATTTGTTCATGACGGAGTTGTTCTTTATACCATTGCATCATTTAAATTAGGATGTTTTTATATTAATTTCCGTAATATGTTTGTCTCTCGATATTTTAATAATGCTTGTAACGCAGAAATTATAGTAAGTATTACGTTAATTAGGTACAAAAGCGATTATAAACAAACATCACTACTTTGGCAGCTTGCCCACCGCTAGGAGCGCTAGTGTCGCAGCAACTGTCGGTTGGTAACAACTTTTACAGCAGTCAGTGTCGTGACTGTATGTGTTAGACTGTGGTATCACTGACATTATAGAATCGTGGCCACAACACTTTAAAAAATCCTCAAACGAAGGAGAGGTTTTAACTTGCTAAATTCCGCCGCGGCGGATTAGCCATGCGTACTGGAGCGCTGTGCAGCGGTGCGCGCGTCCGTTTGCCGTCGGGGGTTCGAGTCCCCCCTCGGGCATGTGTGTGTGTGTGTGTGTGTGTCCTTAGGTTAGTTTACCTTAGTTTAAGTAGTTTGTACGCTATGGACTGATAACCACGTAGTTGAGTCCGATAGATTTACAAAAATTTGAACATGTTTTGCTAAATTACGGCATTTGACCTACACATATCAAAACCCAGGATAGGTCGTTTGTATGGAATGGGTAGATGGACTGCGTCACAATACATGTAGGCGTTTTAAGGGACGGAAATTTCCTGATTATTCGAGAGATATGGCATACAGCACGAAGATTCCTATTAATCACAAGAAGCTACAATATCTTAATAAAGTTCATTCCATCAGAGTATCATGCGTTTTATAACAACATTCTTCAGTGGTCCACAAGAAATAATGATGTCCTATCTGAAGGAGAAGATTAGTATTTCCAGGAAACAAAGCTGTACAAGCTGCTGAAGAAGATTAAAAGCGTTAAAAATAGTTAATTAAACATTTTAATATTACATCAAAATAAATTATTGGTCTTAAGATTTTGGACTAAATTGACATCAGTATTATCAGTTCGTAAGATAAATGACACTAAATAGCAGTTTAAACCTGTGTTAGAGCGAATTTCTTTGCAAGCTACCCTCAAGAGAATAGTTTATTGGAAAAAGGAAGAATGTCCACCAACTTCCAAAGGGGGCTGCTTCAAAAATATTTATCGAAGGCGTTCGAACGACTCGTCATTTAGTGCAGATAATTTAGTTCTACAAGTTTGTAATGGATCATAAAACTGTCGGAACAATATTTTAGGAGTTAAAAAAGTTTTTCTTAGTTTTCTCAAAACAGTGGTGTGTGGACTTTCTTCCTTTTTCCAATCTGCGATTCAATTAATGCTCTAAATATCATGCAGATTCAAATAATTTTACATATAAATTACGTACTACAGTTATGTGGCAACTGTCGTTTCCTAATGAGACTGAAGTGCCTCGTTCCTTTTTTGCAACAACTGCTATACACGTTCTTGCGTTCTATATGCATTGTTTGTGAGTAATTGCGCCAATACTGCAGCCATTTAACTGATCTATGACTTTGTATTTTCTAGTAAATGTATGAAACTATTTGTATCAGCATGTCATTTCAACATTCACTATAACAATGTGTCCGCACTTTATGTGCAGGTACTGTGGTTCAGAAGACAGTGTTTACAATTTGTTGGACCATATATCATGGCTTGTTCACTAAATAGAACAAACGCACTTTTAAGAAATAGCGGTTGGACTTGCAAATATGTCGGAATATCGCAACTCGTAAATTCCATTTAATAAATGTGACAGAAAACTTTCGGGAGTCAAGATGAAAAATAAAAATATTGTCGGATCGAGAAACGAACCACCGCCCTCACACACAAATCTGTTTTTCTTTTTAGTGTTTTATTTTGCATTTTTCTCTTTTGTTGTTTTTTACCTTATGTTGTTGTTGTGGTCTTCTGTCCAGAGACTGGTTTGATGCAGCTCTCCACAATACTCTATCCTGAGCAAGCCTCTTTATCTCCACATAAGAACGGCAACCTACATCTGTCTGAATCTGCTTACTGTATCCATCTCTTGGTCTTCCTCTGCGGTTTTTACCCCACACACTTCCCTCCAACGCTAAATTCACAGTTCCTTGATGTCTAAGAATGTGTCCTACCAATCTATCCCTTCTTTTAGTCAAGGTATGCCGGAAATTCCTTTTCTCCTCAATTCTGTTCAGTACCTCCTCATTAGTTACGCAATCCACCCACCTAATCTTCAGCATTCTTCTGTAGCACCACATTTCAAAAGCCTCAATCCTCTTCCTGTCAACACTGTTTATCGTCCATGTGTTACTCCCATACAAGGCAACACTCCATACAAATGCCCTCAGAAAGGACTTCCTTAGGCCTAAATCAATATTCGATGTTAACAAATTTCTCTTTTTCAAGAACGCTTTTCTACCCATTGCCATTCTGCATTTTATATCCTCTGTACTGCGACCATCATTTGTTATTTTACTGCCCAAGTAACAAAACTCATCTACCTCCTTTATTGCTTCGTTACCTAATCTAATTCCGTCAGCATCATCTGATTTTCTTACACTGCACTCCATTACCCTAGTTTTGCTCTTGTTAATGTTCATCTTATATGCACCTTTCAGCACACTGTCTATTCCGTTCAATCGCTCTTCCAGGTCCTTTGCCGTATATGACAGAATTACTATGTCGTCGGCAAAACGCAATGTTTTTAATTCTTCACCCTGAATTTAATTCCTTCACCAAATTTCTCCTTTCTTTCCTTTATAGCTTGCTCAATGTACAAATTGAATAACACTGGAGAATGGCTTCATCCCTGTCTTACTCCCTTTCCAACCACTGTATCCCTTTCATGCCCTTCAACTCTGACAACCGCTGTCTGGTTTTTGTACAAGTTGTAAATAACCTTACGCTCCCTATATTTTACTCCTGCTTGCTTCAGAACTTCAAAGAGTTTATTCCAGTCAACATTGTCAAAAGCCTTCTCGAAATCTACAAAAGCTAGATATGTAGGTTTGCCTTTTCTTAATCTATCTTCTAGGATAAGCCGTAAAGTGAATATTGCCTCCCGCGTTCCTACATTTCTCCTGAACCCAAACTGATCTTCCCCGAGGTCGGCTTCTACCAGCTTTTCCATCCTTTTGTAAATAATTCGTGTTAATATTTTGCAACCATGACTTACTAAACTGATGGTTCTGTAGTTTTCACACCTGACTGCGCCTGCTTTCTTCGGAATGGGGATTATAACATTTTTCTTAAAGTCTGAGGGTACTTCACCTGTCTCATACGTCTTACACACCAGGTGAAACAATTTTGTCATGGCTGGTTCTCCCAGAGACTTCAGTAGCTCTGAGGGAATATCATCTACTCCAGGGGCCTTGTTTCGACTTAGGTCTTTGAGTGCTCTGTCAAATTCATCTCTGAGTATAGTATCTCCTATTTCATCCTCACCTACTTCTTCTCCCCTTTCTACAATATTGCCGCTAAGTTCATTTCCTTCATAGAGCCTCTCTATATATTCTTTCCACGTTCCAGCTTTCCCTTCTTTGCTGAGAACTGGTTTTCCATCAGCGTCCTTGATATTCATAGAGCTGTGATTCTTCAGTTTCTCCCGGCGTATTTGATGATCAAAATATCCACGGGTGTACTGCCGGTCTATAGTGTCCAACGGGCACAATATTTCGGCGATCAAACATGTGGCCATCATCAGGTGAACTGACGAACTGAGCTCCTGGAAACGCGCCGGTACGGAGATCCGCACGCTACGGCTGCTCGAAGGGAACTGGGTTCTAGCCCTTTTTTTTTTTTTTTTTTTTTTTTTGCACTTTTCATTCTCCACCCTGAGAGGTTGGAGCGGGCTGTTTTAGGGCCAGCTTTGCCCTTTTCAGCCAAGGGTGTTACAGGTTATATATTTTTTATTTTCATATATTTTGCATTAGTGCAAGTTTCTTATATTATAATGAATTATACAATGTTTACAAATGATAGCTATTACAATATAAAAATAAAATAAAATAAATTTATATAAAAGAATGAAATAAAATTATTTAGAAAAATAAAATTGATATAAATATAACTATACAATACAATCTTTCTTCTTTTTTTTATTTTTTAATTATTTATTTATTTCTATTTCTAATTATTAATTGATTTTGATAGGATAAAATAAGTTGGAGAAGAAAGTAATGAAGGATTGCTTGGTTCCGAGAGAGAAGAGAGGTATTAGTGGAGTGTGGGTTGTTGGGTGTTGTTAGTTTTGTGATTTATGTGTATATATAAGGTTGAGCCTGTGCGTGCATGTGCATGTGTGTAGGGCTATTGGTTGTGTCTGTTTTGCCGTTTGGTGAGGTGATGTGGCGTGGGGAGATTTTCAGTCATGGGTCCCATAGTTGGGGCTAGCTCTGGGAATTCCGAGGAGGTGTTTTGGGCCACTGTACGCGCTGGTTGTATGTACTTGAACTTTGGTCGTCTTGTGAGTCTCGGTCGTATCGTTAGTAGGTCTTCCATGTCAGCTCGTTTGGTCAGTATGTGTCGTCCGTACCTTGCTCTCAGCTTGGTTAGTCTGTCTTGTAGTGGTTCAACTCTACATATTTCGTAAGCGTCGTCACTTGGTGTTAGTCTTGGGAGTTTTTTAATGCTACGTAAGAGTCGTCTTTCTGTCGAGTTCAGTCTTTCGGCTACTGATGCATGGAGTCCCCCCAATGGAGCTGTAGCGTATTCCAGTACGGGTCTGATGTATGTTTTGTACGTATGGATGGCTGTTTGGTCGTCACACCCGTGTAGTCGTCCTTGTACGAGTCTTACCAGGTTTTGTCTTTTTCTAACTTTGTTGAGTAGGTAGGTTAGGTGTGTCTTCCAGTTCAGGTATTGGTCTAGGAATACTCCGAGGTATCGTGTCGTATTCGTTAGTCTCAGTGGGGTGTTCCATAGTGTCAGTTGTATGTCATCTGTCAGTTGTTGTCGTTTCTTTGTGAGATGTCTATGTCGGAATAGTATCAGTTGTGTCTTGTTCGGATTAGGACGGATTCTCCACTTGGCCATCCACGTTTCCCCGGTAGCGGGCCCTTTAAATACCCTCGGCCCGCGGAGCGACCCCTCCGCGGTCCGCGCCCCGCGCCGCGGCCGCGCAGTGGAACCGATTGCGCCGGCGTCTGAGAAGACGTCGGTGTGAGGGCTCTGTCCGCCGTGGTCGTCACTTCGTTACGTTTGCTAGATTTACTCTTAATTAACCCAATCGCTGGTTCCCAAGCTTTGCTAAGATTATAGCCAGAGTCACGGTTTATGAGGTCGTCACTTGTGCGAATTTCAATGGCCTCTCTAACGACGCAGTCCCAGTATCTCGACGTCTGTACCAGAATCCTAGTGTGTTCATACTCCATGGCGTGATTCTCAGACAAACAATGTTCAGCGACCGCCGACTTGCTCGGATACATCAATCGTGTGTGCCTCTGGTGTTCAACGCATCGATCCTCGACGGTACGCATCGTCTGTCCAATATATGACTTTCCACACTAACACGGAATCTGGTACACGCCCGCCTTCCTCAAACCGAGATCATCTTTAGCGCTCCCCACCAGTGCACGAATTTTATTCGGCGGACAAAAAACAGTTCCAACCTGGTGTTTTCTCAAAATGCGGGCGATCTTCCCTGAGAGTGCGCCGGTATATGGAACGAACGCAGTGTCTACATCCTCCCTTGCGTTTTCATCCGTTTCCACATGTTGTGTTGTAGTGGTTGGGCGGAGAGCCCGCTGAATCTGCCACTCTGAGCACTATCTCCGACGCAGAGAGTCTACCCCAGGAATTGGAACACCTGAGAACTGTATTTCGAAAAAATGGGTACTCAGAGTGGCAGATTCAGCGGGCTCTCCGCCCAACCACTACAACACAACCTTCTCAGACGCCGGCGCAATCGGTTCCACTGCGCGGCCGCGGCGCGGGGCGCGGACCGCGGAGGGGTCGCTCCGCGGGCCGAGGGTATTTAAAGGGCCCGCTACCGGGCTAGAACCCAGTTCCCTTCGAGCAGCCGTAGCGTGCGGATCTCCGTACCGGCGCGTTTCCAGGAGCTCAGTCCGTCAGTTCACCTGATGATGGCGACATGTTTGATCGCCGAAATATTGTGCCCGTTGGACACTATAGACCGGCAGTACACCCGTGGATATTTTGATCATTCATAGAGCTGTTTTTCTTATCTCCAAATGTTTCTTTTATTTTCCTGTAGGGTGTATCTATTTTTCCCCTATTTATACATTCTTCAACATCCTTGCATTTGCCTTCTAGCCACTCCTGCTTAGCCATTTTGCACTTCCTGTCAATCTCATTTCTTAGTCGTCTGTACTCCATTTTGACTGTTTCATTTACTGCATTTTTATATTTTCTCCTTTCAGCCATTAAATTTAGTATCTCCTGTGACATCCAAGGAATTTTGTAGGTCTTGCCTTCCTACCTATTTTGTCCTCTGCTGCCTTCACTATTTCATCTCGCAACGCTACCCAGTCCTCTTCTGTTTTATTTCCCCCCGTTTATTTCCCCAAAGCTTTGCCATTTCAGGCGTTGGCTCCTGTCACCTGGATTACCGCCAAAAATTTTCTAAATAAACCTACAAAACAAAATATCTAGTGTCACCGCTACTTTCGCCGTAAACTAAATTGATATAATATCGCCAATTCTTCAGGCGCCACCGTCAACGAAAATGAAATACATTCAGTTTCCTCTAAAAGCCGATCTTTTCTGTCACCATCTGTGACATAATAACAATATTTAATACACCAGTGCCATTCATTCTCATGCAATGACACTCGAAAACTAACACGTGAATATTCTCAATGACAAAACAGAAATTCAAGTAGAACCTCAGCTCTGCTTTTCGATTTATTTATCGGGAAAGTATCCTCTGCTTTATGTTGCGTCATTTTACAGTTTAAGCTTCGAACTTCAAGTTTTAGACTGCTGGAAAATCTTACTTGTCATTTTAATAGCGCAGTGTTACAGAAAAATCATGAAATATTACAGACACACTTCTATTACAGTAATACTGAAGTCTTAGAATGATTAGAGTCGAAGGGCAAGAAAGAGACGCACAGGTTGGGAAGGGAGTAAGACAGGGTTGTAGCCTTTTTTCCAATGTTGTTCAATCTGTACATTGAGCAGGCAGTGGAAGGAGAAATTTGGAGAGGGCATTAAAGTGCAGAGAAAAGAAATAAAAACATTGTGGTTTGCCGAGGACATAGTAATTCTGTCAGAGACGGCAAAAGATCTGGAAGAACAATTGAATGGGATGGACAGTGTCTTGAAGATATAAGATGAACGTTAACAAGAGTAAAACGAAGGTAATGGAATGCAATGTCAGAAAATCAAGCGATGCTGAAGGAATTAGATTAGGTAATGTGACAATAAAAGTAGTAGATGAATTTTGTTATTTGGGTAGCAAGATAACTTCTGATGGCTGAAGTAAAGAAGATATAAAATGCAGAATGGCTTTGGGAAGAAAAGCGTTTCTAAAGAAGCGAAACTTGTTAACATCCAATATTAATTTAAATGTTAGGAAGTCGTTTCTGAAAGCATTTGTCTGGAGTGTAGCATTGTATGGGAGTGAAACGTGGACGATAAGCAGTTCAGACAAAATGATGGTAGAAGCTTTTGAAATGTGGTGCTACAGACGAATGATGAAAATTAGATGGGTAGATCACGTAACTAATGAAGAGGTGCTTAACCGAATCGGGGAGAAAAGGAGTTTCTGGCATATCCTGACTAAGAGAAGGGATAGATTGGTTGGACACATTCTAAGTCATCAAGGAATTGTCAACTTAGGGTTAGAAGGAAGCGTATGGGGTAAATATCGTAGAGACCGAGGGACGAATACAGTAAGCAGATTCAAAAGGATGTAGCTTGCCGAACGTATTGTCAGATGAAGAGACTTGCACAGGACAGGGTAGCGTGCAGAGCTGCATCAACCCCAAACCACAGTCTGCGGACTGAAGACCACAACAACAACAGAATGATTCATATTTCGAATGTCAAAATACTAAGGTAGAAATATTTACGTAAATTAAACAGCAGGATGATAAAATAGAAGCCCTGGAGTCGCATAGCATCCTGGTAGCATGACTGTAGAGACATCTATCAGTTCTTACAGGTAACTGGAGCGACGCACTACTGTCCCTAGACGCCTGTAACGTCATGTGACGTGAGGGTCCGGTGACGGGCAGTGTGTGAATGCCGCCATCAGAAATATGTTGTGGCATGTTCTGACGCACCGTGGCCTGACGTGACGGACCAAAAAATGTTCAAATGTTTGTATAGTCTATGGGACTTAACAACGGGGTCATCAGTCCCTAAACTTACAAACTACTTATGAACTACTTACGAACTAGGACGGCACAAATATCCATCCATGCCCGAGGGGGGATTCGAACCCCCGACCGTAGTGGCCGTGCAGACCGTGACTGGGAGCGCCTCACTCTCCTCGGCCACCGCGGCCGGCCGTGACGGACAATGTGAATTGGCCTTTAAAGTTACCGCGCGCTGAAATCGATACATCGATACTGTCAACAGAGCTCATTTACGTCACGATGACGAACGTAAAGTTCGCCTGAGGCTAGGGTGGTGTAACTTAACAACAAGGTGAATTTTTTTTCACGCGTTCAGGAATTTGATTGCGCTTTACATCACAAAATTTGCTGAAGTCTAAAGGAGGCGTTACAAATAAAAGATGGCCTGTTTAATTAAAAATATACAGGGAGAGTGAGGTGTCGAGCGTGGTTCGCTGTCGGCCAGGGCGGCAGCGGCAGCGAGGAGGTGGCGCGTTGTGCGCGCTTACCTTGCTACCTCCTGCTACGGCTGGCGCGTTACCCGCCTTTTACCTCGCCACCTCCTGCTACGGCTGGCGCGCGCTGCCCGCCTGTTACGTCGCCACCTCTCCCCGCGGCTGCTCTCCTCGCCGACCACAAGACAAGGCTGGCTCAGAAATTTCCTGGAAAAAAGCTGATTGATAGAGCTGACCTTGGGGAAGATCAGTTTGGATTCAGGAGGAACGTAGGGACTCGGGAGGCAATACTCACTTTACGTCTTATCTTAGAAGATAGATTAAGGAAAGGCAAACCTACATTTTTAGCTTTTGTAGATTTGGAGAAAGCTTTTGACAATGTTGACGGAATACACTTTCAAATTCTGAAGTCAGCAGGGGTAAAATACAGGGAAAGGAGAGTTATTTACAACTTGTACAAAAGCCAGACCGCAGTTATTAGACTCGAAGGGCATGAAAAGGAAGCATTAGTTGGGAAGTACATCGAGCAGGCGGTGAAGGAAAGCAAGGAAAAATTTGGAATAGGGATTAAAGTTCAGGGGGAAGAAATAAAAACATTGCGTTTTGCTGATGACATTGTAATTCTGTTAGAGACAGCAAAGGACCTGGAAGAGCAGTTGAATGGAATGGACTGTGTGTTGAAGAGAGCGTACAAAATGAACATTAACAAGAGCAAAACAAAAATAATGGAATGCGGTCTTAGAAAATCAGGCGATGTTAGATTAGGTAACGAAACAATGAAGGTGGTAGATGAGTTTTGTTACTTGGGTAGTAAAATAACATGCGACGGTCGCAGTACAGAGGATATAAAATGCAGAATGGCAATGGGAAGGAAAGCATTTTTGAAAAAGAAGAATTTGCTAACATCGAATATTAATTTAAGTGTAAGGAAGTCTTTTCTGAAGGCATTTGTGTGGAGTGTTGCCTTGACGGGAGTGAAACATGGACGTTAAGCAGTGCAGACAGGAAGAGAATAGAGGCTTTTGAAATGTGGTGCTACAGAAGAATGCTGAAGATTAGGTGGGTAGATCGCATAACTAATGAAGAGGTACTGAATAGAATTGGTGAGAAACGGTATCTTTGGCATACCCTGACTAAAAGAAGGGATCGCTTGGTAGGACACATTCTTAGACATCGAGGAATCGTAAATTTAGCATTGGAGGGAAGTGTGTGGGGTAAAAATCGCAGAGGGTGACCAAGAGACGCTTATAGTAAGCAGATTCAAGTAGATGTGTGTTGCCGTTCTTATGAGATGAAAAGGCTTCCCCAGGATAGAGTAGGGTGGAGAGCTGCATCAAACCAGTCTCCGGACTGAAGACCATAACACAACAAAAAGAAATCCACAATTCCAAAATATAGAAACACCGCAAAACAACTTACGGTGTCACACCACGGAGAGCGAATTATAAAGCTTTGTTTACCATTTTATTATTTTATTTTGTTATAAACTGTAACAAGCGCAACGCATTACCTGGCCAACATACAAGAAGAAATGTCTCTCGATAAATGCAGAAATTAAACACTACCATTGCGTTATTAAACCTGAAGCAACCTATGCTAGTGAAATACTGTTCAAGATGAACACCAAATCAACAACAGACAAACTACAGAAAGCAGACAGAAGAATCCTTAGAACTATAATAAACAAAAAATACCTAGTAGAGGTACAGTGGCGACTATTACCTCACCAAATTATATACCAAGAAACTGAGTCAATAATTGACACAATGCGGAAAAGAAGAGTTGCTTTTTTCTGCCACATTTCCAGACTACCGGAAACCAGGCTACTGAAACAACTGTTCAGCTGCTACTTTTGGAAAGTAAGGCCAAGAACAGCTGGTTCAAAGAACTTCAAGAGTTAGGCTTGACAATGCAAACAAATTGAAGGCAGAGAAGAGAAGAAGATCCTGAAACTCAGTGACACGAGATTTAAATACACGCAAAAAATACACCACAACAGATGAAGAAAGTGCAGCCAGGTCAGGAAGGATGAAGAAGTTTTGGGAGCAGAAGAGGAAAGCCAAATCCAATACTAGGGTTAAGACTTAAATGTGTATGGATTGACTAAAGTGCTCCAATGTGGACGTAAAATATGTAAATAAATAAATAAATATTTATATTGTCTTCTTAGTACAATTATCCCATTATCCCCGTTTTGTAATTCCGCCTTGTAATTTTGTGTAAATTCTGTCACGCAGATAATCTGAGGATGCCCTGCTAAATTGCGAAACGCATCATTAATTAAAGAATAAAATAATTTGCAATCAAGACTGTTTTTAGTGAAGAAATATTTATTCTTACTGATCGCTGTAGACCATGGACTGGAAATCATTTTACCTACAATTTTGTGATTAACATTTTCGTTCGTTTCCTATTTTTCTTTTCTTTTTTTTTTTTTTTTTTTTACCTTTTTTTCTTTGCAGAGCTCTTGAATTTCAGAGTTGTTTGAATCACCCACCATGTATAATCGAACAGAACAATTAAGAACATTTCTGTGATAGATATCTAGCAGGATTGAAATGAACGTTATTGATTATGTACAGAGCTGTTTTGGTGATATTTGATTTGAGAGTTAGTTTTGTGTTTTGAATATGATTCTACTAGATCTGGGAACATTGAAGCATCTGACATTTTCGAAACAAATGAAACCATTCAGTGTGAGGTTTCGAAAGTGTTTCGAAATCATGAAACAATGTATGTTTTATAATAATATGGGCTTATTTATCATACCATCGTCGATGTGTATCGTGTAAGTATTGTTATAGAACCACTAACATAATACCAGGACAGCTACTGTAGCAGAAAAATCTCGTTGCGTCGAGATTTTGCCTATTTGCGAAATTTCTGTCACCCACTTACTCCTTCGAATGCGAAATATTCTGTTATCACCCACCTACATATGGAGACATGATCATCATAATAAAATACGAAAAATCAAATCGGAAAGCTTTAGTTGTTTCTTTTTACCGCGTTCTGTTAGAGAACGGAACTATAGAGAAATTAGTAAAAGCTGTTCGATTAACGGTCTGCCATGCACTTTAATATGATTTGTAGAGTATTTATGTAGATGTATTCTCTTTCTTGTAATAACAAATTGAGTTGTGCTGTATGGAAGGTCAACTGTTTCTTTAAAATAAAACTTTGTTTTGTGAAGTACCCGGAATTCATATTCATCAGTAACCAGTGCCTGCTTGACTTAAAAAACACTCCAGATTTATGACTGAAAGGCTACCAGATCGTCTTGCCGCGAGATAATTAGGGGAGAGTACTACACAGTGAAACAAAAATTACCCTTCCGATTGTTTCATATAAAATACTACTCACCAAACAAATTTTCTTTATTTACTTGAAAGAACAATACTTTATCAATATTTTGGAACAAAAAACTAATAATTTTCCTACTAATTCATAAGTGAAATAACAATTTTAAACGACCTCCGCAAATGTTTCACTGTGTACCATGTATAGTACACAGTGAAACAGCTGTCATTTTTTATATTTATTACTTGCTGAGTGACTTATAAAACATAAATATCTTTGCTAAATACAGGTACAAACATTAACATTTACTAAATTTTGTTCAGTGAATATTAAGTCCACCAAAATTGATTGGAGGAGTCTCTTATTTGAAACACATACTATGTCTTCTGCAACTGGGAATACAAAACCAGTAACTTTTTTTTTTTTTTTTTTTTTTTTTTTTTTTTTTTTTTTTTTTTTTTTTTTTTTTTTTCGAAGGCATGAGACTTCATACTCAGTACCACAAACTACTGACTTCAAGACTTTAGCTAAAAATATACATTGTTTTGGAATTTCATTAAAATGTAGTCACCAATCATAATGTCCTGCTTCAAGTTAAAAATATCTAATGATACACTTATCTCTGTTTCACTGGATGGCCTTCTCTTTGTCACTTGCTTATCACTTTCACATGAAGCTGTTTTACTTACACACCACAATTTTTTTGAATGTTGACTCTCTTCATACTTCTTTTCTCCTTTTCTTCCAGCTCTGTCCTTTTTCTCAAAGTCTTCTCTTGAATAGCTGCTCGCTCTGGTGTTAGGAGGAGTCATACATGCATCTGAGGCCAATGGTCCTGTTTCACTGTGTACCACAAACAAGTGTTTCACTGAGTACCAAAGTCACCATAAACTAAAATGTTAGTCACAACTCTTAATCTACGGATCTACCAAATTTAAAACTGGTCAATATATAGGTAAATACGTGTATCTTATCACAAAACATAATATTTCTTTTAGCTGTATGTTATATCGAAAATATTAAACTTACAAAGAGATGTTAACCACAGTCTAACACATACAGTCGCGACACTCACTGCTGTGAAAGTTGTCACCAACTGACAGCTACAACGACTATAGCGCTCGTAGCGGTGGGCAAGCTGCCGTAGGAGTGATGTTTGTTTTTAATTATTTGTGTGCGTTATTAACGAAATAGTTGGTACAGTTTTTGCGTTACAAGCATTAGTAAAATATTAAGAGATATACATAACACGGACATTGATGTAAAAAAAAAAAAAAAAAAAAAAAAAAAAAAAAAAAAAAAAAAAAAAAAAAAAAAGCCGAATTTAACTGATTCAGAGGTGTAATGAACAACTTCGTCATGAACAAATACTTAACGAATATGTCGATTTTGCGGCTTATTCCGTTGAAAGAAAGTAGAATATAAACATAAGAGAAACATACATTTCTATTATGGTGTATTCTTACTATGACAAGAGTCCCTTGACGCGTATCAATTCGGTGTGTAGTCTAATGATTCGAACATTTTTAGGCATCAGTCGTGTTTCTGATACGCGCATATTAGATTGAGTGTAATTACTTCAGATTAAGAAGACAATGGCTCGAAGATTCTTGCCGTTTGTGGTTCAGATGTAGCAACAATTGTGGAATTGGGTTCTTCTTTGTCTGATTGCTTTTTCCGTTTTCTTGCCAGATCTGTGACGTAACTGACGTTTTTCCTTCAGCTACAGCTGTGGTGGCTGCTTTGGTACGTTAAATACTGAAGTTATTGCATTCTATATGCGTTTCCTACGTTCCACTCTCATCGATTTTTACTGAAATTGTAGTGAAGAACCCATAACGTTCCTGAGTAGAAAAGCGACGACTTTTTGCCAAAGGTAGGTCTTCTGGTGATTCTTAGCCATTTCTTATTTTTAATAGAAATTGATATTATTCAGCTAAAGCCTGTAGGTTACAAGATAATTGTAAATAAACTTTCTCGCAATGTAGTGTTTCGTACCTCATCAGGGATCTCAGTAAACCTAATAAAGACAAAGATGGAGCTAAGTTTAAATGATTACCTATTTTTATGGCACTAAATACGTTCCCTAGAGTGAAAAGTCTGTATAAATCGATATAAACGATACTATTCGCACTCATCCAATACCGTATTCAGAAACGTAGCTGCGGGCAGCTTGGAGCGCTGCAGTCGCAGTGTATAACAAAAATCTGCGGGAGTGTCGTGACTGTATATGTTAGACTGTGTGTTAACTGTAACTTCTGACCACCGAAAACCAAGAATAACGTATAGAAACAAAAATAATCAACCAAACTCTCCACCATTACAGTCAAAGATGTATTTCATCATAATAAACATGCAAGGAAACCAACAAGTAGAAAAAAAATTACTAAAAACAACTGAGATGGAATGTTTCACTGTGTACTACTCTCCCCTACTGGCTTTTTTATTCATTTAATGTTATTATTACAGAAAGGGGCCAGTTACTGCGCAGAAAGTGTTGGAATTCCCACATTCCGTGGGAGTTAAACGCGGGAAACCGACAGGGAAGAAACGCTTTCAGTGTATCGACTATCGACTGCGAATGTGACACGAAATGAAGCGGAAACCCTACGGTTTCGAAACCGTGAAACATGGCTTTTTTGAAACACTGAAACAGTTCTGCGTATCGAAGTCAGGTTTGCCAGGTGTGGCGATTTTTTTTTTTTTTTCTTTTTTTTTTTTTTTTTTTTTTTTTGCATTCTTGGCTATCTTTTTCTTATAATAGTAGCCATTCTAGCAGTCTGGCGACTGGCCATTAAATTTGGCTATTAAAGGAATTGGTTGGCGACTTAATAGCTATTTTATTTTACTTCAAATACAACGAATGTAAAGCAATCACTCTTTAGACATTACGTCAATGAAACCGGCTAAACTTCGGTAGAATGCTGGGGAAATGCAATCAACCTACACAAGTTAGCACAAATGTTTTCAAGTATCATGGATATGTGGGAGAATGTCACAGACATGTAAACAAACTCACCTTATAGACTCTTGAAGGTAGACGTAAACTACCTCATGTACCCTACTTACAAGAGCAGGCTTTAAATGATATCTGGAAGTACACTACAACACCGCATTAAAACAGCATTTTTTCCGCGCAGCGAGCACTTTGCTACGCGCTTCACAGTGGTTAATAATGGTTTACGAAGTATAAATGTCGATGGAAAACAGTCGGTGATTTCCCAGTCGTTCTCATTGCTGATTTTTTAGTGCGTAATGACGCATTATTACGAATTAAAGCCCATCTCACCTCAAAGTATGAAATGCTTAGAGCATTATTATAAATTACCTAACATCAAAATGTTGTAATGATTTTGTGTGTATTAAAAAATGTTTGAAAGATTCAATAACTCTATTTAACATCTCTAAATATTTGTTTTTAAGAAGATGAAAGTGATTGGTAATCGAACCTACGCATGAGAACATCCCTTCTGTAAGTCTGATAGAGTGATTCTTGAACAGCTTTGTGGTGTAATTTTTATAAGTTATGAAATTAATAAATGTGATAGTTAAATGTAACTGAATTTCCGGAGTCTCTCTATTATATTGACAATATGACAATAGTTTGACTGCCCTCATTGACAGTTGGTGGTGTGTCTGGGTTCAGTTCTTAGATGGACTCAGATAAATATTTCTGTGAAGTATGAGTTTCCTTGGAAAGTTCAGTCTGATGTCTGTGAATGTGAGAGTGCCACAGTTTGTGTTACGTTTTACTCAGTAACCAGCTTACTCCCTGAACTTGAGGATTATTATTGTCGAGTAACATGCCATAATTATCATAGCATAATAATGTTAACAGATTAAAGGTTGCGATATTTGGCTATTTTTACCGATGAAAAGATGGTTATATTTTGGCATTTTATTGATGAAAATATGGCGATATTTTGGCTACTTATTTTTTACAATTTGGCGACAGAGCAATAGAAAAACCTGACAACTCTGATCGAAGCATTGTTTAGAAACCATGAAACAGTAGTCAACACTATATTGTACCACAGTATCCGGCCCACCATAGTCCTATTTTTGCGGGGTAGGCTGACCAAACGTCCCCTTTTTTCCGGGACTAACTCGGTTTTCACATAAACGTCCCGGTGTCCCTAGAAAATCGTTATGGATACGTAATTGTCCCGGTATTTAATCGACAAACGAAATGCTCGCAATAATATTTCTCATTTAACGTAATATTTGCGAGATACGAATTGGCTAGAACGTTACAAAAATATATGTCTATCTTGGATTCGTTACGACAATCTACATCTACATACATACTCCGCAATCCACCGTAAGGTGCGTGGCAGAGGGTACACTGTACCACTACTAGGCATAGTCTCAAACAGAACGAGGAAAAAAAGAATGCCTGTATGCTTCCGTACGAGCCCTAATTTCTCTTTTCTTGTCTTTGTGATCACTACGCGAAATGTAAGTAGGCGGAAGCAAGATCGTATTACACTCAGCTTCAAATTCCGGCCCTCTAAATTTCCTCAACAGAAATTCATGAAATGAACGTCGTCTTTCCTCCAGCGATCTCCAATTGAGTTGCCGGAGCATTTCCGTGACACTCACACATCGCTCGAACCTACCAGTAACAAACCTAGCTGCTCGTCTCTGAACTGCTTCTATATCTTCCTTTAAACTGATCTGCTGCGGTTCCCAAACACTTGAGCAATACTCAAGACGTGGTCGTACAAGCATTTTATACGCGGTATCCTCTACAGACGAAGTACATCTTCCCAAAATTCTCCCAATAAACAGAAGTTTGCCTTACTCACAACTGCCCTTGCATGTTCGTTCCATTTCATATCGCTTTGCAATGTTACGCCTAGATATTTAAACGACGCGACACCATCAAGAAGCTCACTACTAATACTGTATTCGAACATTATGGGATTGTTTTTTCTACTCATGCGCATCACCTTACATTTTTCTACTTTGAGCGCTAGTTGTCATCCTGTATGCTATTACAGTCAGTTAAAGACGACACCCTCCCATACACCACAGCATCATCAGCAAACAGTCGCAAATTACAACTTACTCTGTCCATCAGATCATTTATATAGATACAAAACAATATCGGAACTATCACACTTCCCTGGGGCACGCCTGACGATACACTCGTCTCTGATGAACACTCGCCGTCGAGAACAGCGTACTGCGTTCTATTAGAGCCCTGTATTGGGAGAGTAGCGCCAACCTTTTATGTGTGGCTTGCCGACAACCGCCGGCTGCTATTGGTCAGTTGAGCGCGGGTGGGGCACGTCCGCTATTTTAGGCCTAAGCAGTCCATCAACGTAAATCCCATATTTCACTTAACTCGCTGTTATTTTCCCCTCAGAGGTGGTGGAAATGTGTAGACTCATTGTGTATTAAATTAAGAGCTTAATATAGCATATTCCACTTTTATATATGGTGAAGAATGCCGCAGTGTCGTGCAGTGAATTGTTACACTAAGATAGTCCGAGGTTTCCGCATTCCACAGGGCGAAAGAGATGCGAAAAGACGCGAATTGCGGGTACACCACATTGGAAGAAAAGAGCATTTCCATACGAGAATGCAAAATTGTGTGAAGTAAACTAATTTGTATTGAAATATCGAGTAAACTTTAGGTTCATCTGTTTCTTGCGAGTAATGTTGGCCGGAGAATCTTGTAAGAGAAAAGATATTTTTAAAAGATACAAATACGTGAAAATCTAACATAATCTGCCGTATTTGAGGAACTTCGCATTTATACTGAATATGACGAAAGTTTGGACAGGCAGAACCGTTTACATATATTGTATGTATATAAATAAGATTCGTATCTTACTCATTCTACGTAAATTTATCGTAATGTATTTAGACAAAAGTTTTTTATGCATTTCAAGATAGTGAACAATGCTGCTTGGACATAAATGAATCAATGAACGTGTTGCAAAATATTCCTTCGTGTCACAGTGTTGTGGAAAAAGTTGTGCACGTATTTTTTAACCACTAGAGTACATATTCTTCTGAGAAAATATAATCGCCAAGCAAAGGATTCCACAGCAAAGTGCGGTGGTAAAAGTATTGGCATGATGAATGCCGTGAAGGTATTTTAAGACGCAGTTACTATGTATATAAAATGTTGTTGTTGTGGTCTTCAGTCCGGAGACTGGTTTGATGCAGCTCTCCACCCTACTCTATCCTGAGCAAGCCTTTTCATCTCCACATAAGAACGGCAACCTACGTCTATCTGAATCTGCTTACTGTATCCATCTCTTGTTCTTCCTCTGCCTTGATGTCTAAGAATGTGTCCTACCAATCTATCCCTTCTTTTAGTCAAGGTATGCCAGAAATTTCTTTTCTCCCCAATTCTGTTCAGTACCTCCTCATTAGTTACGCTTTCCACACACCTAATCTTCAGCATTCTTCTGTAGCACCATATTTCAAAAGCCTCTATCCTCTTCCTGTCCGCACTGTTTATCGTCCATGTCTCACTCCCATACAAGGCAACACTCCATACAAATGCCTTCAGAAAGGACTTCCTTAGGCTTAAATCAATATTCGATGTTAACAAATTTCTCTTTTTCAAGAACGCTTTTCTACCCATTGCCATTCTGCATTTTATATCCTCTGTACTGCGACCATCGTTTGTTATTTTACAGCCCAAATAACAAAACTCATCTACGTCCTTTATTGCTTCGTTTCCCAATCTAATTCCTTCAGAATCACCTGATTTTCTTACACTGCACTCCATTACCCTAGTTTTGCTCTTGTTAATGTTCATCTTATATGCACCTTTCAGCACACTGTCCATTCCGTTCAATTGCTCTTCCAGGTCCTTTGCTGTATCTGACAGAATTACTATGTCATCGGCAAAACGCAATGTTTTTAATTCTTCCCCCTGAACTTTGATTCCTTCTCCAAATTTCTCCTTGCTTTACTTTATAGCTTGCTCAATGTACAAATTGAATAACATAGGAGAAAGGCTACAACCCTGTCTTACTCCCTTCCCAACCACTGCATCCCTTTCATGCCCTTCAACTCTGACAACCGCTGTCTGGTTTTTGTACAAGTTGTAAATAACCTTACGCTCCCTATATTTTACTCCTGCTTGCTTCATAACTTGAAAGAGTTTATTCCAATCAACATTGTCAAAAGCCTTCTCCAAATCTACAAAAGCTAGAAATGTAGGTTTGCCTTTTCTTAATCTATCTTCTAGGATAAGCCGTAAAGTGAGTATTGCCTCCTGTGTTCCTACATTTCTCCTGAACCCCAACTGATCTTCCCCGAGGTCGGCTTCTACCAGCTTTTCCATCCTTCTGTATATAATTCGTGTTAATATTTTGCAACCATGACTTATTAAACTGATGGTTCTGTAGTTTTCACACCTGTCTGCACCTGCTTTCTTTGGAATGGGAATTATAACATTTTTCTTAAAGTCTGAGGGTACTTCGCCTGTCTCATACATCTTACACACCAGGTGAAACAGGTTTGTCATGGCTGGTTCCCCCAGAGACTTCAGTAGCTCTGAGGGAATATCATCTACTCCAGGGGCCTCGTTTCGACTTAGGTCTTTCAGTGCTCTGTCAAATTCATCTCTCAGTATAGTATCTCCTATTTCATTCTCATCTATTTCTTCTCCCCTTCCTACAATATTGCCTCCAAGTTCATTTCCTTCATAGAGCCTCTTTATATACTCTTTCCCCCTGTCAGCTTTCCCTTCTTTGCTGAGAACTGGTTTTCCATCAGAGTCCTTGATATTCATAGAGCTGTTTTTCTTATCTCCAAATGTTTCTTTTATTTTCCTGTAGGCTGTATCTATTTTTCCCCTATTTACACATTCCTCTACATCCTTGCATTTGCCTTCTCGCCACTCCTTCCTAGCCATTTTGCACTTCCTGTCAATCTCATTTCTTAGTCGTCTGTACTCCATTTTGACGGTTTCATTTACTGCATTTTTATATTTTCTCCTTTCATCGATTAAATTTAGTATTTCCTGTGATATCCAAGGATTTTTTGTAGGTCTTGCCTTCCTACCTATTTTGTCCTCTGCTACCTTCACTATTTCACCTCTCAATTTTACCCATTCCTCCTCTACTGTTTTATTTTCCCCTGTTTCTGTCAATTGTTGCCTAAAGCTCCCTCTGAAATTCTTAAGAACCTCAGGTTCCTTCAATTTATCCAGGTCCCATCTCCTTATTTTCCTACCTTTCTGTAGTTTCTTCAGTTTCAGCCTACAGTTCATAACCAACAAGTTATGGTCAGAGTCTATATCTGCCCCTGGGTATGTTTTACAGTTTAAAACCTGGTTCCGAAATCTATGTCTTACCATTATAAAATCTATCTGGTATCTCCCGGTGTCTCCTGGTCTCTTCCACGTATACAACCTTCTTTTGTGATTCTTGAACCAGGTGTTTGTTATAACTAAACTATGTTCTGTGCAAAATTCTACCAGGCAGCTTCCTCTTTCATTCCTTTTGTCCAGACCATATTCACCTATTATCTTCCCTTCCCTTCCTTGTCCTACTACCGAATTCCAGTCTCCCATAACAATTAAGTTTTCCTCTCCCTTAATTGTCTGAATAATTTCCTTTAGCTCCTCATATATTTTTTCGATTTCCTCATCATCGGCAGAGCTAGTTGGCATATAAACCTGTACTACAGTTGTCGGTGTTGGCTTCGTATCTATCTTGACAATGATAATGCGATCACTGTGCTGGTCATAGTAGTTTACTCGCATTCCTATTTTCTTATTCATTATCAATCCTACTCCTGTGATACCCCCAATTGATTTTGTATTTATAATCCTGTACTCACCTGACCAGAAATCCTGTTCATCCTGCCACCGAACTTCACTAATCCCCACTATATCTAACTTCAACCTATCCATTTCCCTTTTTAAATTTTCTAATTTTCCTACTCGATTAAGGGATCTAACATTCCACGCTCCGACCCGTAGAATGCCAGTATTGTCTTTCCTGATGATCACATCCTCCTGAGTAGTCCCCGCCCGGAGATCCGAATGGGGGACTATTTTACCTCCGGAATATTTTACCCGAGAGGATGCCATCATCATATGTTCATACAGTAGTGCTGCATGTCCTCGGGAAAGGTAACGGCTGTAGTTTCCCCTTGCTTTCAGCCGTTAGCAGTAGCTGTGTGGCAAAGCCACATAAGCTGATGTTACAAGGCCAGCTCAGTCAATCATCCAGACTGTTGCCCCTGTAACTACTGAAAAAATACCTTTCAAATTTTTTAGACAAATTAATTTGTAATTTTCCAATTTTCATTCTACATATTTGTATTTTAATAAGTACCAGTACTCTAGAGACTTAAAGTCTCCTATCATTACTACATATATTACTTTTGACAAAACTTTGCACGAAACAATTTTACAACTAGTTTGGTCAAAATGAAAGGTCTTGATCTCAGATGTCGATCTCAGATTACTAATTTTTCCTTAATATTCGCAGTAGAGGTGAGAAAACGATTAAAAATCTTAGTTCATTGTTTACCTAACATACTGTCATACCACGTCGATGTACAGTCCGGCTCCCTTCATCATAAGTGTTAATTTAACAGCGCCGTGCATAGCGCTGCTATTGCCAGATATAATAGGCCTACAATGGCGGCACTCGCCCGGTTGGCGGTACTCTCCCAATACACGGCTCTACGTTCTATTACTTAGGGAGTCTTCCAGCCAGTCACAAATCTGTGAACCTATTCCATAAGCTCGTATCTTCGTTAGCAGTCTGCAGTGTGGCACCGCATCAAATGCCTTTTTGAAGCCGAGAAAAACACAATCTATTTTCTATCTATATAAATGATCTGATGGACAGAGTAAGTTGTAATTTGCGGCTGTTTGCTGATGATGCTGTGATGTATGGGAGGGTGTCGTCTTTAACTGACTGTAATAGCATACAGGATGACTTAAACAAAATCTCTAGTTGGTGCGAAGAATGGCGGCTAGCTCTCAATGTAGAAAAATGTAAGGTGATGTGCATGAGTAGGAAAAACAATCCTATAATGTTCGAATACAGCATTAGTAGTGAACCTCTTGATGTTGTCGCGTCGTTTTAATATCTAGGACTAACACTGCAGAGCCATATGAAATGGAACGAGCATGTAAGGACAGTTGTGAGTAAGGCAGACAGCCGACTTCGGTTTATTGGGAGAATTTTGGGAAGATATACTTCATCTATAAAGGAGACCGCGTATAAAACGCTTGTACGACCACGTCTTGAGTATTGTTCAAGTGTTTGGGACCCGCAGCAATTCAGTTTAAAGGAAGATATAGAAGCAGTTCAGAGACGAGCAGCTAGGTTTGTTACTGGTAGGTTCGACCAATGCGCGAGTGTCACGGAAATGCTCGGCAACTTAATTGGGGATCGCTGGAGGGAAGACGACGTTCTTTTCGTGAATTTCTGTTGAGGAAATTTAGAGGGCCGGAATTTGAAGCTGAGTGTATTACGATCTTGCTGCCGCCTACTTACATTTTGCGTAGTGATTACAAAGACAAGATAAGAGAAATTAGGGCTCGTACGGAGGCATATAGGCATTCTTTTTTTCCTCGTTCTATTTGGGAGTGAAATAGGAAAGAAAGTGCCTAGTAGTGGTACAGTGTACCCTCCGCCACGGTTTGCTGATCTGCAGAACCGACATGCTCCAGGTTGAAGATACCCAAGACGAATTTTTTCTCGTATGAAATGATACTTTACATCTATGTGTTTTGTTCGCTTATGATGTTCCGAGTTCTTGATTAGTCGGATGGCACTCTGAGAATCCACATACAATTAGGTAGTTATTTCTTCTAGCCTCATAATGTTTTTCAAAATTGTCTGCATCCACACAATTTCTTTTACAGCTTGGCAGGAAGCTAGATATTCTGCTCCTGTTGTTGACAAGGCTACCACTTTCTGCCGCTGATAGCTCTAAGCTACAGTGGCTTCACCAAGTTTGACAACACAATCTGTGGCTGTTTTTCGAGTAACGGCATCTGCTGCATAGTCAGCGTCACTAAAAACAGACAAATGAATGGCTTCACTACTTGGATAATACAGGGTGTTGCAAAAAGGTACGGCCAAACTTTCAGGAAGCATTCCTCACACACAAAGAAAGAAAATATGTTATTACATGTGTCCGGAAACGCTTAATTTTCATGTTAGAGCTCATTTTAGTACTTCTCTTTAAATGTAAATTTCATTCCAACGTGATCAAATTGTAAATTTTCACAATCAACATGTGTGGGCTGACGAGAATCCGCATGCAATTGTGTAATCACGTCATCAACACAGATTTTCTGTGAACGTTTGGGCAGGAATTGTTGGTGATGTCTTGATTGGACCTCATGTTCTTCCACCTACGCTCACTGGAACACGTTATCATGATTTCATACGGGATTCTCTATCTGTGCTGCTAGAACACGTGCCTTTACATGTACGACTCAACATGTGGTTCACGCACGATGGAGCTCCTGCACATTTCAGTCGACGTGTTCGTACGCTTCTCAACAACAGATTGGGTGACCGATGGATTGGTAGAGGCGGACCAATTCCATGGCCTCCACGCTCTCCTGACCTCAACCCTCTTGACTTTATTTATGGTGGCATTTGAAAGCTCTTGTCTACGCAACCTCGGTACCAAATGTGGAGACTCTTCGTGCTCGTATTATGGACGGCTGTGATACAATACGCCATTCTCCAGGGCTGCATCAGCGCATCAGGGATTCCGTGCGACGGAGGGTGGATGCATGTATCCTCGCTAACGGAGGAGATTTCGAACATTTCCTGTAAAAAAGTGTTTGAAGTCACGCTGTTACGTTTTGTGTGTTTCCATTCCATGATTAATGTGATTTGAAGAGAAGTAATAAAATGAGCTCTAACATGGAAATTAAGCGTTTTGGGACACATGTCCACATAACATATTTTCTTTCTATGTGTGTGAGGAATGTTTCCTGAAAATTTGGCCGTACCTTTTTGTGACACCCTGTATATGCCATAAGTGTTTGTGCCCTTCAGGTACTATAAGAGTCTCTTCACACCATTCCAGTGCGTTTCCTCGGGCTTTTCCAGGTGTTGACTGGCATTGTGCACTGCAAACGTGATGTCGGGTCTAGTTGCCACTGGTGGATAGAGCAAGCTTCCAACAGCTTGCCGGTATGGAGCATTAATAATTTCTAAATTGAGTCCCGGACCAGCGTACACTTGACCACGATCAGCAGCTATTGACACACAACACTGCAATTATCCATGTTGTATCCTACCAACACCGTCCTTGCATATGCCTCTTGATTTAAAAATATAGAGCCTTCTTGGAACTGCTCTATTTGCAGTCCAAGATAACGACTAGCAGTACTTGCGGTTACATCAAACTCCTGCTCCATATCATTCAGTAACATCTTGATGACTTCCCTAGATCTAATGTGAATAGCCAGGATAGTGCAGGTGAAACTTTTATTCCAAAGTCTAGATGCTTGTTTGAGTCCATAAATACTTTTCTTCAGCTTGCAAAGCCCCTCAAACCCCCTCCCCCCCCCCTCCCGGTTGTTGCATATACAGGGTGTCCAGAAAAGGACTCCCTGATTTCAAAATTAAATATCTCGAAAACAAAGATCGATAGAGGAATGCAGTAAACGGTATGTTTATTGTGAAAGCTGTAAGACGTTTATACGGTAGTTTGAAATAATAGTTACAAAAGCTGTGTGTCGCTGTAATCGCCATACGTAATGCCTAGTATAAATAGTGATACCGATGCCCAGAACAATCAGTTCCACTATTGAAACGTGAAAGGAGGTTAGCGAATCGATGGTAGAGATTAAAACCATCTACTCCATTGACAACGCGTTTTTCTGGTGCTAGAGTACCACAGGTTAGAAGAGAGTCCTACGGCAACAAGGCCAAATTTTCAAGCACGATTTAATGTTCCAAAAAGACCCGATGCGAAAACCATTCGTACGCTCTTCGCAAAATTTCAACGAACAGGTAGCGTAACTGATGATCTAGTGGGGCATGTTGGCCGCAAGCAAACCGCAGTTACGCCTGAAAATATCGCCACAGTTTCTGGAATTATTCAGCGAAATCCAATCTCATCCGTCCGTAGAATTACATTTGACACTGGTTTGAAGCGTTCCAGCACGCATAAAATACTGGGAAAGAGCCTACACATGTTTCCATTCAAAATTCAAACGTACCAGGCCATACCCGTACGAGCTGTGCAAGAAAGGGTCGCCTTTGCTAATCACATGCTCACAATGATTGATAGTGAAGGATTTGATGTTGGCTGCATCTGGTTTATAGATGAAGCACACTTCCACCTGAATGGATACGTGAATAAGCAGAACTGACGATTTTGGGGTTCCGAAAAGCCATATTGGTGTGAAGCGAAACCCCTGTTTTCTCCTAAAGTTACTGTGTGAGCTGCAGTATGAAGCAGAGGCATTATTGGCCCTTTCTTCATTCGAGAAACGGTCACTGGTGCAAGTTACGTTGCAATTTTGGAACAATTTGTCGCCACACAGCAAGCGTTAGAGGATCAACCACGTACTGAATGGTTTATGCAAGATGGAGCCCGACCACATCGGACCGAACAAATCTTTCGCTTTCTTGAGGAATACTTCGGGAACCGAGTCATTGCTTTGGAATATCCCAGATTTGCTGGTGCAGGCATGGATTGGCCTCCATATTCACCGGTTTTGACTCCCTGTGACTTTTTTTTGTGGGGCACAGTGAAAG
Organism: Locusta migratoria; assembly: GCA_026315105.1. NCBI lineage: Eukaryota > Metazoa > Arthropoda > Insecta > Orthoptera > Acrididae > Locusta > Locusta migratoria. Next base: position 25,993,896 of record CM048754.1, on the reverse strand, counting down.
ACATGGTCTACCCGAAGCATCCCGCCACGCTGGACGAGCTTGAATCGGCGATGTCTGTGGCATGTGAATCCATTTCGGTTGAGCCACTACGAAATGTGATGGCGAATTTCATTCTTCGTTTGCGCAAACTCTGTAGTGCCAATGGTGAACATTTTGAAAACATTGTGATGTGATTGTTTGCAAAGAGTGTTTTCATACGATTATTTCACTTATATATGCTGATATGAGCTGTACCGCGTACAGCGCCATATGTTAGCAGCTTTTATAACTATTATTTCAAACTGCCGTATAAACTTCTTACAGCTTTCACAATAAACATACCGTTTACTGCATTCCTCTATCGATCTTTGTTTTCGAGATATTTAATTTTGAAATCAGGGAGCCCTTTTCTGAACACCCTGTGTATCTCCGTATCAGTTTCACTGTACAAAAATACAGTTTTAACATCAAACTGCTTCATGTGTAAGGCCTTTGATGGTGCAATTTATAAGATTATTCTGATGGAATCAAATCTTACCATTGGGCTAAAGGTTTCAGTGTAATCCAAACCATGTCATTGTCGAAGTCCTCTAGCAACAAGTCGAGCTTTAAATCTTTCCACAGTACCATCTGTTTTCCTCTTCACTTTGAACACCCACCTGTCGTCAAGTTTTTCTCGTTTCTCTGGGGGTTTAACCATGATCCAAGTTTCATTGAGATTAAGTGCATGTATTTCTTCTTGCATTGCCTGTTTCCATTTCTCTGAGTTGTCACAGTCCATAGCATCTTGGTATGAGACAGGCTCATAACACTGTGTTATACAAGTAGGGAGTACATTAAAGTCGGCATATCTAGCAGGCTTCTTGATTTCTGCCCTGTCCCGTAAGCTTCTTCCAGTCTGATTGACAGATTCTGTGTGATCTTCATTAACATTCTGTTTAGTACAGTTGATCCCAGAATTTCGTTCATTTTCAGGAGTTTCAATTTCCACGACTTCTGCTTGATTGAAGCCATCCTCTTGAGCTGGTTGTTCGTGCTCTGTAGTCTATGATTTAGGAACGTTTCATCATATTTCTTGACAGTTTTCTCTGATTGACATTCCTTGTATAATTTGTTCACGAAAACAATATAACGGTGTCCTTTTACTTGATATTTATGAGGAAACCACCACGGTACCCTTTTACCTCTCTGTCATACCCAACGAGAAAATCTTTCTCATCTTTGGGATCCCATTTCTGCCGTCTCTCCTTTGGGATGTGTGTGTAAAACATCTTCCGAATATACTAAGTCTGGTTACATCACGGTCCTGTTGGTAATTTGTACGGCGATTTTCCATCAATACTGCTTGTAGCTGTTCAGCTCAAAATGTAAGTTGCTTCAGACCACAATCGTATAGGCGGTCCACTTGCCTGAAGCATTGTCCTCGCAGTCTCCACCAAAGTTCTGTTCTCACGTTCAGCTCCATCATTCTGTTGGGGACTGCAAGATACTGATTTTTGATGTACTATACCGTGATTCTGCGTTATTTTGTGCACCTCTTGATTGACAATTTCTAGTCCATTATCTGTTCTGATAACATTAATTCCATATTCAGTCTGCTTATCACTGGTTTTTATGTAATACTCAAGGTGTTTGTCCACTTCAGACTTCTGTCTTAGGAAATATACAGTTCGCCCAGTGGCGGATACAGAATTTTTTCTGGGGGGGGGGGGGAGGGGGGCACAAGACTGTAGAGGGACAACATGCCCTTAAGGGCAATATATATACAAGGTGTTACAAAAAGGTACGGCCAAACTTTCAGGAAACATTCCTCACACACAAAGAAAGAAAATATGTTATGTGGACATGTGTCCGGAAACGCTGAATTTCCATCTTAGAGCTCATTTTATTACTTCTCTTCAAATCACATTGATCATGGAATGGAAACACACAGCAACAGAACGTACCAGTGTACCACTTTGTTACAGGAAATGTTCGAAATGTCCTCCGTTAGCGAGGATACCTGCATCCACCCTCCGTCGCACGGAATCCCTGATGCGCTGATGCAGCCCTGGAGAATGGCGTATTGTATCACAGCCGTCCACAATACGAGCACGAAGAGTCTCTACATTTGGTACCCGGGGTTGCGTAGACAAGAGCTTTCAAATGCCACCATAAATAAAGTCAAGAGGGTTGAGGTCAGGAGAGCGTGGAGGCCATGGAATTGGTCCGCCTCTATCAATCCATCGGTCACCGAATCTGTTGTTGAGAAGCGTACGAACACGTCAACTGAAATGTGCGGGAGCTCCATCGTGCATGAACCACATGTCGTGTCGTACTTGTAAAGGCACATGTTCTAGCAGCACAGGTAGAGTATCCCGTATGAAATCATGATAACGTGCTCCAGTGAGCGTAGGAGGAAGAACATGAGGCCCAATCAAGACATCACCAACAATTCCTGCCCAAACGTTCACAGAAAATCCGTGTTGATGATGTGACTGCATAATTGCGTGCGGATTCTCGACATGTTGATTGTGAAAATTTACAATTTGATCACGTTGGAATGAAGCCTCATCCGTAAATACTAAAATGAGCTCTAAAATGGAAATTAAGTGTTTCCGGACACATGTCCACATAACATATTATCTTTCTTTGGATGTGAGGAATGTTTCCTGAAAGTTTCACTAAGTGTGTTTGCCTCTGTAACTTATAAAATAATAGGTGACGGGAAATTTTAATGCGGTAGGTCAACACAAGAAATGTTACACTTTCTGCGGAGTTATGAACATAGTTTATTGTATCATTTTCCAAAGAGTTACAGCACAAAGATGTAATTTTTTGAATGGAACAATAGTTTTTTCCATCGTACATTGGATTCGTTGAAACCAGCTGCGTCCAAATCAATTTAAACTACATTCCTGTCACTGTTAGTTTGGGAGCTACAACCCTTCAAAGTTTAGGGGGCGGAGGCTGCGACAGCGTAGCTGACTGGCTGGTGGTCATGAGTCAGTGGGCCGTGTCCCAGGGGATAGCCACTCGGCCAGTCAGCTACGCTATCGAAGCCTCCGCCCCCGGAACTTTGAAGGGTTGTAGCTCCCAAAGTAACAGTGATAGGAATGTAGTTTAAATTGATTGGGACGCAGCTGGTTTAAACGAATCCGACGCACGATAGAAAAAACTATTGTTCCATTAAAAAATTATATCATTGTGGTGTAACTCTTTGGAAAATGATACAATAAACTATGTTCATAGCTCCGCAGAAAGTGTAACATTTCTTGTGTTGACCTATCGCATTACAATTTCCCGTCACCTATAATTTTATAAGTTACAGAGGCAAACACACTTAGTGAAACACCGCCCCCCCCCCCCCCTCTCTCTCTCTCTCTCTCTCTCTCTCTCTCTCTCTATATATATATATATATATATATATATATATATATGGTGTCCCTGCTATCTTGTCCACCCAAAATATCTCTGGAGCAATAACAGCTATTGAAAAACGACTTTCACCGGTATCAATGTACGGCTGGGGCCCATGAATGAACATATTTGGAAACATTCTAAAACGAAAGCTAATCCGTTTTTAACACAAACTTATGTTTTATTTAATGGACACCCTATATTTTTTCTTCGGCAATCCATAGCATGACAAATCACATAAACAATGGCGTTGATTGCATCGCAATATTCCAATTACATCCCTAGATACTGCGACGCGAAGTTGACGCTTGAAATACGCGAAACGCGTGGCTAGCGCACGAGACTCAGGCGAGAACCCCATGCTGCTCAGGACGAGCGCTAGCCGCGCGTTTCGCGTATTTCAAGCGTCAACTTCGCGTCGCCATATCTCGGGATGTAATTGGAATATTGCGATGCAAACAACGTCATTGTTTATGCGATTTGTCGTACTATGGATTGCTGAAGAAAAAAAATATAGGGTGCCATTAAAAAAAACATAAGTTTGTGTTAAAAAACACATTAGCTTTCGTATTAGAATGTTTCCAAATATGTACATTCATGGGCCCCAGCCGTACATTGATACCGGTGAAAGTCATTTTCCAATAGCTATTATGTTCCAGATATATTTTGGGTGGACAAGATAGCTGGGACACCCTTATAGTCATTGTCACATTAAACAGTGTAAATTTTCTAAAATTTACCACAAAATAATAATTAAAAAATTAGAATTTAGAACCTGAATGCCCCGTGTTCAGCTGAGGGCACACTTGTTTCACCCTTCATTATCATAAAGATTGAAACACTTGCTTTTGTGTTCCGACTTCGTCGCCGCTTTTGTGTCCCAGCCTCGTCGTAGGTGTCGGTGGCCGAGTGGAATGAGACCGACACGCTGATGCAGGTACGGAGGGGAGCAGCCAGAAACTATAAACACTCGAGTAAATTAGAAAGAGATATATTGCACAGAATGTAACAATACTTAACTTTTACATAGTACTGCAGAATGTTGATACATAGTTGTTAGAGGCCTGCCTAGTGCCTGTACAATAGCAAAGTCTTCACTGGTGCCTATCTGCTTACGAAGGTCCTAACTCGTTGCTATCTCAGTCCGAAGTGGAAGTCGTTGCTCTCTCAGTCCGAAGTGCGAAGTCGTTGCTCTCTCAGTCCGAAGTGCGAAGTGGCCGATGTCCTTCAGTGGTGGCCACGAGCGGCGTTGTACCAGAGGGCGCTCGTGGCTGTCGTCGGAAGAACGCCGCGCCGTGCATGCATGGCGGCGCGCGGCGAAAGTAGGTGGCGCGCACTTTGTACTTGTGCGACACCACACCCCTCCCCCCCAAACCGCCGCGCCGTCGTGGCGTAGGGCTGAGGGCCACGGCGACGGCACTGGGAGGAGGGCCTGAGCGGGGGCGTTACTGGTGGGACGGGCGTCGTAGCTGAGGCCGGGATCGAGACGCCGTCCGCGCCCCGGCATCCGCCTTGCGATCCTCCAGGGAACCCGCCGAAACCTGGGGAAGGGCGCCCGCCCCCGCCCAGAGGGAGCAGGTCATCTTCTTCTGAGGTGCGTGGCCCAGGCTGGGGGGGCCCGCACGGTCCCGGAGTCCCTCTCGGTGACGCTGTCATCTGCGGCAGCGACAGCGGCGGCGACGACTGCGTCGGATGTACGTCGACGTCCATAGGGATCTCGTAGTCCGGGGACGAACGATGTGGTTGTGCTCCCTGGCGGTGAACTGGGTCTGGAATCAAGAAACCGGAGACAGGATCGCGCGGTCTGTGCAGGCGCAATTGGTTTGCGTGGCGCCGCAGCTCCGACCCTGTGGAAGAACGTACAACATACATATGGCGCCCAAGCACGCGTTGAATGGTGCCCGGCAACCATGTCTTCTTGTTTCCAGCAAACACTCTGTACAGCACCGGCGTAGAAACCTGAAAACGCGTAGCGCCATACGAACCGACTCGGTGCGTGGGAGGCTGCAGCAGGTGAAGGAGAGTGCGGTGACGGCGGCCGTGTAGCAGCTCGGCAGGAGACGGGCCGTCACGTGGCATGCACCGATACGTAGACAGGAAAATTTGAAGAGCTTGCTGCCTGGAGTGCTGACCTTTCATCTTCTCCATGTGAGACTTGAATGTTCGAACGAAACGTTCTGCTTCACCATTGGACTGAGGGTGAAAAGGTGCAGTGGTAATATGCTGAATGCCATTCACACGACAAAACTGTTGAAATTCCGCACTAACAAACTGAGGTCCATTGTCACTGACGATAGTTTCAGGCAAGCCTTCGATGCAAAACACTGATGTTAAGGCACTGATTGTACTAGAAGCTGTCGTTGAGTTCATGGCAATCACAAAAGGAAACTTGCTGAAAGCGTCTACAACAATTAACCAGCGCGTATTTATCTTTGGCTCTGGCAGGCCAACCAAAGCGAACAAAACGTGCTACCACACTTAAGTCTGCATCCGCAGCTGTTTCCTGTGCAACCCGACGAGAGTTTAAAGGAAAGTCTGCGACAGCGGAAGCATCTCTGGAGTCTATCTGACAACATGCCATTTCTGAAGAATCAAATGATACATCCTGGCCAACCGGAAGTCGGGAAAGTGTGTCCGCGTTGGCATGTTTAGTGGTAGGTCGGTACAAAATCTCATACTGATAATTTGACAATATCAAGGACCATCTCTGAAGCTTTTGTGCCGTTCGTGGCGGAATTGGCTTTGTGGGTGAGAACAACGACGTGAGAGGCTTGTGGTCTGTCAACAAATAGAATTTTCTGCCATAGAGATAATGATGAAACTTTGTGACGCCGTAAATGATTGCTAAGGCCTCCTTTTCTATCTGACTGTAATTCTGTTGCGTTGGCGTCAGTAGCTTGGATGCAAAGGCAATAGGACGATCGTGACATCCAATACGATGTGAGATTACAGCGCTTAGGCCGTACGATGAGGCGTCAACTGCTAACACTACAGGCTTCTGGGGGTCAAAGGGAATCAAACATGCATCACTCAGTAGTGCAGACTTTAAGTTGTCAAAGGCAACCTGGCAATCTTTGGACCAAACAAAAGGAACATTCTTCCTACGTAAGTGATGCAGTGGAGCTGCAATCTGAGAGGCATTGGGAATAAATCTGAAATAATAGTTAAGCTTTCCCATTACTGCTTGCAATTCATGCACATTCTTAGGAGGAGGCAAGTCTTTGATTGCTCGAAGATGTGACTGTAAGGGATGAATTCCTTGGGCATTAATCACATGGCCTAGGTACTCTATTTCAGTTTGAAAAAACGAACACTTTGCTTTATTGCAACGTAGACCTGCTGCAGTCAACACTTTGAAAAGGCACTCCAGGTTTGCTAAATGTTCTTCAACTGTACGTCCGGATACCACAATATCATCTAAATAGTTCGAACAACACGGTACAGAAACTGTCAGCTGTTCCAAAAAACGCTGAAAAATAGCGGGAGCGGAAGAACTGCCAAAGGGTAGGCGTTGAAATTGAAAAAGGCCCATGTGAGTATTAATGACGAAAAATTTTTTTGACTCGTCATCAAGTGGAATCTGTAAGTATGCCTCTGCTAAATCAATCTTAGAAAAGAAACGAGACTGTCCTAATTTGTCCATCAGTTCGTCAGGTCTGGGCAGGGGATAAGTGTCGACAATTGTTTGACTGTTCACTGTTGATTTAAAGTCCGCACAGAGACGAAGTTTTCCTGACGGCTTGGGTATAATTACTATAGGCGAGGCCCACTGACTCGCAGAAACAGGAGAAATCACCCCACTATCTTGCCAACGTTTAAGTTCTTCGGCAACTGTATCACGCAAGGCGATAGGCACTGGTCTAGCTTTACGAAATTTTGGAACTGCAGATTCTTTTAAAGTTACATGTGCCACGAAGTCTTTTGCACAACCTAGTTCCGGCGAAAACAAGTCACTATATTTGTCACACAAGGCATTGATTTTATCCTGAGGCACTATTGACGAAATTTGAAGCACATCTCTTTGAATTGATAAGCCAAACAAGTCGAATGCATCTAGTCCAAAAATATTCTGCGTAGATTTGGCCTGAAGAACTACAAAAGCAACCGTTTTTGTTACACCTTGGAAAGAGGCAGGCAGGCTACATGTTCCTAGCACGGGAATATTTTCACCTGTGTACGCTGTTAACACTTGCTGTGACGGCGACAATTTTGGCGAACCCAGAAGTCCATAAGTATCTTTATTGATTAATGTAACAGCGGAACCAGTATCAAGCTGAAATTGCACAGTCTTATTTTCTATGGAGAGATTCACAAACAGTTTTTGCTTGCGGCGCTCGACAGGCGCGCGAATGTGGGCAACGTCTGCTACGGTTTGTTTGCTGCACTTGCGCGGGCCGCGTATTGAAGGAAGCGGCTCAGACTCGGCACGCAGGGGATTAACAACACTGTCACTAGATGACACTACCGCCGGATCGGCGTCCGCGCAATGCGAGGCTACTGCACTAAAATTACTTTCAGTATCTACAACAAGTCTACTGGCACTATCTACACAGTACTGGGCACTTTTACAATAAGAAGTTGCAGAAGGCACTAGGTTCACTACAGGAATGCACTGTTCATAGTCATTTTGCGTGTCCCGAACCCGTTTCCGTTGCACTGTTTTACGCGCTCGTCGGCGCTTGCTACGTGGCGCACTATATAGTTTTGCCATAGGCGCAGAACTACTTTCTTGCAATGGAGAACCAACTAAAGCACTGTTAAACTCCACAGCGTCTATGACATTGACTGCACGCACTGCTCTCGCACTATGCGAAGCACTGTTTCTAACGGCACCGTTCTTTGAGTTGTTAACTTGCATACACACAGACTGCACATGTCCCGATTTGCCACATTGATAACAGGTTGCGTTGCGACTAGGGCAATGAGCACGCTTGTGGCGAGACACACACTGGGGGCAAGATTTACGTACATTTTTCTGAAATGAGCGTTGGCGCCCGTTATTCAAATTACTGTGTCTAACACTACGGGGCGACCTTTGCGTCGCACTTTTACACTGGCTACTGTTCACTGTCTGTTCAGCACGGCCGGTAGAAAAATAAGAATCACTAGTGCTATACTGAGAACTACGGCTAGGAAAGCGTCCGTTGCGGCGCACTGAATTTACACTGTGGCTTTGCATTTCTACATCTGCTAAGTCAAAAGTATCATGAGCTTCAATAAGCTGCAGTACACTGTCTAATGAGGGGTCAGACTGTTTCAGAATTGCTGCTCTAATTCTGGGGTCCTGAATGTTCTGCGTAATCGCATCTCGCAACATAACGTCACTATAAGAAAGTCCACAAGAGCAAGTAAATTTACATTGGCGGGTTAAGCCCTTCAATTCCGTAATCCACTCTTGGTGTGACTGCTGCGGTAATTTTTTAAGTCTGAAAAATCGGTACCGTGCAGCGGCTACAAGAACTTTTCTCTCATAATGAGCATTCAGTGCATCTACAATTTGTTCAAAGTCTACATCACGAGGAGATGCTTGCGGAAATAGTTTCTGCAGTAATACGAAGGTTTTGGGGCCCACCACAGACAATAAAAGATGCTTAACAGTCTGACCTGTAAGTTGATGAGCCGCGACGAGTTCTTGAAACTGTGCGAAATAGTCGCTCCATTCTTCCTCACGTTCGTTGTACTGGCGAAACGTAGGAAGTGTCGCGGCGGCAGGTGTGGGCTGCTGAAGCGGCGGCTGTTGTTGTTGTTGGTTAGCTGCCTGCGCTGTGAGCTCGGCCACCGCCTGGAGCAACTGGGTGATTTGCGCCGTCTGTAACTGAATAATTTCCATTAAGTTTGGGTTCGGGGTAGCGGCCATGCTGACCGATTAGGCGCCGCGCATACAAGTAAATTATAACAAAACACAAATGCAATATGAAAGAGGACTCGCTCTGCAACAAAAAAAGTCCACAAAATACGTAACAGAATATGTTCCCCCAAAAAATCGTATAATAAGGGTGGGCGGGCGGGAGCAATTTTTGCGTGCTCCGACTGCTGCTGTCTGGCTGCTGCAAGCGGGCTGATCCAAGGTTCTATCACTCCTCGTCGCCACTTTTGTGTTCCGACTTCGTCGCCGCTTTTGTGTCCCAGCCTCGTCGTAGGTGTCGGTGGCCGAGTGGAATGAGACCGACACGCTGATGCAGGTACAGAGGGGAGCAGCCAGAAACTATAAACACTCGAGTAAATTAGAAAGAGATATATTGCACAGAATGTAACAATACTTAACTTTTACATAGTACTGCAGAATGTTGATACATAGTTGTTAGAGGCCTGCCTAGTGCCTGTACAATAGCAAAGTCTTCACTGGTGCCTATCTGCTTACGAAGGTCCTAACTCGTTGCTATCTCAGTCCGAAGTGGAAGTCGTTGCTCTCTCAGTCCGAAGTGCGAAGTCGTTGCTCTCTCAGTCCGAAGTGCGAAGTGGCCGATGTCCTTCAGTGGTGGCCACGAGCGGCGTTGTACCAGAGGGCGCTCGTGGCTGTCGTCGGAAGAACGCCGCGCCGTGCATGCATGGCGGCGCGCGGCGAAAGTAGGTGGCGCGCACTTTGTACTTGTGCGACACCACACTTGCCAACAGCTGAACACGAACTTTGGAATAATTGGGCTGTAAGTCCAAATGTTGAAATGTGTGTGAGGTATTATGCGACCAAACTTCGTGGTTACCAGTCGCTAGACTTACACACTAGTTACTTAACTAACTTGGCTCTAAGGACAACACACTCACCCATGCCCGGGGGAGGACTCGAACCGCTAGTGGAAGTGGCCGCGTACTCCGCGAGGTTGCGCCCCACATCACACGGCCATTCCCGTGCGGGGCACATGGTTTGACTGTCTTTTTGGTAAATGTAGTGTTCCGAAACTCTTTTTTATTTTGATGTAAATTTCACTGTTTAATGTGGTTGAATCTTTGTAATATTTTTTGTAATCATAGGAACTTGAGAATGATTCCACAGTGCACCGAAACTACAGATCACGCACTTAAACGTGGCCCCTAGGCAGAGAATGTTGGGAGCTGAAGCTTGCCTTCAGCTCGTAGCGCATTGGCTGTTAGAATAAGCCCCGCCTCTTTCTCCCAGTTCCGCTAGCTTACAGGTTTTAAAAGAAATATGCAAGGGGTTAAAGCGTCACAGATGAAACACGAAATTAAGTATCACTTTAATGTTTAAGGAATAGAAAACTGCAATGTATATCTACGAGTTATGAATATTTTTAAGGAACTCACGAAGCAGGTGTAACAACGCTTTCTGCCTCTTTTTATTGTCGTAGAACTGAATAACAACACTTTCAAGGACAGCCTCCCTTTCTATAAAAGAAGTCGTTGGGGTATGTGGACTTATTGTAGCAAATAACAAAGTGGAAGACAATAATCAGTACCAAGTACAAATCAACAATACATTGTCGATGTCTACGGTGTACAATGCTGTTACGAGATAAGGTTGGTAGAGAGCATAAACATTCCGTAGACACACGAACTCAGCCGACTTCCGCCGATCACAGAGGAGCCACGAAAAAGTGCGTGACCTGTAGTAGTGCATTGGTAACTAGATGGAAGTATTAACTTGACAAGTGAAGACGATTTTACCTGGTGATGTCAGCAGAAGAAAACGTCTGCACTACTGAAGGACATCCATTTATTTTGGAGCGCTGTCAACGTTTCGCTGCCCTTAGGCGCGAAATATTACTGCATACATTGTTACTGGTGACGTTTCCAACGCTGCGACCATGCCTTCCATTCACTGCTCCTCGCCTCCCGGCAATAGAGATGGGAAAACTGAAACATCTTACTGTTTCGAAACAAATGAAACCGTACCATCTGTGATTTCGAAACCATGAAACCGTAAAGCAATGTATGTTTTGCCATGAAATCTTCGTTCTAGGAGGGCAATATTTTTCACTATGTGGACAAGGGTACATACAAGAACCTGTCAACCATAGAGTATATATTTACTTCTTGGTATATACGAAACATGTTGATAAAGATTTTCTCCCGTGTTGTTGATGTTGCCAACATAGTCACATGGAGTCCGCCGGTATGGTAGGTAAAAGTTTGCCACGTTAGGAACTCACAAACTGCAATACGGTACGCATATTACAGTGATGGATCATAAATGCTACTTTCTATACATATTAAATAAATTACAGGGAATAAAGGACACACTAAATAATCACAAATAATACTATGGAATTACAAAAATAATAAAATAAGAGACAAGTTCACCACTTGTACGTCTTGACTGTTACACCACCGCTGCAATTCCTTTAACATGAGTGTCGACAAATTATAACGACAGTAGGTAACTTCGTTTTCGCTCGTAAGAAACTAACTCTTTAACACGAGATTAAATATGCGATCTACCCCTGTTAGTAAAAAAAAAAAAGTCATTTCAGGCTTCATGTTGTATCTTATTTTAAAAAATGTAGTTTCACTCGTGTGTTTTTAATATGGTAGATAAACCTATAATTTAAGTGGTTATTTCAATGCAAATAGTGAACGTTGTTTTATTGTTCTTTTACATTTATAAAGCAGACATAATGTCATTTCAGAATACAACAGTCTCTTTGAAACGAATCTTGATTTCAATAATCATAAGCTGCAGACTCACGAGTGTCAACTACTGTTTGACAGTCTCTAAATGGTTTATATACCAGTAAGTTAAATGTGTATCTGTGTGTACCTTCAGTAAAATGAAACACCACATTTCGATACCATTAGTCTGTTCCGCCTTTCTGCATTAGTTTGAAACACCGGTGTTGTGAAACCGACTTGGAATCGTGAAACCGACACGATACCGTGAAACCGACAGGAAGAAACGGTTTCGGTGTATCGACAATCGACCGCGAATGTGATCCGAAACAGAACGGAATGAAACCTCATGGTTTCGAAACCGTGAAACATGCCGGTTTTGAAACACTGAAAGTTTTGTGTGTATCGAAACCTGGTTTCGAAACCATGAAACCGTAGCCAACTCTACCCGGCAGCCATGGTACTATTTGGCCACGATAACTTGACGATTTTGTTGGTGCTGCCACAAGCGGAGAAAATCGACACCAGTTGAAAGTTATTCTTTTATTTACATGCGCTGCCAACCTTACAATGGTTCTTGACGCGAAGAATTGATGTACACATTGTTAGGGTAAAGGTACCAGCACTGCAGCAAGCAGCCGATGATGCCTTCCGTTCGTGCAAGACAAGCTTCCAGCAGCCACCGCGCGAATCGTCAAGTTATCGTGGCCAAATAGTACACACCTCCTGCCGCTGCTAATTTCCAGCGCACGAATCTTCAATTTGCTGTGGACAAACAATACTGTATCCGGTGTAGCTGTTTCATTATCAAATGTTCAAATGTTTGTAAAGCTTATGAGACTTAACTGTGGGGTAATAGGTCCCTAAACGTACAAACTACTTACGAACTACCTTATACTAAGTACGGCACAAACTTCCATGACCGAGGGGGGATTCGAACCCCCGACGGGGAAAGGCCTCGCGCATCGTAGCATAGCGCCTCAATGCGAACGGCCGCTCCGCTGCGGCGTTTCATTTTCAAACTATGTAATGAACAACAAACAAACAGCCATTAAACATGTCGCGCTAAGTTTGGCATTTACCTCAAAATCTAAAAATCATATTTCCTGTGTTGGCGTTGTACTGAATCAATTTCTTCTTTATGCTTTTGTAAAGTTGCTACGCAAAACGAAATAATTTTTGATGAAAGCTTTCGCGATCAACGAAATTACAATTGAAACACCCTGCCAAATCGAAATTGTGTGCCAGAAACGGGATTATAACCTGGGACCTTTGCCTTTCGCGGGCAAGCGCTCTAGCTGAGTTATCCTGACACGCTTCGCGGTCCGTCCACACAACTTCTGCCAGTATCTCGCCTCCTACTTTCCAAACCTCACAGAAGTTCTCCTGTGAACTTTTCAGGACTAGCTGTGTGCAGCTACGAAGGCGGGTGGTGGGGCGATGCGCAGTAGCACAGAGTTACTCTGTGGCAGTAGCTTCGTTCGAGTGGCGCTGCTGACGGTCAGGAACAGTTTGAGGCGTTCGAGTGGCACTTCAGACTCTTGCTGACGATATCTGACTGGCCAATCTGGTGTTCGAGTGACGGAGCTGATAGTTGGCGACCGAAAGTTTAAGTCAGCGGATTTTCGTCAAACTGTTTTCTGACTAACTCCAAAGCGTTTAACAAGCCTCGGCCAAAAGACAAGCCTGCACATTTACGAAGAGGTTTGTGTTCCAAGTCTTCCATTTTCTCTTGATTGAGGCTGAGTTTGTATATTAGACAGGCATTCTTTCAACTTATGTGGCATTCTAATATAGTACGTCCCCTTTTTATTACACCCATACATACTATAAATGAAAGGTGTGGAAATTTTCATAACACGAATTTAAAGATGAATGCGTATGTTTTTACAGTTTGGATTGTGATATATTCGCCTGAAAATGAAGTAAAAATAGTCCTACTGAGATTTTCTGTGCCATCTGTAAATGAAGTGATTGACACATAAGAATAATACAGTTCACAACAGGCATTAGCAGTGATAGATTTTTATAATCGACATATGTGCCACTATGGCGTCTCACAATTACTGTTCCGTGTTTCTCCTTGTGGTTATATATTATAGAAATCTATTAGTGCCAATGTGGGCGTTTCTACACGAAATGTGTAACTTCTGGGAAAATCATGTACGATGATAATTCTTGCAAAACACCTGCAAATTTTTGTATGTTTCATTTTTTAAATTTTATTGTAATTCATAATAATGGGACAAAATGCATATGAAGTTGTATGTTACCAAATATTCCTTTCACACACAACTATCCTAATTTACCTCATTTTTGTATGAGGTTTTGTCAGGTTAAATTGGCTACATTATTTATAAATGGAGAGACATGTTTACGTATATTTTGCGTTTTGTCGAAGTTTATGATCAGAATTTAATCCACAATGTATTTCTAATGGCGGAATGCACACTGTCCGTCGCCGGTCCGCCACCTCACGTCAACGTGAGCTTTCTCAAGAAGAATGTTTTGATGGAATGGTCGTCTGGTAACATCGCGACTCGCAAGGTAACCTAGTTTCGTCACACGAATTTTATACTCGACAGATACACGGTTTGCAGGCAAATGTGTCTTGTTAATCTTTATTATTATACTTTGGTTTAACGGTAAATTGCAAATGTTTCATGACGACTTAAATAGTTTTCTCAATTGAGAAATGCATAACATATCGCCAGTCATAACTTCACTTTCAACATCGGTAGAGAGAAAAGATGCCAACTAGCGCTATGGGTGGCCAATATGCGAAACAGGTGAAATAAGCGTTCGAGTTGGCTTCGGAGTTGGCAACTGTCAAAAAGCGCGCATGCGCAGTAGAGGCCTTCCAAATCGTCAGCAACTGTCAGGAACTATCAGCTTTTGGGCCACTCGAACGAACCTAGTAGCAAGAGCCAGTACACCACGTGACGACTGGTGACGACCATAGCCAATAGCGTCATTTCGCCGTTTCGCGTCGTGCCGAGTGTGCTTTGAACGTATAGTCGTGATTTTTCTTCCAGTGGTCGTATACTGAAGGTTATTTCCTTTGCGAAGTGTTCGTTATGACTAACGGATCAAAAAAGCGGCAAGTGTTACATAAGAAAGCAAGATCTGTTGTGTTCTGAGTGTTTGACTGCTTAAGAAGGGAGGTGGCAGCAGACGACTGACCGCCACGCGGTGCTGCCACAACGTTGCCACAGCCAGCCGGGGGCGGCTGAGGCGCGCGGCGTGCGACATTCAGGGAAGCGAACGCGTCCGTCACAGGCAGTGGGCCAGCGTCTTTTAAATCGCCACGGAAGCAGTGGTCACTAGGCCGAAGATTATTAGGTCGGAAAAAGGGTATTTTAGACGTCTAAAATAGGTCATTCATTATCTCATCTAGGGGAAATAAAATCTACAGTAGGCCGGAAAAGAATTCATCAGACGAAATAAACATAAAATACATAGTGTTGACTTATGAGCAAATTTTTACTCACATATAATAAGAAGAAAAACGCTTATTAATGACCAAACCGACACCAACCTTTATATTTTTCGAAAATAAAAATACAATGCAATTCAGAAGCCAGTGCTGAAATACATGTAATAGGTCTATACAATTTAACAAAAACACCGAATAAACCAGTGGTTTCAAACATTCATAACGTAATTGGTTTCACAGTGAATTACTGAAAACGTTTACCAGAGAAAAGCCACGGTGCTCGTATAATTAATTTATACGCCGTGAATGAACGTTGTATATCAACGTATGTAACAGGGACGCACTTCACTTTCGGTATACATTTTGGACGAGAATGCAGTATTCAGTAGACCTGGATTTTTCGCAAAGGCGCTTCAGGCCGGTGTTGTTCTGGGGAACCTGCTGAAATTTTTCCCGTTCTTTTTCTCCCACGTTACCTACGCTTCAGTAATTTTCTTTTGTACTTCCACCAGAAAAGCTGTATTGTCATAGATAGGTTAACATCAGCCGAATACTTCAGAAATAATTGTCGCCATAAATCTGTAGTTGGCTGTAACAAAATCGAAGTCCCACTGAACTGAGGGATCATAGAGTAATTGTGTTACACCTGTCAAAGCCAGAATCACTTTGTTTTCATCTACACCGTTTTAATATAGCACCTTCAACCTAGTACTCACAAAATGTGCGATTATTTGGTCTTTAGTCTTTGAGCTTTGCTTGGAACAGATCAAATAAGCCCTGGATGGCGCATCTGGATCTAAATTGCCAACAATCAGTTTTGGAATGTTCGGCAGTTTGATCTACAGAAATCCATATGGAAGACTTGACAATACGGACTCTTTGCAGTGCGTCCGTGTAATTTCAGCCGACAAACTTTTTATGCAACGTTAACTCTGCCTGCACAGACAAATGACAGTACTTTCTTTCAGATATCGACCTTAGTTTTTCTACCTTTCGAAGCAAGACTATTGAAAATATAAGAAATAGATTCCTCTTGGATTTTTCAGCTGAAGTATGCAAAAATATGAGTTAACTTCGAAATAGGCTATTTTAAGTAATATAAAATTAGCTCTTTCGGTTTTAAGTAGCCACGAAACGCGCAAGTACAATTTTATTTGCAACTAGGAACTCTGGAGAATGTAAGGTCTAGTGGTCACTAGAGATTACTGCAGGGAAGCGACGCAGTCGTAAGAAAGAAGTGGGCTATATTGACGATTTTTGAAAGTAGCGTTTTGCGTGGAACAGTATTTGAAATGTATTCGAGGGCCCAATATCCGACTACACACAAGTTGGTTCACAAATGAAAGAGAAGTTGGACTGGGCAGCGAAGATGAGAGCGTCAATTTATTGGCCTGAGAATTAATAAGTACTGAATGCAGAATTACCTTGTTTGTGTAGCTGTGGCCTTACATATTGTTAGTGACTATTAAGCTGTCTTTCAAATATTTGAGTATGAATTTTTTGTGTAGCGGCAAACAGTAATCGCCATTAACTATACCGCGCAGGCGCTTGCTTGAGAGTTTGTGTGAGAGTGAGTGAGTGTGTGTGTGTGTGTGTGTGTGTGTGTGTGTGTCACAGATGTCATGTTTCACAAAATCGTTCATATTTTATATTGTTATTAGAAAACTCGGCTATGCTTAGCAATTACTAAATATGAGTGGAAATGTCACTCTTGACTACTACAGCGTGAATACACTTTATATCTTCACTCAGACATATTTCAGTATTGTTATACATTGATCAGTGGGATTTTTGTTGCTTAATTCCTCATATTTTCTTGAGAGCATGGCTTGGATAGTCCACTTATACTTCGATAAAATGTCACTAGTAATTTTTATAATGTTGTCACTGAATTTTATTAAAATGTTCAAATGTTTGTAGAACTTATGGGACTTAACTACGGGGTCATCAGTCCCTAAGCTTACAAACTACTTATGAACTAGCTAACACTAAGGACGGCACAAATATCCATGCCCGAGGGGGGATTCGAACGCCCGACCGCAGTGGCCGTGCAGTCCATGACAGGAGCGCCTCAGTCCCCTCGGCCACCGCGGCCGGCTGAATTTTATTCTCATTGCTGTTATGTTCGCTTTAACACGCCCGCCTCTTGTTGCCGTCTGTGATCGTAGCGAAGTGGCACAGACAACTGCACTCAGTACAAAATCAGTATACAGGCTTCATTTATGTGGATACGACTTTATTTTTGCTGTCTATGCACGTTAATCTATGTCATAACTACATGTTCATAGCAGTATAAATGAGTCATTGTAAAAATTTCCAGTTGCTCTCTATCGCAAGCAAAAAACAGAGCATTTCTTACCATTAACATTATGTCGCCCAAATGAAACGAATAGCCTGAAAAATGCATTAATTTTGAAGATGTATGGACGATATCTAACTCAAGATAGAACGTGTAGCTGAAGTATGTAGAAGGTTCTCGACTGGGTGCGCATTGCGTACATTCGAATGGTGGAACTCGATGGAATAAGACTGCCGCCAGGAGCGCGCGGCCGCAGCGGCCAGTCAGCTGACAGCGGTCAACTGACAGCCGGGGGAGGAGAGGAAGCGGCGATCTGGCGGCGTCGCGCAGTGTTCTCCCTCTCTGTCTGCGCAGAACCTTTCGCTCAGCCGCCTTCCTACCTGCACACAGCTTCTAGCTGTGGCTAAGCCATGTCTTCACCATATACTTTCTCCCAGGAGAGCTAGTCCTGCATTCTGCAAGGTTTGCAAAACTTCTGTGAAGTGAAACTTGTATCCATTCGGGAAGTGTGTGAAATTTGGAAAAAAGGAGCCGCCGAGGACTGGCAGAAGTAAAGTTGTGACGACGGACTGTGAAGCTTTCTGGGATAGCTCAGGTGGTAGAGCGCTTGCCGCGAAACGCAAAGGTCGCAGGTTTGAATCCCGGTTCCAGCACACAATTTTAATCTGCCAGGAAGTTACATATCAGCGCACACTCCCCTGTATAGTGAAAATTTCATTCTGAAAATTACACTTCACGGTGTTTTAAGAAGAAAATCTACTACAGTAGAGTCTCGATTATCCGACCTATACCGGCTGCGGAAAGTCGGATAAGCGGGAAGGTCGGATAACACGAAAAAAAAAAAAAAAAAAAAAAAAAAAAAAAAAAAAAAAAGTTTACAAAATTTATTTGAATGTAGAATACGTGAACAAGAACTGAATATAACTTTGAAATACATTAGAAGGCACTCAAAGAAAAGTGATAAAGTATCCATTTCACCCTGGTTTACTTCATTATGAAACTTTAAGGCTTTTCCTGCAAAATAGGTTCCGACATGGGTACACCTCTTTTTGTATCCCATCCTCCTTGCCACTTTTGTGTCTCGTTTCCGTTTTAGGTGTCGATGGCCGAGTAGAAAGAGACCGACACAGGAATAAAGGATGCACGCGTGTGCAGGTACGGAGGTGACCAGCCAGTGGGACAGCAGAAACTAGAACACTAGGCTAAATTAGAACAATATATATATTTCGTGGAGTCTTGGTAATACTTAACTTTTACATAGTTCTTGACTGCAGAATGCTGATACATAGTTTAGATAGAGGCCTGCCTACTGATGGTTCCTAGTGCCTATCCGATAGCCAAGTCTTAACTGGTGCCTGTTATGATTCCCAAGTCTTAACTGGTGCCTGTCTGATTCCCAAGTGGTCAATCAAGTTCAGTGGTGGCCACGAGCGGGTTCCCAGCAGAGGGCGCTCGTGTAGAGCTCCTAAAAATACAGGCTGACGCATCCGCCATTTTCATTCCGTGCGAATGCTAAACTCAACACGGTTCCAAGGAAATTTCTCCTAGACTTCAGTCGTGCCGGCCGCGGTGGCCGAGGTGACTGAGGCGCTCCAGTCACGGTCAGCACGGCCACTACGGTCGGGGGTTCGAATCCCCCCTTGGGCATGGATATTTGTGCCGTCCTAGTTCGTAAGTAGTTCATAAGTAGTTTGTAAGTTTAGGGACTGATGACCCCGTAGTTAAGTCCCATAAGCTTTACAAACATCTGAACATCTGAACTTCAGTCGCGTCTCTGGTGGTCGAGCTCTGTAGAGGACATGCCGCTCATCTGCGAGTTGGTTTTATTTTCTCTACATGTTCTATAGCGTTTCTTCGAGCTGTGGGATCTGCCGTGTACAAGAGTCTGACCGGCGTTGGTTTCATGCACCCTGTCACTATCCTGCAGGTGACAATAGCTCATTTATCTCCCAAGCAATCACGAAACAATAAACAACCTTTATTTATTTTTATCCTAAATCACTGAGAAAAAAAGATCAAGAAGCAATTAAATATTCCTTCAAACCCTTTGAGCATACAGCAAATTCTCCCACACAACGAACAAACCAATAAGGACAGATACCTTGCCTCAGGAGTCTACAAACTACAACGTCCCGAATGCCCAGCTGAATATATAGGACAGACAGGCCGGACCTTTAAAGTACGTTTTACTGAGCACCTTCTCACTTTATAAGTACCAACACAAATTATAAACTTCTGTCCTGCTTAATAACCTCCCTTTCGTTAAATTTGTATTCAGATAGCTAGATTTCACCCGTCCCGTCTTATACATCAGCTTCCTACGTCGCTCCCTACCCACATTCCCTCAGTCAGTCAGTACAAGTCGGCACACCACGCCCGCCCACCGCCCGTGAGCGCAATTGTAAACATGGGCTTATCTTGTGTCATCAGAGACCTCTGCTTCGATTAAGGTAATCTTAAAAATCGGTTTTATGTTTCTCCCATCTTTACCGAGTATGTTCCAACTGTAATTCGTTGTTACCCGAACATTTGTAGGGCCACAAGGAAATCCAAAAAACATTCCAGGAAAATAGAAACACCGCAATAACAACTTACGGTGTCACACCACGGAGAGCGCATTGTAAGCTTTGTTTGCCATTTATACTGTCTTCTTAACACAAAATAAGCCCATGTACCATTATAACCGTTTGTAATTCCGTCTTGTAAATTTGTGTAAATTCTGTCACGCAGATAATCTGAAGATGCCCTGCTAAAGGGCGAAACGCGTCATTAACTAATAAAAAATTTGCAATCAAGACGGTTTGAAGGAATATTTATTCTAACTGATTGCTGTTGTACACGATGGATTGGAAATCATTTTGAGAAGCAATTAAATGGAAGCATAAAGCAAAAAGTCAAATCAAGTTATGTTAATCACAGGGATTTTGCATTTTTAAACTCACAATTACATGCTGCCCGTAAATAGAAGTTAATTGTTCTAATGCTGAGATTCTTTCCCTTCCTCACCCTCTCACGCCCATCCCTTCTCTATCTCTCTCTCTCTCTCTTCCCCCTCTTTCTCCCTTCTCTCTCATTTTTCGTCAGGCCGTCTGAGGGGGGGGGGGGGGGGGGGGGAACGTGCCCCTGTGCCCCTGCCCCCGGCATCCGCCTTTGATGACGTCATATCTCCTGAACTATATGTCTTAAGCAGTTCTCACCCCTACGTAAATTGTTACCTCATGGAAGAAATATGTGTACCAAATTTGGTTGAATCGGTACAGTGGTTTACCAGCAGACATAGCATGATGCAACACTTTTCTGCATTTCATTGTTTATTACGCCATATCTCATGAACTATTTGTAGTACAGTCATTTAATGGTGCCTATGACCATCGCGAAAGTGCAAGCAATATGTTGGCAAAGTTTCATCACAAACGTTTGAACGGTACGGCTGCGCTTGAAGTACGAACACACAAATATACATTTTTATACAGGGTGTTACAAATACGTATGGCCAAACTTTCAGGAAACATTCCTCACACACAATGAAAGAAAATATGTTATTTGGACGTGTGTCCGTAAACGTTTAATTTCCATGTATTTTAGTATTTCTCTTTAAATGTAAACTGAAATAATTCATGCAGACAATTGTCAAAATACCCAATTGTTTCGTTAGTATGTACTGTACTTCCTCGATTCACCGCCAGTTGGCCCAATTGAAGGAAGGTAATGTTGACTTCAGTGCTTGTGTTGACATGCGACTCATTTCTCTACAGTACTAGCATCAAGAACATCAGAACGTAGCATCAACTGGTTAGTGTTCATCACGAACGTGGTTTTGCAGTCAGTGCAATGTTTACAAATGCGGAGTTGGCAGATGCCCATTTTATGTATGGATTAGAACGGGGCAATAGCCGTGGCGCGGTACGTTTGTATCGAGACAGATTTTCAGAACGAAGGTGTCCCGACAGGAAGACGTTCGAAGCGTCTTAGGGAGCACGGACCATTCCAGCCTATGACTCGCGACTGGGGAAGACCTAGAACGACGAGGACACCTGCAATGGACGAGACAATTCTTCGTGCAGTTGACGATAACCCTAATGTCAGCGTCAGAGAAGTTGCTGCTGTACAAGGTAATGTTGACCACGTCACTGTATGGAGAGTGCTACGGGAGAACCAGTTGTTGTTTGTAAATCTATCGGACCAAACTGCGTGGTCATCAGTCCGTAGCTTACAAACTACTTAAACCTAGGTAAACTAATCTAAGGACAAACACACACACACCCATGCCCCAGGGAGGACTCGAACCTCCACGGCGAGCAACCGCGCGCTCCGCAGCGAGACGCTTTAGACCGCTCGGCTACTCCACCGCGGCGGAGAACCAGTTGTTTCCGTGGCATGTACAGCGTGGCGTGTGCAGGCACTATCAGCAGCTGATTGGCCTCCACGGGTACACTTCTGCGAATGGTTCATCCAACAATGTGTCACTCCTCATTTCAGTGCAAATGTTCTACTGACGGATGAGGGTTCATTCAAACGTGATCAAATTGTAAATTTTCACAATCAACATGTGTGGGCTAGCGAGAATCCGCACGCAATTGTGCTATCACGTCATGAACACAGATTTTCTGTGAACGTTTGGGCAGGAATTGTTGGTGATGTCTTGAGCTCTAACATGGAAATTAAGCGTTTCCGGACATATGTCCACATAACATATTTTCTTTCTTTGTATGTGAGGACTGTTTCCTGAAAATTTGGCCGTACTTTTTTTTGTAACACCCTGTATATTAGATAGGGAAAGGTAAGTTGACGAGGAGTCTAAGATGACGAATTGTCAATTTCTCCGCTAACTCTACAGATTGTGCAACGTGCATCATAGTATTGCTTCCTTAGCACGCTCTGCAGGCATGTGTGTTGAAATAGAACCGCTTCGTCATTATGTTTTGTTGACAACAGAGGCTCACAAGTAGATGCTGTTTTTGTAACAATTTTCCTGCGGCTTAAATAAGCTTCATGCAATTAATACTTCTGCGTTAATGAATATGAGTTGATTCCTCTTATACTGATGTTTTAATAACGGTCACGTATAAGTCTGAATACAAAATGACGACTGAGGTTAAGGTGACGAATCATGCATTTCATAAGGAAGACAGGGTGACAGGAATGGAGCAAGGAATCATTGAAAGAGGCAATGCAGCGTGTAAGAAATAGCAAGCCTGTTGAAGGCGCCGATAGGAAGTTCAACTTCCCTCAAGCTGCCTTACGTCACTATGTAAAAAATACATGTTGATGAAGTAGGATTTGCTCAGTGTACTGGCTTAAATTACAGGACTGCAAAGGATAAATGTTACGTCTGCGTCGCTTTTTATAAGTAGATAAGCATGAACAAAGGTCTTTATTTTCTAAATAAAATGTTCATTTCGTCTTCTTACCCTAACTGTAGGACAAGTTGACGAATCGTACTATCACTAACAGAAACAGCTCTAGCTAAAGAATCTTCAGTCTTAGGAAACGTTTAAGAGCTTTATTACAAAGCAGATACATTAAGTAATCGTTTTTCCATAAATTAAGTATATGATTTCAACATAACGGCCAGAAAAAATATAATATACCTTAATGTCGCTATTTTAGCCGACTGTCCCCTACAGTGTAGAAATCGGCCAACACCGTTTCTTCTTCCTAACTAAACCGAATTATATCATTTAGTTTCTCAGCGTTCTAAGTGCAGCATATGAACGGAATTTATCGTCAGACATGTTTTTTTGGCTCTTTCTCAGTATATTTTACGCTGGTGAAACTTATGTTCAAATGTTTGTTAATCTATCGGACCAAACTGCGTGGTCATCAGTCCGTAGCTTACAAACTACTTAAACCTAGGTAAACTAACCTACGGACACACACACACCCATGCCCCAGGGAGGACTCGAACCTCCAGGGCGAGTAACCGCGCCCTCCGCAGCGAGGTGCTTTAGACTAAAGCTCTGTATAAGGGAGGGCTTTCTTTACTTTAGACCGCTCTGGCAACATGTTGGAGTACACGGCCACGCCCACTAGAGTTTCGAGTCCTCCTTCGGGCATGGGTGTGTTGTCTTTAGAATACGTTAAAGTAGATTGTAAGACTAGGGACCGCTGACCTAAGCAGTTTGGTCCCTTCGGATTTCAAACATTTGAACTTTTTGTGAAACAATGTGTCCTACGTTTACGTGCAGTTGCCATTGAGTCATTTGGCTCATTAAATATGCACAAAACATTTTTGACCATACATTTCATTCCATTCCATGATGGTGGTGGTGGCGGCTGGTGCAGCAACAGTGTTGAATAATTAAAAAATGCTCAGTCTCTGTTGCAGTATTTTATTCTCCATTTACGCGTTTCGCGCTGTTAGCGCTTCGTCAGACTGGAAAAAGACAAATGTTTTGTTATAGTCCGTGCACCTGGCAGGCAGCGAATCTAATGTGGCTAAGGTGAGTAAATTTGAAAATTCAGACTACTTGGGCGGAGATGGAGCCACAGAGCTATCTATTGCTGTGTAGGAGGTATCTTAACAATTTGTGTTATTGGGCGCCTGCAAAGAGGTAAACGTACAAAGTTCGTAAGGGTTATTTGAACTAGAATAACTAGAGACTAAAGGGGTGTGGTATGGAAATTAATGGAACGCTTTTATATGATAAAACTCACCATAGCAGCAGTTATTAAGAATACTACCAGTTGTAAACGTGGACCTGCCGCGACAGCGACTCCTCTGCTGCTATGGTGATAACATAGACTGTTTGTTGTGGTTTGTTTGTTTCTTTGACTTCGGTTTCAAACCATTCAGTCATTTCTTTGTTAATATCAATGCCATATAATACTACTATTTCCTTCCTTTACTTTATATAGTCCTTTAATGCCCAAATTGGTTTAGTAATGACAGTTATATTTTAACCTTTCCGTTACATATAAACTCGATTATGGCTTCATAGACTTTTATGTTGGATTCGTATAGTAAGGACTTAACTGACATTGGTTGTGGAACTTTATTTTTGATGACAGATGATAAAAAAACCTTTCCTCGCTTCTTGATATTTTGGGCACTGAAAAAATAAATGGTTCGTATCTCCTCGCGAGATGCCATCACAGTCACAAGCCGGTGTTTGATTTATATTCAATCGGTATAAGTGTTCAGGGAATGAGCCATGGTTAAATCTTATTCTACTTAATGTACTCGTTGTTTGTCGGGGTCCATTGACTATATCAAACCATGGTCTTTTAGGTATTCTATCTGGTATATGAGCATAGTTGCGTCCTTTGTATCGTGAGCTATGTGTCTATTCTTCTTGCCAAGAGTTAAATGCCCTTTTGCGAATTATATGTCCATATTCAGTGTAAGGAAGTTTTAGCTCTAGTTTTGTCCCATTACTTGTTGCCTGCTTTGCCAGCTGATCCACTTTCTCGTTGCCTGGTATGCCACAATGTGCCTTCACCCACATGAAGTTTTATATTAGACATTGCTTGTAGTACACTCTTACAGTCCGATAATATTACAAAGTGTGAGTAATTCTGATTTATAGTGTACTGTACCGCCTTTAGAACTGCATATGTCTCAGCCAAGTAAATCGAAGCATTCTCTGGTAATTTAAATTTTCGCTCCATTTGTAGTTATGGAATGTAAATGGCACATCCAGTGCCATTTCCGTCAACAGACTTTGATCCATCTGCGTATATGTGTATTATCTTGTTTCCTGATACCTGCAGTTGTCTTTGCATGGCTGAGATCGTCTCCAAAACATGAGTCTTTCCCTCTATTGTTTGGAACGGGATGTGGTCCCTGAGCACGAAATACTCATATTTATATATAGGCCACTGTGTGTTCGATAAAATATCTCTGCTGATGTTTGCAATGTCATTGTAGGTTGTAACTATATCATACAGCTTTTTGCCCCAGTTTCCAGTGGATGAATGGAACAGACGTATTATTTCATGTATTGGGTGTTGTGAACATGGCAGCTTCTCTACAATGAATCTCTCCATGAGCATCTGCGCGTGTCCCTATCTCTGCAGTGCAGAGTTGCCAGGTTTTTCTATTGCTCTGTCGCCAAATTTTAAACCAAAAGTAGCCAAAATATCGCCATCTTTTCATCAATAAAATGCCAAAACATAACCTTAATCAGTAAAAATAGCCAAATATCGCAACCTTTAATCTGTTAACATTATTATGCTATGGTAATTATGGCATGTTAATCGACGATAATAATCCTGAAATTCAGGGAGTAAGCTGGTTAATGAGTAAAAAGAAACACAAACTGTGGCACTCTCACATTCACAGACGTCAGACTGAACTTTCCAAGGAAACTCATACTTTACAGAAATATTTATCTGAGTCCATCCAAGAACTGAACCCATACACACCAGCAACTGACAATGAGGCCAGTCAAAATATTAGCTCATTGTAGACTCCGGAAATTCACTTACATTTAACTATCATATTCATTAATTTCATACAACACAAAACTGTTCAAGAGTCATTCTATCAAACGTACACAAGGGAACTTCTCATGCATAGATTCGATTACCAATCACTTTCATCTTCTTAAAAACAAATATTTACAGATGTAAAATAGTTATTGAATCTTTCAAACATTTTTTTAATAGCCTACACACACAATCATTACAACCTTTTGAGGTGAGGTAATTTATAATAATACACTAAGCAATGCATACTTTGAGGTGAGATGGATTTTAATTCGTAATAATGTGTCATGACACACTGAAAAATCAGCCATGAGAACGAATGGGAAATCACCGCGTGTTCTCCATTGACATTTATACTCTGTAAACCATTGTTAACCACTGTGAAGTGCGTGGCAAAGGGCTCACTTCACAGTAGCAGTTGTTACGAATTTCTGTTGTGTTGACGTATGGAACGCAGAAAAAATTTCTGTTTAAATGCCTTCTTGCATGCTGTAATTTATATAATCTTATCCTCATGTTCTCAGCGGGAGCCATACATACAGTGTTGCAGTATACTTCGAGATATCGTTTAAAGCCTGTTCTTAAACCATCGTAAGTAGGGTACATGATGTAGTTTACGTCTAACTTCAAGAGTCTGTAAGCATTTTTTTAAATTTTTTTTACATGTTTCTTACACTCTCCCACACATTCATGGTACTTGAAAACATTTGTGCTAACTTGTGTAGAATGATTACATTCCCTCAGCATTCTACCGAAGTTTAGCCGGTTTCATTGACGCAATGTCTAAAGAGTGATTGCTTTACATTCGTTGTATTTGAAGTAAAATAAAATAGCCACTAAGTCGCCAACCAATTCCTTTAATAGCCAAATTTAGTCGCCAGTCGCCAAACTGCTAGAATGGCTACTATTATACGAAAAAGATAGCCAAGAATGCGAAAAATCGCCACGCCTGGCAACCCTGCTGCAGTGTTGTGGTTTGAAACCATCTGAAACTGCCCCGAGTCACGTGACTGGGATTTCGTCATTATGAGCCACAGTTATTCTCATTTACAGGTGGAACAATGCGCTCATTTTAACAATAAAACGACTTCTCGTATTTCTATTACATATCTAGTAGTAAAGTCAGTGTAATTTAATCGTATTATTAATATCAATGCAATAATTGTCGTGTTTAACCCAGAGAGCGCTGACGTCCTTCCAGAAGAACGAGAACGGCAGCTTACTTTTTTATTCTTGTCTGTAAGAATTCGTGTTCAGTGTCATGTTTTATTTCTTTGAATCGCCTGCTCCCATTGCAGATCAATTTCAGCTCGTATTTTCGATTGCAGAGTGGTTGGATGCAGCTGCAAAGTTAAGGTTCATACACAAGATACTGACGACTTCCTCGTGGCTTTATATTTATGGAACTTTCTTCATTTCTGAGACATTTATATGTATTTATTTCATCTTAAATGTTGTTTTAATAATAACGATTCGCCAGATTAAAATTATAAAACATTCGTTTTGATGTCATTCCAGAAAGAAGGACAGTATTGAAAAACTAATGGCGTGATTGTGAAAAAACGACCTTGTGCAGTCATATGAAGGCAATTAATAGCTTCTGAGGAAAAAAAAATTAAACCATAAATAATTCCGCGCTATCTGGGTTAAAGTCTTCTTAGTGGTACGAACTCATCTTCACGATTGATATGTTCATCATCAACCTTCTTTTTATCATTTCAGAAAGAAGGGCAGTATTGCAAGGCAAATGGTGTGATTGCTAAAAAAATCACTTTAAACGACCTTGTGCAGTCATATGAAGATAATTAATAGCTTCTGAGAAAAATTAAACCAAAAATAATTCAGCGCTATCGGGGTTAATGTGCCCAGGTGAAGTACCACATTGTCTGTTATTTTTAGAAGCAACAGAATTACATATTCTCTGTGTTCGTGTTGCGCTATGAATCTTTTACTTTTTGCACCTTATGAATGTGATTATCGATGCGATGTTTATTCAAACTGCTCTTGAGTGAGTTTATATGTCAGCAAGTAAGTCATTTCTGGTGAAAGTCAGCTTTAAGTTGCGTAATAAAAGCTAAAAATTCATTCAGACTATTCATTATACCTATAAAAATCACTTCTTACCGAGTTCATCGATGATGTTTCCTCACTACCCTATTATTTAATGTAAATAGCCAATATTTTGTTTGTTTTACGTTTTGGCATCGCGGTCTATGGTAAAAGTCTTAAATATAAACGGCTGTACTTTGTTAAGGTCGGACTTTATGGATGCAAACAGATTTCATTTCTTATAAAAGCATTTCATTTGAGGAATCGTAAGGAAGCTCTTGATCCTATCAAATTGATATTTGATCTTCTACTCTTATGTAAACTACAAACTAACAGACTTATAGTACGCCGACAATAATCTATCGCTTAAAATCTGTAGTTTTGATTCTTGTAAAAACTGTCAATACATTTCATCTAGGCACATGAAAAAATTGTACCTATCGCATTAATTCTTGCAATAGTGTATTTGACTGTTTTCTGGAAATCGTTTAAATTGTTAATTACGTTGTATTATGCCCCAAACATGCTTTTTTAACACTTTAATATCAATACTTTTAAAAGAAAAACGAAAAGAAATTCAAATAATTTGAAAGCCCGCTAAAACGCTACATTTGAGTCACGTGATGCCTGTGACGTCACAAATAACGATGCTGCTGCTGCTCTCGTAAGATATACAAATAGTGTTGTATTGTTTGGGCATACACGTTCGCAAAATGACCTACAAATATTGCGTAGTTCCGCACTGTAGCAATATATCTATAAAGACACGAGAAAAATTGTTTTTACGAGTTCCAAAAACTGAGAAAATGCGCAAAATGTGGTTGACACTCGCTCGAAGAGGTTCGAATGAAACAGCGGCTACTTCATGTTTAGTTCTGTGAGGATCATTTTGATGTGAGCAAACACTTAATATTATTCCATTAATTCACAGTTAAGTATCAGTCTCTTCTACTGCAAAGGTGTAAATTAGTGTTAAGTGCAGGTTAATGAGCTGATGTTTGCATTTACTAATTATAATGTTCACGCCTACGATTTGGAGAAGGAATTAAAGTTCAGGGTGAAGAATTAAAAACATTGCGTTTTGCCGACGACATAGTTATTCTGTCAGATACAGCAAAGGACCTGGAAGAGCAATTGAACGGAATGGACAGTGTGCTGAAAGGTGCATATAAGATGAACATTAACAAGAGCAAAACTAGGGTAATGGAGTGCAGTGTAAGAAAATCAGGTGATGCTGAAGGAGTTAGATTGGGAAACGAAGCAATAAATGAGGTAGATGAGTTTTGTTACTTGGGCAGTAAAATAACAAATGATGGTCGCAGTACAGAGGATATAAAATGCAGAATGGCAATGGGTAGAAAAGCGTTCTTGAAAAAGAGAAATTTGTTAACATCGAATATTGATTTAAGCCTAAGGAAGTCCTTTCTGAAGGCATTTGTGTGGAGTGTTGCCTTGTATGGGAGTGAGACATGGACGATAAATAGTGCGGACAGGAAGAGGATTGAGGCTTTTGAAATATGGTGCTACAGAAGAATGCTGAAGATTAGGTGGGTGGATCGCGTAACTAATGAGGAGGTACTGAACAGAATTGAGGAGAAAAGAAATTTCTGGCATACCCTGACCAAAAGAAGGGATCGCTTGGTAGGACACATTCTTAGACATCGGGGAATCGTAAATTTAGCATTGGAGGGAAGTGTGTGGGGTAAAAATCGCAGAGGGAGACCCAGAGACGCGTATAGTAAGCAGATTAAAGTTGATGTGGGTTGCCGTTCTTATGAGGAATTGAAAAGGCTTGCTCAGGATAGAGTAGGGTGGAGAGCTGCATCAAACCAGTCTCTGGACTGAAGACCATAACAACAACAATATATTTGGTAAAAGTACAACACGAATATTGTTTTATCCCACTATAAAGTAGAGCACTGATTATTTATCTCCAGTAAGTGCAATTCTATCGCCAGTAGGTATTATTCAAACAACCGTTTCAATAATGGGTGATCGTTTTATACATCGACAACGCGTTTCTGGCTGCTTTGTTACAACATACCTTATCGTAAAATACGTATATTGGAAAGGTCTTTAATGTGCCGATTCATTTAGCCTTTAAACTTTTGTAGTATGCAAGTTTAAATAATATTAAATATTAACAGTGTTACCAAAAATGCGTTTATTGAAGCAAAAATCGTCGTAATGTCATGTTGTGAAGTTCATGTCGCAAAAATTAATCACTACCCAATTCAGAATACAACGTTTGTTAGTTATTAGATCACCAAGAACCACCAGATTAGACAACAAATTCTCTGGTGTACTGTCACTTGTAACTGAAACTGGCAGAAACTGACACACAATCGTAAACATTCACTCGCAAAAACAACAAACCAGTACTTCAGCCAATAACAGAGCGTTTTCGATCACGTGATCTAATCGTGAAATTAAATGATTTTTAACCTTTAATTACGTAAAAATAAGAGATGTTTTGTAAGAATAATGAGCGAAAATGCTATCTGAATGTTATAGTAATTCAGAATAACAACAATTCGAACCATATTTTTAATACCGGAAAATACCCTATTGCGGAGAAATAACTCCAACTATACTAAGGATTTAATAAGAGTACGCTAAGACGTTTTATTGCTCAATTCTACGCTTAATTTCCACTACAAATGATAAGAACTGCAACTGTCAGCTACATGTCGCATTAGTCGTAATGATGAAAACGGTTTCCCGCCCCGAGTCACGTGACTTAGATGTTGGTTTCAGTGTCGCGTCACGCGCAGTCTATATTATCTGTGCTCTATGGTCCATATAGGCAAACTAGGCAATTGCCTAGGGCCAGTACCGGCGCGGCGGAAGGGCCGGCCGACCGCCCGGGGCACCAAATTTTATGGGAGTTTGGGGGGCGCTACATTTATATTACTCTAAACACTGAACTAAAAATTAACTTTTTCAGAAATTATGTAGCAACATTGGTTACTACCTCACGCCACAGGCCTTACTCTTTATAACAATCCAGGTTTCTTCTTGAATCTCCTATAAAGGAAAGCCCTTTATCCCGTCACCTTTTTTGTCTATAAAAAAAATTTTCGCTGACAAAGCTAAAGGCTATTGTTGAGAATTGGGAGTTTTGAGCAACAATAACACGCTCTGACAATTACAACCGCCGCGGAGCCGACAATTGCACTCCCTGTGACAAAGCTATGTCGGCCGCTCTAACAATACACACAAACAATATTCAGTTATCGGCAACCAAAAAGAAATTAGTCCTGTTTGTACTGTCAAATGTCTCGTGAAAGAAAATCATAAAAGAGAAGTCATGTACATATAGTGCAGGCTTCATGGTGTGGGTGTTCTTTTGTCTCTTGAATTTCGACTCTCAGTAGAAAAATCGTTGCGTTGATGTGTTCTTTATCAACATATCGGAAAGAAAGAAGCCTTCTGGAAATGTATATAGAAAAAGAATACCACAATTGGCGGTTGAAAATGAGACACAGACAGCAGCATTAAAGAAATTCTTTCGTTCTCCTGAAACAGACAATAATGGAAATGAAAACGTAGAACCAGAGAATGAGAAAACCAGCTAGAAATCAACAAATATTACGTAACATATTTTCGTTCTATTACGTTTAATACAAAAGAGGTGTTTGCAAACGTAGCGTCTTAGCAGGCTGGGGTGGGTAGGGTGGCGGCCTCTCAGATAGGCCGCGAACTTCAGGCTCAAAGAAAGTTCTTTTCCCTTTAATTAAGTAGCAATAACTACATTCTAAACCAACACTGATTCTTGATACATGTACAAAGCGATAAGACTTTTACTCGTTAGATGTTTATTAACCAACTTTAGCTGTATTTCAAGCATTCATCTATTAATTAAGTAGACGGCCTCCATAGTCTATAGGTTAAAGCGTTGGACTCATGTCTACGTGCTCCTGGGTTCAATCCCCGGACTTTTCGCTTTTCAACGGCGAGATGTCGAAGAAAAAGATCTCTTCAGTAAGGACTGTACCAAGTAAGATCGGAGACGGAGGTTTGGAAGCAAACAGCAGGAGTACGGGGAAGGGCGTCCCTTGCCTGAGGGGCCGCTAAGCCGACTACCTGGCGAAGGGTCAGCTGTGGCAAATGTCCGGCGTGGTAAAAGTCCAGCGTGGCAACCGGGTGGTCAGGCACAACCAACCGGCCGACAAGGAAAGTTGGTCGGGTAGCGCCTAAAACCGCCCAATTTATCGGGTGGCCAACGAATTGGTCCAATAAATCGCATCGTGTGTAGGGCCCTTAAGTTGTGTGAATGTGATTATCTATTTTCGTGTCTGTCAGCAGTTCAGCGAGCTCCTTTACGGTGAGTTGTCATCTATCCTCCATTATTGATATTCCTATCGGATTTTCCATTGTTAACATGGCATTAAAGTGTACGATGTGTTCCATTTTAATGGGGAAATATGTTTATGTAATGTATATGTTGTGATTATGTATTGAATAAAAAAATGCGATGTGTATTTTACATTGATGTTTTATTGCGATTTTATTAAATGTGTCGCCATTAAAATAATTTGCCTAGGGCCCCGAATTTGTTCGGGCTGGCCCTGGAAATGCACAGTAATAACTGTTTCGCGTATGTAAACAGACAGACTATAGCCGCTTTGTAAGATAGTTTCAGTTATTTATGTGCTGAAATGGCTGATAGAGGCGTTCTTTATGCCACATAAAAAAAGGTAAAGCTGTCAACAATCCGAAGATTGGTTTGAACACCACATTGCTTTACTAGGCACGGTCCTGTTTGGAGGTGGTATGCCGTTGCCTTCCTCCGACCTTCGAACTGACTTACCCAGCCAGTTATAGGGGGGACCTACAGTTTAACGTGGGTTCCGAACCACGGTGCTACTCGGTATTTTTCACAAGAGCAATACTGCCAGAGGTGAAAGAAGTGGAAATTGACAGATAAAAATCCTAGGACCTGGCGGGGATCGAACCCACGACCTTTGGATTTGTAGTCTGGCACTCTACCACTGTGTAAACGGGTGTGCGGAAAAATTGCCGACAACAAACTGAACGAAAGTTTTTTTACGGATTACCGAGGAATAAAGAAATGTATGTATGAATCTAAACTAGAGGCCAATGTCTGTCAGTGACTTAATTGTATTTCGTTAATGTGAGAATGACGTTACCTGTTGCTTGGTTTTTGTAATTTTTAGATGTAAACAGTGGGTCATTCGAAGCAGAAGAGTAGATCTGGATGAAATAATTAAAAAAGTGGAACGGAGAAATTAAATAAAACTCATGTAATATGCTCGGATCATTTTGTAGAGAAGGACTTTAGAAACAAAAATTTACTTAGTCAGGGGTAAGTATTGTTTGTAAAGCAGTACGATAGCCCAATTTTAAAGCTTGTTCAACGCTTTCTCACGTTATTGCTGTTGCATATAACCGTTTTCTCCTCATTTCAGTAGGCTATATGGCCATGCTCTGTTCCTTCAGTGTTGCCTAATGCAAAGGAAAGTAGTTTCAGAGCAAGCTAAAAGAAGAGGAAGTGGAGCCACAGGTATCCATCAATATTCTGGCGGAAGTGGACGATAGTGTCAGCTCTAAAGTTAGAAAACACTGTGAAAACGTTCTCTATTAGTTGTTAGGCGTCGAGCACTACAGAAAACAGTGTGGATTCAGAGAGGAGTCATTCGTAATTTAAGAACTGAATTGTGTAATTTAAATCTAAGTGCAACAGTTACAAAAGTAGGTCTAATGATTTTAGTTAGAAATAAATTGGTCCGTAAGCTGATCAGTTTCTGTGCTGCTGTAGAGTAAAGCTCTGCTATACAGAGCTTTAGCTGCAAAGGGTGTCTGCGAAAATTCTTATTGGCCAACAAATATTTTGCAGTGCTGCTTAAAGCACATGTAAGTAAGGTAAACAACTTATCTGTAACATGAAAAAAAATGCGATGTTGTTAAAAATTACGCATATGTCGTCAACAGTTTTTATAATATGTATTGTGTAATTGTTTGTGTCTTACAGTTCGCTGACAAATGAATTTTTTTTATTCCACAGGTAAAATATTGAATTTGTACATCGAGCAGGCGGTGAAGGAAAGCAAGGAAAAATTTGGAATAGGGATTAAAGTTCAGGAGGAAGAAATAAAAACATTGCGTTTTGCTGATGACATTGTAATTCTGTCAGAAACAGCAAAGGACCTGGAAGAGCAGTTGAATGGAATGGACAGCGTGTTGAAGAGGGCATATAAAATGAACATTAACAAGAGCAAAACAAAAATAATGGAATGCGGTCTTAGAAAATCAGGCAATGCTGAAGGAATTAGATTAGGTAACGAAACAATGAAGGTGATAGATGAGTTTTGTTACTTGGGTAGTAAAATAACATGCGATGGTCGCAGTACAGAGGATATAAAATGCAGAATGGCAATGGGAAGAAAAGCATGTTTGAAAGAGAGAAATTTGCTAACATCGAATATTAATTTAAGGGTAAGGAAGTCTTTTCTGAACGCATTTGTACGGGAGTGAAACATGGACGATAAGCAGTGCGGACAGGAAGAGGATAGAAGCTTTTGAAATGTGGTGCTACAGAAGAATGCTGAAGATTAGGTGGGTAGATGGCAAAACTAATGAAGAGGTACTGAACAGAATTGGTGAGAAAAGGCGACTGCGCACGTACCAGCGCGGCTGAATCCCACTGGAGCACACGGAGCTGGTTTCCAGCTATCGCGGCGAGAGCGCTCCAGAATGCGTTTTCATCCTTATTACTAGCATTCTAATACGTATTGGAAAGGAAATGGCATAATTTTATTGTGATATCTGGATCGCATTCCAAGAGAAAGGATGTAATTTTACAGCAATTTCTCGTTTGCTTTCGAAGAGAAATGGCATAATTTTAGTAATATATTTACAGTGTGCTGGGGCACATTAGCACATTATCACCAGCCGCCACTGGTGTAGAAACGCCGATAAATTCATCGTTCTTCAAATGGCGCTCACTTTACTTACATTATCATTTGAACCCCTTAGGGTAGGAAAAAAATTACCAAATTTTTTTACGCAGACAGGTGAATATTGAAGGAATGCAACAGTGTTCTTAGCAAGTACAATACATATTGTGCTTATTGTTGTTGTGGTCTTCAGTTCACAGACTGGTTTGATGCAGCTCTACACGCTACCCTGTCCTGTGCAAGTCTCATCATCTGAGAATACGTTCGGCAACCTACATCTTTTTGAATCTGCTTACTATATTCGTCACTCGGTCGCCCTCTACGATTTTTACCCCCCACGCTTCCCTCTAATGCTAAGTTGACAATTCCTTGATGTCTCAGAATGTGTCCAACTAATCTGTCCCTTCTCTTAATCAGGGTATGCCACAAACTCCTTTTCTACACAGTCCGATTAAGCACCTCCTCATTAGTTACATGATCTACCCATCTAATTTTCATCATTCGTCTGTAGCACCACATTTCAAAAGCTTCTATCATCTACTTATCTGAACTCCTTATCGTCCATGTTTCACTCCCATACAATGCTACACACCAGACAAATGCTTTCAGAAAGGACTTCCTAACAATTTAAATTAATATTGGATGTTAACAAGTTTCGCTTCTTTAGAAACGCCTTTCTTCCCATAGCCATTCTGAACTTTATATATATATATATATATATATATATATATATTTTTTTTTTTTTTTTATTTCAGCCATCAGAAGTTGCTACCCAAAGAACAAAATTCATCTACTACTTTTATTGTCTCATTACCTAATCTAATTCCTTCAGCATCGCCTGATTTTCTGACATTGCATTCCATTACCTTCGTTTTACTCTTGTTAATGTTCATCTTATACTTCCTTTCAAGACACTGTCCATCCCATTCCATTGCTGTTCCAGATCTTTCGCGGTCTGTGACAGAATTACTATGTCATCAGCAAACCACAATGTTTTTATTTCTTCTCCCTGCACTTTAATGCCCTCTTCAAATTTCTCCTTCCATTCCTTCACTGCCTGCTCAATGTACAGACTGAACAACATTGGGGAAAGGCTGCAACCCTGTGTTATTCCTTCCCCACCTCTGCGTCCCTTTCTTGCCCTTCGACTCTAATAACTGCTGTCTAGTTTTTGTATAGTTTGAATATAACTCTTTGGTCCCTATATTTTACCCCCGATACCTTCAGAATTTGGAAGAGTGTATTCCATTCGACATTACAAAAAGCTTTCTCCAAATCGACAAACGCTAAAAACGTAGGTTTCCCTTTCCTTGGCCTATCTTCTAAGATAAGTCATAATGTGAATATTGTCTCCGGTGTTCCTACATTTCTTCTAAATCCAAACTGATCTTTCCCGAGGTCGGATTCCACAAGTTTTTCCATTTGTCTATAAATAATTGTTGATAGTATTTTGCACCCATGACTTATTAAACTGATAGTTCTGTAATTTTCACACTTGTCTACACTTGCTTTCTTTGGGATTGGAATTACGATATTCTTCTTGAAGTTTGAGGGTATTTCCCCTGTCTCATACATCTTGCATACCAGGCGAAACATTTTTTTCACGACTGGCTCTCCTAACGACGTCAGCAGTTCAGACAGAATATCATCTACTCCAGGGCCCTTGTTTCGTCTCAAGTCCTTCAGCGCTCTGTCAAATTCTTCTCGCAGTATCATATCTCATAACTCATCTTCCTCCACTTTGTCGTACATTTCTAGAATACTGCCTTCAAGTTTATTTCCTTTGTATAGGCCCTATATATTCCTTCCACAGTTCAGCTTTCCCCTCTTTGTTTAGTACTGGTTTTCCGCCCCAGTTCTTGCTATTCATATGGCTGCTTTTCTTGTCACCAAATATCTTTTTTATTTTCCTGTAGGCGGTATCTATCTTTCTCCTAGTTATGCATTCTTCTACGGTTTTGTCCTCTAGCCACTCCTGCTTAGCCAGTCTGCACATCCTGGCAATCCCGTTTTTCAGACGTTTGTACTCCCTTTTTCCTGTTTAACTTACTGAATTTTTATATTTTCTCCTCTCATAAGCCTAAGTTTTAATCTGCAGTTCATAACCAATGTTATGGTCAGAGTCTATATCTTCCCCTGGATATGTCTTACAGTTTAGAACCTGGTTTCGAAATGTATTCCTTGCCATTATAAAGTCAATCTGGTACCTTCCAGTGTCTCCTGGTCTCTTCCACGTATACAGCCTTCTTTCATGGTGATTAAACCAAGTGTTGGTGATCATTAATATGTGCTCTGCACGAAATTCTACCAAGCGATCTCCTCTTTCATTCCTTTTTCCCAGTCCATATTCACCTACTACATTTTCTTCTTCTACTTCTCCTACTTTCGAGTTCCAGTCCCCAATCACAATCAAGTTTTCGTCTCCCTTAACTTTGAGAATGATTTCTTTAATCTCCCCCTACATTTTTTCGATATCCTCATCATCGGCCATGCTAGTTGGCATGTAAATTGCACTACTGTGGTGGGTGTTGGCTTCATGTCTGTCTTTACTGCGATAATTCGTTCACTATGCTGTTCAAAGTAACTTACCTGCATTCCTATTTTCTTATTCATTATCAGACCTACTCCCGCATTACCACCAACTGATTTTGTATTGATAATCCTGTACTCACCTGACCAGAAATCCAGTTCATCCTGCCACGGAACTTCACTAATCCCTGCCATATCTAACTTTAACTTATCCATTTCTCTTTTCAAATTTTCTAGCTTACCTACGTGATTAAGGGTTAGAACATTCCATGCTCCGACCTGTGGAATGCCTGTTTTGTTTTTATTGATGACGACATCCTCCTGAGGTAGCCCCCATCCGGAGATTCGAATGGGGGACTATTTTACCTCCAGAATATTTTACCCAGAAGACGTCATCATCGTATAGTCATACAGTAGAGCTGCATGTCCTCAGGAGAAGTAATGACTGTAGTTTCCCCTTGCTTTCAGCAGCTCGCAGTAACTCCATGGCAAAGCTATGTTAACAGATGTTACAAGGCCAGCTCAGTCAATCATCCAGACTGTTGCCCCTGTAACTATTGAAAAGGCTGCTGCCCCTCTTCAGGAACCACACGTTTGTCTGGCCTCTCCACAGATACCCCTCCACTGTGGTTGCACTATGGTACGGCTATCTGCATCGTTGAGGCACACAAGCCACCTCACCTCGGCAATGTCTGTGATTCATGGGGGTGGAATGTGCTTGTATAAAAATAATAATTGAAACTATTACTTTTATATGAAATAAAAAAGGCGACTTGAAAGTGTTAGTCGCCTTTTTTGTTTTGTGGTCAAGAAATTTTCATCAGCGAGAAAGTTGTAGATAATGAAATGAACTTTTCTTTTTATTTAAAGAACTTTTTTATAGCTCCACTGGTTTTCTCATAAGTTTGGAAAGAATAGAGCGATGGAACCTTACAAATTCTACTCGTTATTTTCAGCGATCTTGCCCACCAGTGAGCACAGATTCTGATGCCCACTCACCTGATACTTTGGGACCAATTTTGATAAACATTTTTAATTTGGAATACAATTTTCGGTATTATATAATGATAACTTAATAATTTTTGTTTTTTTATTATTAACTAGCTGACCCACCTCTGCTTTACATAAGTAATCTTTAAACTTTTTTAACCCGAGAACTGGGTTCAACGTAGGCTGTATTAAATGCCAAATGTGAAATAATTGAAATAAGAATAATAACGTAGATTGGATTACCACATTCACGATCTCTGTTGTGTAAACTAAGAGATCTGCGCCAAAGTACACAGTACAGAATTATAGAACACACGACGATCTTTTTTTTTTTTTTTTTTTTTAAATCAATCATATCAAAAGATCAATCATGTCTAACTCCTACAGACCTCCGACAATCACTATATCTGAAGTCTGAAGCCAACTGGCGCCAGCGTTTTAAGAGAGAAAAATGATAAATGTGGTTCACTCGTAAAAGGTACACACATCCTCTCGTGTATGTTTTCTTTTTTTTAGATCTTTGTGAGTTCTGCAAGTCTATACTATGTAGCTGCACTGGCCTAGCTCATATAGTTTAAGCTCCAGATTTGACTAAAGTGCAGAATCGTAAACAATTCTATGTTATTCTTCGTCTTTTAATTGATTTACATATTTGTATTGACATTAAATATAGCCTAAGATTATTCCACGCTTCTAAAGAAGAAACTAAAAGAAACCACATGACGATAAGTTCAGAACTCCTTGAGTTATAAAAAGTTTGAAGGGTCAGACAGGAAGAATGTGCTTCTATTTTATATGATAGTATGATTTGCTGCCCCTGGCTGAAATTTGTAATTATTTATGGAAAAAATATATTGTCGTAAAAGGAACGCCTTAAAATATATGAAAGAGGAATTAACAGACAGCGAACTACCCTGTGCTCGCAGTTGTGGCTGGGTGGCGCTCGGCAGTTGGATGATTCAAGCTCTGCAGCCGCCATGTTGGTTGGGTGTAGCGCTCTCTGCCGGCTTCACTTCACTGTCATTATAAGCCTCTCTATGTTATTCTGTGCTCACTGCTTCTAGCATGTTGAAAAAAAGAGTATATTTGGTTTTGCTCTTGGTCATACTTCCATATTTGTGGAAACTCGCGATACACGGAGAATTGAGGTACATAAATCCAAATCTTTTTCGCTAAATACGCGTGGCGGAACATCAACTAAATGTCCGCCATCTTGCAAACATTCCGTCTCTCAAAGCCAGAGATCTTCATATAGTATAGGGATCAGTGATCAAAACATTCCTCAACACACATAAAGTACGTTTTTTGTGTGATAAACAGGTTGTACTTGGTCAAATATTTGGCAGAGTTAGTCAGTTAGACAAATTGTTTTAAAGTGCATTGTTTCACAAAATATACCAACAGAACATGTACGATAGCTCTTCAAAAACTAAAGTGACTTTTCAAACTGCACAAGCACCGTACATTCGATTATTGATCTTCTTTTGTGATGTTGATACGAATGCCCCGTATGCAAATTCACAGTTTCAAGAGTAAAGCATACTTCGATTGTTTTTGACAGATAGAAAGGTTAGACAGGTTTTAGTGGCTTCGGCGATTTTCTATTATTATAAAAAGTAGAGCAAAGATTTTGCATCAAATTTTGTGTGAAAATGGAATAAACTGCTCTAAAACACTTGAAATGTTCACAGTGCCATATGGTGAGTCTGTTCTAGTTATACAACTGATGGCAGAGATGATGCCAATAACGATCCTCGCTGTGGACACCCAATCACATCAGCAATAGGTTATAACGTCGAATCTGTGGAAAAATTGTCTTGGAAAATCGTCTAATTACCGTAACAGAAATTGCTGAGGATGTTGGCACATTGGTTGGCTGGTGTCTTCCATTCTTTTCGGATGTTTTGTGCATGGAACATGTGTTAGTGAAGATTATCCCAAAACTATTAAATTTTGATCAGAAGAACTGTTGCACGAGTATCGCTCAGGAGCTCTTGATTGACGTCAATGGTGATCCTGATTTTCTCAACAAAAGGGTCATAACTGGTGACGAAAGAACGGTTTACAGTTATGACGTCGAAACCGAATCCCAATCGTCTCAATGGAAGCATCCCAGAGATCCAAAACGGGAAAAGCACGGGAAGTTCGATCAAACGCCATTTTTTTTTTTTTTTTTTTTTGCATTAATTTGTCTCAATTACCGTGGCGTAGTGCATCGTGAATTTTTACCTTTAGCTCGTATGGTAAAAAAGGATTATTACTTTGATGCCATACGCCATTTGCGAGAAGCAATACGCAAAAAACGTCTGTATTTGCATAACGACATGCACCTGCTCATTCATCGTTTCTTCTGAGGGATTTTTTTAGCCAAAAACAACACGACAGTTCTCCCTCAGCCACCATATTCACCGGCTTCGGCACCCTTCGACTTGGTTATGTTCCCGGACGAAGATTTGCAACTATCGATGAAATGAAAATTTTATCGCTAAAAGTACTCAAAGCTGTACCAAAGTGTGCTTATGAAAAGTGCTTCAAGGATTGGATGCAGCATTGGCACAAGTTTATTTTTATCCGAGTGGGATTCTTTTGAAGGGGAGAACATGAATTTTTTTTTTTCATATGAATAGAAAGTCACCTTACTTTTGAACACACGATGTATAGCATATACTACTATGCCGGTATCTACGACATCTTTAGTCCACTGTACGAAGTGTTTTGCGTCATAGCGGTGGCCGACCTAGGGATGTGTAATGTGTAGCAATAGCATGGTTGTTATCAATTTCGAATTCTGAGTAAATACATTCACTGCCAAAACAAAACAACAATTAAATAAATTAAATAAAAATTACAAAACTGGGATTTTGTAAGAATAAAAAGAGCATGACGACTGAGGATTAAGTTTAAGCATACATGTAAAATTAAAGAGTGAAGCAATTAATCACTCGTCGGTTCCTTCATTCATAAGCAAAAAACCACATAGGCACGTATAGACATCAACCGGTAACTCTACGCTAACATACGGTATATCATCGTATTTCTTACAGCCATTAATTAAAAATCTAGGTCGATTTACAAGTACAGTAGACACTACAATCCTTACGTCAATATACTCATGTGGAAAGGAATAGCGTTCTTCCCCCTTTCTTCGTTATTACTTTGATACCACCTGATGGCTGCCGATGTTCCTTTGTTCAGTGGAGCCAACGGTCAGCCACGAAGTCACGTGACACCCAATCTGTTTTGGTATCTTTCGTAGTATTTACGAGTGTTTGACCAAGTTTCGTTGCATGAGTATCTTCTAATAACTACATATACAATGAGAATGTATTTAAAAGAGGCTATTGTTTTTTTTACATACATTTAAGATCACGAAACTCGATCGATCTCTCGATGCTCGCTGCACTGAAATGCCGGTAACCTAACAACCAAGGGGCGAAACAAGACGAAGTTGTTGTTGCTGCTAGTATATGCAAATTTGATAGTAGACTACTCAGCAACCATTTCGTCTCGGAATTAAGCGAAAATGAAAACCCCCTCATCCGTAAACGCGATGATGGTTATAATATCGCACACACCGTAATGTCTAACTTACCGTTGTCTCTGCGCACACGCGATAAATGTGAAATAATGCATAATAGGTAAAGGAGATTGATATTTGTCACTGATGTTTTAGCTGGCATGATGGTTATCGATGGTAACATAGGCTACCATTTCCCATGACAAGATCGAAATCACGACCAACTGCCAACAATGTGTTTTGCCTGGGGCATGTATATTTGCTTGAATTTGGTCAAATGAAGGTAGAATTGACGAATTTAAAACAAATAATTAATGCAAACTAAAAGAATCAGATTTTACTTATAGTTATCTCTTTTTATTGCTAGTAACTGTACGTGGCGGCAAGCGGATCAATATTTAGGGGACACATTGTAAATTTGTAATTTAATAACTGATGGGAGAATTACGACGATGAACGAAATTTTTTACTACTAAGCTATAATTTTATAACGACAATGTTACTATTTCTCGTGTTTTGAGTACTGATAGAAGAAGGGGTGTGTTCTTTTTTCTTTCTTTTTAAATGAAAATGTATAGACGGGCTACAGTACAAAGAATAATTACGGTTGTTTTTCCGAAGTACAGATCGCATTGTCTGGACGATGCTAAAACATTTCATTTGATAATTAAAATGTAACTGACGATTCATTTTTTCGGAAACTTCTGTATACCCTTTTATATCTAAGGCATTCCAAAAATAATCCCAATGTT
Source organism: Locusta migratoria (assembly GCA_026315105.1). Classification (NCBI taxonomy): domain Eukaryota; kingdom Metazoa; phylum Arthropoda; class Insecta; order Orthoptera; family Acrididae; genus Locusta; species Locusta migratoria. Next base: position 25,951,034 of record CM048754.1, on the reverse strand, counting down.
AAGGGTTTTTGGTGTCGAACTTTAAAGACACGGCATATAAACAACGAAACCTCGAGTGAAATAACTTGTTTGACGAACAGGAACTATAAGAAAAAGCTATGAGCTATGTAGAGAAAAATCGAGAAGAAATGTTAAGCAGTATTGCCATTAACTTCTGTCTGTCTTGTGAATGACTTCTAAAGGTGTCAATACTTCTTTTTTTTTCCCTACGATACCGTACTTTTTTCACGGGCAGCGGGCTTTCAGTCTCATTATTTATTTTACAACTTACCCTGTAAACATGATTTTCGTAACAATATTGCCATTTTATGCGACATGTAGCGGGAGCAAGTAGCAAACAAATACGTCTGGTGAAATACTTGGAGCAGACATCGTAAATAGTTTTTTTGTTTTGTTTTTGTTTTATATAAGAATTACTTCAATAGCGTCAAATAACATATCTGCAGATATACCGACAGAATCTTCAGAAACGAATGTTTAAAGAGCAGAACCACAAGTGCATAGAATGCTGCGAAATAAGTGAATGCTGCAGTAGTAAGGCAAGAAAAATCGATTTTTTTTTTCGCAAGGCAGAAATTAAGTAGATTCCTCCGTTCGGCATCTTTGCTATGGCATTTCGTTAAGATTATAGATACCGCATGAGAAGACGTTTATTATTATCATTAAAGTCTTGGCGTGTCTTTAGTTCGATGGTTTCTTTATAGTATCACAAAAGAGGACAATAAAGTTTCAAAGATTGTTCAGTTTGTAGAGACCTTGTCGAAATATGTTATCTAGTGAAGGTAGTTCACGTTATCACAAATATATTTCAGAAGTCTCTCAATTTCAATTATGAGATAATCTTAAAATTCTTATTGGGATTATTTTTCAGGTAAGTAATAAACACAAGTTCAGCATCAGTTTGGAATACGTGACTTTACGCTATGTGGAGTGTGAGAGAACTGTTTCCGTGATTGGTTACCCAGGGGATTATGGTGGCACGGGACAGTCGTAGGAAAATGGCGTCTATGCGGCAGTCTTAGCATTTGCTTTGAGTTTAGATATGGAAAACATTGGTACATATTTTTCAGTTCGTGGTTTTAGTTAGTTATTCGCCAGTGTTGTTTGTCTTAATGTAGATACGCGCTGTGTGTGAGTTTGTGATACCTGCCGTCCTAGGTTGTGTGCCGACGTTAATGTGTTTCGGTCCTGGCTTCCAACAACCAACACACAATAAAATAGCATATTTCTAATATTACCAAGACAATATTTTACTGTTATCTGCAACAGTTACACAATGGTTCTACGTACGTGATACGTTTACGAGTGTAGAAGAGTATTAACTCTGAAAAGAACTACAATGTTTACAAATACAGCTTTAAATATCTCAAATTCACTTCCTCGATAGCCAGGTGATTGTTTCAGACACAAATTTGATAAAGTTTGAAATATATATATTCTGTAGTGTGTGCCAGAATAATATCTTACTCTAACAAACTTTATTATTGTGGAATAGGACTGTTGCATCATAACGTGTTACTGTGTATCTGTCAATTTGGCGTCGTTTGGGTTTGCAAGTGATGAAATTGTTTGTTTTCAGGAAATATAAAAAGACAAAATGGAAGATAAGAATCCAGAAAGGAAGATAATGGTTTTTCGGCCAACCTACGAGGAATTCAAAGATTTCTCGAAGTTCATTGAATACATGGAATCACAAGGCGCCCACAAAGCCGGCGTCGCTAAGGTAATAGTCCAATAGTTACACGCTTTTAGTTGATCCTTTGTGTTATTAGTTGTTGGTCACAGTTTGTAAAAGATTTGAAACATGATTTTTTTTTTTGTGCTGGGTTTTCCTTTGTGTTGTTTGTTGTCGCAGAAACGAATCATAAGCTGAGCACTCGTATGGTTGCGTGTTCTTTTGAAATAGTTTCGTACTGTAATTTGATGAAAGAGAAAAGTGATAACATCACAGTAGCAATTCAGTGATTGGTACGAATACCTGATTTGTACAGTCGCAACTTTGATACACAAGGCTTTTAAGTCACTGGCGGACAGTATGTCATGGCCTATTTGTTTACATAATTCAAATAATCCAATACGAACAGCAGCTGTTGTAGTATGTTGTTTTTCTTCCACTTCCCATTCTCTGTAAAACATCTGATATCAATAGTTTATTATGTACTAATTTAAATACTAATGTGAATTACAAATTTTAAAAGTAGGTTTTTCATTGCTTGATAATGATTTCATGTTTAAAGAATCATGTGTTTATTGAGACATAACTTAATATTTTATAGATTATACCACCACCAGAATGGGTGCCACGAAAATCAGGCTATAATATAGACGATATAGATTTGAACATACCAGCTCCCATCTGTCAGGTTGTTGATGGAAAACCTGGTCTTTATACTCAGATCAATGTACAGAAGAAAGCAATGACTGTTAAGGAATACAGGGATCTTGCTTGCAGTGATAGGTAAGTTGTTACGGCCATATTTACATTTAGATAGTACAGTTCACAGTGGTCTCGTTATTTATATGGTATGATGTTTATATTTCTTAGAAATATGGAACTAAGTACTAGATAGATGGGACACTATATACAGTGTATTACCCAGGGGTGTGTTTAAGAGGGGTAGGTGGCTTGCCAGCCCAAAATTATGAATATATAGGAAAATAAATATGGTATCTGAATGATGTGTCAAGGGATTATTGTGGTAAACAGTTGTACTTCTTCATATTGGTGAAGGGTGTATGAGGTGTTGGCGGTGTGAAGTTCATGCTAGTTTTTGTTTTTTAATTATCATTTTTTTAAATTTATTTAAGGAGCTACATTTATTATGATTTAATGTCAACAATGAAGATTTATCTTGGTAAAGTAAAAGGAGTCTCAACACAACTTATCCTAACTGAACATGAGCAGCAAAACTGATACAAAATGATGGCTAAAGTCTCGATCAATGGCATGGGTAGCGTCGCGGAGACTCTGTAGCAGTGTTAGGTTGGCAACGTAGTACATTTTGACTAGCCAATGGCATGTACGATAATTCAATTACATACTGGACAAGGGTACATGGATGAATATTATTGTTACAAATATGTCATGATTTTATGGGTGGTTGTTAGGCAGAAACAGAAGAGTACAGTTTAAATTGTTGTGAGTGAATGTTATAATTTTTACGAATATGTCATGATATTAAAGGAAGTGGTTAGGAAGGAACCGAAAAGTACAGACTAAATTATTAACATTGAACAAATTATTGTAATTCGTATCATTTGAGAGAGAGACACACACACATTTCGATTACATAACCACAAAGTGTTACATCTGAACAGAAAGACAGTGTATGTGGAGAAACATAGTTTTGTAGTGTGATCTTCTACATTTGAACACTGTGATTCATTTCGAAAATAAAATCATTGAAACGGGATGCTAACACATTCATTTTCACATCTTGTAAACATTCTCTGCCGCCATTCATCCCAGCATCCACAGCGACTGTTGCCAACACTGCCGCTTCACGTCATGTAAATACATTAGGCCATGCCGCTAATTGAGACTTTTACCAAAATGTCATAGAGTGTCTCCATAAAATTACTTATCTTTACATTACTCTTGCCACCTCTCACCCAAGAAATTACTATATTCACTATTGCGGTTACATCCTGTGGGTCAATTGAAGTCCATGATACAACCTGTCTGCTTTGTCCAACGGCATTATATCTGAGTTGAAGACAGTAGTTTCTTTAAAAGCAGAATATATATTATAGATTAAGATTTTGTGTTTAAAAAGTGATCTGCAGCTTCTCTGTGATAGTGAGGTATAGGTTAACAGTGTTTGTGTTTGTTTTGTTGTTGTTGTTGTTGTTGTTGTTGTTGTTGTCGTCATCGTTCCCCCACAAGTGGACACCATAGCCACAAATTTTTGGTCTGAAACCTTCAATCGATGGTACATTCTGTTGTGGTAATCTGTAATTTATGAGGATAATCACAGTTTAATTATTAGCTACACTACATAAGTATTAAAATATTATCCCAGATGTTTATATTTGTTGATAGTGTTTGTTTTGCTAGTTGGTATATCTACTTAGAATATATTCTTGAGATGTCATTGGTCAAAGCTGAGGGTTGTATTCCTGGTCTTCAAATATGCCGATCCTGCAACAAAATTCTTGTACAGTATATGAGTTAAGTTCTTGGTTTTGTTGCTACTGTACTCTCCCATGGTTTCAGGGGTGTTCGTAAAGGATAATAAAAGAGAAATGTTGATTTAATACTGGGAATTAGTTATCTAAATGCAGAAATTGTTTGCATGAAAGATGTGTATTTACCTAGTAGGCTAGTCGTTCGTCCAAAGTACCATATCCAAAAATGGTTTTGGAAATGATGATATGCAGTATAATAGTGTAATTTGTCCAATTTCAATTTTAGAAATATGTAACTTAAAACCATTTTACAATAGGATCAGTTTTCTTTTTTGTAATTTCTCCATTATGGCCTATTAACAAAAGCTGTGTTTAAGAAAGTGATGGTGTAGCTAAAATGAATGAAATGACAAGTGTGTAACATTTTCTTAGAAATGGAAGACTTCTCTCTCTCTCTCTCTCTCTCTCTCTCTCTCTCTCTCTCTCTCTCTCTCTCTCTCTCTCTCTCTCTCTCTCTCTCTCTCTCTCTCTCTCTCTCTGTGTGTGTGTGTGTGTGTGTGTGTGTGTGTGTGTGTGTGTGTGTGTGTGTGTGTACTCGGTTGGTTGGTATTCATTCTTAATTTTTTTTTAATGTAATTTGCTTTGTTTCAGTTACAATACACCAAAGCACAATGATTATGAGGAGCTCGAGAGCATGTACTGGAAGAAAATAATGTATGGTTCACCAATTTATGGAGCAGACGTCTCAGGATCTCTAACAGACAAAGATGTTGATGTAAGTGTCTTCCTCTCTGCAATTGGAGGGGATTTATCAAAAGCCTATCTGTTGTGTGTGCTGCTTAAATTTTAATCTCCTTTCTTATCCATTTAGTTAAATTCTTGTTTAACATTTTTGTTGGGATGGAGTGTAATTATTTTTATCGTGTTAGTGCAGTAAAAGGGTAAAATTTTACTTCAGTCTTGGTGACTTTGTGAGATTATGTTGGCAACATCACCATGTTAGAAAATCCTTGCCAAGATGTTAATATTGTTAAAAATCCAAACTACATAGAATGACTTGATTAGTATTTTGTACAAACCATGAACTAAATAAATAATGCTGTTCTATGGTTGACACGCTATTGTATGTGTCCTTATCAGTTCAGTGAATGTAATTGCCATTGTAAAATGAAGATTTCATGATGCAACATTTGCATTGTCGTGCAATTGGTTAATGCCAACATCACATGATTTCTAGCATTCAGCCTCTGTTGCCAACTTTATGATGGGAGGTAAAATTTAACCCGTTAAGTTATTAATTTGAGCACAAGCAATCTAAGCTTGTAATTAATCTGAAGTGGTTAATGGATGACTTCTGCATTAACAATATTGGAGGAATATCGTGGATATAATTGAAAGTATATGTTGTCTGCAATTGTGCCTGCTTTAGCTGGTATTGTTTCAAGTCAGCAGCCAGTATGCTTATTGTGGCATGTGTGGGGTTGGATTTTTACATATTTATTATTATACATTTTTGCCATTAAGACAGTGGTTAAACTTGAAAGTTAATGATTGCAAAAGTATGACTCTTTTCTTCGTCTCTTCTCTTCCCAAGACAACTACTTTTATTGTGTTCCTTTTTTATTTGTTCTGTACATTCCATCCCCATTTTCTGCCTTTCTTTCACTACAAATTTTGTGTTCATAACTTTGTTCCTGAAGGTGTTTCCTTCATCCATACCTCACTACTATGTATTGCTTCAAATATTTTTCTGAGAATTATAAATTTTTTCCTTTCAGTCTCTGCGATTCCTTATGATCCTATTGTAGTTGTTTCTGATGCATAGAGTGATCCTGATAGTACAACTGTTTGGCCTGGTTTGGTATGTTTCTTTTATTTGCGTGAATGTCCTATTTTCTGAAGAAGGCCATGGCCGATAGCTGAAAGTGTTTTATGTGTGTGTCTTTTGTCTGTGCCTGTCACAGCTCGTCACCATGTCTTTGTGCATTATTACTATATTATTAATTGCAACCTGGACTTTCCATTATTAGATTTTTATTTTAGTTTGTCAATGTGAGATTGTTTGCTTTCTGTAGTTTCTCTGTTCTTTCTGTGTTGGATGCCTTGTTTGACCCATTTGTATATATTCTTCTGGTTATTGGAATGTTTCCACTCTCTTAACCTTTTTGCGTTTTTTGTTTGTGGCTTGTGTAATTTTTTTCCATGTATAGTGTTTCTTATATATCTGTAGCCCTGTTTTGGCAGAGACTTCTTGTAAGTATTCCAGGGCTGCTTCTACTTTGTTGCTGAGTATTGCTAGGTCATCTGCAAATGTCAGGTATTTTATGATTGTCTTGTTTGCATGTTCTTCCTAATGGAATCCGTTTTACTTTTTGTTCCCATTGTTTGATAATTTTGTCCAAGACTGTGCATAATAATAATAATAATAATAATAAAATAATAATAATAATAATAATAATAATTGAGAGACCATCTACTTGTCTTACTCCTGTATGTGTATCAAATGGTCCTGAGACCTCTCCCATAAATGTTATTTTGGATGTAGGGCCTGGGAGTGTCTGCCAGTCTATGGAGTAGTAGGCCTTCTTAAAGTCCACAAATATAAAAACAGTCTTTCCCTGCCTGGTCGTCAAGAGTGTTTCCAGATTTCAAATTTGTTCAGAACAGGATCTTACTTTCCTAAAGTCTGCCTGGTATTCCTCTATCTTTGCATCCACTTGTATTTCTAACTTGTTGAGTAACACCTTGAAGAGAATTTTGTAAGTGACCAGTAACAATGAGATGCCTCTATAATCACTAGGATCTGTCTTGTCACCCTTTTTGTTGAGTGGATGAATCAATCATATTTATTATTGTTCATATAATATTTTCACCAATATCAGCTCCTAGTATTCAACACTGAAGAGGTAATTTCTTTCAAAAGATTGACCAATGGGAGGAATTATAAAGGTAGCAACAGAGTTGACCACAAGCAAAATAACTTGGGTGATTGGTGGTGAAACACAGCAAAACTAGAGCAATTATATAGTACTATATATTACCAAAGCTTCTTGTTTTTCTAAAATTCATTGTAACTTACGGATCATAAAACTGTGGGAACATTAGGTAACCTAAAGACTAGTGAAATCCTTTGTGGGGTTTTACACAGACTAAATAGAGGAACTAAAAATTAATGCGCTAGATATCAGGAGAATGTAGTATTAGAATTAGAAATTGGCTTTTGAAGCAACAGAATACAGTGATGCCAGGCAGCATTGTAGTTCTATGAAGATTGCCGGATCGCGCTGCATGTAGTGCTTTTCTGTTTGCATTAATTATATTCTAGTTCTAAAACAAACTAGAAGTAATAAGTTGCTTCCTGGAATAACATTGGTTACAATAATAATCTGTAAGCAATACTTTCTGGTTCTGTTTTGAATCCACCTCCGGCCACCCAGATTTAGGTTTTCCATGATTTCTCTAATATTGCTCCAGGCAAATGCTGGGATGGTTGCTTTGAAAGGGCACCGCCAATTTCCGTCCTCAACCTTACCCAACAATTTGAGTATGATCTCCATCTCTTATGACCAAACCGTTGTTGTTGTTGTTGTTGTTGTTATGGTCTTCAGTCCAGAGACGTATGATGCAGCTCTCCACCCTAATCTATCCTGAGCAAGCCTCTTCATCTCTTCAGAAGAATGGCAACCTACATCCATTTGAATTTGCTTTCTGTATTCATCTCTTGGTCTGCCTCTGCGATTTTTACCCACACACACTTCCCTCCAATGCTAAATTCACAATTCCTTGATGTCTAAGAATGTGACCTACCAATCGATCCCTTCTTTTAGTCAAGGTGTGTCAGAAATTCCTTTCCTCCCTAATTCCGTTCAGTACCTCCTCATTAGTTACGTGATCCACCCATTTAATCTTCAGCATTCTTCTGTAACACCACATTTCAAAAGCCGCTATCCTCCTGTCTGCACCGTTTATCATCCATGTTTCACTCCCATACAAGGCAGCACGCCACACAAATGCCTTCAGAAAGGACTTCCTTATGCTTACATTAATATTCGATGTAAACGAATTTCTCTTTTTCAAAAATGCTTTTCTTCCCATTGCCATTCTGCATTTTATATCCTCTGTACTGCGATCATCATATGTTATTTTACTGCCCAAGTAACAAAACTCATTTATCAACTTTCTTGATTCGTTACCTAATATAATTCCTTCAGCATCGTCTGATTTTCAAAGACTGTATTCCATTAGCCTTGTTTTGCTCTTGTTAACGTTCATATTATATGCTCCTTTCAACACAGTGTCCATTCCGTTCAATTGCTCCTCCAGGTCCTTTGCTGTTTCTGACAGAATTACAATGTCATTGGCAAAACACAATGTTTTTATTTCTTCACCCTGAACTGTAATTCCTTCTCCAAATTTCTCTTTGCTTTCCTTTATAGCTGGTTCAATGTACAAATTGAATAACATTGGGGAAAGGCTACAACCCTGTCTTTACACCCTTCCCAACCTCTGCATCCCTTTCATGCGCTTCAGCTCTGATAACTGCTGTCTGGTTTTTGTAAATAACCTTCCGTTCCCTTTATTTTACTCGTGCTGATTTCAGAATATGAAAGAGTGTATTCCAATCAAAATTGTCAAAAGCTTTCTCCAAATCTACAAAAGCTAAAAATGTAGGTTTGGCTTTCTTTAAACTATCTTCCAAAATAAGCCTCCCTTAATTGTCTGAATAATTTCTTTTAGCTTCTCATATGTTTCTTCGATCTCCTCATCATCGGCAGAGCTAGTTGGCATATAAACCTGTACTACTGTGGTCGGTGTTGACTTCGTATCTATCTTGACTACGATAATGAGATTACTGCACTGCTCATAGTAGTTTGCCTGCATTCCTATTTTCTTATTCATTATCAGACATACTCCTGTTATACCCCCAACTGATTTTTGTATTTATAATCCTGTACTCGCCTGACCAGAAATCTTGTTCTTGTTTCTACCGAACTTCACTAATTCCCACTATATCTAACTTCAGCCTATCTATTTCCCTTTTTAAATTTTATAACTTCCCTAACCAATTAAGGGCTCTAACATTCCACACTCCGATCCTTAGCATGCCAGTGTTGTCTTTCCTGATGATCACAACCTCCCGAGTAGACCCCGCCCAGAGATCCGATTTGGGGACTATTTTACCTCTGGAATATTTCATTTGAGAGGATGCCATCATCATATGTTCGTACAGTAGAGCTGCATGTCCTCGGAAAAAGTAGGGGCTGTAGTTTCCCCTTGCTTTCAGCCATTTGCAGTAGCTGTGTGGCAAAGCCACATTAGCTGATGTTACAAGGCCAGCTCAGTCAATCACCCAGACTTTTGCCCCTGTAACTAATTAAAGGCTGCTGCCCCTCTTCAGAAACCACACATTTATCTGGCCTCTCCACAGATACCCCTCCGTTCTGATTGTAGCTACGGTACGGCTATTTGTATCATTGAGGCACACAAGCCACCCCACCTCGACAATATCTGTGGTTCATGGGGGTGGCCGAACTGTTGATGGGATGTTAAAACTCTTAAGCTTCTACATATTTTTAAATGAATAGCTTGGTACATTGTAAGGAGTGATGGAAAGCAATGAGAAATTTGCTGAGGTAATTAAAGTTCTGTATAATGGAAGTTTCCTGTAATTTGATCTCTGCTCATCCTAATTAGTCATACCAAGTATTATAAATTTGTTAGTTTATGTAAAAAAAAAAAAAAAAAAAAAAATAGATGAAGTCTACTTACCAGGCGAAGGAGCACAGACAGTGATAGTCACACACACACACACACACACACACATATACATACTAACGCTAGCTTTCGCAGTCTAGCTGCTTTTTCAGGCAGAAGGGAAGGAGAGGGAAAAGGAAATGATGAGTGTTTTAAGGGAGTGGGTAAGGAGCCATTTCAATCCTGGGAGAGGAAAGACTTACCTTGGGATTGGTAGTCATATAAAATAATTAAAAAAGTTTTTGAACTTCTAAGTACAGGGTGATCAGATACTAAAAAGTGAAAATATTTAAAAAGTGGTCAAGTAACCTACATTGGACCACTTCATTCTTATCGTTTGACCCATCTTTCTGCTCTATATTGAACAACAAAATGCACTTTAGTAACATCAGTGACTGATAACGAGAAAAAAGCTACCATATCCAAGTGGAGAAAATGTGACACACAAGGTCGCAAGGCAGTGTCACTCCACTCTTCACATAAATCAGCTGACTGGCTCTGCTTGCTGGCAAACTGCACTGCAACAGTGGCGTGAGATTTGCACCCCTTAAGCTCAGTCGTGCTGTGGGCGCAGCTCCTGGAGAGACCGCCGCTGTCAGCACCACACCCTGTCGGCCGCAGGCTTTTCGAAGAGTTGTGCCTGTCGAAGGATGTCCAGCAAATGTAGAAATCTTGAAAACCGAGAAAAAACCTGTAATTTTTGAAATTGGGGAAAAAAACCCTTGAATTTTTGATATTTTCTCTAATTTCACGTACATTGAAACGCTTTTTTACATTTCTGGATTTTACGTTTTCCTCTCTTTTACACAAATTTTTTGTTGGTCCACAATGTCAGTTCATCCCGGCTTTTGTGGTAAAATAGTTACATTTTCCCGCGATTTGTTTTATGAAACTATCTTCAAGGAGTGCAGAGATTAGCCTGCTTAGCCATAACAGGCGGAATTAGCAGCACACCAACTGCTGGGATGGAAACCATGCTGGATATGCCCCCATTACACCTTTGGGTCAAGATGGAGGCAGCGGCTGGTGCATACAGACTCAAATCTGGCAACAACTGGAACTCTTGGGGATATCCAGAATCACACACTAAAATTGTGAGTGAGGTAAATATAGGAAAGGTTGGGGAAATGCCAACCGACTATATTATAACCGCATACTGCTTCAACAAGCCTTTCAATATAACAATTGGGAGCAGTGGGAGAAAATAGTACGACACCGTACGGTGTATATTGTCTGGTTCACTGACGGGTCAAAATCAGACCAAGGTGTTGTTGCCGGGGTATATGGGGTGCAGTCAAGACTGGAGGGCGTCATCTCTCTAGGAAAACTTGCCTCAGTATTCCAGGCCGAAATCACTGCCATCAGGGCATGTGTGGAGGAGAATTTGCGTAGGTGCTACAAAGATCGTAGCATCTATATCTATTCAGACAGCCAGGCAGCCCTGGGATCACTGGCAGCTCCTGCAACAAGGTCTACAATTGTTGCAGAATGTCACAGGGTTCTGGTGGAGCTAGGGGAAAGCAATAGAGTAAACCTATTGTGGGTGCCTGGCCACTCGGGGATCAGTGGCAACGAACATGCCAACAGATTAGCCAGGATGGGGGCAGAGACTCCATTTATTGGACCGGAACCTGTCCTGACAATCACCAAGGCAATGATCAAATTGGAGCTACATAACTGGCTCAGAAGACAGCACGTAGAACAAAAACATGGCAAGGTAATGATGCCAAATCCATGTTTTAAAAGAAGCTCTGCAATCCTGGGTCTGAACAGGAGAGAGATTAGTCTCATGGTTGTATTGCTGACAGGCCATGGGAATTTCAAAAAACACCTACATACAATGGGAATAACAGAAGAGGACCCTAAATGTAGGATCTGTGATGACGGTGATGAAACTGCATCACATCTAATCTTCAAATGCATTGGATTGGAGAGTAAAAGGCACAGAATATTTGGGACAACCAGACCCGAAGAAATTGTATCTAATAAAGAACTGGTAAAGGGACTCCTTGCACTGTTCAAGGGCATTGGTTGGCTGTACTAGATATACAGGGAGCGATACCGCACAATAAACTTAGTTTCGGTGCAGGCAGTGGCAGTTTGGACCAAGACTGTTTTGGCTTCCCTGGAAAAATCAATCTATCTTCAAGGAGTTAAAAACTTACGTAATTCATATAAATTGAAGCTGGCATGTTTTTTGCCTCAAAGTTGTGTTTAAAACATTACACAGCACAGTTGTTTGAAATTGTTTGCATTTATTGGAATGCATAGTTTGCATTTTGTTGTTTATAGTCAGTGCTAAATTGCCATATGGTGCAGTGACTGATGAGTGCGAGTGTAATTTAGATCACTCCCATCAGCCCTCGCACCTACTGAGTATTCAAATGTAGTTTTTCGCGCTTATTATGATGAGTTTCGAGAATTAATTTTGTTCTCATTGTGAACTTAAAATATTCATGTAATTACTTTGGTGACATTTCATAAACGGTGTGAACAATAGTTTGCGTATGTGTGGTTTTTTGCACATTGGAAGGGGCAAAGTATGTTATAACCTCAAAAAGATAGTACGGTGCAAGAGATATTCGCGCTTGACCACATCATTACATTCTCAGAAATCGTTGTCCGAAGCGTGCGGGGGTATACGAACCATGAAAAAATTCGCTACTGGTGCAGTGTTAATTATTTAAAGTAGGGTTGTGTCGGAGTGGTTCGCCCGAATCCATTATTCGCCGAGTCTAGCACACTGGCTTCAGATTAGAAATTCGGTGCATAATGGCCAAATACTACCGAATCCCGTATCCAAAGTGGTATCTGCATACCTTCAGTTACGAATGTTGTAGTTTACTTTGCATAACAGTGCGCTTTCATTTGCATTGCAATAATTATTTAATTTTTCCATAGATCCGCTGAAAGACGCGATGTCATAAAACTAAACGACCTCATATTGAATAGTTCTGATAAATGGTGCAAGTAACTTTTCCTGTCTAATGTAAGCAGTGCTACACAAGCTTGCATAGCAGGGGCAAATATAAACACTGGCTAAAACTTAGCACTCCTTAAAAAAAAAACCAACAACAACTACTTTCAAATATAAGTAGCAACAAAAATAAATTTCTTCACGTAAATACCAGCAATACATAAGGCGAAAGGATTCTTTCATGAGATGCCTCCATACTGATTTCACATATTGTTTTGTCGAATTTTTGGAAGTACTGAGGTATGTGAACTGTAATGAAGCACTTAAGATTTCAAGAAGAAGGTAATTTATTATGTGGAAATATAGTTCTCTTCGTGCACCATCCAGATGGGATGACATCTATTCAATTACCACTTGACGTCTGTTTAAATTAATCGTTTAAGGGCAAGCTTAAACAAATGCACACCTACTGCCTTTTGAAATGCAACAGACAGCTGACACCAATGAGTCGTATAAAACGTGCAAGTGTGCCAATGGAATGATGATACTTGGAAGTGGGTTCCAAATCACATTGCGTAACAGAAATTTAAAAATGTTAGAGATCGAATGCACTAGATTGTACGAGGGATGATGCTCTTTGGTATGAAGGAACTGTGTAACAAGGAATCAAATGATAGTTATTCAGAATTACCATGCCGGTATCTAATGGCTATTACAAACATTTCGTAAAATTTGTATTGTAAGTCTAATACAATTGTTGTATATTTCCGTATTTAGTTTCATACAATAGTTGTGCATTTGAAGTCGTATCTAAGAGCTTCTACGTAAGGCCGACTGTCAAGCCTGTGTTGCGTCAATATGCCTGACGGTAAAACCTCTGCCTTTGTGCTACAACATAATGTGTTTTTCTATTAGGGGGCAAGGGATTGTTCCTATGACTCGTGATTCATAAATTCCACACTCTTTTCGCCATAAAAATAATACAAATGTAAACATTACGCCATGTAATCTTCCGTGTTAGCTGTTACCACATTTGAATTTCGTCCGCCTAACAGACCTGAAAGAGAACGGCTAACACATAAGAATATATGTATCATGCTAATTTTTACATTTATACTATTCTTATGCTGAACGGGAATAGTTGGAAATGAAGCACAGCAACCGTCTTCTAGTACCGATTTTTAAGTCTTCTATGAAAAAAAATTCTGTGCAGAGAAGTTACATGATCTTAAATGTTTGAAAGAATAAATAAATCTATAAAATACCCTTGCTTTAACTCTCCAGAATGTGCAGTCTGCGCATTAAGTACTTTTCACAGTTCTGAAATGTCTTCGTGGCACTAACAAGTACACACACATCAAATAAATGCGGATTTCTCTGGGTCTGAATGTTCTGTCCATCACTTATAGAATGCCTGATATGTCACTATAAAATTATTTAACATTTACACATCCTGTTTTCTATGAATCTATTTTTTTTTTTTTTTTTTTTTTTTTTTTTTTTTTTTTTTTTTCCTTACAAAAGATCTACTCATCTTTTCAGATTTTAATTTTGAGTCTTTCCCTTTGAAAAAAGAAAAAATTGTAATCCTATTCTTCGTTATTTTTTTAATAACCGCAAAGACATGGTGATGAGATGTGTCAGGCACATACAAAAGACAGACACATACAACATTTTCAGCTATCGGCCATGCCCTTCTTCAGAAAATAGAACACTCACACAGGCACGCACACAACAGTCATACAATTCGGAGTGTGGCACCCGGAGGTGATGGTTGTATGACTGTGTTGTGTGCCTGTGTGATTGTGTGAGTGTTCTATTTTCTGAAGAAGGCCATGGCTGATAGCTGAAAGTGTTGTATGTGTGTGTCTTTTGTATGTGCCTGTTGCAGCTCGTCGCCACGTCTTTGTGACGAGTTGTAAACTGTCCTTACTATATTATTAAGTCCAACCTGGACTTTCCATTGTTATATCTTCATTATTTTTTATTTCATCAAAATGAAACATTTTGTATTTGAGTGACTAAAGTTTATTATCTTTTAGCCTATCTAAACAAGATATATATCGAAATGTTTCATACAAATTTCTTTTAATGGTAGGAAGTGTTAAAAAATCCTGAAGATTTAAAATAAAAATCTAAATGAAATTTTAATTTCTTAAATTTTACTGTTAATATTGTCATTTGGGATTCACCCCAGAGGGCGTTATCTTCACCACTGGCTGTGATAGAGTAGTAATTCTTTTTAAATACATGTACTTGACTTGACAGATTATTTGGGTTCGAGATTCGGAAGATTCGATTTGGGTTTGGAATTTGGCACATGTTTGATTTAAGATTCGGTATTTGGATTCAATTTGGTAAAATTGGGATTCGACCCATCCCTAATTTAAAGAATGAATGACACAGATGCATCCTTCACAAAAACATTGATTTATGATGAATAAAAGCCCTATTGTATGTTTTTATTTACATCAACAATCTATAATAATTTTAAAGGTATAACCAAAATATACAGTTTATTTAAGTATTGTTGTGTGTGATGTTCATACATTATATTTGCTTTGAGAGAGAGAGAGAGAGAGAGAGAGAGAGAGAGAGAGAGAGAGAGAGAGAGAGAGAGAGAGACTGGCTTCAGCTGTCTTTGTATTTCTCTTTTTTATAAAATATTGTATTGTTTGTTACTATTTATCATATTATCTGCAGGTTTGGAACATAAACCATCTGGGGACCATATTAGATTACGTAAATGAAGATTATGGTATTAGTATTGATGGAGTTAACACTGCATATTTATATTTTGGAATGTGGAAAACCACCTTTGCATGGCATACAGAAGATATGGATCTATATAGTATTAATTATCTTCATTTTGGAGCACCAAAGACCTGGTAAGTCAAAGTTTGGGCTTAGTCTGCTTGCTTATGGTATTGTTATATGTAAGATGAGGTTAATGTCCTGTTACTATTGGTTTTAACACAGTCTGCCGTTTTGTTCTGTGGACTGGGTGCAACAATAATATGGATGCTGGGGTACACAGTTGAACAGGTAGATCACATTCATAATAAGGAGGGCTGCGGTTATCAATACACTGATGAAACTAAAACACTAAACATCGGTGCAAGGAAGATGTGCAACTATAGTATCACGTGTATTTCTGAAGAAGACGGGTATATATCTTATTGTATTGGGTATATATCTGTTGAAATCTTATTTAACTACTATTGTTGCAGCTGGTTGGCTGATTATTAATTGGCTATCCTGTAACAGTTGCTGAGATAGTCATGTTTAAAATATTGAAGTTCATCTGATGATTAGCTGTAAGAGTAAAATGAAAATGAGGCAGATGGGGAGAAAGTAAGTGAACTGTTTATTATATTAAAAGTACTTGATACGTACTGTAGTGGACCTCTTAACATTTCTCTGTGAAGGCTTTTGTACTATACAATAAATGAGTCATTCCATGTGAACTCAACACAGTCATTTTACCTCACCATCTTTGATTTCAATAAAATTTGGTATACTGGTACCCCCCATATAGAGAAATAAAAATACCAAATATCAACTCAATATCTCAAATGTTTTCAAAATTATGCCTTGTTAAAGTTTCCAAAAAAATGCTAAAAATCGACCTGTGTCTGAAACTTTAAACTGCTATAGCGACTCTCAGAATCAAGCTAGAAAGATAAGAGAGGTGTAATTTTGCAGCATTTTTCAAGCCCTTTCCAAAAATATATAACACTACAAGGGGCATAATACTTTTTTTTTAGTAATTTCAAAATAAAAAAATTTATTTTTAAATTTCTCAAAATGCGCCACTTTTAAAATTTTGAAAAAATTCTCAAATAGTCCTTGTATAGTGCTTAACTGATGGTATAAATTTTATAATGGGATCATAATGGGTTCTTATAGAAAAATGCATTTGAAAATATGCTTACATTAGCATTTTCACTATAGTAATGACTCATTGGTCCCAGAAGGTCTAATAGTCTCTTAGATTTATGAAAAATTTATATGAGAGACTTAACAATAGAAATATGTCTATAAATTTGATCAATGATACTTAATTTTTACAACCTCTTTTTAAAAGATAAATGTAATCATTAGAAACCTTTAGACACATCACTAATAGAAAAAGAAGCCTATGCACTAAAACTAGGTAGTTTTACAACTGAAAAATTTTAGTTGGGTGAAATTCATGATTAATATACACATGAAGTTTGGTAAAAACATGTAATGTGTTGTAACTGGGTTAATATCTTAATAAAGTCTATGTACATAACAGAAAAAAACTTACATAATTAACTTGCAGCCTTTTTTAAAAATATTTTCAGAAGGTTAATTACTAAAGTCGGTGAAGACTTCAGTGGTTTTCTGCAGTTCTTCATTTGACAAATTATAAGTTCGGCCGGTTGGAGTTATTGGGTTAACTTTACTTAGCACAAGTGTCACAGGAAGCTGAAGGATATCTTGCTTTGTAGGGAAAGAAAAGCTAGATAATGGAATGGCTGGATGTAAGAAAGAAACCTTCACTTCATCATTGATTTCATCTTTTTCAAGTACATAGGCCAACCACCAGTTATTGTCATAGACGACAGTCACATACCCACTGACTTCTGCTAAACTTAAACGATCCTGAATCATTGTGACAACTTCAATTTTGAACTCAGTGGATTCTGAGAAAACTTTTACTTTCATTTTGCTGTTACTAGAAGGGATAGGAATAAATGCATGAAGTTTCTGAGTGCCTTGTATGGTCACAGATTTTTTTCAGCCGATTTTACAAGTGCTTCTGAGTTTCAATGTACTCCTGTTGTGTAACGTAAACAAAATTTGCCACAAAAATATTTAGCATCGCCCACTCATACAAGTAGAATGGTGTTTGAATCTGGTCTTCATAGGGCCGTTGCAAGTTGGCTCTGGTGGCTAATCTCTTCACAGTTCCTGCAACAGCATCACAGGCACTTTTCCCATGGGCGGTGGCTGAAAAATGCCACTCAGCATTAATTTTAAAGTCTTCTCAATGAAAGCTTAGATTGGTGAAGTTTATCCAGTTTTTGTACTGTGCAGCGCACCCATCAGAAAAGTAATATATTTTTGATATACTGTCTCCAAATTTCTGTTTCATGAATTCAATCAGTTTCCTTTGAAAACAATACACTGCTATAGTATTGTGCTCTAGAACCTCAGAAATGATAACAAAGCTTACATGTTTGGTTTCTTCCTCTCTTTTATAGTAGATCACAAATGGATGTACTGTTGCTTGTCCACTGTTCCAGTGGTAGCTTTGTGCTTCATCTTGAATCACAAAAGTATAGTTCTCAGAGAAGTCACACATGACCAGATACTCTGAGATTTCAAGATTTTCTTTTATGTTGTTCAAAACGGAGCTTTGCTGTCTGGCAATAAAGTCATGTCTGATTAATGCAGACAAAAGTTGGACGAACAATTCAATAAAATCTGAAGTTGATTTTTCTATTGTCTCCAGGTTGCATCTATCGACCGATATCCATTGCCGAAAAGTTATTTTTTTAAATGCCTTTTTCTTCGAATTTTTCTTCCAACAAATTTTTGATGTAATCTGTACCTGGACAGGTTGAACATTCCCCAAAATAACACTTAATGGAGGCAGGGTTGCACAGTGCTTTAGCAATTCATTGTTTATATGTATGCAGTTCACAATATGTCATAGAGCTAATTTTTGCATTTTCTAACATAAGTTTTACATTTTGATGGCTTGTGCAGACACATACTGAATGTGTACCACTAGAACCTGCCAGGACACAGTTTTTCGGTCTTAGTTCTGTGAACTTAGAAAACCCTACTTTTAACATAGGATTTTTGTCTTTAAAATATAAGAATGCCTCCATTAAATTGCATAAAACTAGTATCTTTGGCAGTGTGACTTTTTCTCCAGTCCCAGACTTAACAGAAACAGTCTTTTTTACCAGTTAAAACCCTGCTGCTTTCATCACTCTCATAGAAATCACGCACTGCTCTTACTACTTTTATTGGCAGGCTCTTGCCAGGTTTTTGGTGAGGACCCTCTAATATACCTTTATCTTTAAGTATTTTCTTAGACTGCCTGACCATGTAATTTGGAGCATTAAATTCTCACATTATTTTTCTTACACTCCATGAATCAGGCAAACAAGTTAATATCATAATCCTTTTGTCCCTTGAAGTGCACTGTGAGAAGTGTTTACAGCACATTGTTGTACTACATTGTTTACAGCACATTGTTGTACTACATTGTTTACAGCACATTGTTGAAGAAGCATATGTCATAATGTATAATGTGACATTAGCTCAATTAGTCGTTATTATAGTGAAAATTCTAATGTAAGCTTGTTTTCGAATGCATTTTTCTGTAAGAACCCATTATGAAACTTATACTATCAATTAACCACTCTACAAGGACTATTTTATAATTTTTTCAAAATTTTAAAAGTGGCGCATTTTGAAAAATTTTAAATTAAATTTTTAATTTTGAGATTGGTAAAAAAATATATTATGACCCTAGTATGGTTACATATTTTTGGAAAGGGCTTTAAAAATACTGCAAAATGACACCTCTCTCATCTTTCTAGCTTGATTCTGAGAGTCGCTATAGCAGTTTAAAGTTTCAAAAACAGGCCGATTACGAGTTTTTTTTTGACAACTTTAACAAGGTGTAATTTTGAAACCATTTGAGATATCAAGTTGAAATTTGGTATTTTTCTTTCTCTATGAGGGTGGTGCCAGTATACCAAATTTCATTGAAATCTGAGATGGTGAAGTAAAATTTTAATGTAAACTGTGTTGAGTTGACATGGAATGACTCAAATGTAATGAGTCTTGATGATTACTTTTGAAACAATAAGTGGTTAACTCACTGTTTTCCATCTGTCACATTTTCATTTGTGTCACATATTTTGAGAGGTGGTAGTATTCGATGAAACAAGAGAAAGAAGTCCAATAAGCATGAGTCTGGAAATGCGTACTTTGACATAACTAATTGTTTAAATGTGGTGTTGCACTTGGTGTCCATTCTTGGCAATGGATGCCTTTGTCCTTTGGCATAAGCATTTCACAATGTACGAGGTGCAATTTTTTTTTTTTTTTTAAAGTTACTTTAGTCTGAACAGAAGTACACAATGAAAGGTTATTTTAAAAAAACTAAAATTATTTTCAGAAAGTACATACTTCGCTCTATTTATGGACATAGTTGCCAAGTTTGTTCAAACACTAATCATGCCTCTCAACCAATTTTAAAATACCCTTTTCATGCAATCTTGCCGCCTGTTCAGATTACCAAGAGTTCACTGCTGTTTTGTGAAGCTCCTGTTCTCATGAATCCTAGCTTCAGCTAAAACCTCCAATCAACTGTAATTGAAGATGGGCGACTGGAGTGGTTTTTATCTTGGATGTTGTCACAGTTATCTTTGAATTCTCGTACCGACTTACGCACTTTGCCTTTACTCATAACAGTATTATTGTATGCTTTGCAAATCTGTTGATGAATTTTTGCAGCAGATAGGTTCCTCGATAACAAAAACCGTATCACTGAGCGAACCTCACATGAAGCGGACGAGTTGATAGTCTTAAACTTTTTGAAATCACAGAACAGAACCATATAGGTTAGCTACAGAGTTGTTCCCGAGGCATGTCAGTATACGATGCACGTGCTCATTGTGGTATGTGCTCGAACTACTAGTGTGTACAACAAAACGGAACTTACTTAAAAAACGCGCCTAGTGTATATATAAATGGCCTTGTAGATAATGTCGCATTTTGTGAATGACGCTGTAGTATATAAAGAAGTCGCAACACTGTGAAATTGTAGGGAATTACAGGTGGAGCTGCATCATATTGACACTTGTCACAATGAGTGGTAATTAAAAGACAAAAAAATGCCACACACATATATAATCACAGAACAATCACTGAAAACAGTTACATCACATAAAATATGTGAGAGTAGAGATCAGGAGCAATTTCAAATGGACCAATCACATAAAATTTATTGTGGCTAAGACAGATGCCTGATTAAGTCACTGGAAGAATCTTCTGTAAGTGTAATACTTTGCTTGGAAATAGCTTACAAAATTTTCGCTCTACAAATAACAAATACTTGAACATGTAGATCAGTGTGGGATCTTTAGCAGGTAGGGTTGATAGTGAAGATCCAAAGGAGAGCAACACACTTACTTACAGGTCCATTTAGCAAGTTAGGCAGTCACAGAGATGATAGGGAAAACATTCCAAGAGATGTTCTGGATTATGTACGGGCTTCTGTCAGTTTCGAGAGTCATTCAATGTATTGCTTTCTCCTCCGTGTATCTCACGAGTAGACCACGAGGACAAAATTAGGGAGATACAGCCCACATGGAGGCTTAGCTGCAGTCTTTCCCCCTCCCCTCTGTGAAACTTACAGGACTGGAATAGGAAATGGAGGAGTGACATTGACACATAAAATACCCTCCGCCACACACTTTTGCCGAGTTCCTGAAGTCCATTTTCGTAGCTTGCTTCAGCAACTAGATTTTACCCTCCCTTCTGCCTTTCAAATAGGTGAGAGCCCAGCGCCACCTTGGCTTCGGGCTCAAGTTCGCATTAATCTTGAACTTAGCTCATTCCAAAGGAGAGA
The DNA here is from genome assembly GCA_026315105.1 of Locusta migratoria. NCBI lineage: Eukaryota > Metazoa > Arthropoda > Insecta > Orthoptera > Acrididae > Locusta > Locusta migratoria. Next base: position 25,929,609 of record CM048754.1, on the reverse strand, counting down.
GTACTCCGGATGCAATTTACTGCTCGAGGTTTGTCGAATTTCGTGCGCAGCTCTATAACTCTGTCTTCGTCTATACAGATGGCTCAGAGACCAATGAAGGTGTCGGGGTGACAGTTTTCAGTACAGACCTCTTGACCTATACTCAAATTTCTTAGCTGAGCTTTTTTCCCCCTCTATCAGACTGTACTGTCTCTCTCCCAACATCGTTATCCTTCCTATGTCACTGCTCTGACTCCCTCAGTGCCATTCAGAGTCTTAGAGATCCAAATTCAGCCCGTCCTGTTGTGCACCGAATTGGCCACGTCCTTCAATTGTTAGCTGCCAACGGCTGTCGCGTTCACATCCTGTGGGGCACCTGGCTATGCAGGTGTGCGTGGCTGCCGATGCTGTGGTGGAGGCTGCAACACTCCTACATCGGACAGCTACGTACTGTGTCCCATCGAATGATATTCTGGGGGCTCTTTCCCAATTGCAATTTATCGTTGTGGCATAATGTGTGGTCCTTGCTTCACAACAATAAGCTTAGAACTGTTAAACCACTCCCAGTGGCTCTTAGGACCCCCTCACACTGCAGGAGGTCATCTCGGCCCGGTTGCAGTTGCAGAGCGGACATTGCTGGTTCAGCCACTGCCACTTGCTAACTGGTGACGCCACACCATTGTGTTGCTGTGTCACCTGCTGACAGTGAACCATGTGAGTGTGAGTCTTGTCCTGATTTTAATCCTGTTTGTATTGCACTAAATCTATTGAATACCGTAAAAGAAATTATAGCTGCTGAAGCAAGAGCTGCTGCTAGTCTTGGATTTTATAAGCATGACTAATTTATCAAAGGACATTTATTTTTTCCTTTAGATATATTTTACCCTATGTAATTACCTGTATTCAAATAGTCTCCTTACCGATCAATATATCTCAGTTCTGATTTGAGTGCTAATGACCTCAGTAGTCTGTGCCCTAAAACCACAAAAAAAAAAAAAAAAAAAAAAAAAAAAAAAACCACACACACACACACACACACACACACACACACACACACACACACACACAGTTGAAATTTCAGCGGCTTGTTGATATTGAAGGTAAAGTCTCTTTGGACAATTTATATAAATCTGTGAAGAACAGCTATTTATTTAGGTGTTTTCTTCTTAACCCATCATTGTCTTTGTGTACCTGACATTAATTATACTAATTGTGGCTCAACGCTCCTTCAAAGATTGTACCATACCATATATACTTGAATTGAAGACACACTTTTTTCCTGTTTTTGGAATCCAACAAAAATCCACCTGCGGCTTAGAATCGGGTGCAAAACAAATGTTAGTTTAGAAAAATGGTGCTGGTAGTCATCAGAACTAAGTTTTGCCATGAAATGTAAGCAGCATAAGGAACGCTTTGGAGGCTCAAACATAAATAGGTCTAATGGAACGCCAAAATGGTCGTGCTACCGTATATACTTGAGTAATCCGCACACACCCAAATTTTGCCAGGGGGGGGGGGTGCCACGTGGATTTGTGTAGATGATACTACCCGTCGGCTTTGAACAAGCACGTGAAGGCAGCCATCTAGGGACGACACGTCTATTAAATTTCAAAACGACACGTAAATATCAAAACAATTGATGCCACACTAATGGAGAGAGGGGGGGGGGACGCGAAGGGTTGTCATATCAGAGCGTGCAAATCTCGCACCAACCCCATAAAATACTCAAAGTCTCATATTTTACCTACTAAACATTGTCATACAAACTAAAAAAAAATATTTCATTTGTAACGTTATTACTGTGAAAATGTATTCAGTCACACACTGAAATGAATGCTTACAGAATCTCAACCGTTAATAAATAAATGGAGCTGACACTGGTATTACACAGTCATATATCTTTGTAAAAGTCGATATGTCATGTATTTACATCAAAGGTATTTGATAGTGAAATAGGGAGCTTTGACATACATGTATTTTTCATCAAAGAAATATCAATTGTAACGCCTCACCATATATTTGATTATAAAAGTTGCTTCTCTTCTCTCCGCTGCAATGCAAAATCTATCTGCCCTGAGCGCTAGCATTGCTGTTGCTAATTGACGTGTGTGTGTGTGTGTGTGTGTGTGTGTGTGTGTGTGTGAACATAGCTGCAACTCCGCGCCGTAATTAACGTTTAACACCAGTAGCAAGAAATTGCCGTAATCCTAAAGTGCCGATACCGGTGTGGGTAATATGATGGTTCTGAACCAAATAATACCCAACTTCAATAGATAATGTACTTTATTACTAAGGAAGATGGTACCACAAACTTGAAACTAGTCATTCTTACATTAACAATGCAACTCTTCTTACATGCCAGCTGCACTGACGTAAAATACGCTACTCCACCATGTTTTTGAGCGGCTAAAGCAGCGCACAATAAAAATTATTATTATGCGCTGTCTTGAAATATGACGATCATAATACCCCTTTTTAACACCAGGATGAATCATTATATCCAAGAAATATTATGAATATTTGATAATATTTCTTTGTCAAAGATTTGATCACAAATATTATCGTGTAATACTGGCGTAAAGGGATCTGTTTTTTAAAGCGGAGTAATACTCACTAGTGTGTTTTGTTGTTTCAAATGTAGTAATACCAACCTAAAATAATCTGCACACCCAAGATTTTTGTTCATAAATTCGGGAAAAAGGGTGCACGGATTACTTGAGTATATACGGTAATAAAATTTTTTAAAAATATTAAAAATAAGTTTTCTTTTTAACTTCCAATTGTCAATCAATGCAACACAACTGAATCACTGCAGTGAAGGAAAGAGAAGTTCAGTATTGCTCATCTTCCAATGTAGCAATGTTTCAGGTATTTGGAGCAACAAACAATACATTTCTTTACATCAATACAACAATGCATAAGGCTTTCGGAATATTGCACGAGATAGTAGCTGCGAATATGTCACAATTTTCAAATATGTGGTTACGTAGGATCCTAGTAGCACAGCTTTAGAATACATGGTTTTGTAACTCAGAATTATTCACATGTGTTTCTACGTGTTACACTTAATAAATGAGGAGCGAGGAAAAATGGAGTGAATTTATAGCTGAATTGAAGCGATTGTTTGGTTTGGCGTTTTTGGCATTACGTGTTATTGAATTTTGTAATGCCTTGTGATTACGGCGACAATACAAAATGGTCCACTGACGATCTACCTGGCCCTCTTGATTTAATTACAAACACTAATAATTGGAAACATCAATTGTTAGTAGAGGTACCTGTTTTTTTGCAAAAGGTGTAATGCCCAGAATATTTATGAAGTTTTGAAAATTTTGCTGAAAAACCAAAATTATTTGACTTCACCCAAAATGATAAAATAATTGACACAATTGTGTCAAATAACGTACTTTGAAATTAACTGTGGGAATTTGATTCGAGCTACAAAAATGAAATCTGAGTATCATGAGAATCAACCTACACAATTTCGATATATATCAGTATGTTACATCATATTCCCACCCTCATGAACCACAGACATTGCCGAGGTGGGATGGCTTGCGTGCCTCAACGTCAGGTAGACATACTGTAGGTGCAACCGCAGTGGAGGGATATTTGTGGAGAGATCAGACAGACGGGGGTTCCTGAAGAGGGGCAGCAGCCTTTTCAGTAGTTACAGGGGCAACAGTCTGAATGATTGACTGAGCTGGTCTTGTAACATCAGCTAACATAGCTTTGCCATGCAGTTGCTGCGAACAGCTGAAATCGAGGGGAAACTACAGTTGTTAATTTTCCCAATGACATGCAGCTCTACTGTACTGTATGAACGTATCATGATGGCATCCTCTTGTTTAAAATATTATGGAGGTAAAATAGTCCCTCATTCAGATCTCCGGCTGGGGACTATTCCGGAGGATGTCATTAAGAAAAATAAATGGAATGTTCTGCCTCTCAACTGGATAGGTAAGTTAGGAAATTTGAAAACAGAATTGGGTATGTGAAAGTTAGGTATGGTGGGGATTAGTGAGTTTCGAAGGAAAGGGGAACAGGATTTTTGCTCAGGTGAGGACAGAATTATAATTGCAAAATCAGTTGGTGGTAATGAAGGAGTAGGTCAGATAATGAATAAGAAAATAGCAGTGTGGGTAAGCTACTATGAACAGCAAAATGTAATAATTGAAAGTCCAGGTTGGAATTAATAATATAGTAATAAGGACAGTTTACAACTCACCACAAAGATGTGGCGACGAGCTGTAACAGGCACATACAAAAGACACACACATACAAAACTTTCAGCTATCGGCCATGGGCTTCTTTAGAAAATAGAACATTCACGCAATCACCCAAAACAGTAATACAACCATCGCCTCCGGCTGCTACACTTCAAAGTGTGATTGCATAACTGATGAAGCACATGGCCGATAGCTGAAAGTGTTGCATGCGTGTCTTTTGTATGCGCCTGTCACGGCTTGTCACCACGTCTTTGTGGTGAGTTGTAAACTGTCCTTATTACTATATTATGAACAGCAAAATTGAAGAAAACTTAATTGCGATGGGGGACTGGAAAGAGATTGCCTGGTAGAATTTTTATGCAGAGCTCAATATAATCATCCAAACACTTGGTTTAATCATCATGAAAGAAGGTTATATGCATGGAAGATACCAAGAGACACTGGGAGGTACCAAATTGACTTAATAATGGTAAGGCAAAGGGTTAGAAGCCAGGGTCTAAACTGTAAAATGTATCCAGGAGCCGTTATAGACACAGACCATAACTTATTGGTTATGAACTGTAGATTAAAACTTGAGAGACTGCAAAAGGTAGAAAATTACAGAAATGAAATCTGGACAAATTGAAGGAACCAGAGGTGGTCCAGAGTTTGAGAGGGAACATTAGGCAATGATTGTCTGGAAGGAGGAAAAGTAATACAGTAGAAGAAGAATGGGTAGCTCTGAGAGATGGAGTAGTGAAGGCCGCAGAGGATCATATAGCCAGAAGGACAAGGTCTGATAGAAATCCTGTTACTGAACTTAACTGACGAAAGGAGAAAATATAAAAATGCATAAAGTAAAGCAGCAAAAGGAAGTAAAGATGTCTGAAAAATGAGGTTGACAGAAGGTGCAGACCGGCTAAGCAGAAGTGGCTTGAGGAGAATTGCAAGATCATAGAATAATGTATAAGTAGGGGAAAGATATACCACCTACACTCAGGTGGAAAACCTAGTACTAAGCAGAGAAGGGAGGGTCGAGAGGTGGAAGGAATATATTGAAAGTCTGTACAAAGGAAATAAACTTGAAGGCAGTGTTCTAGAAATGGAAGACTAAGCAGAGGTAGAAGAGATAGGAGGTACTATACTGCAATAAGTATTTTACAGAGGACCAAAATATTTGAGTAGAAACAAGGTTCCTATAGTAGATGATGTTCCGTCTGAACTGCTGTTGTCACTAGGAGAGTGAATCGTGAAGAAATTTTCACCTGATAAACAAGATGAATGAGACTGGGGAAATACCCTCAGACTTCAAGAAGAATGTGGTAATTCCAATTCCTAAGGAAGCAAGTGCAAACACATGTGAAAATTACATGCCCTTGCATTTCAAATCGTATCGAATAAACTTTCCATATTCACTGCTTTAATTGTTGTTCTGAATTATTAGCCATGGTAAAATATAAATGGTAGTAAGCTGAAGCCAATGAAAATACCTAAACAGTGGAACTAAAATGTAGCAAAATTATTAACAAAATGAAATAAAATAAAGAAAAATGTACCGAAATAGCTTTTTAAAAATGACAAAATTAGGGATAAATGTTCACGACAAATGGGTGTGTCTAATTATTAAACATTATGATTGCATGGTAGAGTGTTGTCCCGAAGCAAAGTTTTCTTGCTGTATGATCATAATTTAATATTTAATCTCATTTTTTTTCTCTTCAGAATGCACTGTCTACCCCAAGCATAATACAGCTGTCACATTCGCACAGCCGGCCGCAGTGGCCGAGGGGACTGAGGCGCTCCAGTCACGGTCTGCACGGCCACTAAGGTAGGGGGGTTCGAATCCCCCCTCGAGCATGGATATTTGTGCCATCCTTAGGATTAGCTAGTTCATAAGTAGTTTGTAAGTTTAGGGACTGATGACCCCGTAGTTAGGTCCCATAAGTTACACAAACATTAAAAAAAACATTCGCACACTTACTTGTCAGAAGTATAATGATGTGTTTCTGTGAATATTTCACAGTTTTAAAGTTTGCGGTTAGGTTGAACATAATAGCACAGTGAAAGTAAATAGAAATGGCTGTCTGCAACTGCATGCAATTGGCCGACACTTAAAAAATATAGCTTAAGACTTGAAATCAACTACTGTAGTTGTATCGTCATCCATGCTACCTAATTTGTACCACATTTTAGAATGAAACACCTATGTTTCGATTTTGAAATGCTGCCAATAACTTTTCTCCCCTTGAATCATATTTGTATTTTTTGGATGTGGCTTAGAGTAAATATCGTAATAGCATTGTTTTTGTACTTCATTAATTACAAATACCAGATTTGCTTGTAGTGATAGATTTATTTCATGGCTGAATATTCAAGTTCACCATGTGAGGAATGCTAGCCAGAAATGGTACAGCTCAGTGATTCCTAAACTGTGGATTGTAACCCACTGTTATACCATATATTTCCGCAGATAAGTCAATGGCTGAAGAAAGAAAGAAAGAAGGGGGGTGGGGGGGCAAGCAGCAACGTCTTCACAATTGGATACAACGTAGCACTACACAATTGAAGTTCAAAAGCAGATTGCAAACATTGGTAAATCTGGATTCACTCTTCACGAAAAACTACTTATGGCAGCTTCTAGCGGCATTTTTCGGAACTACCATTCACAAAACTAGGCGCTCTACACCAAACAAAGGTGGTTAGAAACTCTAACCTCATTGCAAAAAAACCATGGTTTATTCTTACCTCCATGCACAAAAGCTACTTCTAGCGACTTCTACTGGCATTTTGTGCAACTTCCTGAAGCTTTGCCTCTGAATCTAAGACAGAGGCATCTTTCTAGATCCCGAACTTGAAAGTGCGGATTGCATTCAGGTAAATATGGTAATTTGGGGGTCGTCTTATTTTGATGAAAATTTGTACCTCGTCTTATCTGAAGGTCGTCTTATCTGTGGAAATATATGGTAGGATCAGGTGGGTCACCAGATGACTGTAAAATATATAAGGAAATATTTCACTGGCTGCAAAAATGATTTTAGTTTATTTCAACAGTAAGATTTTATAAATCTGAAAAGTGAAGTACCAAACAAAAACGAATGTGACGAATAACGTAATCACGATGATATGAGAACAATGCTGTTGTAGCACTTGTTTGTAATTGTGACATGGCGACACTGCATCCTCTTCCATATGCAGCACATGTCATACAAGTGACCTTTCAAAAGAAAGAAGAGCATCAACATCAAAACAAGTATTTATTCTTTCTCTACTTGTGACATCATACATTATTTGCTTGTTGAATAGTGTTTGTATCTGTGTTTATATGGTGGTTTGTTTTATTTTATACTGTCTTCCTGTTTTGTATGTATTTTCTTATGGGGGTGGTGATTGAAATTGCATCATCTCATATCAGTTGGGGAGGGAGAGTATTTAGTATTTACAAATAGACTCTTGGAGGTAATTAATTGTATCCACAACTACTTAATTGAGCGAGCATTCATTTTCTAGTTTGTTTGTACATACTTTTTAGTAAATTGCACATACAGTAGAACCCCGTTTTAACGAACCCGCATTTAACGAAATCCCGCTTTTAACGAATATTTCCGTCGGTCCCGGCGAAACTCCCATTAGAATAACGTTATTTTTCCCCGCTTTTAGTGAACCCCGCTTTAAGGAAAAGTCCGCTTTTAAGGAACAAACATGAAAAATTCTGGAAATTAAAATTTTGTTTTTACGCAATTCCTAATTGTGGGCAAGTTAATTTGTTTCGTTTTATCCACAGGAATTTGTGTTTACGTGACATCGGTTATCGATTCTTTAAGTCAATGCATATCGAACATCTTGGCAGCGATACCGGTATAAGCAGGCGTAATCGATTCTTTCCGTCGATAGGTTAACGTATCGAATACCAATGCAGTGATACCGGAGAAAGCGTTTGACGAATCAGCTAGCTATTTCCCTCATGTCTTCCATGTGTTATGGTCACGTGGTCTGACGTCAGTCGAAAATTACGAAGCGCGAGCTGTGAAATGTTGTCTTGTTTTATTTCAGATTCACTTTTTCAGAATTGTAGGGTGTGTGACAATGGCAAAGAATACGATTTGGCGCATCTTCTTTGTGCGACTTTTAGAAACAGGGAACATTGTTAAATGCCGAATCTAGCGGTACCTTTGGTTGCAAAAAGACGAATATTCGTGTGACATTGTTCAGTTGTACTTATTAAATGTTTTGAAGGCGTGCTTTCCTGTAAGCGGAAAATTTATGCAAAACAGGTTCGAAAATCGCCTTGCTAGATTAGTGTGGAAAATGCATTGTTTTCGAACTGCTTAGAAAACTTAATAATCTCTTGTTTCAGAGTAAGTGCAAAGTGTGGAAACTGAACCAGTGGAGAAAACATTACGACTAATAAAATATTATAAGGCCAGGCATTAAGTTAGCCCTACGTAATTAAAAATTGCAATGCGTTTAAAAAATTACCTCATACATCTAATGCCTGAATGACTTCGAGAATTGTCAAGTATTTAGCCCTAAAGACGGGTGGGTTAAAAATCAGATTAACTGTCGGTGGCCGCCGATTGAAGTGTTAGCGCGATGATGATCCCGCAGTGAAGGCATCCAAACAGCTAATAACGTCTTTAGGCTACGTTTTTCTCTTTGTAAACAATTTGGTGTTGTGGATTATTTTTTACGAGTAATATATCGCAAAATCGTGACACATCTGTAGAGAATACGTTTAAGTTTTGACGAATTTAGACTGTAATGTTATTGCTGCTCCTTTAGCTTGCAAAAAGAAAAGCTGTGTTATTGTAGTTACCGGCGTAACAACATAATCGAAAATCTTAACATATTTGTAGAAGCGCTAAAGACCTGTTTGTCGTGTGCCCAAACTCCCTATAGATCACTATTTTTAGAAAATCTTTTTGACGAATTAACAATGGAAATAATTTTGAAGAAGGTACAGGTTGTTGAAAAGGTATTTATACCTCGAACCAGGGGGAAGGCGATGACGAAAATTTTGAAATTTATGCATTAGTAAAAATTACTGATGGCATATTCTGTAGAAAAGAATGCGCTGGAGAACTTTAGAAAAAGTACATTGATTATCAGTCGGTTCTCAAGTATAGTGTTTTTTAAGTCTGATGTACGGCACCAATTTTTGCACCTGTAGTCAGCTCTTTTAAAGTAGCTGAGCCAATAAAAACAAACATGAACCACATAGTGATAACTTTGATCTTTACAGTATGCTGGGAAAACAAAATGGTCATCTCTTTTCGATTTAATAAAAAATATTTTTTTCTGCAGAAAGTGTGATGTATTTAAAATTGTAGCAGATTACTGGTATGTTAGTAATTAAATAGCTCCTATAACACCTACACATGCTTGAATTATGTCTCTGAGTCACTCCTCCTGTGTACCTAGGCAAAACCCCCATTTAAGGAAAACCCCTATTTAAGGAATAAATATTTCGGTCCCCTGAGATTCGTTAAAAAGGGGTTTTACTGTAGTAAGATTTACACCTAAGACTAGAAACTTTCAGTGCAGATTGAAAAGGTATTATTAATACAAAGACCTATAAATACAAAAATATCTCATTGAGTTTGCCATCTACTTTATATAAAGTAATCTTTTTATTCAAGAGAAAAATAGTTTCACCAATTTGAAGTCTTATTCAGCAAAGTAATTGCATATAACAATTAAATCAATTTTATACTACCTCCAATTTTTAAACTACCATTAAATGGTGCCTGCATGTATGTATAGGGTCACAAAATTTTTTTCCTGGAAGGTTGTGGGTCTAGCTTCAGCATTCGTCTCTAATGGCACATTTCGAAAGCATTTATCATCTTTCTACTGAACTCCTTATCGTCCATGTTGCATTCCCATACAGTGCTACACTCCAGACAAATCCTTTCTGAAAGGACTTCCTAACATTTAAACTAATATTTGATGTCAACTGAATTCGCTTCTTCAGTTCAGTAAAACAATATAATCCTACTTTTACAGTTCTGGATTTTATATTTTCTCTCCATTTACACCGTTTTTTGCTGCTCCCGTCAAATTTCGTATATGCTCACATTGTTAATTGGCCCCCATTTTTGCATTAACATATTAACATATTACCAAGCTTTACACTTTTTAAAACCATGCTTGTAGAGAAAAAAATGACATACATTGACACCGATGTGGCTTTCGCCTGCAAATATACTGTTTCTAAACGTAATGTTGACAAGTGTCTTGACACTTTCCATTTCTTGAAACGTATATTTCGCATTTTGTTGTTTGCAGTACACAGCAGTCGATTCAGGATGTGGTGGTTGATGGGAACATCCTTTTTTCTGTATTTTACACAATTTTATTTGAAGTCCTTTGAAAAGTGTAAAAATGGGATCAACTTTGGATGTTGCACAAGTTAAATTGGACTAATAAAAGGCCAGATTTCTGCACGAGTACTTCAGTGTTCCATTGACAGTCCATTATAGTTTCCAAGTGTTAATACATAGACAACTTTTGAGGCACTGTAGCAAAGTGGGGTCTCACTTCTATGTAGCACTTCGTCCCAAATCATTGATGATAGGGATGAACTAAGAGGTTACGAAGGGTAGGTTGGCGGCGGAAAGACACTCTCGGTGGAATGGGAAGGATGTCATGAAGGATAGATCTCATTTCGGTGTAAAACCTGTCCTATGTACCCTTCCACCACCACTTACTCCAGTCCCGTAACCTGGGAAGGTGTACACAATTAAGGACAGAGCCACTTGCGACATCACCCACGTGATTTACCAACTGACATGCTTGCTCTGTGAAGCCTTCTACTTGGGAATGACCAGCAACAAACTGTCCGTTCGCATGAACGGTCACAGGCAGACAGTGTTTGTTGGTAATGAGGATCACCCTGTGTCTAAACACGCCTTCAGTGCATGGCCATCACATCTTGGCACAGTGCTAAACTGTCAGAGTTATATGGGTACTTCCACTGACACCAACCTTTCAGAACTCCAGTGATGGGAACTTGCCCTTAAACATATTCTCTCTTCCCATTGCCCACCAGGTCTCAACCTTCATTAGTTTTAAATTCCCGCCCACCATTCTACAAGATCTTTGCCTCTGATCTCTGGATAGAGCCTCTGCCTCGACTGGCATTTCTGTCCAACTCCTTTGTATTTTGCATATGTCTGCCTTTGTGTGTGTGTGTGTGTGTGTGTGTGTGTGTGTGTGTGTGTGTGTGTGAATGATCCAGTGCCTTTTTGGCTGGTAAACTTTCTTTACTTTTTATAAATATGTTTCCGAACAGGAATGTTTCCCTCTACTACCACTGAAGATGTTTTCAATTGAAGCAAAATGCATTTGGTCTCAGTGGGGATATTATTGCAGTTGCAAAAGATGCTAGTTAATTGATATAACACGAATAAAAATATTTTCAAGGAAAATAACCACACCATCTAAGGAAAAAATTGTGTTATCAGTATTCACATATAATTTTGAAAGTTTGAAATTTCAACTGCAAAGGTAGCTCATCATTTCATTGGTCTTCTGTGAAATAAATTGTTTTTTCTCGGTTACAGGTATGCAATCCCACCAGAGCACGGTCGCAGGTTTGAGCGCCTGGCAACAGGATTTTTCCCTGAGGCCTCAAAAAGCTGTCCTGCCTTTTTGCGCCACAAGATGTCATTGATATCTCCAAGAGTAATGAGAAAATACTCCATTCCATTCAATAAAGTGAGTAACTCGGGACTTGTTTTAGTTAAACATCTTCTGATGTATTAAGAAAACAAAAACAAATTTTATAGTAAAAAAATGGTTAAAGTAATGATGAAGTCACTGGAAAATGTAAAAGTACATGTTTATTCTAATAGTAACATCTGTTAAAATGGTTATCACCCTGATTTATTATTTTTGAGATGGTCTTGTGTAGTCTGAACGTTTTGAAAGTACTCAGTGTTCTCTTTTTCTCCCTCCATTGTTTCTGCTTGTGCAGGTCATTGACAGAGTCCTCGAAGCCTCTCCCATTGCTGTTCTCCCTGGGTTTCATCTTCCTTAACCAGGTCTCGCCATCTTGTTCGTTGCTTTCCAGTTGGTCTCTGTCCTGATTCTGTCTGTTCTATGGCTCATCTAGGAAGACTTTCATAATTTCTTTTAGGGGATTTATCTTTAATGTGCTTTATATTACTTGATTTCATATCTTGTTCCTTCTTATCTTACCAAGTTTTCCTTGAGGAAAGTGAATTTGTGATGCTTGCATCCTGCACAGACCTTTTTGTCAAAGTCCAACATTCTGACCAGTAGGTTAAAATTGGCAGATAATCTGACTTGTACATCATGATTTTTGCTTCAGCAGTTACTTTTCAGTTTCTTATGTCAGACACAATAACATAGCTGCCAACTCTCCCGATTTAGGCGGGAGTCTCCTGATTTTTCGCGTTTTCTCCCGCCTCCTGATTTTGCCATTACTTCTCCCGATTTTTAGCTTTTGTCCTGAAACCCAAAATTCGATTTTCCGCCAATGGTCACAAGTCCTGTGTTCATTTATCAGTTCAAAATAAATACATATTGAAATTAATAGAAATTAGGAGTTGCGCTTGACTTATATAATGATTGTTTCTGCTCTTTCCTCGTATATGCAAATACACATGCAGTGCTTCAATGTTCTGCTGTTTTTGAATGTGATGTTTTGTCAGTGCACGTAAGTGAAATCACTTCAGTGGTTTTTTAATCGCTGGTAACCTTTTGACTGGATATTGAGGGGCATCAGTTTTATACGCGAATTGAAGAAAGGCAAATTTCGTGTAAACAGCCATTTCACGTGATTACGAGATTTCAATTCGGTGGTATGTGTTCCAGTATGGCAAGAAATTTAATCAATTTTTTAAGAAGTTTTCGGAACGTTTTTTTCTATTTTGTACTCTTTCTCGGTGTGATATTTCCACATGACATGGTGAAAAAAGCAATGTACCAAAATACGCACAGAGAAAATGAAAAATGTGTGAGTAACAATAAAAGACTGAAATTGCTGAAAAAAGTGAAAGTGATCATGTCATACATGTAGAGTGCTTAATTACTTTGTTTATTATAGAGTACTGTTTACCAATTAAATACGATGACTATATGTGGGTTACTTGTTCCGTAACATGTTCCCAGGTAGCAGTATAGCACAAATATACAGCTGTGAACTTTTTTGTTTTGATCAAAATACTCAAACACTTTACCTGGACTGGCTACAAAATATAAGGATGTAATCAACAATTGGGTTAACGCAAGTTTTTTTTTTGTAGCCATTATGTTGCGTTATGAGATTACAGGAAAAGACTAAAATCAGTTATCTGAAGGTTTATAGTAAAGTGCGCTGCAGTTTTTGATAGAACTTATCTCCTGATTTTTTGAAGAATCCCCCGATTTTCTAAACTGGATCTCCTGATTTTTACATTTTGAAGGTTGGCAGGTATGCAATAAGAATATCTTGAAAAATTCTCTACGCTATCTAAAATTTCCTCTTTGATGTCTCCTTTCTTGGTTAATTTGCTTCCTAGATTCTTGAAGGCACAAACTTCTTCAATAACTTCTCTTTTGAAAATAACATTCTTCATTTCTCTCTCTCTCTCTCTCTCTCTTTTTCCTGACTTCCATTACTTTAATTTTACTGTATGCCAGGTGTTTTTCTTCCAATTATTTTCATTTTCTTCCCAATCATCATTTTCTCCACCCCCATGCACCACAGACATTGCCGTAGAGTAACTTGCGTGCCTCAACGATACAGATAGCCGTACTGTAGGTGCGGAGGGGTATCTGTGGAGAGGCCAGACAAATGTGTGGTTCCTGAAGAGGGGCAGCAGCCTTTTCAGTAGTTACAGGGGCAACAGTTTGGATGATTGACTCTGCTGGCCTTGTAATATCAGCTATCACGGCTTTGCCATGCAGTTATTGCGAACGGCTGAAAGCAAGGGGAAACTACAGCCGTTACTTTTCCTGAGGACATCCAGCTCTACTATATGAACATATGATGATGGCATCCTCTTGAGTAAAATATTCCGGAGGTAAAATAGTCCCCCATTTGGATCTCTGTGCGGGAACTACTCAGGAGGATGTCGTCATCAAGAAAAACAAAACAGGCATTCTACAGGTCGGAGCGTGGAATGTTCTAACCCTTAATCACGTAGGTAAGCTAGAAAATCTGAAAAGAAAAATGGATAGGTTAAAGTTAGATATGGTAGGAATTAGTGAAGTTCGGTGGCGGGATGAACAGGATTTCTGGTCAGGTGAGTACAGGGTTATCAATACAAAATCAGTTGGTGGTAATGCAGGAGTAGGTCTGATAATGAATAAGAAAATAGGAATGAACAGCATAGCGAACGCATTATTGTAGTAAAGATAGATACGAAGTCAACACCGACTACAATAGTGCAAGTTTATATGCCAACTAGCACCTTCCTCATACCCTCTGACTTCAAAAAGAATATCATAATTCCAATTCCAAAGAAAGCAGTTGCAGAAAAGTGTGAAAATTACAGAACTACCAGTTTAATAAGTCATGGTTGCAAAATACTAGCACGAATTATTTACAGACGAATGGAGAAACTTGTGGAATCCGACCTCAGGGAAGATCAGTTTGGATTTACGAAAAATGTAGGAACATGGGAGGCAATACTCACATTACGATTTATCTTAGAAGATAGGCTAAGGAAAGGGAAACTTACGTTTTTAGCGTTTGTTGATTTGGTGAAAGCTTTTGACAATGTCGACTGGAATACACTCTTCCAGATTCTGAAGGTATCAGGGGTAAAATATAGGGAGCGAAGAGTTATATTCAACCTATACAAAAACCAGACAGCGGTTATTAGAATTGAAGGGCAAGAAAGGGATGCAGAGGTTTTGAAGGGAGTTAGACAGGGTTGTAGCCTTTCCCCAGTGTTGTTCAATCTGTACATTGAACAGGCAGTGAAGGAATGGAAGGAGAAATTTGGAGAGGGCATTAAAGTGCAGGGAGGAGAAATAAAAACATTAGCCGATGACATAGTAATTCTGTCAGAGACTGCAAAAGATCTGGAAGAGCAATTGAATGGGATGGACAGTGTCTTGAAAGGGAGATATAAGATGAACATTAACAAGAGTAAAAAGAAGGTAATGGAATGCAATGTCAGAAAATCAGGCGATGCTGAAGGAATTAGATTAGGTAATGAGACAATAAAAGTAGTAGAGTTTTGTTGTTTGGGTAGAAAAATAACCTCTGGTGGCCAAAGTAAAGAAGATATGAAATGCAGAATGGCTTTGGGAAGAAAAGCGTTTCTAAAGAATCGAAACTTGTTAATATCCAATATTAATCTAAAAGTTAGGAAGTCGTTTCTGAAAGCATTTGTCTGGAGTGTAGCATTGTATGGCAGTGAAACGTGGACGATAAGGAGTTCAGATATAAAGATGATAGAAGTTTTTGAAACGTGGTGCTAAAGACGAATGATGAAAATTAGATGGGTAGATCACATAACTAATGAGGAGTTGCTTAACCGAATCGGGGAGAAAAAGTGTTTCTGGCATATACTGACTAAGAGAAGGGATAGATTGGTTGGACACATTCTGAGACATCAAGGAATTGTCAACTTAGCATTAGAAGGAAGCTGTGGGGTAAAAACCATAGAGGGAGGCCGAGGGACTAATGCAGTAAGCAGATTCAAAAGGGATGCAGGTTTTCTGAGATGAAGAGACTTGCACAGGACAGGGTAGCGCGGAGAGCTGCATCAAACCAGTCTGCGGACTGAAGACCACAAAAACATCATTTTCTCCGCAGTTATCTGCATACACTATGATTTTCTTATCTTTCTTCTTCAGACCCTTGACGACTTTCCTTATGATGTTGTCCATGAATGCATTAAAAAGCACTGCCTAACAGCACACTTCCATGCTCAAACCCTCTGTCCAATATAAACCATTCTGATGTTTTTGTCTTCTATTATAACACAGTTAAGACAATTTTTTACAAGTTTCTGTTTCTCATTTGCATTTCTGTTGGCAGTTTTGCTATTCAGACCTTGCCAATATCTCTTCCCTTCTAATGAAAACCAAAAAGTGGACGCGTAATGTGTTCTATGAGGAATTTTGTAAATAATGCACACAATTTGACATGTTACGTTAAATATGTCTAGTTCTCCTCTGTATTCTCCTTTCGTCTCTCTGACGGAGTCTCAACATTTCGGAAGTGCTGTTATTCAATCCGGGACACCATTCCTGTTCATCTGCCGAAAGGCTCAGGCAGTGGTGCTAGAAAGATAAGAGCTTTGTTTAAAAATTTGACATAATTTCATTCAGTATAATTGATGATTTTAGATATCCATTATTTGATTAATGAAACACTTAGTTTTGCATGTTGTTATGCTTTACATGACGTGTATGGAGTAATTCTAGAGATCAAGATAAAATGTTTACATACACTACATAACATACGATATTTCTATGATTTCACTGTCTCTTTAGCATTGTAATTGGCTTCAGGTTAAAAAGTACTGCCTCCTCCATTACACACAAATACCACCACTATTTTACATATGGAATTTTCAGTGGTATGGTGCCTTATAACCTCTAAAACATGACACAACGGAATGCCACATATGTGAACGTCACATAAATATTTGTTTTTAACGATCCAGTAAAGTCTGGAAAGGCATAGTGCTAAGCATAATAAACTGTTGCTGTTGTTGTGTTTCATTATTTTAAATCATAAAACTTTTGTCTACACAGCTGAGAGAGCAAATGAGTCAACTAGTGCTACAGGTGGCCAAACCACGAAACAAGAAAAATAAGCGTTTAGAGTTTGTGTTTGCAATTGCAACTGGCGGAGGCCGTGCGTGCGCGGTAGAGGTAGTCAGAAACAGTGGCGACTGGTAAATTACTCGCTACTCAAAACAGACCTAATGACATCCACACACAGGGTTTTTCAACATTGTGAACAAGTTTTAAGTCTGGCAGACTTGTGTCTAGGCTGTAGGGAGGATGAAGTAACATTTCTCATCTGTGTATGTGCAGTTGTTGGACAACAACATTACTGTGGAGAAAGACTGGGGTCAGGTTTTCATGAAATGAGTAAAATACCCTACTGTGCTACTTTTTCCACATGGGACTGCCATGATTCCTTAGTGATCATAAGCAAAAAAAAAAAAAATTTATATATAACTATAGAGGGAAACTTTCCCGGTGGGATAAACAAAAATAAAAATAGAAAACAGATGACTTACCAAAAGGACCGGCTCGTCAATAGAAACAAATAAATAAAATCACACACAAACACACATACAAGCTTTCGCAGCCTAGCTGCTTCGTCAGGCAGAAGGGAAGGAGAGGGAAAAGGAAATGATGAGGGTTTCAAGGGAGTGGATAAGGAGTCATTCCAATCCTGGGACAGGAAAGACTTACCTTGGGGGGGGGAAAAAAGAGGGTAAACAAAAAAACACACACCAACACATTTACACAGACGCAAGTACACTTAGGCAGACACACTGTAGAACTGTAGAAAGCAAAGAAGTTAGAAGTTAGACAGAGATGCCACTTGAGGCAGAGGCTCTGTCCAGAGAACCAAGGCAAAGATGTTAAGATGGTGGGTGGGAATTCAAATTTAGCGGAGGTTGAGACCAGGTGGGTAACGGGAAGAGAGAATATGCTGAAGGGCTAGTTCCCATCTCCGGAGTTCTGAAGGATTGGTGTCGGTGGGAAGTATCCAGATAACCCGGACGGTGTAACACTGTGCCAAGATGTGCTGGCCGTGCACCAAGGCGTGTTTAGCCACAGGGTGATCCTCATTACCAACAAACACTGTCTGCCTGTGACCATTCATGCGAATGGACAGTTTGTTGCTGGTCATTCCCACATAGAATGCTTCACAGTGCAGGCATGTCAGTTGGTAAATCACGTGGGTGCTGTCACAAGTGGCTCTGCCCTTGATTGTGTACACCCTCCGGGTTACGGGACTGGAGTAAGTGGTGGTGGAAGGGTGCATAGGGCAGGTTTTACAACGGGGGCGGTTACAAGGGTAGGAGCCAGAAGGTAGGGGAGGTGGTTTGGGGATTTCATAGGGATGGACTAGGAGGTTACGGAGGTTAGGTGGGCGGCGGAAAGACACTCTCGGAGGAGTGGGGAGGATGTCGTGAAGGATGGATCTCATTTCGGGGCAGGATTTTAGGAAGTCATATCCTTGCTGGAGAGCCACATTCAGAGTCCGCTCCAGTCCCGGAAAGTATCCGGTGACAAGAGGGGCACTTCTGGGGTTCCGTTGAAGGTTCTGAATTTGGGGGGATGAGGAAGTGGCTCTGGCAATTTGGTTCTGTACCAGATCAGGAGGATAGCTGCGGGTTGTGAAGGCTGTTATCAGGTTATTGGTGTATTGGTTCAGGGATTCAGGACTGGAGCAGACTCGTTTGCCACGAAGACCTAAGCCTTGGTTCTCTGGACAGAGCCTCTGCCTCAAGTGGCATCTCTGTCTAACTTCTAACTTCTTTGCTTTCTACAGTTCTACAGTGTGTCTGCCTAAGTGTACTTGCGTCTGTGTAAATGTGTGGGTGTGTGTGTTTTTGTTTACCCTCTTTTTTCCCCCCCAAGGTAAGTCTTTCCTGTTCCGGGATTGGAATGACTCCTTATCCACTCCCTTGAAACCCTCATCATTTCCTTTTCCCTCTCCTTCCCTTCTGCCTGACGAAGCAGATAGGCTGCGAAAGCTTGTATGTGTGTTTGTGTGTGATTTTATTTATTTGTTTCTATCGACGAGCCGGTCCTTCTGGTAAGTCATCTCTTTTCTATTTTTATTTTTGTTTATCCCACCGGGAAAGTTTCCCTCTATAATTTTCATTTCATCAATATATATATATATATATAGGAGACTTTCCAGGTGGGAAAATAGTTATAAAATAAAGATTTTTGACTTACCTAAAGTACAGGCTCGTCGTCAGAAACACCAAACACACACAAAAACACACAACCATTCGAGCTTTCGCCACCAGTGGTGGCTTCTTCGGGAAAAAGAGGGAGGAAGGAGAGGAGAAAGGGAAGGATACGGGTTTTAAGGAAGTGGAAAAGGAGCCATTCTAATCCCAGGAGTGGAAGGACTTACCTTAGGGGACAAAAAGGAAGGTAAACAAATACACACACACTCACACATATCCACATCCAAACACACTTAGGCAGACATTTAAATGTCTGCCTAAGTGTGTTTGGATGTGGATATGTGTGAGTGTGTGTGTATTTGTTTACCTTCCTTTTTGTCCCCTAAGGTAAGTCCTTCCACTCCTGGGATTGGAATGGCTCCTTTTCCACTTCCTTAAAACCCGTATCCTTTCCTTTCTCCTCTCCTTCCTCCCTCTTTTTCCCGAAGAAGCCACCACTGGTGGCGAAAGCTCGAATGGTTGTGTGTGTGTGTGTGTGTGTGTGTGTGTGTGTGTGTGTGTGTGTATATATATATATATATATATATATATATATATATAAACTATTCTCCCATTGGACTGTGATTTCAACTCTGGTTCAAAGTCTTAATGTACTTTTCATCAATAACGACAATTTGGCACAAGAATCCCTGACCTTCAGTCAAATCATTGCTTGAACAAGGATGCAATGTTGAATGAAGTGTTCTTGCATCTCTTCAGCAGTCAGTGTGGAAATTCCTGTGGCTTCAGAGTTCCTCACAAGTTGAACTGCGATCTTCTTAAAGAGGATCTGCCAAACGTTTTACACCTTATTCATCTCTTCTCTTTGTGGCCTTCTGGGTTTTGGATTATTGTCTATACCTGTAAAAGTCTTACAATAACAATTAACCCAAAGTGAAACTGTACTACAGTCGGTTGTAAACTCGCCACAAGCTCGACTTAATGCACTGGGGATTTCTGTTTGGTTTTTGCCGTGTAAAGTTTAGATCTCGATGAAATATCTGTATACTGTAGAATCTGATCTTCAAATCAGGTGTATGCATACATTGCTGCCTCCCTGCACGTTTGTCTCGGAGAACCTGTGCTCACGGAAACTCCCAGACGGGGCTTGAAATGTTTTGTGATGTGGTTGGTGTCTGTGGGAGCTCAAACACGAGGTATTAACTGTTACCAGTCACTGTTTTATTGTACCCACAATGTGTTTCGAAGGTTTATAGCATTAAGTTTAATGTTATTCCACTTGATGATGGGAATTTAAACCCTCGAAACAATGGTATATTAACTTCTTTATCTAATTGTATTGGTGACATTTCTATTTTAATTTCTATTTCTTGAATATTAAATTTTTCTAGTTGAAATTATATTTGTTACTATTGTTTTATTTTTGATTCTTTTGAGATGAAGAGTATTATTGTGGGTACAATAAAACAGTGACTGGGAACAGTAATACCTAGTGTTCCAATCAATTACAAACAACAGTCACAGTAAAGCCTATACCAAAATGTTTTCATTTAAAGTGTGCGAGGGTATTTTGGTATAGCCACATTGCCTCTCAAACATTTCTATCTGCTTGCCTTTACGCAGACGCCACTTTGACTTATTCCTGAGATGAATATACAGTAGAACCTCGTTTTTACGCTTTTCAGGGGACTTCAGTGAAATGGTGTAAAATGTAAAATGCAGGAAATAATGTTTTACCTCTCTGGGCATGAGTGTGTGTGTTTGTCCGTAGGTTAGTTTACCTAGGTGTACGTAGTTTGTAAGCTGCGGGCTGATGACCACCCAGTTTGGTCCGATAGATTTACAGACATTTTTGAATAATGTTTTAAATGGTAAAATATGCTTACTGGATCAGCCTTGCATTTTCGTAGTTTGTGTATGATGTATGTACATAATAGACATCTAAATACTCGCCAGGGAGTTGATTATACAATGAAGGTTATCCAAATTTTTACTATTTTAAGCGCCAGGCAAAACTGGTAATTTTATGGGAAGTACAAATTTCTTACGTAATTTCATTCATTATAATCGAGGAAGCCACTATTTTAAGCACCAGGCAGAACTGGTAATTTTATGGGGAGTAGAAATTTGTGACGTAATTTCATTCATTATAATAGAGGACGCCACTGCTGGGCTATACCACATCTTCAAAATTACCTGAACCGCTTAGATAGATATCGCCGCTGCCAGGCTATGTAACACATCTTCAAAATTACTGCGTTTTACCGGAATTAATTATTTACATAGTAAAACTCCTACAGTTCCGTTAGTTTTGTATTTTTTGATGTTTCACACGACAATATTCGAGAATTTATTCGCGTTCTCGAGTACAAACATATGCGTAAGTATTTTTGTGACATTTTCATGGGATCGGCATCTCTCACTATTATCGCTTTTTTTGAGGTTGTGGGTATTATGATACCCAACTTTGACAGATAAAGTTCTTTATTAATCAGAAATATGTATCACAAAATCAACGCAACTATTTATTCTCACTTCAACAAAGCAACTGGTTCTGATTGTCTCTGTACACGCCAGCCGCTCTGGCAAAGAAGCTAGTGAAAAGAAGAACTACATTTCCACAAACCGGTGCGTCTTTAAGTCTACAACGAAACGTGAAATATACGTTTGAATAAACGCAAAGCGTCAAGAAACTGAAATGCGAATAATTTTTAAGCGGTATACTTTAAGGGGAAAGCCATGTTAGTGTCAATTTATGTACATTATGTCATTTCTCTTCACGAACATGCTTTCAAAAAGTGTAAAACGCGGGAAAAGTGTAAATATGTTAATGCAAAAACGAGGGCGAATTAACATTGTAAACATAGGAAATTTGAAGGGATCAACAAAAAATGGTGTAAATGGCGGGAAAACGTAAAAACCGAGAATGTAAAAATGAGGTTTTACTGTATTGGGACAAGTTGGCCACTTAACTCTACAATGTGCCATTCGCAGAGCCTGCCTACTGTGGCAACAATGCATTTCAGGACACGTGTTAGTGGGACCTTTTTTTCATTCATTTTCAATCGGGAATCCCTGCAGTTTGTTGGTTTATAAATGTTCACCATTTATATATTTGCACTCAACAGTGAGAATAAATTCTCAAAACTTCTCACGCTAAGCGTGAGAAAAGATATGTAGCTGTTGCAGTATTTTTCTTATTTAAACCGGAAAAGTTTTGAACCACATGAGAGGAAAAAGGGGTAAGCTAGTGGTAAGTGACCAGACAATGAAACAGGCATTAGGGTTCAGGTAAATATGTCACAATTCTCATGAAGCTGCAAGGTACTTTTTGAAAACTGTTGTTGGTCGTAATACATTGATCTAAAATGAATTCTTAGTTCTGTGTAGAGGTCGGCTGCAGTAGGTTAACAAATAAATGGTTCAGACATACACGGCTGTAGACCTGATGAAGAGAATGTCTTTTTGTTGAGAAACCTTACAGTGTAACATTTGTAAATACCTCTTAGAAGACCAATACCATGCCAGCAGCAGTACCGTCAGTTTTTCTTTTTCTCTCAACAAACGTTGATTCATAACGTGTAAATCACAGGCAAATTATACATATGTTAACAGGAAATAGTGCGAATTAACATTGTGGATAAAAAAAATTTTACGGGGATGATAAAAAAATGTTACAAATAATGGTGAAATGTCAATTCAGGGTATCTACAAAAGGGGCTAGACTGTATTTCTGAGGATATGTCACTAAGTATTTGATCTTAATTCAATGTGTTCTTCACTTATTGTTGAAGCCAATATGTAACTTCTGCTACAAACAAATGCTTATTTTAGCTAATAAATATTGTTTATCTTGAACATTCAGGTTTTCTGTTTGATTCAATGTTCTGATTATCTTAAAATCAGTTAGAAATTTTGTGTGATCAGAATGAAACTTTCACTCTGCAGCAGAGTGTGCGTTGTTATGAAACTTCCTGGCATATTAAAATTGTGTGCCGGAACAGGGACTCAAACCGGGGACCTTTGCTTTTCGCTTGCCCGCAAAAGGCAAAGGTCCCAGGTTCGAGTCCCGGTTTCGGCACACAATTTTAATCTGCCAGGAAGTTTCATTTTGTGTGATATTGGTAGTGGGGAGATCCCTGTCTTTCTCCTTTTTACCTTATCATTGATGTTGTTCAAATACCAACAACAGTTTTGGCTTAAGATGTTAAAAGTCAATATACTATATTTGTGTGCTCTTTTAATTTCTGTGTATAGGTTAAATGGAATCGCCTTGGGTTAGGTTTAACTGTCAGTTATTAATTTCAAACAGTGGAATGACCAATTTAGAATACAACAATATCATGATAGTTTTAACTGAGAACAGACATTTGTTGAGCCACGACAGGACATAAAAAAGACACTCCTGCTCGATTCAATTCCATTTTATTACCTGGCTCCCTTTCGTGATTTGCTTTGTTGCAATTCATAGGTCTGCCATTTATTTATTTAGCATTTCATCAATTAATGATAACCTACAAAAAACAAGCCACAGACAACGGTGTTAAGTAAATACATACTCAATACATAGCACTAAGTGCAAGCCACTGAATCCTTTTGCTATAGCTGTGATTTAACAGCAAATATACAAGTTTCATATCACAGGTATCAGCTTGCATTTAGAAAAGCTTTGTACGATTTACGTGAAAATGAGCTGTCTGAAGGCTAAAATTCAGGGTTGTCACTGTATATGTGCATTGAGTTAGAATTAAATATGAATGTGGCTGCATAGTGTAGATGAAAAGTCACAGATTCGTGTGCTGCAGTTCGAAGTGTCAAAACCCATTGTATGCAATTATTTTAATTTCTGAATCAAAATTGCTCTGAATGTTGTTTTTACTAACTTAACTGATTTCTTTACATTCTAATACCTTGTTACATATATTTCATAATACTACAGTAAAACCCTGCTTTTGTTCCCAGATTTTAAGTTTTCGCACCATTTTTTGTCGGTCCCGTCAAATTTCCTATGTGAACAATGTTAATTTGCCCCCGTTTTTGCATTAACATGCTTCTTGAAACCACGTTTGTGAAGAAAAAATGATTTGACATTAACGCTGGCATGGGTTTTGCCTTAAAGTATAGTATTTATAAATGTTACACAGTCAAGTTTCTAGACACTTTGCATTTATTCAAACATATATTTAGTGTGTTGTCGTTTGTAGTACGCTCCTAATTGACCGAAGACACATTGGCTGATGGGAGTATAGTATTCACCCCACCACTCCATCCGACAAATTGTGCGTGTGTAACGCTACCCGACAACCAACGTCCTCCCTGCAATCGTCCGCTGTCTGCACAGCGCACACACACGAAAACAAACTGTTCAACAGACATACATAAGAGAACAGGAAGGTGTTGCAATTGCTGTGTACATTTGGCCGGAATGTGTGTAGGCTGCTATGAATTTCATTGGTTCGTTGGTTGGATGATAAATCTGAATGTGTGTACAGATCTCGCACTGAAAAGTGGCCCCTGAGCGGAGAATGTTGGGAGCTGAAGCTTGCATTCAGCTCGTAGCGCATTGGCTGTTAGAACAAGCCCCGCCTCTTTCTCCCAGTGCTGCCAGTTCATGGACTATAGCTTACAGGTTTTAAAAGAAACATGTACGGGCTTAAAGCGTCACAAATGGAACACGAAATTATCACTTTAATGTTTGAGTAATAGAAAACTGGAACGTGTATCTACGAAATATAAATATTTTCAGGGACTAGTTAAGCGCGTGTAGCAATGCGTTCTGCCTATTTGTATTGTTGCAAATGAATAACAATCGGAATTAACATTCCTCACACCTCCTTCAAGAAAAAAAACACAAAACAAAGTGAAAGACAATAATCAATACCAAGCACAAATCAGCAGTACATTGATGAGGTCTACGGTGTACAATGCTGTTACGAGGTAAGGTTGGTAGAGAGCAGAAACATTCCGTAGACACACGGACTCGCACGACTTCTGCCGATCACAGAGGGGCCACGAACAAGTGCGCGACCTGTAGGGCCCTTCAGCCACTGCGCCTATTTTCGTAGGGCCCTTCAGCCACTGCGCCTATTTTCAGCTTGCCTTTGTTTAGACTACTGGTAGTTTTTCATGCTTTGCATTACACGTTTCTTGTTGTGAAATCCAATAGCACCTATCGATTACTGTTCCAGTGAGAGTTACGGCACGTGTTGTGTCATTAACTACTGTCACAATACAAATACATGTATATAGTGTACTTACATTATTCCTGAGCGGATATATTTTTGTCAATAGAGAATTTTGATGTCTCAAACCATGCGTTTCTTCTCATCGTTGTTTCCTTCCCACATTTCTTCCAAACTAACAGAAAAGGAATTTCCTTATCTGCCAATTTAACTCCTAATCCCAATGTCTGAAAAACCTTAACAATCAATGCAATTTCGAAGTTTGTCATCAGGTAATGAAGCATACTTTCTACAAAATTCCATACTTTTGTCCACCATCGATGAAGAAGGAATTACTCTCTTCTATGTTAAGCGTTCACCCAACAAAATTGTATAACTTGAACTCGTATCAATGAAACTAGTAAACACGCCAATACCTTCAGTCACACTCAATAATGCAGACAGAGAATACGTCACATGTATGACAAAGAAACGTCTCAAAATACGTGCTACGTTGTCATCGACCATCACGCATGTTCGATTTATCGAGAGGTGCGTGGTTATTTCAATGGATAGCTTTCTTGTAAATTGCCAATCCAAATATTTATCTAAGTATTTTTTGTGACTTTTATAAACAGTGAGACTTGTGTGTGTTTTCTGGACAATAAAGGAGGCATGTACATTATAAACTCATAAAAGCGGTAATAGTGTGAAATGACGACCCTGTGCAAACGACACAAAAATACTCAAGAATACAAATAAATTCTCGAATATCAGCATGTGAAACATCGAAAAATTCAAAAAGAAAGAAACTTGTGCAGTTTTATTAAGTAAATAATTAATGCCGGGCTGACCAATCGATTATGATGAAAGAAATTACGGCAAAAATTTCTACTTCCGATAAAATTGCCAGTTCCCTGCCGCTTAAAATGGCAAAAATTTGGATAACCTATATTATATAAAACTTCCTGGTGAGTATTTTGATGCCTATTACGTACATATATCACAAATAAACTATGAGAGTGCAAGAGTGATCAAGTAACTACATTTTACCGTTCAAAACATTATTTCCTGCATTTTACTTTTTCCCGCATTTTACACTATTTCATGAAACTCCCTTGAAAAGTGTAAAAGCCGGGTAATACTGTATTGACTATTTTTCTTCACTCATATTTTTCATCCTAAGATTCTTTTGGAATCTGCTTGTGTCGTTAATAACCTGTAATTAAGAGCCAAGCAGGACTGCTGATTTGATCATGACATGGCAGCTCTTGTAAGCACTAATTCATGTGAGGATATTTTCAGGTAGGCTAAACAATGTTAGTGAGAAATTACAGTTTGCTTTTAGTGTCGTATATGAAATTTTGCTCATAGATGTAAGCTTTATTCGCCATGAACAAATAGTTCTGCTGGTGATGGTCGAACACTGGTTTGCCGGGTATCTAGTACATCACATCTGGTTGGTGTACAACTGGGATTAAATTGAGAACTACAAAAAACTTCTTTTGGTGCAGTTCAGTCACCCATCACTTAAAATTAGATGTAGACAGAGCTTTTAGCATTACAGCTGTTAACTCTCGGTGGCGTCTTAAAACAATGCGCCACATTATAAAATTAATATAAAAAAATAGATGATTACTTACTAGGCGAAGGAGCACAGGAAGTGATAGTAGCACAAATAAATTAATTAATTAATAAATTCACACACACACACACACACACACACACACACACACACACACACACGCGCACGCACGCAAGCACACCTAGGCAGACATACTGTAGTATGTCTTTCTACAGTTTTTAGACGCTATTGACTTTTCCACTTTAAATCAGGAAAGGTAGCTGACTACAGAGCCAAATTTTGGTACATTAGACTGATCTTAATCACCATCACCTCATCTTACCTTATAGTACTCCTTCATTACACTTATATGGAAAAGTGGTGTGGCAGTCAAATCATCATCATAAAAAGCAAAGTCCTGGAATATTTTCAGGAATATCCGTGATTCTACTCCATTCATGCGGGAGAGTGTCCTCATCAGAAACACACTGCAGTCTTTTGTGATACACAATGCCAAGCAGCAACAACCTCATCTCAGTTAAAGAAATTTATCATCATCAGCTGATACCCTATATCTGGCTGTAACAACATTTATGATGCACAGGTCCAGAGGCTGTAGGTGGATTGTGCAATTATATGGAAGAAAACAAAATTGTCATTCCTCAGAAAAGCTGTTTGGGATGTTCAGGTCAATCATAGCAATAAAATGCAGTGGCTGTTTGATGTGTAGATGTGGTAAAGGCATCATGAATGAAGACAACCAATCGTGAACGTTCTGACAAACAATTAAGTATTGCATAAATAATTATTAATTATGAATAATGTCTTGCAAAATGAGATTGTGAATTGAAAATTATATACAGAACTAATCTCTACATGGATGTAACAATTTGTTTTACATAATGGAAACTGAGTGCATTCATTCAGCAATGACTGTTATTGTTAATCAATTTTAGACTTTCATGTCATAGTTACATAATAACAATTTATTTAATAAAAAAAACACTACATCCAAGTTCTGACTCGTTCTCAATGAACTTTTTCAGAGGTTTCTTTTCCGAATAATATGCAATCTGTAATTTGTACTTATGTATAAATACATCTTTAAGAAGCTATACCTTTGATACCAATAGCCTACTTCTTCAAATTTAGTTTCATTGTAATTTGTCAACAACATTTTCTAGAAATATGGATCGATAGGGGGTTTGGGTGTGTGACAACTAGGTGTCTAGCACTTCTACAAATATGTCACAATTTTAGATTATGTTGTTACACCGGTAACTACAATAGTAGCACAACTTTAATTTCTGAAAGTTAAAGGAGCAGTAATAACTTTTATAGTGGAAATTCGTCCAAACTTCAACGTATCTTCAAGTGTGTCACGATTTTGCAACATATTACTCGTAAAAAAAGAATAACCCACAACACCAAATTGTTCAGAAAGAGAAAAGCAAAGAATTTCTTATTAGCTGCCTGGATGCCACCCTGGATTGGCTGCCTTCACTTCGGGTCGTCATTGTGCTGTAACCAACATTTACACTTCAATCAGCGGCCGCCGATACTTTATCCGGATTTTAACCCATCTGTCTTTGAGACTATACACAAAATTCAGGAACTCATCCAAGAAGTTAAACTCTGAAACGAGAGATTATTAAATTTTCTAAGCAGTTGGAAAGCACAGAATTTTCCACACTAATCTTCAGGGCGATTTACGATCCTTTCTTGCAAAAGTTTTCTGCTTACAGGTATGCTGCTACATAAGTCGCAGTATGCCACTACATAATTCACGCTCCTTGAAAACTCTAATAACAAAAATTTCTACGTCACTGAACATTGTCACCCAAATATTTGTCTTTTTACAGCCAAAGGCACCACTAGATTCAGCATTTTACAATGCCTGCCTGTTTCTAAGAAAGCCACACAAAGAAGGTGGTTCCAAATTGTACCTCTTTGCCATATCACACAACTTAATGTTAAGATTGTGTTCAACAGCACGGATGGTTGTCAGCTTCTCTTGATATGGAAGTTTTCTATGTTTATATGCTATAATTATGAAAAAGAAAAACTGAATAGAAAAAATGGACAGTAACACAAGACAACACTTCACACCTCGCACTTCGTAATTTTCGACTGACCATAACACATGGAAGTCAAAGGGGGAAATCGCTTGCTGATTGGTCAAATGCTTTTTCCAGTATCACTGCACTAACCTATCAACAGCAAGAATAGATTATGGAGGCCTACACC
This sequence comes from Locusta migratoria, assembly GCA_026315105.1. Classification (NCBI taxonomy): domain Eukaryota; kingdom Metazoa; phylum Arthropoda; class Insecta; order Orthoptera; family Acrididae; genus Locusta; species Locusta migratoria. The sequence goes on along the minus strand of CM048754.1, from coordinate 25,900,598 downwards.
GGTATCGCTGCACAGATATTATACCATATGTATTCACTGAAGGAATTGATTGCCAATGTTGCGGAAACACAAATTAATAATTGTGTGGAAGAAACAAAACTAACCCGCACACAGTTAGAAATTTTGTAAAAACAAAATTTTAATTTGCAGAATGTTTAATGTTTGTTCCGTAAGAGCAGACTACTTCTTAAAATGGGATTTGTAAAAAGTGGGGGGAAAATAACCTTATGGGAGCTTCGCCGAGACCGATGGAAATATTCGTTAAAAGCGTAATTTTCTTAAAGGCGGGTTTGTTAAATAGAGGCCTACTGTAGTGTGTGTCTTTCTTCTGACGAAGAGTCAGGAATATCAGTTGAAAATAAAAACATGGGGCAATTTCAAACAGGTAAGTCCCATAGAATGCCACGTTAAGTAATCTCAATGCTGCGCTGCACTACATTTGACACACATGGCAGTAGATTCAACATAGTCACCAACAACTGTTGGAACATTCTACCAATCATCCCTAAATGATAGAAAGCCATTAAATGTCCTCATCATTGGAAAATCCTCTTTTCTTGCTCTAGCGATAATTCCTTTTTTCTTTGCTGTAATGAGTAATAATTCCAACACAAAATTACTTGTTACAGTCTAATTTCAGCAGTGACACGGTGTACATTTTTGAGATCGAAATCTTTCTGTCTGTTTGTCTTACTTGATTTACTTTAATTTGTTGATTGTGGTTGCTTTGTTGCAGATAACTCAGGAAGCAGGTGAAATCATGATAACCTTTCCATATGGCTATCACGCTGGTTTCAACCATGGCTTTAACTGTGCCGAGTCAACAAATTTTGCCACTCCCCGCTGGGTGGAATATGGAAAGCGGGCATCTCAGTGTCATTGCAGGTGTGTAACATTTGACAAAGGTTATTTGGTGCTGTGGTGGCAGAGTTGGAAATCTCTCTTTTTCTCTGCATGTGAAATTACTTGAAGTGGTAGACCAGGGCTTAACAACTGACCAGTTCCGAGCGCGAGTACCTGTGGTTGCTCGGGCACTCGCTTGCGAGCGAGTACGAGGTCGGATAGTGAGGATGAGGAAGGAGAGAGAAGAGGAAGTGTGTCCACACATGGGCCACAGCATGACATAAGATTAATGCCAACTGCCCACCAGGTCTCAACCTTCGTTAGTTTGAAATAACCCGCCCAACATTTTACAACATGTTTGTCTTCAATCTCTGGACAGAGCCTCTGCCACGACTGGCATCTCTGTCCAACCTCTTTGCATTCTGCATATGTCTGCCTTGGTGTATGTGCGTGTATATGTGTGTGGGTATGCGTGTGTTTACCTATCCTTTCCCCCCCCCCCCCCCCCAAGGTAAGTCTTTCTTCTCCCGGGATTGGAATAACTCCTTACCCACTCCCTTTAAAACCCTCATCCCGGAAGTGGAAGGACTTACCTTGGGGGAAAAAATGTAAACAAGCACACACACAACCACACACAAACACACCAAGGTAGAAATATCTACCTTGGTGTGTTTGCGCGCGCAGTCAACAATACGAAGATTGGTCACAGTGCTTTACTAGGCATGGTCCTGTTTGGAGGTGGTATGCTGTTGCCTTCCTCAGACTTTCAAACTGACTTACCCAGCCAATTATAGAGGGACCTACAGTTTAACGTGGGTTCCAAACCATGGTGATAATCGGTATTTTTCACATGAGCAATACTGCCAGAGGTGGAAAAAAGTGGAAAGTGACAGGTAAAAATCCTAGGACCTGGCGGGAATCGAACCTGCGACCTTTGGATTCATAGTCTGGCACTCTACCACTGTGCAACCGAGGTGCACGCTAAACAAATAAGAACAATAAATTTACTTGGTCCCCAGTCACCTTGAATGACATGCAAAACGAACTCAGCAATTCAAAAACAGAAGACTATTATGGACTTAGCAATTTCATGATAAAGTCTACAGCAAAGGCAGAGATGCCAACCATTACAAATCAATCGAATAATTTTGAATTTTCTTGAATAATTGTGACATTACAAATGACATGGCTAACATTATGATTTTTTTCAATTTGTTGTTGTTGTTTTATATGAATTTCTAAAAGGATGCAGAAGGGAAATTCATACTTTAGTCTGCATTCCTGACATTATTTCTTTTCACATTTTTCAAAAAAATGTTCAAATGTTTGTAAATCTATGGGACTTAGCTGCTAAGTCATATTAGTCCCTAGGCTTACAAACTACTTAAACTAACCTAAGGACCACACACACCTGTGCCCGAGGGAGGACCCGAACCTCCAAAGCAAACGGCCGCACACACCGCATCACGGTGCCTCAGTGCGCACGGCTATTCTGCTGTGGCACACATTTTTCGTAAACAGGTTGTGTACTTGTATTTTTCTGCCTGTTGTAGAATTTTGATTACGCTAAATATCATAATTGTATGCTAAATGACTTCACTCGTCAGTATTAAGTGGTGTATCTTGCGCGGTTCCTTTTTGTTTGTCATGTGATGACACTTCCTGTCGCCTTCCCGCACCGCTATACCAATGTCTGTCATTTTGTGTTGATGTTCTGTGTCTGTGGTCTTTGTTTTGCTGTGAGAGACGAATAGTATTGAAGTTCTGTTTAGTGAAAATGTGGCTGTATGTGAATTTTTAACAAACCTTTATTACATCTATGAAGAAACAGCATGTGTCATAATATAATTCAAGATGTTGATATAATGAAGTGATTTCTGCTGCAGTAAAATGCGTGTGGTGGTGGCATTGAGTCTAGTGACTCTGTCAAGAAACAGAGAATTGCTCAAAAATTTAGGGAGGAATACTCGAAAGAATGGTCTCGTTTATTGCGCCCTTCGAAATCTGATTCACGTGTATTTTATACTATGTGTAGTTGGGACTTTTCTGTTGCACATGGTGGAAGAGACGGTTGTGCAAACATGTGGCTAGCAAAATTCATACATATATAGTGAAGTTGAGGGAAATGAACAAGATTTTTTTTTTTTTTTAACAATTTTATATATCAGCCAAGCAGTTGTGTAGTACTACGCAGCCAGTTGGCTGATATATAAAATTGTAAAAAGAAATTGGATTACGGTTGCTGTTAACCAGCCATGTTCGAATGTGAACAAGAATTTGATAGTTTATACCAAATCCTCAGAGGAAGAAAGTTCAGTAAAAAATTCAGATCTGTTATTAAAGATATTTCTGGTTGGAGACAACTTGCCTTTAGCGTGCAGTGTCCGTGCAAGTTGTTTATTAAAAAAAAAGTTTCCTGTTTCAAGGATAGCCTCAAAGTAAGGTTGTGCGAGAATGAAAATAGGAGCGCTAGTTAAAAGTTTTACTTCCACAGTTGAGTATTTCAACTGTAATTCTCTGAATTCAAGAATCCAATGACACTACAGGCAAAGGAATATTCAGTGTTCTGGATAATGAACTTAAGAAAAGAGACATTCCGTGGGATAACTGTAGGTTTGCATGTGACAATGCAAATATCATAGCTGGTGTTTCCAAAGGAGTTAGTTCTTTCATCTGTAAAGAAAATGCTAATATTAACATGCAAGGTTGTGATTGTCATCTTGTTCACTTGGCTGCTCAAATATTAATATTGAACATTTTCCAGTTGACATTTATTATTACTTGGCAAAGAGTTCAAAGAGGAAAAAGTCATTAAAAATATGTCAGTAAGTCTTAGGTGAGAAGCCACATAAAATACTGAAATGTGTTTCTACTACATGGTTGTCACTCCTAAAGTGTGTCTCAAGGGTGTTACAGCCAAACCTTCAGATGTCAGACACTCAGATTGGTACCAAATGTTGTATATTAATAAAGTATCAACTGAAATTTCTATATAATTCGTGCTATGTGATGCCATCCAGGAGAAAATGCATAAATTATAACAATAACACCTAACCAACGGAGTAGAGGAAAAGATTAACTGTGAGAGCTTATCACATTGTGCTACCGTGGGCTAGTTGCTTGAGGGTTAGTTCATCGAACAGAGGATCCTGTGTTCAAGCCAAGCCTAGAGTTAGATTTTTTTTAAAAAAAAGAAAGAAAAAAAAAAAAAAAAACACAACTGTAGTACATTGAAAATTGTTAAAAGAGAATGTCTGTAACGTTCCATCCATTCATTTCGCGAAACAGCGGTGCCGCCTATCTAGCAGTCATTTACTATTATTACTTTAATACTTCCGCACGTATGGTGCAATCATTTTTCTTCTACGTATATACTCCACAGGTTTGCTACTTTCAAATAAAATGAAGCAGAAGCAAACTGCCAGTAACAGTACTATAAAATCCGAACAGAGCTTTTACTTTTAAATTTCAGGAATGTGTTGTCCCATGTAAAACGCAGTGTATGTTTGTCAACATAGAACAATTGGCAATGTCGTACAGAAAATAAAAAAAATTGCGCCACCAGGTTCTGAACAGAAGACCTTCATAACGACAAACATTCGCTCTGTCAACTACCCCATGGGAGTTCAGTGCGACAGACCCCTACAGATACGCTTTTCCTGTGCTCTGTAGGACAGGTGTTACATATTATTTCCTGTTTATGCACCCTCTCCTGGATGGCAGCACATAGCACGAATGACATAGAAGACTAGTCGAAAACCCGGCGTTGCCTGGGTATTTATTTATTTATAAAAGCCACGAGTTATTACTTCTTCCATCCCTCCTTTCTCTGTCCATCTCCTGTTTTCTAAAAACATGTTACATTTATTGGAGAATATATAAGAAATAAGGATGTCTTGCATAATTTACAAAATTTAAAGTACAGCCATCCAGATTTAAGTTTTCCGTGGTTTACCGAAATCTATCCAGGCAAATGCAGAGGTAGTTCCTTTCAAAGGGCACGGCCGATTTCCTTCCCCATCCTTACCCAAACAATCCCAGTGTAAGCTACGCCTTTAATGACGGGGCGTTGAACACTAACCTCCCTTTGTTCTTGACTATAAACAATGTTTCTTCTGACCTGTCCAGGATCTAATATGAATATTTTGTGTTGTGAGCCCCTTGCTGAGCATAAAACTGACAGTGTGAGAAACATGGAAATTTCAAATCCACTGCACACTATTGAGTAGATTGCCCAGTGATTTATTAATCATAATAGAAAATGTTAGTCTCACTACAAACTGCAGTCTCTTAAAAGCCAAATCTGTCGAAAATAATGGGTATTCATTGGATGTACACTGTTTCATTCTCTTCCTTTCCTTGTGGCTCTATAGGAGTCTATTGCATCTTCCTATAGTGGTATGCCCTTCACAGTTCAAAGTTACTTCAAACTTTTCCACAGCACTGTGGAATTTCCTTAAGTTTATTGGAATACAGGAGTGTCTTACCATTAAATAAGAAATGTATTAAAATGTGGTGCCCGAGGTGAAAAGTTTTTACCCATCACAGTATATATGATCTCATATTTATTGAGTTACTAGCTGAAAACCCAGCGTTGTCCGGGTATTTATTTATTTATTGTTATATTTCCTTATTTGTATGCTTATCCTTACAGAGAAAGAGCTGAAGACATTGTAGCACGCATTGACCAAAGATATGGTCTTGGCATCACCTTTCTCTGTATGTAACCTCCTTGCTATAGATTCGCAAACGTCATCGCTGGCCTTCAGTTCGATTTTTTATTTTTTTTATTTTTTAATTTGACGATTTTCAACCACCATATCTTCCACCCCCTTATAGCTATCGGCATGTAACTGCTATGGTGTACAACGGGAGACTTTGGACAAAAATTACACACAGACCATTTGTTTGCTGTAGTTTTCGCTGCAGAGCGAAAAATTCTCTCTCTCTCTCTCTCTCTCTCTCTCTCTCTCTCTCTCTCTCACACACACACACAAACACGTAGAATTTTATACACACCGATAACTTTCCATCCCAAGATACTCCACCGTTTTATCATTATCAACCCTTAAGCAACAATGCAACCAATAAAACCATTTTCAAAGAGTAAATATAATTTTCGAACAGTAATTATTGTTCCGCATTTCACGTTATATTCTTCAAATTACTAAATATCTATCAGCTCGCTATAAAACCGTGCCTAAAACCTTCCTCAGGTATAAATTAGTAACTGTACAAATATTTAAGTCTCTGTGTCTTGTCTTTCGGACGTGATAAGCGTACACTGAATAGACATTCATATTAGACGAAAAATTCCTAGCAGGAAAGAATATATATATAAAATAGACAAAGATTACTCACCAGGCGAAGCACAGGTGTGTCAGCAGCACAAATGAACAGAACACACTCACATACATACAAACGCAAGCTTTCGCAACCCAGTTGCTTCTTCAGGCAGAAGGGAAGGATAGGGAAAAGGAAATGATGAGGGTTTTAAGGAAGGGGGTAAGGAGCCATTCCAATCCCGGGACAGGAAAGGCTTACCTTGGGGGAAGAAAAGGAAGGTGAACAAATACACACACACACACACACACACACACACACACACACACACACACACACACACCATACATTCACACAGACACAAACACACCTAGGCAGACATACTATAGAAACCAAAGAAGTTCAGGGAGGGTAAACAAATACACACACACCCACACATTTACGCAAGTACACTATATATATGCTATCTGATCACCATAAAACGGTGCCTAAAGCCTTCCCCGGGTAGATATTAGTAACTGTACAAACTTTTAGCTCTTTATGCCTTGTGGTTCAGACGTGATAAACGTACACTGAACAGACATTCACATTTAGGGATATAGTTATGTTGTAAAATTGCATAATTTTCAGGTATGTATACATTTTTATCAGCGTTGTATGTCTGTAAAATCTGTTGCGAATATGATTAGTTGTAAAGAAGTAATAGATAGAAACTTGGTGCTTGATGGGGCAGTTTTTCATTAACATTACTGTTTTATGTCCTCATATCTCATGAACTACGTGTCGTACTCTGATACAATTACAAAGGCATTTCCTGCTGTTAAAATATGTAGAGCAGAAATTATAAATTTCAACGTTATGCCGAATGCCTTTCATTATTTTTCTATGGTTGTCAGCGAGAAAAAGTTTCCTAAAGCTTTGAAATTATGTTTAAAGTTTGTGGAAAGTCACTAAGTGCTCTCCTCCTCAACTAGTGGGCTGATAGTCAAACTATCACGTATCGCAAGACGGGGACGTTTTTCATTGTTTATGACATCATATATCCGGAACTATCAGCACTATCGCAAAATCCTTTCTTAGCTAACGTCTTCTACCTATAAACTACATTCCTGCCAAATTTCAGCTTTATTAGTGAAGCAGTTTTAGAGATTTCCTGTTTAGTCAGTGAGTGTGTGAATGAGTGTCCTTTCCCTTTTCTGTAGATAGAGATTCTGTCTATACTCTATCGATATACAACGTTTGGTACCAATCAGAGTATCTGACATCTGAAGGTTTGGGTGTGAGAACAGTGGAACCCTTTCAAATTTTCTTCTGTGAATTGTGTCCTGAAAAGGCCACCTCAAAATTTCTTCGAGTTAAGGCACAATTTGAGAACCCATCTACTAAGCTTAATCTTTTTTTTTTCTCAGTTCTGCTCTTCCACTGTTTAATTCTTTAAATGTGTTCCTCGATCAAGAGGCTCCACATATACAGACACATCATTCAGAATTAAATAATTTCTTCAGTGATATTGTTCACTTTATGACAGTATCTGCAGTTCTGGAGTCTGGCAGTAATTTACTTTATGTGAAATTTTGGTCTGTTAAGTGACAGTGAGTTGATCATTGGGGCACACACTAGGGCTTACATGAAAGAAATTTCTCTAGAAGAAACTACATTGAAACCTTTTTATTCTGATGTCAGGCTAATATATACAAAAACATGTGAATATATTCTGAAAAAAATGCCTAGTTGAAGATAAGTTTCATCATCATGCTGAAGATTAGCTTCTTAAAATTCTATCAGCAGAAGAAAAAGAATCTCTGGTAACTGAGTTCAGTCACTACCAGTTTGATGGCTTCTCTTTTCAAAAGGATGAGTGGGCCAACAGAATTTGGCATGAAATATCTAAACTCACTGATGCTTCAGGAATCAGAAAGTACCCGTCACTGAGTAAGCTTATGATGGCTGTTCTTCTGGTACCTCACAGTAATCCCCCTGTGGAAAGAGATTTAGTTTGGCGAGGAAGAATAATACAGAGTTTAGATCTGATATGAACCCATAACTGTTAAGTGCTCTGTCGGTGCAGAAGATTTTAAAAGAGTAAGCATGTTAACAGCAAACAGGAGCTGCTAAGTGGCAACTGGAGTTCAGTCCAAAAAATTATTCTTGAATGTCTACTTCACAAATGTAGCGCATATCTGAGATCAAATATTAGTGCTAATGTAAAACGGAATTATTTGCTGTTGTGTAAAAGATGCATATGATGCTAAAAAGCGTGTTAAGAGTGCCAGCAAGAGTATCTAAGGAGGCAACTAGTGTTAATCTCTGAAAATAATGCTACTTAAACGATTGTAGTGCAAATCTGAGTTGAAGTCCATCTGCAGGTAAGAAATAGAGGCACTGTTCATACTAGTCTTTGTTATATTGCATTTGTTTTAAATGTCTGTTAGTTTCTCTGTAATGATTTATTTTAGTGATTTTCCATAATGCCATAATTAGCAATGCCGTAATTAGCAATGCCGAAGCGTAAAATTCACGAGTTATAATCAGTAAATGGTCAAGAACAACATGTACTATGGCGTCTCCCAGGAATAGTGTTTCCACCCGATCCTGATGGGTCGAGTTTGTAACAATTCGGCAATCTTTGTCAGCATACAGATTCAGCACTCTAGTTGCAAGTCTATCTCCGAGGCTGAGCATATTAAAGTCCAAAAGTTGGTTTTGGCGGTTTCTACTGCCGTTTTTCAGAATTTGTTTGCCTTCACCTGATTCTAAGCTGCAGGTGGTTTTTCAAATCTTGAATGCTTGAAAAAAGTGCTGCTTAGATTTAAGTAAATATAGTATTTCTGCATGTGTGTGTGACATTGGTAACAAGTATTGTTGAAATGAGATAGAATGGCTGGCCAGTACTTACCTTTGTGCTGTACTGTAACACAAATGAAGAAACAGAAGAAAAGGGGACAAAAAGGACAAGCTTTCAGAACACAGTTCCTTCATCAGGTGGGAGAGAAGGGAAGAAGAAAGGATGGGAACGGAAGGGAAAGGGAATTCACGACCTAGGTCATGAAGGTGGATATATCCTCTCTGGCTTGGCTCAGTACATACATGCAGTATATCCTCTCTGGCTTGGCTCAGTACATACATGCAGTATCTCTGACGTCCACACTCCCGAAACACCACCTTCATGACCTAGGTCGTGAATTACCTTTCCCTTCTGTTCCCATCCTTTCTTCTTCCCTTCTCTCCCACCTGATGAAGGAACTGTGTTTCGAAAGCTTGTCCTTTTTGTCCCCTTTTTTCTGTTTCTTCATTTGTGTTACTATCGGCGGTACAGCACAAAGGTAAGTACTGGCCAGCCATTCCATCTCATTTCAACAATACTTATCATCTGAGGAGAATTTTCATCATTAATCTGACTTTGGTAACAGTTTGTTTAAATACTATAAATGAGTTTATCCTGTTCCAGGGAAGACATGGTAAAAATAAGTATGGACACTTTCGTGAAGCGTCTGCAGCCTGATCGATACCTCCTTTGGCTGCAGGGGAAAGACGTGGGTCCTCATCCCGAGGACCCGTCGCGAAACTACGCTGCGCCTCCACCCACGCAGCGTGAAGTCCTTGCCAACAAAAAGTGAGTTTGTTTGCCTCAACACTTCGTTTGTGTACAGTACTGTTGTTTGTGCACGTTTGCCTGTCTCACAAGTAGCAACTGCTTTTAGGAAAGTCTCTTGTGTAGGTCCAAATAAGTAGTGAAATGAGATTGCATTACAATTTATTTATTTATTTTTTTTTTTTTGGGTCAGTGTAGGTGTCTGTTTTCAAACCTTCTCAGCATGTGCGGATGTGTTGTTTTATTTGGGCCCCGGTTCTGTTCTGTTCTTTTATTTACTATGCTTCTCATTGTTAGCATTTCCACCTTTGCATTAAACATGCAGCCTTGAGTAAATTGTGTAGATTCTAATTTGTGCATTTGGCTACTTGTTGTTTCCATTATTGGATATCTGTGTTAGGCTTAAGTTTGTTGATAAATGTCAGGTATTTCAGTTTTGGTGCTTATGAACTTTTGCCTTCAGAGACAGTGTAAAACCAGAAGTAGGCATTGTAATCAGTCACATTCTTGTTTTGTAATGGAAAATACATTTTTTGAAGGCGTCGTACATCATCTTCTGAAATGTTTAGTCTTGAAAATAGGGTCGGTGAATATTTTTATTTTTTATTTTATTTTTTTTTTTATTTTGTTATCTTCAATTGTAAAAGGTATACAGTCCTGAGGCAGAAATTCTGGTTATTACTTATCTTCAGATCCTCGCATTGTGGACAAATGAAAGCTGAGTTTGTCGTGTGAACATTACTTTTTTCAGTTACTCTACACCTGTCACTCTACACCTGTCGGTGTGATCCAGAATCTCGGTTGCAAACATTTTGTGCTGTGGGCTGTTACTGCCAGGCATATGCAGGAATGTGCAGCTGCTATGTGGCACTCTCATCTCTGTGGTTGATGGTAACTGTGATTATCTAGATTGGGACCAACTTCAGATAAATGCCTGTCACCACCGTTCCATATATACAAATCACTCGTGTTCTGATGCCCAAAACTCATTGTCCCAGTGACAGTTTAGAATTACTTGAACCTCGGATACCGCTGTTGGATAGTTGTGTGTGGTTGGTGGTTGTGGTGGAACAGGTGGTGTGCTATTGTAATGTCTGCAAGCTTCCCAGTAACTGGATGTCAGATTTAGTCTCTGTCAACCATTACACAGTGTCTAGCAACAGAAAGTGCACGTTGGAATTCAGCAGTGTACTGAGGATAGTTTGAAACTCACCCCAAAGAAGTTTACTGGGCCACGACACACACACAAAAAAGACATTGCATGTGTCCGATTGTATTTATTATGTGCCTGTCGCATTTCGACAAAGTCTTTGCAGTGAGTTGCAAACTATCCTCATTATTAAAATAAACTGGGAAATCGTGGAAATTCTATGATTTTTTTTTTTGCATCCAGGAAATACCAGTAAGTTTTTTATAATGAGGTGTTCTTTAACACTGCAGCAGTAAAATGTAAATGGGAAGAAAACACCAAAATAAAACTTTGGTTGCAAAGCAATTCGCAACAAAATGCAGTGCCATACACGTGCATCTGCTGATAGCAAAATGCAACAAAGGCTTAAAGACGAAGACTGTACAGTACTTTGTAACCACAAACTGCTTTCAATGTGTGTGACATCACTGTTGTTAACATCTTTAAAAGGTTGTGGAAAAATAATGCATATAGTGGTTTGAAAAGTGTTACTTTCCAAATGAATTGCCTGATGTGCAAGATTAGAGATTTTACTCTGGTTCTGGATGAATGAAATATGTTTATATGTGCTCTGTCAGTTACATTGAAAACACAGTTTGTAATAGCTAAGATCTTCATGTGCTAAATAAACTTCAAACATACAATTACACACCTTCATGATAGAGTAAAACATTTTAAAATTTTAAATTCAGTTCCTAAAAATGCAAAATATTGAAAAGAAAATGTTTCTCCCGGAAGACATTAGTAATGGTAGCTGATTCTAAACTCCAGGTTCCCGGATAGTCATTTGGAGTTATAGATAACATGACCACAGTTGTTAAAATTGTGAAACTGTTAATGGGATGGGAGGAGGGTTTTGAAAAGATAGATTGCAGGAAGTAAAATAATGGCAGGGACTCGTAAATAAGGAATGCTGAAATTCCTACTGTCTGATTACACACAATGAGAATGTCGCTATGGCCACATTTATTCCGACATATTTGTTTTTCTGTTTTTCCGCATTAGCTACTGTTGTTGCAGTTGTGTTCTTTGATATTTTCTCTTGGTCAGTTTTCCATTGTTGAACTTAAAATTGAAAAATTTGACTCCTCTTACGTTACTCCAGTTCATTTCATGACTTCTGTTTTTTACATATACGTATGATTCTATAAAATTCGCCTGGGCATGCCGTGGTGGAGTAGCCGAGCGGTCTAAAGCGTCTCGCTGCAGAGCGCGCCGTTGCTCGCCGTGGAGGTTAGTCCTCCCTGGGGCATGGGTGTGCGCGCTTGTCCATAGCTGAGTTTACCTAGCAGACTGCTAACGAAGATATGAGCTTATGTAATAGGTTCACAGATTTGTGACTGGCTGGAAGACTTCCTAAGTAATAGAGCGCAGTACGTAGTTCTCGACGGCGAGTGTTCATCAGAGATGAGTGTATCGTCAGGTGTGCCCCAGGGGAGTGTGATAGGACCGCTATTATTTTCTATCTATATAAATGATCTGATGGACAGAGTAAGTTGTAATATGCGGCTGTTTGCTGATGATGCTGTGGTGTATGGGAGGGTGTCGTCTGTAACTGACTGTAATAGCATACAGGATGACTTAGACAAAATTTCTAGTTGGTGCGGAGATTGGCAGTTAGCTCTCAATGTGGAAAAATGTAAGGTGATGCGCATGAGTAGAAAAAAACAATCCCATAATGTTCGAATACAGCATTAGTAGTGAGCTTCTTGATGCTGTCGCGTCGTTCAAATATCTAGGCGTAACATTGAAGAACGATATGAAATGTAACGAACATGTAAGGACAGTTGTGAGTAAGGCGGACAGCCGACTTCGGTTTATTAGGAGAATTTTGGGAAGATGTACTTCATCTGTAAAGGAGACTTGTATGACTACGTCTTGAGTATTCCTCAAGTGTTTGGGACCCGCAGCAGATCAGTTTAAAGGAAGACATAGAGGCAGTTCAGAGACGAGCAGCTAGATTTGTTACTGGTAGGTTTGACCAATGCGTGTGTCAGGGAAATGCTCCGGCAACTCAATTGGGGATCGCTGGAAGGAAGACGACGTTCTTTTTGTGAATTTCTGTTGAGTGAATTTAGAGGGCCGGAATTTGAAGCTGAGTATAGTAAGATCTTGCTGCCGCCTACTTAAATTTCGCGTAAAGATCACAAAGGCAAGATAAGAGAAATTAGGGCTCGTACGGAGGCATATAGGCATTCTTTTTTTCCTCGTTCAATTTGGGAGTGGAATAGGAAAGGAAATGCCTAGTAGTGGTACAGTGTACCCTCCGCCACACACCTTACGGTGAATTGCGGAGTACGCATGTAGATGTAGATGTAAGTAGTTTGTAAGCTACGGACTGATGACCACACAGTTGGGCCCGATAGATTTACAAACATTCGCATGGGCATGTTGTAAGTCTAGGGTACAACCATCTTCATATGGTTGGAAAATTTTAACCAGGATTTTCTAACATCACTTAACCTGAAGTGATCGCCTATGCCTTTTGGTTAGAGGATTTTGGTGTTACCCATTGTTATTCATTATTTTTAATTAGAAATTATTAGTGTTCATAACAAGTTTCTACTTCTTAATAGAATTGCGCTGTTGAAATGTTAGTCTAACTCCCAGGCACATAGTTTTTCACTTTGAACGTGTTGAGATTTTACTACAGTCAGTCAGGTAGGAAGGCAGCCCAGTTTTCAGTCGTTCTGCGTGTCCCCCTCCATTACCGCACTGGCAGCCGATAATATTCATTGTGTAGGCGCATGGCTGGCCGCGAGTTAGGCTGTGTTTCTTCCACAGGCTCCACTGTTTGTGCTCGGCCGTAGCTCCTCCCCTCCACGATTCCCCTACCGCTCCGCCTCTATGCATGGAAGTGCCTTGTTACGTAACACCAGGTATAGGAAGTATGAGGGATGGTTAACTGCTATTATAATAGTAGTAGAAAAGTAAAATGTAGACCTATTCAGTAGTGTCCTTTACACACAATGTTTGGTGGCTGATAACATGATGTGGAAGACATAGATATGTACGTAATGTGGCTTTCAGTGTTGTTTAGTTTATGTTTCAGTATTTAATTTCTGAATGGGTAGCTATAATTTTTTCATTTTTTTTCTTTTAGTGATTGTTCCTGGTTAACATTACTGTGCTTTCCTTCTACTTTGGCTGCAGCAATCGATTAATACACAGTAATGTATTTACCTTTAAAACAAGTTGTGTTTTTTTTATATTTTATTTATTTATTTATTTATTTTTTTTGCAGTGCAACATTTTGATTCTGTATCATAGTAATTAGCACTGAAGAAAATTAACTGATATTGGTTTCTTTGTGTGAGAGATTTACGGTAGAACCTATGTTGTACATAAAAGAAGAAGAAGAAAAAAGAAAGAAAGAAAAAGAAAAAAAAAGTTAAAATTGTGTCAGCAGTAGTGCAGCTTCGATGTTCCGACAGCTCTGCTGCCTCCCCCCTCCAACTCTTGACCCTTTATCTCGTCCAGGTAAATTACTTTATATATGTTGACGGCTTAGCTGTCCTGAAAGTGTGAAGATAAAACTGTAGGTGTCTAGTCATGGTACAGGTGTCCTTTCCAGATATATCACAGACACTCATCTATGTGAAGGACCAAATTCGAAATATTACAGTCCCAAATACAATCAAAGACTGTTCTTAGTAATTTTCATTGTACTCTTTGCTTCTTCTCAGTCAAACATGTTTTTTCTCAAAACTGTTCGCTCAAGTCCACTTTGAATTTTTACTGAAGTTACAACTCTTCTTTTTGTACTCAATTTCTGCAATGCTCACCTGTGGGTTTCATTACACTTGCTGCCTCCTGCAGTCATTGCAGAGTCATCAGAAAGACTAAAAGACTAAATTTCTTGAAGATTTCTCCCTATCGATATTTATTGTAAATAGAAATAGTAGTGGAGAATATTGTACCCTCTTTGAAGCGCAATGTAGGATGTTTAAATAATTTTGTAGAAAGATATAAAAAAAGGCCAAGATCGCTGATGATAAATTTTTATTTATGATGACCAGTTTCGATGAACTATGTCGGCATCATATGGTTAAATAAAATATTTTACAAGGCCATAATATATAATGCAGTAGAAATGAGTGACTTTAGTTGATGTTCGGCTCGTCTTTGCAACACTGTCATTTTCTTCTCGGCTTGCGAAATTCCCGGGTTTCGGCACCAAAAGATGCTATATTGTGAAAATGTAATTCTATGAGAATCTCTGACTTGATGATATACGTTGTAATGTGACATGGAAAAAATGAAGTTTGTAGTTGATTGACTATGTACAGTCATTACATTTTCACAATGTGCAGACAAAATGAAAAGTGTGTAACAATAAAAGACTGAAATTACTGAAAAAAGTGAAAGTGATTATGTGATACATGCAGAATGCTTATTTACATTGTTTAATAATAGAGTAAGGTAAAAAGGTAAAGCAGTCAACAATCCGAAGATTGGTTTGAACACCACAGTGCTTTACTAGGCATGGTCCTGTTTGGAGGTGGTATGCCGTTGCCTTCCTCCGACCTTCGAACTGACTTACCCAGCCAGTTATAGGGGGACCTACAGTTTAACGTGGGTTCCGAACCACGGTGCTACTCGGTATTTTTCACGTGAGCAATACTGCCAGAGGTGAAAGAAGTGGAAAGTGACAGATAAAAATCGCAGGACCTGGCGGGGATCGAACCCGGGACCTTTGGATTTGTAGTCTGGCACTCTACCACTGTGCAACCGAGGCGCACAATAATAGAGTACGGTTTACCAATTAAATGCGATGACCATGTGGGTGATTTGTTCCATAACATGTTCCCAGTTAGCAGTATAGCACAAAAATACAGCAGTGAACGTTTTTGTTTTACTAAAAAAAACAATCACTTTACCTGGACTGGCTACAAAACATAAGGATGTAATCAACATTTGGGTTAATGCACATGTTTTTGTAGCCATTATGTAGTGTTAAGAGATGATAGGAAAAGACCAAAAACATTTATCTTAAGGTTTATAGTAGCCTAAAGTGCGCCACAGTTTTTGATAGAATGTATCTCCTGTTTTTTTGAAGAATCTCCCGATTTTTTTTAAACTGGATCTCCTGATTTTTACATTTTGAAGGTTGGCAGGTATGAGGTTAATATTTCTCGGATTCCAGAAATTACTAAAAATATCTTTGATTTTATTTGTGAAGCTAGTGATGTGGTAAGAAGCACCTCTCGCGTTGTGTCAGCTTGCTCTGTGAGACTGTGTAAAATGGACGTGCACAATTTGTTAGTATGTACCGCTAGTTGTGAACAGAGGTCAGAAATGTGCTCTCACAGTATTTTGTCCAACAGCAATGCCGACATGCCAGAGAATGTGCTTATGAACATTCCGAGGGTGAAGGCGCACCACCGCAAGAAGTTATCTCCCGGCAGCGTTACAGAGTTACCGTCCGACCTGGAAGACTTGGAGGGTCTCGAATATCCGCACGACTTACCTTCGGAGGTAATCAGGATAGCTGAGGAGATACGCAATGAGGAAATAGACTTGATGGATGAGAAGACGTTTGAGGTCATGCAGGATGTGTGGTTGAAAGCGGGAGAGATGGGTGAGTACTTAATTTTTTACTTGTGTGTTATGTATGATAAAACAGTTGTGTATAGCCTCTTACTTGTTCACTGAAGCTTTCTTCTTCCAAATTGTTTCATGATTAGCAGAGGTTCCAACAATTAAGATTTAATCATAATTCTTACGAAAATTGTTTAAAATGACAAGTTTACGATTGGAGTGTTTCGAATTCAGATTTTCATGTTTAAGTAACAAATCGATGTCATTTGTTTTCTGTCTACAAAACTCTGTTCGTTTGCGTGATGTCGTTGACAAAAATAAACTGTTAATCCACAAAATGTAGCAGCCAGTTGCTTCTAATAATTTATTTGTGACGACCGGTTTCAGGCGCTTGAGTGCCCTTCTTCTGGTCTATTTTAGTATTGTAGCTTAATCTCTGCACTTAGTCACCTGCTAGAATGTACATGGATTAAGCTACAATATTAAAATAGACCAGGAGGAGGCCACTCAAGTGCCCGAAACTGGACGTCACAAATAAATTATTAGAAGCGGCTGGTTGCTGCATTTTGTGGATTAATAACCTGAGTAGTTGCTGCAATGGATAAAATACTTAAAAATAAAATGGTTATGAGCAACACTTTCTAGCATGTTCTTGCGGACATCACCAGTATTGACAGCAACTTCTACAAACTCGAAAACTATGGCATACGGCATGAATCCACAACGGCGTGTCATTGTGGAATCTAGCAGCAGCCAATGAAAATGCGGCACGTAACTTGACTCACAGCTGCAGCACTACAGGAAAAATCAGGAAGTGTGTGGGCAATAATAAACAACGTTCATCATATATTGTAGTTTGTTAATGTGTGTTCAGAAGTTGAAGTTGTGTTATTATTTTTGCATTTTATCCACAACTTGAGCAATTTCATGTGTTTGATGTGTATGGGGTTCCTCCCCTCTCCCCCTGTGCTGGAACTTAAAGGAATGTTTCAAAAAAATAAGGAAAATGATTTCATTAGGCCTAGTAACATGCTGGAAGGAATGTAGATGGAGACATCAAAATCTCGCTTTTTTAAAGCTGCACACTCGCCGAATTATCTTAACCTGCACTGTTATCGTAAGTTATGATTTTGGGTTATCTTGTGTTTGTGTACAATAGGGGAAATCACAAAATCTAAGATGATCGGTTCTGACGAAGGAAATGATTAGTTATTAAGTTTAGCTCTCCTACACACACACACACACACACACACACACACACACACACACACACACTCCTACTGTACACATCAGAATGATGTAGTAATATGCTGCCCCTGCCATCTGCAGCCTTACAGAAACTATTTTCAAAATTTTGATGATTTCTTATTCAGTTATTCCCCTTGGACCAGTTCCTACACCCTCCCCCCTTCGTGCTCATACGTATTAGGTTGCATTACTATTTGTCATATTCAAAAGTTGGAACCACTGGATTAGGATAAGTATGTATAGTGTGTTTTGGAAGGAGTAGCAAAGAGTTTTTTTATCTACGCATTGTGTGTGTGTGTGTGTGTGTGTGTGTGTGTGTGTGTGTGTGTGTGTGTGTGTGTAGGAGAGCTAAACTACACACACACACACACACACACACACACACACACACACACACACACCTGCCTGCCCCACATCTCTTCCTAAACTAATGGACCAATTTCAATCATATTTGGTATGAACATTTTAACCATCAGAAAAAAAAGCTGTGCATGTAAATACAACCCATAACATAGAGTTCAGCAGATACATTTTCACATAGTAAAATTTTTAGAAGCATAAGTTGTTATTCAGACATCTCTATGAGCTGCAGAAGGCACTCATAACAGAATAAAACTACAAAATAGTTTTAGGGTGTGTGTGTGTGTGTGTGTGTGTGTGTGTGTGTGTGTGTCGTCTCCTGCTATCGTGGCCAGGCTATGGCACCAGGACAGCTGAGCCAAAAGTAACCTGTGATGGGATGAGAAGGCAGCATGGAAAGGGAAGCAGGAAGGAAGGGGATGGGATGGATGCACGTGGGGGTGATCTTTGTCATACAGAACTGCATGCTCTGCAACAGGGTGGTCAAGTTGATATGGCCATTCATTT
Source organism: Locusta migratoria (assembly GCA_026315105.1). Classification (NCBI taxonomy): domain Eukaryota; kingdom Metazoa; phylum Arthropoda; class Insecta; order Orthoptera; family Acrididae; genus Locusta; species Locusta migratoria. The sequence continues at coordinate 25,882,035 of CM048754.1, read as the reverse complement.
GGCTAGACAGCTGGTCATGCTCAGTTTGTAGATCACATGACTGCTTTCAAAGGTTGCTCTTTTGTGGGATAAGAAATGCATGTGACAGGACATGTGACCGGTGGTGGTGGATAGGACAGATTGGAGGAAATGGTTGGTTTCTTTTACTCACAAATTACCCTCCTCCACTGACTCTCCACATTTGATGTTCCTTTACCACCTGGTACCCTGCTCATCTCAGTTGCCACCTCCATCTACACAAACATCACCAATGCTCTTGGCCTTACCACTTTTGAACACTACCTTTCACAACACCCAACTGACTCCGAACCAACCACTTCATTTCTCATCACTGTAACCTACTATATCCTCACCCACAGTTACTTCTCGCTCTGTCCAGAGAACTGAGGCAAAGATGTTAAAATGGTGGGTGGGAATTCGAATTTAGTGGAGGTTGAGACCAGGTGCGCAGCGGGAAGAGAGAATATGTTGAAGGGCAAGTTCCCACCTCCGGAGTTCTGAAGGATTGGTGTCGGTGGGAAGTATCCAGATAACCCGGTCGGTGTAACACTACGCCAAGATGCGCTGGCCGTGCCCCAAGGCGTGTTTAGCCACAGGGTGATCCTCATTACCAACAAACACTGTCTGCCTGTGACCGTTCATGTGAGTGGACAGTTTGTTGCTGTTCATTCCCACATAGAACGCTTCACAGTGCAGGCATGTCAGTTGGTAGATCACGTGGGTACTATCGCAAGTGGCTCTGCCTTTGATCGTGTACACCTTCCGGGTTACGGGACTGGAGTAAGTGGTGGTGGAAGGGTGCATAGGGCAGGTTTTACAACGGGGGCAGTTACAAGGGTAGGAGCCAGAAGGTAGGGAAGGTGGTTTGGTGATTTCACAGGGATGGACTAGGTGGTTACGGAGGTTAGGTGGGCAGCGGAAAGACACTCTCGGTGGAGTGGGGAGGATGTCATGAAGGACGGATCTCATTTCAGGGCAGGAAGTTGTATCCTTGCTGGAGAGCCACATTCAGAGTCCGCTCCAGTCTCGGAAAGTATCCGGTGACGAGGGGCACTTCTGGGGTTCTGTTGAAGGTTGTGAATTTGTGCTACTATCACCACCTGTGCTCCTTCGCTCCTTCGCTTGGTGCGTAATCTTGGTCTATTTTTTATATATAATTTTTCCTGCTAGGAATTTTTCGTCTATAATATTCGTATTATAAAATTGCATCACAACTGTTGACAACTGTATGAGACCTTCCTATGCCAGTCTGTTCAGAGGCCTCTGGAGTAATCTCAAATTCCCGTATGTAGCTCAGATTCATTGACAACATCTTCATAATCTGAAGGTTAGAACACACTATCCACATTCCTCCAAAACCTCGACACTTGGGCCTACTAAACCCAAGAAGCCACCTTTCTCAATATTGACCTCCATCTAAAGAATGACCTTATCAGTACCTCTGTCTGCCTGGGAATGCTGGCTTACTCCTGTAATCCAGCGATTTGTAAGCATTGTGCGATTCTGTCTAAACTCGATCCACCATCAGAGATTATGCCTGGCAATTGGACCATTTTACAGCCGCCTCATTGTTAGTCTTTATGCCGAAGCTGCCGAATTACCGTTGAACTATTGGCACGATAAACTACTGTGTCGATTGCGTGCCGCCTGTTGTCAATGACCGACCACCCTTCATAAAAAGTGCACTATCTTTTTAAGTTACTGTATTGTTTTGCCTTGTTGTAGAGGTGGTACTCGAATAAAGGTATGTGTGATATAGGAGAGGAGTTACGATGAACTGTCGTAATGGTTTTCCATCATTTTACTTGATTGAATAAAATTCCTGTCATTAAAACGAACCAACTTTTCAGATATAACCGAGACATTCTTGTACGAAGAAGAGCTACGCAAAAAACAACGCAAACGGAGACGCAACAGTGACCACTGTAGCCCTACAAAGAGGCCGAGCAATATGGAAGAAGACGAGAGCTGTGAAGACAGTCAGAACGATCTCCAGTCGCAGCAGGAAGGTGTGAGGACAAAGAAATGCAAGCATAAGAGGTGCGTTTCCTGTCAGTGTTTACTTCTCTATTTTGCTGTATACTTCAGAGACATCTGGTGTGCACTTTCATGTTGACATTGTCAGACATTCTCCCTGCTATGTTCAACTACAATAATAATAATAATAATAATAATAATAATAATAATAATAATCTGTAATACAATATTCCTTGTTGTTCACTGTGCTCCAACGATTACCTCTAAGAGGGGAAATGTATACCAATGCAAATAGGTTCAGATAAACACAAAAAGGGACACACATCCTCGATTTAGTGTTACTAGTATATTCCTTTTGGAGGTGGGAAACATTGATTGTGGAATATTAAAAAGGACTGGCAGCTCACAACAAAGTGTGGAGAAAAAAAAAAAAAAAAAACCCTTTCTTATTTCCCACTATTGTATAGCAAGAGGGGTGCTGAGAAAACAGTAAGGATAAAATTTCTAGGCTTTAGGGAGCAGTGAAGTTACTAAAATGCTGCCCCTCCCTTCCAACATGCACACGTGCCAAGCTTTAAGTTTAATTTGGAAAAAACTCTTTAGAGTGGGTAAGCCTACACTTTCCTGAAATGATGTGTGCACAGGATAAATTAATACACAAACTTTGATCCACATACGTAGCTGCCAACTATTACAGACTTTTCATAATGGTTATGGAATGTCTTACGGAAATAAGATTTTTACAATCTGATGTTTAAGAAAGTCGGAATAGGTAGTTCATATTTGCTGATCATAATGCTACTAAAAGTTTATAGAAGTATTGACTTTCTTCCTGAGTCTAATTTTACAACATGTGTTTTTGTAACTGTTTTCTAACCAATCCTAGTTAGAAAGAGCATTTTTTTTCAAGCACCTAAAAGTACTAACAATACCCGTAAATGACTGAAAAATTATACAGAATGTATAGTACCACAGGAATGGGTTACTTTCAGCTACCTGTTGATTGTGCATCATAGCTTGCCTTTTATTTATATGTTATGAAGTAAGATACCACTACATTGATTTCATCGAAGGTGACATTATTTACAGTTTACTCAGAGGTAGTATTATATATCGTGCATTGTCTGCTGTGTAAGCAGTATAACACTACGAACCAAGGCGATATTGTTCTTGTTCTGCACATGAGATGTTACACACCCAATGGGAACAAATGTTTAGTTGCTTAGTGCTGTTTTGAGGGTTCTGGAGGTGGCCAGTTAGAAATCGTATTACAGCCTTGGTTACCTGGATGAAGAAACCCACCCGTGGCTGATATCACACGGATATTGGGCACTGTAACCTCCACGGTAATAAGGTTGACGGCTATCGAACTGGTAGAGTCTGTCTTAAGCATTGTATGACATAGTGGCATGTGTCTATGATGGACGATAGTGACTTGCAGAGGTTGAAAGAATAAGTTTGAAAGACAATAAGTTGTTTGTGCATTTTTACCAACCTGTTGGGCCAAGAACATCATTGAAGAAATGTACTACCGACAAATGTAGGACACCAATGAAAAACATATTAATGAAACTTTCAGGTCTTCATTCTATATCACAAAAGCTTTCTGAAGAAATAACATTCACCACCAGGATTAGGAAGCGTCACATGTCGGAAGTATGCTAATCGAAAATATTAACAATGGGAAATCCGATAGGAATGTCAATAATGGAGGATAGATAACAACTTGCCATAAAGAGGCTTGCTGAGCTGCTGACAGACACGAAAATAGATAATCGGATTCACATTTTCGGCCACGGCCTTCATCAGAAAAAGACACACATACTTTCACCCGGACAACTGTGCACACACAACTACCACGTGTGGCTACTCCAGCGCCAGAAGTATCACATGTTCTACAGACCAGCAACCATCCTGTCCCCAAACTAAGATAACTTCCCATCCCTGCACCGTAGCCTAACCCCCCCCCCCCTAGCCTAACCCCTCCCCCCCGGTCTTCTTACCCCACTCATTGTCCTGTATCTCATGTCTTCCCTGCAACTGTGTGTTGCCACGGCTGATCAGGCTGCCAAGGCAGCTTGCGAAGGTTCTGGTATTACACATTGTGCCGTTCCCCTGCCGGACATTCTCTCTGTCCCTTCGTTTGTGGGAGGAGATGTAGCAGGCAGTGACGAACAATAAACTGCGGTCGGTTAAGCCAACTGTCCGAATGTGGCGAACATTCTGTCAGTCATTGAGGCAGCATGAAGTGGCCTTGACACGTCTCCGAATCGGGCATTGTCCTTTGACACGTGGCTATTTACTCCGTCGAGAGGACCCTCCGATTTGCGATGCTTGTGGTGTGCAAATCACTGTACGCCACATTTTACTGGGATGTATTTCCTACCGTGCTGTTAGGGCAGTGGTGGCTCTTTGTGGTCCCCTGTCCTCTGTTTTAGCTGATGACGAGGCGAGTGTGACAGATTTTTCAATTTCTGTGAACTTTCCAGACTCTGGCCTAAGCTTTTAGGCTGGAGGTTTTAGGATGTTAACAAATGGATAGCCCACCACTTCTCTGGCAAGGCATTTTGAGTACGTCGGTAAACCTTAGACGCTCACCATCTGTTACTACCTTGCCATGTTTGGTTGGGTCTTTGCTTCGTTCCCCTTATCGTTTGGCTAGTTTGGTTACTTTCCCTTCTGTCCCCTATTTGTGTCCATTTCATTTTATTCTGGTCACACATATCGCCTAATTACCTTGTACGGGCGCTAAAGACAAAGTTGTCGTGCACCCATAACATCATATCCATCAATCCATCCATCCTACAATATCCCCTTAATTAATTACTTATTATTTTCAGTTATTTTTTCCTATATTTTTCCTGTTTTTTTCCTATTTCGTTGGTTCCTTTATTTATTATTTTTCCTTGTCATTCTTATCATTTCAAATCCCCTCAGTCCCTCCCACACTCCTACACCTCCCTTTTATCCTTTCTCACCCTTTCCCTTCACTGTATTCTCTGCTGCAATTCAGATTCCCACCTATCAGAGCCTTTAAAATGCGTCACGCAATGCGGAACTTTCCATCCCCACCTTTCCCGGCATTCTTCCCTCTCCACTCCCCACCTCACTCGGTCTAGATGCTTTTGACGCTGGAGTGGCTGGACATGATATAGTTGTGTGTATAGTTGTCTGAGTGATTGCATGAATGTGTGCGTTTCTGTTTCTGACGACAGCCATGACTGAAAATTTAAGCTGTTTGAATGTGATTATTTTTCGTGTCTGTCAGCAGTTCGGCGAGACTCCTACATGTCCACTTGTTACCTATCCTCCATTATTGAGTCCTAATTGAAAATATCTATTTTAAATCTATCGAAATAATAAAAATGTTTATTTCAGTAAAGTTTCCAATTTTTGTTATAATTCAGTATCTTAAGTTCAATAATAATTTATTAAACGCAGCCAGTTTCACACACGATTTAGGCAACAGCCATAATATCAGTTGTTGTATAATGTAAATTTTTTGCATTTTGAAAAATTCATATCTTTGTTCAGTCAAATAACAATGTTGAAATATTTACAGTACTTTATCATATAGGTGTACAACCTTTTCAAAAATCTGGTTTTTATATTGAGTCCCACCAGAGATAAATAGCTCCAAATTTACGGAAAATGAAAATTTGTGAATTTCAAAATTCACAAAAAAATTGAGAAAACATTTGTAAGCGTTCTTGCTCTGTATGAGACTCGTGGTGTATGATATCTAACTAAAGGAAAAAGAATTGCTTAGATAAATCACTCCTTGGTTGTTATTTTTAGTCCCAAAAAGTGGATTTTCAAAATATTTTATATCAAACTTTGGATGTCATTTAGACTGGTTATTTTTGGGTTGAGAGTATTTTGTTACTGAACAATTTTGTAGTGGAAACTTTAAAAATCATGTCAATTGCAATGTTGTATCTTAACATAGTGCAGAAACATTATTGCTAACTTCACAAACTGAAAAATAGTCGTGCGCCTACAAACACGGCCAGCGTTCAGTATGGTGCAAAAATAAGTAAATACTATTTTTAATATAAATAAATAAATAAAAAATAAAAACTGTTTTGAACTTTTCTGTTACAAGGTAATCATGTATAAAAAGAATCAAAATACTTAAAAGTGCTCAAGTAACCAGCTTTATTTTTATTGGACCTCTTCATTTGGATTGACTGGCAAGTACAAACAGACTGTAAATTAGTACTTAAAGTTCACTTAGTACTTTCGGTGTACAGGTGACTTCTTCCGCATTAACACAGTGTTTCGGCTTCCTCTGGATTTCATTCCTTGTAACAACAACAACAACAACAGTAATGGTTTGTTACCAAACTAATTGCCCTTTTTGGAGGACGAGCCAGCTTTATTTTTACTCTAATGACTTGTCAGGTTTGTGCCAAAACTGTGATTTTTTTTTTATTTTTATTTTCTGGATTTTACAGTGCGACATGTTGTTTTCCATAGTATCCCTCCTTTTATTTTTCTTCGTATACTCCATATATGTCCTATTCCAAAGACGAGGGCAAGCTAGAAAGTCTTCATTACTGTCTCCACAATGCACACTAGTCGAGAAACACTCGAGACTACGAAATGTCACGCGACATCGCATCAGTTCCCCACTGCGAAGAGATCCGGAGCGACACCGAGCCGTATCTCGGGACGAGTGTTCCGCGACTTCTGTAGCTATGTGTGTACGAGGCTCTGCTCGACTTTCCCGGCACTCTCCGCAGGCACCATCACCACCACCACCGCCACCATCACCACCACCGCAACAAGTTGAAGCTGGACCTGAGCGCGGAGGACCTGGAGGAGGCGGGCATCCCGGACGCGCTGCTGCAGTACCTGGCCGCCGAGGAGGCGGAGGTCGCGGCGGCCGCCGAGCCGGAGGCGAAGGGCCGGCCGCCCAAGCTCAAGCGCCACCCCGTCACGGTGACGGAGAAGCGCTGCATAGACGAGTACCTCGAGCTGATAGACCGGCACTACGAGGAGGCCGCCGACAAGAAGCTGTCGGCCGCCGGAGGTGGCGGGCCGTCGCTGACGCGTATCGTGGAGGCGCTCCGGCAGCCGCAGCGCGGTCCGGTGCAGCCGGCTGACGAGACCGGCAGCTTCGGTCACCAGAGTATTAACAGCGAAGGTAAGCTTCCAGGTTCTTAGACTAGGGAAAAAAGCACTGTGTTGCAATTGCTAAATCACATCTGCCAACTCTCCCAATTTGCGCGTGACTTGTATAACAATTATTTCTGCTCTTTCCGCGTTTTTGCAAATACTCGTGTAGTGTTTCTATGTTGTGCTCTTTTTGAATGTGATATTTTGTCATTTTACACAAGTGAACTCACTACAGTGGCTTTTTAAATGATGCAAACATTTCGAGTGGATAGTTAGGAGCATTAGTTTCATACGCAAATTGCAGGAGAGTAACTTTCATGTAAATAGCTATTTTACGTGATTATGGGCAAAGATCCGGCACTGAAAAACACCTAAAAATGTGCATAAATGAGCCCTACTACCATTGCTTTGTGTGTCAAAAATAAGAGAACATTAAAAGAAATGTTTTAATACAAAAACTCTGTATTTGTGATGGGAAACAAAATTTACACAGACACAAGTACACCTAGGCAGACATACTGTAGATAGCAAAGAAGTTAAGAAGTTAGATCAAACTTCTTAACTTCTTTGCTTTCTACAGTATGTCTGCCTCAGTGTACTTATGTCTGTGTAAATGTGTGGTGGTGTGTGTGTATTTGCTTACCGTCCTCCCCCCCCCCCCCCCCCCCCCGAAGGTAAGTCTTTCCTGTCACGGGATTGGAATGACTCCTTACCCACTGCTTTTAACCCTCATCATTTCCTTTTCCCTCTCTTTCCGTTCTGCCTGACGAAGCAGCTAGGCTGTGAAAGCTAGCGTTTGTGTGTGTGTGTGTTGTGTGTGTTCTATTTATTTGTGCTGCTATCACAATTGTGCTCCTTCGCCAGGTGAGTAATCTTCGTCTATTTTCCAATATAGAATTAAATTGAGAAAAAAATGTAATTGTTATTAATATTCTTTTGCAGATGCAGATTTTACAGCTGACGATATGAATGCCGTGCACGGACTTCTAAATCTTCAGTCGAAGAATTCGCCACCGCTATTGCCGGCTGAGCACGTGTCCTCTGAGAGTGGATTAGATGGGGAGTGCCCCATCCTGGACAGCCAAGTTCCGAGTGTCGGGGCCACTGTCGATGTCACGACAGGGTCGTCACCCGTGAAGGACGTCAAACCGTCAAAGGTCTGCTCTTCAGAATTTGATACATGTGGCCCTAGTGCTCATTAATGGTACTGCACTGCTGCCAATTTTGAACAGTGCCAGTATTTACATATAACGTAGAAGTTGGCGTCCCAATTGCTTAACTCTTCAGTTGCCCCTATCTCATATATTCTGTACAACTGTTACCATTTTTCAAGAAATTATGGAAGAAATCAGTGATGAAATAGTTTTATTGCTAATTGTTTTCAGATACACGAGTCATCTACATCTATAACCATACTCCGCAAGCCACCTGACGGTGTGTGGTGGAGGGTACCTTGAGTACCACTATTGATTTTCCCTCCTATTCCAGTCACGTATTGTTCACGGAAAGGATTGTCGGTATACCTCTGTGTGGGCTATAATATCTCTGATTTTATCCTCGCGGTCTCTTCGCAAGATATACGTAGGAGGGAGCAATATACTGCTATACTCCTCGGTAAAAGTGTGTTCTCGAAACTTTGACAAAAGCCCATACCGAGCAACAGAGCGTCTCTCCGGCAGAGTCTTCCACCAGAGTTTGTCGATCATCTCCGTAACGCTTTCACGATTACCAAATAATCCTGTAACGAAGCGTGCTGCTCTCCGTTGGATCTTCTCTACCTCCTCTATCAATCCCACCTGGTACGGATCCCACACCGGTGAGCAGTATTCAAGCTGTGCTGAAACTGAAATAACAAAAACAAGGACATGTCAAGTAATGTCAGTCATATTTAGCCAAAGTAACAAAAGCACAGGTCAACATAGTATTGGTATCTTGCAGGGCTGTGTTTATATTGGTAACTACAATTATAAACAGGAAGATAGTCGTATGGCACGAATGCCTGAGATGCCGCGAAGGGCAGATTCAGCTGCCTAATAGGAAAGGGTTTTCCCTATCCTTTGTGCTGACGGGCACCTTTCCTTCGTGGCTGTAGTGGAATAGCCGAGCACACTAAAGCACTGTTCTTGGCGTGCACGGCTGTTAACCGTCGGAAGTTCAAGTCCTCCATCGTGCATGGGTGTTGTGGATAAGTTAAAGTAGTTTGTAAGTTTAGGGACCAAAGACCTTTGCAGTTAGGTCCCATAACTTCACAAACATTTGAACATTTTCCTTTGTGAAGTAAGAGAACTGTGTGCTGGTGTGTCTGTTAAGTGTAGGCAACTGTAATGGGTGTGTGTGTGTGTGTGTGTGTGTGTGTGTGTGTGTGTGTGTTTTGAAGACGATGGGAGAAGGTACAGGGTGAAATCCGGTGCTGGTACACACCTACTCCTCTCCAAGGGGACCACCAAGCTTAACGTCTGCATCAGCTGGATCACCATCAACAGTGTCCCATGCCCTCACTCCATGAGAGACTGCACAGAGGTTTGCAGTTTAATCCAGGAAATTAGTGCAAAGCCTGGCAGTTCAAGGACTTTGCACTGCCATCCCTCCTGTCCCCTCTACTGTAACGGAAAGGAAAAATTGTCAACAGTGCTTGACATAAGCGGACGGTTACCCATCAGAGTACTGGCCGTGCCCAACGGTGCTTAAATTCGGTGATCTGGCAGGGACCAATGTATCCACCACAGCACGGCTGTTGACAGGAAAATAATAGCCCGAGAGAGTATTTCTATGTGGACTAATAATACAACAAGCTTTGTTAAAATAGAAGGAAAGGGAATTAATCTAACACACGACCCATACTTGTTACCTGTGAATATGGGACTTGTCGTACTAGCAGATGTGGTAGAGCATAACGCGTAGTTCAACAAATATTGATTATTGTCCACAGCGTCTTGTACACTATAAAATAATCAGTTGTGATAAGATCTATAGCATGTAACATCATTATAGAGTTCCCCACAAGTTGCATTAAGGAAAAGTAAAGAGGACAACCCAGAAAAAGTTATATTAGCTGGGCTCGAAAACAACAGACTGGGGATGCTATTTCCAAAATATAGTTAATTTACTATTAATGATGAAAATTCTCCTCAGAGATGATAAATATTGTTGAAACGAGATAGAATGGCTGGCCAGTACTTACCTTTGTGCTGTACTGCCGATAGTAACACAAATAAAGAAACAGAAAAAAGGGGAAAAAAAGGACAAGCTTTCGGAATGCAGTTCCTTCATCAGGTGGGAGAGAAGGGAAGAAGAAAGGATGGGAACGGAAGGGAAAGGTAATTCACAACTTAGGTCATGAGGTCAACCTAGGTCATAAACACCTTTCCCTTCTGTTCCCATCCTTTCTTCTTCCCTTCTCTCCCACCTGATGAAGGAACTGTGTTCCGAAAGATTGTCATTTCCCCCCCCCCCCCCCCTTTTTTTCTGTTTCTTCATTTGTGTTACTATCGGCGGTACAGCACAAAGGTAAGTACTGGCCAGCCATTCTATCTCGTTTCAGTTAATTTACTATAACAATTATAGTGACATTAAGGTAAAGCGGTCAACAATCCGAAGATTGGTTTGAACACCACATTGCTTTACTAGGCATGGTCCTGTTTGGAGGTGGTATGCCGTTGCCTTCCTCCAACCTTCGAACTGACTTACCCAGCCAGTTATAGGGGGACCTACAGTTTAACGTGGGTTCCGAACCACGGTGCTACTCGTATTTTTCACATGAGCAATACTGCCAGAAGTGAAAGAGGTGGAAAGTGACAGATAAAAATCCTAGGACCTGGCAGGGATCGAACCCGCAACCTTTGGATTTGTAGTCTGGCACTCTACCACTGTGCAACCGAGAGCACTTATAGTGACATTATACAGTCACAATTATGCAGTCACAGTGGAACTCAAATGTGTTGCAGTCACGAGAACAACTCTCTCACTGCTACACAGAACACTGGCGTGCACTGGCTGTACGAGTAACCCGCGAAGTGAGCTCGTACCTCGTAAACAACACACTGAGCGCAGAGCACAACACCGCGCTGTTTGGGTCATTGACCCACCCGTGGCGTGCTCTGGCGTTTGCCGCATTTTCCCGCGGCGCACTCTCGCGGCCGACTTCCGACGTATGTTATCGGCTGTGTGTGTGCCTTACAGCATTCCTTTCCCCTTGGGGAGGCTCGGATGCGAGCAATGTCCATGACGTCATCTGTTGGGCTCTGACTGAGGTTGCGGGCAGGCACCGTTGCGTAGGGTCGGAAGTACTTGGAGCGCGGGCAGCGTCGGCGCGCCTCCCCCGACAACCCATATGGCAGGACCGGTGATGGTGGCTCGGTCTCCATCTCCACCTCAGTCCCCGGACCTGGTGATGGTGGACCCGAAGGGAGCAATGCATCAGGAGGAGATGAATCCAGCATGGGTGTTGGCTGTACCCGCAAAGGTGTAGGTCCCTGAGAGGGGGGACCTGGGTCAGTCCCTGGCGGAGGCAGACAACTCGCAGGGAATGGCAGGAACCTCTCTTCGGCCTGTGGGCTGGTTAGTGGAGCAGACTGGTGCGAGAGCATCGGCTGGGGTATGGGGGGCTCCCGCTCTTCCACACGCAGGCGCGGCTGGGGTATGGGGGGCTCCCGCTCTTCCACACGCAGGCGCAGCTGGTCGTGGTGACGTGCAGTGATGCCGTCTTCTGTGCGTATGTCGCAGAGACGGCGGCCGCGGCATCTGGTGATGATGGCAGGAATCCATTTCGGTCGACGTCCAAACCCACGTGCCCAGACAGCCATCCCTGGTCGAAAGCGAGAAGATGGAGACACAGATGAATGTCCCGGGCTCGGATGCAGGAGATGAAGCAGAGTCCGGGGCTGCCGGCCATGGAGAAGTTCCGCAGGACTCTTGTCGCCAAACGGGGTGAACCGAAAGGATGAGAGAAATTGATCGAGGGCAACATCAGAAGGGTACCGAGCCACATATTTTTTTAACTGGGTCTTAAAGGTGCGAACAAATCTTTCAGCCTCCCCATTTGACTGTGGATGGAAGGGTGGGGCCAGGACATGGCGGATACCTCGGGCGTTGCAGAAGGAGGCAAACTCGCGGGAAACAAACTGAGGACCGTTGTCAGACACCACGGTAGTGGGAAGGCCTTCAATCGAGAAAATGCGTGACAAGGCGGCAACCGTGGCCGTGGCTGAGGTTGAAAGGCAACGGACCACGTAAGGGAACTTAGAGAAGGCATCAATAACCAGCAACCAATAGGCATTAAGGAAGGGGCCCGCAAAATCAATGTGTAGGCGATCCCAGGCCTGCGAAGGTTGAGGCCATGGGGCGAATGTTGCCCGAGGGGAGGCTTGATGTTGCGCACATAGTGAGCACGAGGTAACCATAAGATACACGTCGCTGGCCAGGCCGGGCCAAAACACATGGCGGCGGGCCAATGCCTTAGTACGAGATACCCCCCAATGATCGGCGTGTAGCAGCTTGAGGACCTCTGAGCGGAGGGCCGATGGAATGACGACCCTAGGAGAGGAATCCTCAGAAGCAAGGAGAAGCACGCCATCTACAACAGAAAAATGGTGTCGAAATGCGTAGTAGTTTCTGAGGGGGTCCGATGCCCGTTTCGGCGGAGTCTCAGGCCAGCCCTGCTGGACCAGACGGATCACCTTGCGGAGGACCGGGTCTGCGGCACTAGCCCGAGCCACCTTGGCACCCGTGATGGGAAAACCATCCACTGCTTGCTGAGCGGCTAAGTCGACATGAAAGCACAGCAATTCTTCCTGGTCAAAGTCTGGGTCTGGTCCAGCCGGAAGCCGGGAGAGCGCATCCGCATTGGCATGTTTAGATGTAGGGCGGAAGTGTATCGCATAGTTATACCGAGATAGGAACAGCGCCCAACGCTGAAGACGGTGAGCGGCCTTGTCCGGTAGTGACGCCGAAGGGTGAAAGAGAGAAACCAGCGGCTTGTGATCAGTTACACGATGAAATTTTACGCCATACAGAAAGACGTGAAACTTCTTCAGAGCGTAGACAATAGCAAGGGCCTCCTTCTCAATTTGCGAATATCTGGTTTGGGCCGGAGTGAGCGTTTTAGAGGCGAAAGCGATCGGTCGCTCAGATCCGCCTGGATATTTATGAGCGAGCACTGCCCCAATCCCATGTTGAGAGGCGTCCGTTGCCAAGACAAGAGGGAGGCCGGGTTGATAGGTGACGAGGCAGGGAGCCGATTGCAGCAGCTCCTTTAATGTGCAAAATGCTGTTTCACAGGCCGATGACCAATGGAAGGAAGTCCCTTTGCGCAGCAGGTCATGCAGGGGTTTCGCAATAGATGAAGCTCCCGGCAAGAATTTATGATAATAAGCGACCTTTCCTAAAAAACACTTGCAGGTCCTTGACTGAAGTCGGCCGAGGGAGAGCCAACATGGGAGAGACATTCTGACTGAGGGGCTTGCTGCCCTCACTAGAAACCTCAAACCCCAAAAACGTGATAGAAGGCTGAAAAAAGTGGCATTTCTCCAGGTTGCACGTCAACCCCGCCTCCTGTAGTACCGTGAACAGTGCCCGTAAGTTGCGTAAGTGTTCATCGGCTGAGGACCCGGACACTACTATATCATCGAGATAATTGACACAACCGGGCACAGACAGTGTGAGTTGTTCAAGGAAACGCTGAAAAATTGCTGGAGCGCTGGCCACCCCGAAGGGCAACCTCAAGTATTGGTACAAACCAAAGGGCGTGTTCAGGACCAAGAGACGTTGAGAGTCAGCGTCGAGAGGAACTTGTAAATACGCCTCAGAGAGATCTATCTTTGAAAAATATTGTCCACCCGCCAATTTCGCAAGAAGCTCGTCTGGGCGCGGCAATGGATAAGTGTCGATGATAGATTGGGCGTTCACGGAACGTTTGAAATCGCCACAAAGGCGCAACCGCCCCGACGGTTTTTTTTACAATGACCATGGGAGTCGCCCATTCACTAGACGGGATGCGTTTTACCACCCCAGCGTCCTCCAGGCGGTCCAGCTCCGCTTTGACGTGGTCACGGAGTGCAATCGGAACCGGCCGAGCGCGGAAAAAGCGGGGCCTGGCGGAGGGCTTCAAGGTGATGTGGGCTTGGAAATTATTAGCACAGCCCAACCCCGCCGAAAACAGCGCCGAAAATTCGGTGCGTAAAGAGTCTAGTTGCGGGAATGGCACCTGGTCAGAGACAATGTTGACGTCGTCGGAAATAGTGAACCCAAACTCCTGAAAGGCGTCAAGACCAAACAAGTTGTCCGTGTGAGCATTGTTTACAACAAGGAAAGTGAGCCTACGAGTGACAGATTTGTACGTAACAGGTGCTGAGAACTGTCCCAGGATCGGAATATTTTGTTTATTGTAACTGACCAATCTCCGCGACACCGGGAAGAGAGAGGGAGAACCCAGATCCAAATAAGTCTTTGAGTTCAATAAGGTGACGGCCGCGCCTGTGTCCACTTGCATACGCAACTGTTTGTGGAAAACAGTGACGTCAATAAAGAGCTTGTTGGGTGCAACCGAAATCGCTGAGACGCAATTTACGTCCATCTCTGCGTCGGAATCTTGGATTTTGGAGGCACAAACAGAAGCAATGTGACCTTTCTTGTGGCACTGATGACACGTGGACCACCGCTTGGGGCAGTCAGGTCTATCATGATCGACAAAACAGGAGGGACACGAAGGAAGCATTTTACGGTCGCGTGACCGCACGCCGCCTGGCCCGGCCCGAGTTTCCGCGGCCGTGCACGTGGCCGATCGCTCCGGCACCGGGGCTGCGCGCGAACTGTCGCGACCACGTCATCCCTTTGCGACCCTGCCGGTAACGGGGAAGAAGAGGGTTGGATTTCCGCCACCTCACACCAAGCCTCAATTTGGTTGCCCGCCGCCCGCGAAACCTCGAAAGACT
The DNA here is from genome assembly GCA_026315105.1 of Locusta migratoria. Lineage (NCBI taxonomy): Eukaryota > Metazoa > Arthropoda > Insecta > Orthoptera > Acrididae > Locusta > Locusta migratoria. The sequence continues at coordinate 25,867,009 of CM048754.1, read as the reverse complement.
GCGCAATGTTAAGAACATCGGAAAGTGAAGGATTTTCGCACAGGAGGGCGCGTTCGCGAACCTCGCGATCGGGAGCGAGCCGAATAATAGCGTCCCGGACCATGTGATCGGCATACGATTCTTTATGCACATCCGTAACAAAATGACAACGACGGCTTAAACCGTGGAGGTCCGCGGCCCACGCCCGATAAGACTGCTGTGGCTGCTTCCTGCAGCGGTAAAACTCAACACGGGCCGCTATCACATGAGTCCGTTTGCGGTAATATTGTGAAAAAAGGCCGCACATTTGATCGAAAGACAGCGACGCAGGATCCTGCAAGGGGGCGAGTTGGCAAAGCAGCTGATACAGACGAGGCGACAGCCACGACAGGAATAACGCACGACATAAGGTGCCATCAGACCAGCCAAAAGCTTGAAAGTGTTGTCTTAACCGTTTTTCATAAGCGTCCCACTCTTCGACGGACTCGTCGTACGCCGGAAAAGGTGGCGGATAAGACAGAGGGGGCGCGGGGGGGCGAAACAACCTGTGGGGTGGACGGGGGTTGGGACCCACTAGACAAGGCTGTAGCAAGAGATTGTAATACCTGGTTCTGAGCGTGAATCGCCGATGCAAAAACCTCTTGTTGTTCGACGAGGCGACGCAGAATCTCATCGGACGAACTAGTAGACATTGTGTAAGACGAACAACCACATCAGACGGAAAACGCGCGGAGGAAAACAAAAAAATACCGCACTCGTCGCCAATGTTGTAGTCACGAGAACAACTCTCTCTCTGCTACACAGAACACTGGCGTGCACTGGCTGTACGAGTAGCCCGCGAAGTCAGCTCGTACCTCGTAAACAACACACTGAGCGCAGAGCACAACACCGCGCTGTTTGGGTCATTGACCCACCCGTGGCGTGCTCTGGCGTTTGCCGCATTTTCCCGCGGCGCACTCTCGCGGCCGACTTCCGACGTATGTTATCGGCTGTGTGTGTGCCTTACAGCAAAATGTAAACTCATGTTTGACAGCAACTACAGTTTGTTTCATTTCCAATGTTGCTGCAGACAGTTTAAGTTTGTTCTGTGAAGCAAACAAGTCATGTTGAATGTCATAGACTGTGGTAGATTTAGAAACACAGCCAGTGTGTCTTTGTTGTATTGCTCACACTTGGTGGAAGCACTTAGGTCTATTTTACTGTGTTCACAATGCAGTATCCACATGTTGTTGCAAGTAGTGAAGGAATGGGTTCAGTGGTTACACCCTATAACACATCAGTGTTTGATGTATTTTTGTTAATTGGTTGTGGGAGATGCTCCATATCTAGTGCACAAAAATGGTTGATTGTCACTAGTGTTTTGTCCTCTCTCTCTCTCTCTCTCTCTCTCTCTCTCTCTCTCTCTCTCTCTCTCTCTCTCTCTCTCTCTCTTTTAATGCTCAATTGGAAAACGATTTTTTGACTGTGCATTGGTGAATTAGGCACCAGGCTTTGTTTGCTGACTTAATCATATAATGAAAATTGTGGTGAATTGTGTTAATTCTGTGGTATAAAACAACAGTAACTGAAAAGATTTCTGAAAGATCTGGTACAGGGTATGGGGATATACCATACAACAACGCAGTTAGATAGCTTAGTTGATGAAAATTTCTTGTTCTATTTTCAGCTTTTGAAGAAATTTGTCTTTTCCTGGAAGTGAAATATTAAGTGATGCAATGTCTGGAATGTTAAATTGGGTATGAAAACCAACTTTGAATGTAAAGAAATTAAATGGGTCCAAAGAAATTAATCCTCAGACTGAGAGCTAATAATTGACATTGAAGGGTTTGCGGAAAGATAGTTTTATCTACGGCTGTATAATCAAAAATTTCTGATTTGCTTTGAAGCTCTGGGTGGTTATTAAAAATAAATGCAAATCATCCATAAGAGAGTAATATATACAGCAGTGAGAACGACCACTCAGTTATCCATAGTGGTGTCAAGAGAACATCCTTTTATGATGGCACATTTTTTCCTTGAAGACTTATTTTAAGTGGTCCAGTGACTCCTCAGCGAATGATGCACAGTTCTTAGTGAATGTTTATACCATTGTAGTGGTTGTTGTGTAACTGTGTGTTGACCAAAATATAAACAATTTAGCACTGATATAACATGTGTGGAGTTATGTACCTGGAATTATGTAGATCGCAAAGTCGGCTTGACAGCATCACTCACATTTACCGGGACTCTAGAGATTAACCTTGGTGGACTCATCACTCTGATGATGGTTGTTTGATACACAAAGTAATCCATAAGGTGCAACTAAGTGTAAGTACTGCTACAAAGTTGGGCTTATGATATAAAGAATTTCAGTTAAGTCACTACATTGACAGCTTAGTTATTTCAAGGTTTATATTTTGCCAAATTACCAAAATGACCACAATGTTGTTAAAAAAATCTAATTACTGTGTACCACCTGGTGAGGAGTTGCTTTGTGATTTGAAACTGATTATTATTAAAAAAAAAAAAAACTGCAACTGATTCTTCAAAATTGCATTGTTGTAGGCGTGCTATGGGAAAAAAGATATAAGGCATAAATATTGTTCCAATTTTTAGAAAATACATAATTTGTGTATTACATAGGTGTATACGCAATGGGACAGCTGGGAGATCTGGGAAAAACCCAGGAATATTTTCATCCAGGAGAAATCTGGAAACTGCCTGGAATTTTTTGACAATTTCGGGAATTACCCGGGATTTTTCATTAAGTTATCAGTTAATATCTTTTAAAAATTTTGTCTGATAAGAATTTTGCTTTAACCCACTACTACTGCAGCAATAAGATACAAGAGAATAACACAAAAATAAAACTTTTGTTGGGGAAAAAAGGTGCAATTTACAACAACAAAACCCAATGCGCATAACCTACAGGCAGTCTGCCGAAAGCAGAATGTCGAGATGTCAGGACGAAGGGTAAGCAGTACTTAAAAACAAACTGTTGTTGATGAGAGTAATGTTTCATCTGTTCACGGTTCTACCAAATCGTGGGTAAAAATTGCTAATAACGGAGAAGCTATACTTTCAAAGTAAATTATCTTTTACCCAATATGAATTACATTAATAGTGAGAATATGCTATGAATTTTTTAAATTAAATAACCTTTTTAAATAACGAACTGTAACATCCTGTTAAAAACAACACTTCAACACTTTGGGGGCCAGTCACTTAAAAAATTTTAGACCCTGAAGACCAGCTACTTATGCTGTTATTAAAAATGTTACCGGCAGATTTCTATTTTGATGTATCTTAAAGGCTAAGAGAGAGAGAGAGAGAGAGAGAGAGAGAGAGTGTGAGAGTATCTTTAAGGTTAGTTTATTGTATTTATGTCAGTTCTTCATTAGATTACAAATTGTGCAATAACTATGGCCAAAAGTATGATTATATAAAAAGTTATGGGAATTGAAGACAGCCAATCAGGAGTTGGTTAAGAATTATGCATTGTAGCCATGCTTTCGTTGGTTCACTAGGTTCATGTATAACAACTTACATGAAAATCCTGCCACACTACAAGAAAACTGCAAATATACATTTGACAAGCAATTAAAGCTGTTGTTGGGCTACAGCCCAACAACTTTCATGAAAATCATAACCTATTTGTAAGAAACTGCAAAGTGTTTTACAGAATAAAGTAAATGATAAATGACTGTCAACTAAATTAAATCTTTGTTATTATGAAAAAGTGAAATATATGTGAATTTCATTGGCAGAACACAGATGAAAAACATTGTCACCTGTTGTTTGAACGGGGCTTATGATTGGCCTTTCTTACTTGTCATAAATTGTCGTGCCATTACCAACATCTACGTGTCATGAAGAGGGAGGGGTTAAGCCAACATTGTAAGTGCATTTAACAATGGGAAGTTGTATGCTGGTGTACAAGACATTAACCTTTTAAAGAATTAATAAGTTTTATTGCCCCAAGCCAAGTTCAACCAAAAAAGAAAGGAAAAAAAAGTGCACTTCACTAGGAAAAAAATGTATTGCACCCCAAAAATGCATATTTTCACCCAGGAAAAATTTTACTTTTTACCTGGGAAAAATCTACGAATTTTTTCTTTATGTCCATGTTTACACCATGTACATGGTTGGTTTGTGAACAGAGCATCAAAATATCACATACTAATGTCATTGATCATGGTGCAGATGAACACAGTATTGTGGCATGCGAAAGCTTGAGCTACTATTATTTCAGTTGTCGTCGTGAGTCCTGAAATGAACCCTAGTGTTTTCATATGGTTTGGACTGCTGCAGTGACATAGTAAAGCTATTTGTCAAAAATTTTCATGACTGTGTACAAACCCTTTGAATGGTGTGGACGATCTAACTCGTGATGTAGTGCTGCTTCCTTGCTGGCTAGGATTCAGAGTGTTTTAGAATATTAGGTGAAGAAAGAGGTTCCAGCAGTTAAAAGGACAAAATTTAATGGGTCATTCATTATGCTATGAAAAGTTGTGCATGCACTTAAGAGTTCTGTGTTATTTCCTGTTTATCAGTTGTCAAACTTTTCTTTGATGATAGTGTAATGGTGTGGCTTGGCAAGAGGTTGTTATTGCAGTTGTGCCACTATTGATGGGTCTAATGAGATAGGAAGCTATGCAACTTAGAGAAGAAATTGAGTTTTCTAAAGCGTTGTATTAAGGCATTATTCATACAATAAAGGGGTCTCTTTCTTTTATGTCTTTATGTATTGTTATGTAAATCATGCAACCGGAAAATTATAAGTTTTAATGTAAATTGCAATGATAAAGACCTTCTAGGCTTTAATTCAACAATATTAGAAACACAAATTTCATACACACATCAAGAAGTATTGTCCTGGTTGAAATATTGTTTACCCAATTGCAAATCATGTTATCAGGCTTACAAATGAACTACAACCATAAACGATTTCATATTTCTTCTGCAGTATCTTTGCTGTCCATTGTTTCTGTGGATTTCAGTTTTTGATAAACACCGTGGACAATTGGAGGAATATATGGCAGTAGTGTCATGAATCCTTGAACTTTAGGACTGATGTAGGTCTTTTGTGTGGATAGAGCAGTGGTATTTCCTCAAGAAGTGTAGACATGTAAGAACTATCAACCACGAGGTCTCTGCTGTTTTTGCAGTGACCACTTGGCATCTTCTTGAAGAGGGATATAGAAACAACAATTACAGTTTTGAAAAAGATGTTCTTCCCTTATAACAGATAAACCAATCTGTAATCCTCGTGTATCGGTACATCTGCAACTTAAATAGCGAACATAATCGGTGAGTGGCATAACTCCTCAGAACAATCGCAAGGGCGCATCAAGAACTCGAAACCGCTACTCTGGCGAGAGCGGGAGTTAGGCTGCACAATTCTGGTTTGCAGGTAGACGCAAGATGGTGCGACCATACAGAAAATGGCAGCAGTTCAGTTTTTCATGTTGCGCGGCATAGCCCCTTCTCTCACTAGACCCCTGAATTGACAGAGTTGCAATACCAAATGCAATTTGCGGAATGTTCCCTGCCTGTTATTAACTCTTTGTGAAGAACAGCTATACCCTCACAACGTTGTAGGCTGTTAGAAACAGTAATGGAGCATTTGATAAAGTTACATTTGGCACTGCAATTGTGACAGTGAGTTACTTTTTAAGAACTTAAGACAGTCTGACATTGGACTGAAATTGTATTATACACATGTACTTTACAATGCAATTCTCAAATTTCCTAAAAGCTTTCATCACTGCCTACCAAAACTATACCCAGTAGTTTCTGTTACTGACAAGTTAGATATATGTGCAATATTCAATAATCACTTTCTGAATATAGTAGGGGAACTAAACAAAACTCTAGTTTCTACAGGTAATCATATAATGTTTTTAGAAAATGCCTTTCCGAGGCTGTTACCTGAAATGGTCCTTCATGATACTTCCGTAGGTGAGATAGTTAATAATTAAATCACTAAAGACTAAGGACTCTTGTGGATATGATGGGGTATCCAGCAGAATTCTAAAGTACTGTTCTCCATATGTTAACCCAGTACTAAGCCATATTTGTAATTTTTCCTTTCAGAATGGTCAGTTTCCTAACAGATTGAAGTACTCAGTAGTGAAACCACTTTATAAAAAAGGAGAAAGGGATAATGTAGACAACTATAGACCTATTTCTATGCCATCGGTTTTTTCTAAAGTTATTGAAAAGGCTGTATATTCAAGATTAATTGATTATTTCAGTTCACATAATTTGTTGTCAAACATGCAGTTTGGTTTTAGCAGTGGTTTAATGACTGAAAATGCTATATTTTCGTTTCTCTGTGAGGCATTTGATGGGTTAAATAAGAGGCTACAGACATTAGGCGTCTTCTTTGATTTAACAAAAGCTTTTGATTGTGTTGATCACAAAATATTGTTGCAGAAGTTGGAACATTATGGAATACGGGGAGTAGCCCACAACTGGTTCACCTCTTACTTTAATAATAGACAACAGAAGGTAATTCTCCGCAGTGTAGAAAATGGCTATGACGTGCAATCCCAATGGGGCATAATTAAGTATGGGGTTCCCCCGGGGTCTGTTTTGGGACCATTGCTGTTTATATAAATAAGAAATGATATGCCTTAGAGTATAACAGGTGACTGTAAAATATTTTTGTTTGCTGATGATCCCAGCTTGGTAGTGAAGGATGTTGCTCGTAATATTGACACAATATCAAATAATGCAGTTCAAGAGAAGTTCATGGCTTGTAGAAAACAAGTTGATATTAAATCTCAGTAAAACTCAGTTTTTACAATTTCTAACACATAATTTGACGAAAGCTGACATTCTGATCACACATAATGGGCATGTGATAAGTGAGACTGAACAGTTCAAATTTCTAGGTGTTCATATAGACTACTGAAAAGGAATCGACATGGCGTTCGCGAACTTACACCACATATTGCTCGAACCGCCCGTTTTTGAGCCAGAAATATCCTTTTTGCATCAGGCTAGTTACCCCAAAAAACAATGCCGTACGTCGTGAGTGAGTGAAAGTAAGCATAATAGACTACTTTTCGTGTTGAAAAATCACTTATCTCAGATATTGTTCTAATGGTAAATACAGCAGAATTTAGTTTTGGAACAAGATTCTGAACATGGGCTTTCCATGACAGCTTACTTAGACAGTAAGACACGAAAAGTAGTCTATAATGCTTACTTTCACTCACGACATACGGCATTGTTTTTTGGGGTAACTCGCCTGATGCAAAAAGGATATTTCTGGCTCAAAAACGGGCGGTTCGAGCAATATGTGGTGTAAGTTCGCGAACGTCATGTCGCTTCCTTTTCAGTAGTCTGGGAATTTTTACTCTGGCGTCACAACACGTTTTTCTTTAATGTCGTTTGTTGTCAATAATATCAGCTTATTCCCATGAGTTAGTGGCTTTCACTCTGTGAATACTAGACAGAAGTCGAATCTGCATTTACATCACACCACCTTAACACTTGTGTGCAGAATGGGGTACAATATTCTGCGGCATCCATTTTTAATAAGCTGTCTCAAGAACTAAAGAGTCTTAGGACTAATCCACACGCTTTCAAATCTAAATTGAAGAGTTACCTCATGGCGCACTTCATTTATTCTGTCGAGGAACTCCTAGAAAAGTTATACAATTAAGCTAATTCATTTTTTTTTCTTTATTGATTCTTTTCACTTTGTCTTAAGATTGTCGTGTGCAAAGGACTACTTAAAAATTTTCTATTACCATTCTTGTGTAAGAATTAATGTATTGACTTGTTCCATGACCATGGAGTCTCAATCCTCAATTGGCTCCTATGGAACAGAAAAAACCAATAAAATAATAATAAAATACATCTAAAACCCACTGTTGGTACAAAGACACTTAAATTGCTGCATTGTTCTAGGTTGTAATTTTGAGGGATTTTGGTACAGACCACGATGGTATGGGCAGGTATTTGAAACTTGTCAATACTTCTGTGCCACTTAAAATGGAACCGTACGACGGTGGCAAGTTCGTGGTAATACCGCCGCCCAGAGCACCGCAGGTATTTTTTTCAGATTTCAGCTGCGTGGGTGCCGGGTCTTGTAGCTATATAAAGGAACTAACGATTTGGCCCTGTCAACTCTCACACTTAACCCTGTGCCAGTATTTCCTGCTTATGACCAGATTAGCTTTTTCTGATGGTCTTAATATAATTTTTCTGCTTATATATTATAGGTTGACAGATCATTGCACCATATTAAAAAAAGGAATAGAAAATGCTTTTGCTTTTATAGGAACACTATCTTTGCATTTAACATACAGTGCTTAAATATGGTGGTACTACTAAATTTTGCATATCTGGAAACATCTTTAGGAAGTCACATTGTGCTGGGTTAATGATTATGCCAATGCATACATCAGGCATGCAGGTGAAATTGTTGTGTGTGTGCGTGTGTAAAAGGGGGGCGGGGCAGAGAGAGAGAGAGAGAGAGAGAGAGAGAGAGAGAGACTGACTTAACTGTAAAATTTGTTTTTCAGAATTATGACTTAACGCTTGTCATTTTGGATGCCTGAGGACGTGATAAATATGCTATGATACAGTAGTTTATAGGGGTGCTTGGGTGTTTATGCATTTTAGCCATATTGTACATTGTAATCTTGTTGTAAATGCCTGCTTTGCACTAGTTAGTCGCGTGCACATACAGCGTGAGGGGTGTATGCATACGGAAGCTATTAGGGCGTTAATTTTGCACTTGGTGAAAAGGTAATTTGTGTATAACAAAGAGGAATTTATTATAATACTCTGATGAATAACACTGATATTATAGACATTGGTATTGTTAATACTGGTGCTGCTAATCAAACTAAATAATATTAAAATGTTATTGTTGGCTTTTGTCTTCGGACCTGTGGCTAACATTCAGTAAACAAATTTTTTTTCTTATAGTTTGTTAGCCATTCACACTATCAAATAATCAGGAGAACTGTTCAATGATCATTGCTGCAGGTCAAGAGTCAGAAGTCAACATATGTCAACTAGTGGTCAAGAAAGTGACAAAAATAGTAATTAGTAGTAATAGATGTAAGATAACCAGCAATGGCATTTCCGCATTACAGGTAATTGTTGCAGTCTAAGTAAGGAAAAAACTGGAAATAACCAGTGATGTTATCTGTAAGGATAAGGTTGTTCAATAATGAAAATTGTTACTAGCAAGGAACAGAACATTTTTGATTGCCATTGGGTTTTCCAGCTGTCCAGACACTCGGCTCAGGCTCCACTCTAAAACTCGGCAGGCGACTTTTGTGACTTTTGGCTCTGACCGCGTGGCGTGTGTGTGTTCTAGGAGTCAGTGGGCCACTCACTCGACCACCGGCAGCCACTGCCCGTAACGTCTGCCGGGCAGATCTCTGACTTTGTGCAAAGGTCGGCTGTGCCGCCTTTCCACAGCAAAACGCCGTTCCACGTTCAGGTTAGCATCGACTCCTTCACTCTGCGCCAAACGGCTGACGCTTCACTGTTTCCTTCTGTGCTTGACATGGAACGCACGTACGGGAATGACTGTCCCTTTCCTACTGTTGTCTTCTGCTTTGTGTGCCACAGTGTTTCACTTTTATCTCCCTGCTGGACAAGCACTGGAGCATCAGGTTGGTAAAGAAACTAATCAGTTGACTTCTTCCCCCGTAGGGTGCTTCCAACCCTTAACTCAGTTGTCAGATGGTAACTGCACTATAGCAGGTAATAACTGCCTCATTCCCTCTGTCTTTATGCACCAAAATATTCGTGGCTGCATGTATGGTCTGTTGATGCGTTCCCTAATACTGACCTGTGGCTTGGTTTAAAATAATGACGTGTGTGGAATTAACCAGTTGTTGCATTTAGCAGTTGACAGGCACATTGACAAGATTTCTGTGCACTGTGTGTGTGTGTGTGTGTGTGTGTGTGTGTGTTTGTTATGGTTTAGAACCATTCTGGAGGAGAAAAAGTACATTACCAAATAGAAAAAATGGTTGAAAAATATCAATAATGGAGGATAGGTAGAAACTCACTGTAAAGAGGCTCGTTGAGCTGCTGACAAACACGAAAATAGATAATCACATTCACACAACTTACATTTTCGGCCATGGTCTTTTATTATTATTATAATAAAACTTCCCTTAACGGACACTTCCCAATAGCGGACTCCTCTCAATAGCGGACATTTTAAAAATCCCCCGCAAAACAACATTAGCCCTTATGCTAAAATTATTCCGAATAGCGGACATTCTCAATAACGGACACGGTCACTGTAATATGTCCCCCAACAACAATCAAAACTTCCAAATAATGGACAGCGTGAAAGAATCAGTGCATTCTTGCTTCTCAAAAGTCTGAGTGTCGTCAATTCTAACATGTGTTGATTGAAGATTTGGCGTGTTTCTTGTTCGTATTCCGTGGTATCGTGGCATTGCCATCTAGTGGAACTTCTTGAAAGTACAGTACGTACAGTATTGGTTCATGCAGCACAGAAACAGACAATGAGATTGCTGTGCCAAACACTTTCCCCCTGTTGTCGGTACATCAGATGAAGCCTCGCGTTCAATAGTTAATGCCTTGTTGTGCTGCAGCGTGGGCTTGGGAAGGACAAGGGAGAGGTGATAGTTCGAATGTTTTCATTCGATGGCTGCCACAGCCTCATTTCAAAAGTCAAAAGCTTTGTCTAATGCACCTTGAGTGTTTTCTTGTCGTTTGTCTGTGTGTTTTCAATTTGAAGTTTCGTGCTCGCGCTACATGCTTTAAAATGCCTAGAGATGAAAGTGGCCAAACACCAAAAAGGAATCATTTGAGTGCCGGTAAAAAATAAAAAATAACAAAAAAATTAAATAAATAAAATAAAATAAAAATTAATAATAATAATAATAATAAAAACACTGACTACGGGTGCGAAACGAAAAAAGAATGATCTTGTTGTAACAAAAGCTTCGCACTTTGCAGAAAATTGAATGCTGGTGAGCCATCCGCGAAAGTTGCTGCGGATTTGAAGGTCGTTATGAGTGCGTTTCCTGATTGAAAAACAAATTGATCCGAAATTTGAAAACTTTGTTCCATTAAAGTGTCAAGCAGCGCAATCAATTCTCAAAAAGAGAGAGAGAGAGAGAGAGAGAGAGAGAGAGAGAGAGAGAGAGAGAGAGAGAGAGAGAGAGAAGGTTCACATCCCCATAAGAACTTTATTTTTGTGGCATTAACAAATAAGAGCCAAAGGCGTGCTAGTTACGATCCTCTACTTCGTCAAAAAGCGACGACTTTTTATGAGCTCATTGAAGGAAAGGAGTAAGAATTATGGCTGGCTAGATCAGTTCAAGAAGCGGCGTGGCCTTCGCACGTTTTACGGTGACACTTAGCGGTATTGACGCAATTCGGCGTGTTTCACGCGTGAGGACAGGAGACTTAGGTTTTATCACAGATTTTCGTTAACCGAACAGGCCGCCATACCGATCATTTCGGACAAACGGTAGTTTACTATTTTGTATTTTATCCTTTTCTTAACAGCGGACAGTTTTATTTTCCCAATTGGTGTCCGTTATTCAGAAGTTTTACTGTATTTCCTTTTTTCCTAACTTTATTTTTCCTTTATTTTTTTTTCCTAACTTTATTTTTCCTAACTTTATTTTTCCTTTTTTTTCCTAACTTTATTTTTCCTTTTTTTCCCCTATTTTTATTTTTCCTTGTTATTCTTATCGTTTAAAATTCCCCTCACTCCCTCCTCACACTCCTCTACACCTCCCTTTTAGCCTTTCCCGCCCCTTCCCTTCACTGTATTCATTGCCGCAATTCAAATTCCCGCCTTTAAAATCCATCATGCAATTACGATTTTTCCAACTCCCACTTGCGTCCTTCCCCCTCCACTCCCCACCTCACTCACAGTGTAGATGCTTGTGTTGCTGGAGTGGCCGGACACGATAGTTGTTTGCGTATAGTTGTCTGAGTGATTGCTGTAAGGGTACAGACATATTTTTGAAATTTTGTCTTAAAAAATGGAACCTTACATTTAAACCTCCAAACAAACAAGTGCAAGTCAAATAGGTGTTAGGCGGGAGGAAATACATTTTTTTTCCTTTTAACTTTAGTGTAAGGAATTTTATTATATATTTTCTGTTCTTTCTTTCTTTTATATTTTCTTTCTCCAAGGTGTTCCTTTGGGCTTCGTGTGGCCGCGCAGTTATGCGACGTCACACATTGGCAAGGAAACTGCAACGCCGTACGGAGTTCTAAGAGCACTGAGGATTTGAAGCAAAAGGATTAATAAGGGAAAAGGAACGGGATTTTGTTTTAGTTGATAGGTCACAGAACGGATAATATATATATATATATATATATATATATATATATATATATATATATATATATATATATATTATAGAGGAAAAATTCCTAACAGGAAATTCTACAGTATGTCTGCCTAAGTGTACTTGTGTCTGTGTAAATGTGTGGGTGTATGTGCATTTATTTACTTTCCAGTTTTTCCCCCAAGGTAAGTCTTTCCTGTCCCGGGATTGGAATGGCTCCTTACCCCCTTCCTTAAATCCCTCATCATTTCCTTTTCCCTCTCCTTCCCTTCTGCCTGATGAAGCAGCTAGGCTGCGAAAGCTAGCATTTTTGAGTGTGTGTGTGTCTGTGTGTTTATTTGTTGCTATTACTGCCTGTGCCCCTTCGCCTGGTAAGTGTTCTTCATCTATATATAAAAAATAGATGAAGAACACTTACCAGGCGAAGGGGCACAGGCAGTAATAGCAACAAATAAACACACAGACACACACACACACACACACACACACACACACACACACACACACACACACACACACACAAAAATGCTAGCTTTCGCAGCCTAGCTGCTTCATCAGGCAGAAGGGAAGGAGAGGGAAAAGGAAATGATGAGGGTTTTAAGGAAGGGGGTAAGGAGCCATTCCAATCCCGGGACAGGAAAGACTTACCTTGGGGGAAAAAATGGAAGGTAAATAAATGCACATACACCCACACATTTACACAGACACAAGTACACTTAGGCAGACATACTGTAGAAAGCAAAGAAGTTAGAAGTTAGAGTTAGAAGTTAGAAATCCTGTCCCGGGATTGGAATGGCTCCTTACCCCCTTCCTTAAAACCCTCATCATTTCCTTTTCCCTCTCCTTCCCTTCTGCCTGATGAAGCAGCTAGGCTGCGAAAGCTAGCATTTGTGTGTGTGTGTGTGTGTGTGTGTGTGTGTGTCTGTGTGTTTATTTGTTGCTATTACTGCCTGTGCCCCTTCGCCTGGTAAGTGTTCTTCATCTATTTTTTACGTATTTTTTTCCTGTTAGGAATTTTTCCTCTATAATATTCGTGTGTATATATATATATATATATATATGAATATTAAGACGAAAAATTCCTAGCAGGAAAAATAAAATGTAAAAAATAGACGAAGATTACTCACCAGGCGAAGGAGCACAGGTGTGACAGCATCACAAATAAATAAATGAATACACACACACACACACACACACAATCGCAAGCTTTCGCAACCCAGTTGCGTCTTCAGGCAGTAGGGAAGGAGAGGGAAAAGGAAATGATGAGGGTTTTAAGGAAGGGGGTAAGGAGTCATTCCAATCCCGGGAGAGGAAAGACTTACCTTGGGTGAAAAAATGGAGGGTAAACAAATACACACATGCCCACACATTCACACAGACACAAGTACACCTAGGCAGACATACTGTAGAAAGCAAAGAAGTTAAGTTATTGAAGTTAAGAAGTTAGACAGAGATACCACTTGAGGCAGAGGCTCTGTCCAGAGAACTGATGCAAAGATGTTAAGAAGGTGGGTGGGAATTCAAATTTAGCGGAGATTGAGACCAGGTGGGCAACGGGAAGAGAGAATATGCTGAAGGGCTAGTTCCCATCCCCGGAGTTCTGAAGGATTGGTGTCAGTGGGAAGTATCCAGATAACCCGGACGGTGTAGCACTGTGCCAAGATGTGCTGGCCGTGCACCAATGCGTGTTTAGCCACAGGGTGATCCTCGTTACCAACAAACACTGTCTGCCTGTGTCCATTCATGCGAATGGACAGTTTGTTGCTGGTCATTCCCACATAGAACGCTTCACAGTGCAAGCATGTCAGTTGGTAGATCACGTGGGTACTATCGCAAGTGGCTCTGCCTTTGATCGTGTACACCTTCCGGGTTACGGGACTGGAGTAAGTGGTGGTGGAAGGGTGCATAGGGCAGGTTTTACAACGGGGACGGTTACAAGGGTAGGAGCCAGAAGGTAGGGAAGGTGGTTTGGAGATTTCATAGGGGTGGACTAGGAGGTTACGGAGGTTAGGTGGGCGGTGGAAAGACACTCTCGGTGGAGTAGGAAGGATGTCATGAAGGACGGATCTCATTTCGGGGCAGGATTTAAGGAAGTCGTATCCTTGCTGGAGAGCCACATTTAGAGTCCGCTCCAGTGTCGGAAAGTATCCGGTGACAAGAGGGGCACTTCTGGGATTCTTCTGTTGAAGGTTCTGAATTTGGGGGGATGAGGTAGTAGCTCTGGCAATTTGTTTCTCTACCTATTAACAGCTTTCACATCCCGCGGCTATCCTCCTAATCTGGTAGAGAAACAAATTGCCAGAGCTACTACCTCATCCCCCCAAATTCAGAACCTTCAACAGAAGAATCCCAGAAGTGCCCCTCTTGTCACCGGATACTTTCCGGGACTGGAGCGGACTCTAAATGTGGCTCTCCAGCAAGGATACGACTTCCTTAAATCCTGCCCCGAAATGAGATCCGTCCTTCATGACATCCTTCCTACTCCACCGAGAGTGTCTTTCCACCGCCCACCTAACCTCCGTAACCTCCTAGTCCACCCCTATGAAATCTCCAAACCACCTTCCCTACCTTCTGGCTCCTACCCTTGTAACCGTCCCCGTTGTAAAACCTGCCCTATGCACCCTTCCACCACCACTTACTCCAGTCCCGTAACCCGGAAGGTGTACACGATCAAAGGCAGAGCCACTTGCGATAGTACCCACGTGATCTACCAACTGACATGCTTGCACTGTGAAGCGTTCTATGTGGGAATGACCAGCAACAAACTGTCCATTCGCATGAATGGACACAGGCAGACAGTGTTTGTTGGTAACGAGGATCACCCTGTGGCTAAACACGCATTGGTGCACGGCCAGCACATCTTGGCACAGTGCTACACCGTCCGGGTTATCTGGATACTTCCCACTGACACCAATCCTTCAGAACTCCGGGGATGGGAACTAGCCCTTCAGCATATTCTCTCTTCCCGTTGCCCACCTGGTCTCAATCTCCGCTAAATTTGAATTCCCACCCACCTTCTTAACATCTTTGCATCAGTTCTCTGGACAGAGCCTCTGCCTCAAGTGGTATCTCTGTCTAACTTCTTAACTTCAATAACTTAACTTCTTTGCTTTCTACAGTATGTCTGCCTAGGTGTACTTGTGTCTGTGTGAATGTGTGGGCATGTGTGTATTTGTTTACCCTCCATTTTTTCACCCAAGGTAAGTCTTTCCTCTCCCGGGATTGGAATGACTCCTTACCCCCTTCCTTAAAACCCTCATCATTTCCTTTTCCCTCTCCTTCCCTACTGCCTGAAGACGCAACTGGGTTGCGAAAGCTTGCGATTGTGTGTGTGTGTGTGTGTGTGTATTCATTTATTTATTTGTGATGCTGTCACACCTGTGCTCCTTCGCCTGGTGAGTAATCTTCGTCTATTTTTTACATTTTATATATATATATATATATATATATATATATATATATATATATATATATGGTATAAGAGGTGTGTTTGGATGTGGATATGTGTGAGTGTGTATGTATTTGTTTACCTTCCTTTTTGTCCCCTAAGGTAAGTCCTTCCACTCCTGGGATTGGAATGGCTCCTTTTCCACTTCCTTAAAACCCGTATCCTTCCCTTTCTCCTCTCCTTCCTCCCTCTTTTTCCCGAAGAAGCCACCACTGGTGGCGAAAGCTCGAATGGTTGTGTGTTTTTGTGTGTTTCGTGTTTCTATCGACAAGCCTGTACTTTAGGTAAGTCAAAAATCTTTTATACCATTTTCCCACCTAGAAGGTCTCCTTCTATAATATTATATATATATATATATATATATATATATATATATATATATATATATAAATGGTATAAAATAAAGATTTTTGACTTACCTAAAGTACAGGCTGGTCGATAGGAACACTAAACACACACAACCATTCGAGCTTTCGCCACCAGTGGTGGCTTCTTCGGGAAAAAGAGGGAGGAAGGAGAGGAGAAAGGGAAGGATACGGGTTTTAAGGAAGTGGAAAAGGAGCCATTCCAATCCCAGGAGTGGAAGGACTTACCTTAGGGGACAAAAATGAAGGTAAACAAATACACACACACTCACACATATCCACATCCAAACACACCTAGGCAGATGTCTGTGGAAGTAGGAAGTGTTGGGTGTGTTGATTGGACAGCTTTTGCAGAGGGGTCTTAGATAGGTGTATGATCCCTGTGTTAAGGGGTAGATATTGGAGTGGCATATCAATGGATAAGGATTTTTTCGAGTGGGTGATGCAATGTCACTTTAGGAGGGGTGGGAACAATCTTGGGCAGAATGTCTCTCATTTCTGGGCACGATAACAGAAAATCAAAACTTTGGCGACGAATGCAGTTTATATATATACATGTTGCGTCTGTTCAGAGAGAACAGACGTCTCTTCTGATCCTGCCGTTGTTGTTATTTAATATTCACAGAATATATGACATCAACTGCGATTGGGCAAAGCTGAAAATGTGTACCCAGCCGGGATTCGAACCCGGGTCTCCTTCTTTCTAGGCAGTTGCGCTGACCCCTACACCTACTGCCTAGAAAGCAGGAGACCTGGGTTCGAATCCCGGCTGGGTACACATTTTCAGCTTTGCCCAATCGCAGTTGATGTCATATATTCTGTGAATATTAAATAACAACAACTGCAGGATCAGAAGTGACGTCTGTTCTCTCGGAACAGATGCCACATGTATATGTATAATATGCTGGTGACGGGCAATGATCCTATCGTTAGTGGGGTGGGGTGGGCAAGTTTGAAGCCCTTACTCTTATGGGAATTAGTTTCATAACTAAGAGTTTGAGTACTGTGGGCAGGGCGGAGCTGGGAATTTGTATCTGATAGGAGGCGTGCCTAGGTAGTCCTTGCAGGTGCGGTGATCACTGTGTCCCCAGTGGTGTAGGGGTCAGTGCAACTGCCTAGAAAACAGGAGACCCGGGTTCGAATCCCGGCTGAGTACACATTTTCAGCTTTGCCCAATCGCAGTTGATGTCATATATTCTGTGAATATTGAATGCAGTTTAGTTGTTCCAGTGTTGGGGGGCGGATTTGGAGTGTGTAGGAATATGGCACGCGAAACTTTTTGTGCGCCTGTTGAAGTGTGATTGTTTGAATGAGAATGTATGTCTTTTGGTGACAAACGATGTGGTCGAAAGCTTTGTTACGTGTGTACGAATGTCTTTACAGGCTTGTCGCAGTTCGACGAACATCTTTAGGCCGAGTTGTAAACTGTTCTCATTATATTGTTGAATTCCAACCCTTAATGGTGCTTATATTTTTATAGCAAACAAAGTTCCAAAGAAAGCAATCATTCCTGTTGTCAACCTGGTAGTCATCTATTTGCATAAAATTGTTGTATCGTTTAAAGTAGTGCAAATAAAAATATAGTGGAGAACATAATGTCAGAGGACACTGTAAGAAATCGGAAACCTTGGCTTTGCAATTGGCTTCTTGGACATTGGCTTGGTAGTTGGACACTGAATTACATTACTCTGCTGCAATGACTTTGAAGCTATAAGGATGAGAGTCGTGATGTGTTTAATAGTCCGCTGTAATAAGAGAACAGCTGGTTTTATGTTGAGGCATCAAATGGTCAGCAGTTAGAATGAATAAATAGGGTAATCAATGCTACCTGTATAGGATGTAGTATGCAAAGCAGAATGATTGTATATATCAAGTAAAAATATAGTTTCTTTCTTGTGTGGAACTGTCATGGGAACACCTGTATCTCACACTGCTTGACAACTTCACAACACACTAACATAATGTATGTGAATTTTGCTGCTATTATCAACTGTGTGGTGGCATCATTCCTTTCCCTTTCCTGCATGATTTCTCCACGTTGGTTCTGCTTTTACAATACTTAACAAAATCAAGTTTGAATAATCTAACACAGTATAAATATAACTTTTCTTTTGTTTTATGTTAAGCCAATGGAGAATAATATTTTATCAAAGAAGAGAAAGAAAAAGAAAAGGGGAAAATTCCTCTTCAACAAAAATAAATGCAGAATGTAGTGGTCACTGATGTTAAAATAAATACATAGTGCCAAAGCTGCAAGCAGCTCCCCCATAACCATTCTCTATTTATGCCAGTGACACTGTGCTACATTTACCCAAATTCCTGCTCTTGTCAGTTTTTCTTATATGTCCCCCTCCCCCCCCCTTTTTTTCCACCTTTCTCTCCCTTTCCCATTTGCTGCAGTAGAGTCTTCTCCAAAGACTTCTAGTTTTTATTTATTTTTTGTTTTATCTTTAAGCTATGTCCACACTGATGATGGGAATGTTTTTCTGTTGCAGACATGCTTTCTTTGTTTCTGGTTAAATTGCCCACTCAACAGAGTCCAGGAAAATTTCCCAAAGTGTACTTGCATAGTTTCCATCTTTCTTTCTCTTCCTGTGTCTGGATTATGTACTATGCTGTAACTAGCGATGCTGAAAACTTATTGATATATGGTGTACAACACTTAATCTTTATCCTTCGGATGATAGGAAAATTATACAACCCATCCCAGTGCTGCATAAATAAAATGGGTTGGAAGCGTTGTCAGGGTGGAAGGCGGAGCGGTGAAGGCTTGTGGGTGCCCTAGGAAAGGGTGGCTGAATGGCAAATAAAAGATAGGATGCAAGTTAATACGTAGTATATTCTGAAATACGGGATACATATCGGGGTTCGCCCTGAGGTAGGATGCAATGAATGGGTGCCAGTCTAAGTTAGCGAATTAGAAAATGGAAAAGGTTATGGTAATGGTTACGGTTCACACAGTTGGTGTTGATACCGAACAGCCGCTAGGCGGGAGCGGACGGCATGCGGCCGTTCGCCCCGCACAGAGGCTGGGCCTCTCGAGTGCGTCTGCTCTGTACGGGAACTCAAAATGAAGAGAGCGAAGCAGCTGATTCTCGCACCTCTGAGTCCTGCAGCAGTAGCACACGTGATCAAACGTGGGTGTCAGATATTGGCTGCATGGTAGCACGGAAACGTCAGTAGATTCAGCACGGACGACAGAAGGGTGCCGTGATGTTAGAATCGGCATTCAATACTGGTTCTGGCCGGCTCTGTCCTGCAAGTTGGACAGGCTCGGTCACATTGTCAAGGCGTATGTCGCGGTGGAAGAACTCTCGTAAAACTTAGGCGAAGTATTGAAATAAAATTTTTGAATTTTTTCCTAACCTGTTTTAGACTGGCTGGTCATCCTGTAAAATGGCACTGCACTGTTGAACCTAAATAATTTCTGGCAAAGAGAAGTATAATCATTGTCATTGGATGAAAATGTGCTATAGGGGAAGTGGTTGGAATAACCTATGATGGAATGTGTATTGGAGGGAATGCTTCAGGGGGGGGGAACAAACCGAAAAATGTTGACAACAGAAACAAAGTACTCCTTGAAAGTCTTATATAGAAAGCTTCTAGAACCAATTCTACAAGGTGTGTTCAATTTATAATCCTTTAGATTTGTTTCCAGGATTGGCTACTGATAGAAACACACGGTTTGTTTTAAAATGCACTCGTACACATACACGGCAGTGGAGAGATTTAGGACTGTTGTCGGTCTTAAAATGCCGACATTGTTAGTAAAAGAAGAACGTGTAATAATTCATATTCTCAGTTCGTGTGATGTGCCACCAGTTGGAATTCATCACCAGTCGAGTGAGGCATGAAGCACACCAGCCACTCTGATGCGGTGACAGGATTGATCTAGTGGAGAAAATTGTTTTGGAGGGTCACAAGAGGACGGAGGAACATACTGTCTTCAAAATTGGCATTTCTGTGTGATCTGTGCATTCAGTCTATCTTAAGGACCTGAATGTATGAAAAGTGTGCACCTGGTGGGTGCTGCGAATGTTGACGGCCGACCACTAATTTTTTTTGTGACAATACTCAGATCTCTCGTGCTCCCTACTCACCTGGTACGACTCCTAGTAGCTCCTGGCTTTTCCCAATAATGAGAGAAATACTCCTTGTAGTCACACATTCATTACTCGTACTGCAGCTACATCAGTGATATTTCAGTTGTCGAAGCAGACTTCTAAAGAAGTGTTCGCAGCTACCACGCAGTGGTGGCGTTGTTGTTCTGAAAAATGTTTATGGCTGCAAGGAAATTAAATCTGAAATTCTGGAATATATAACAACCCACTACAAGTATCATCCATATGGATTGCAAAGACAAGATTTGACTATCATCCATGTGAAGCCGGAGAAGGTTGCTAGCTCGTCATAATTGATGTTCTCAGCAAGTTCTTAACTGTGTTATTAATTATTTATTTTTCCATATTATGCATGAAAAGGTTAGCAAATTTATTATTGTTGAAACGAGATAGAATGGCTGGCCAGTACTTACCTTTGTGTTATACCGCCGATAGTAACACAAATGAAGAAGCAGAAGAGAAGGGGACAAAAAGGACTAGCTTTCGGAACACAGTTCCTTCATCAGGTGGGAGAGAAGGGAAGAAGAAAGGATGGGAACGGAAGGGAAAGGTAATTCACGACCTAGGTCATGAAGGTGGTGTTTCGGGAGTGTGGACGTCAGAGATACTGCATGTATGTACTGAGCCAAGCCAGAGAGGATATATGCTCTCTGGCTTGGCTCAGTACATACATGCGGTATCTCTGATGTCCACACTCCTGAACCACCACCTTCATGACCTAGATCATGAATTACCTTTCCCTCCCGTTCCCATCCTTTCTTCTTCCCTTCTCATCCACCTGATGAAGGAACTGTGTTCTGAAAGCTTGTCCTTTTTTTCTGTTTCTTCATTTGTGTTGCTATCGGTGGTACAGCATAAAGGTAAGTACTGGCCAGCCATATTTATCATCTCTGAGGAGAATTTTCATCATGAGCAAATTTATTCACATTCTCAAGCACAAATCTGTACAGAAGTTATATTTTTTTGTGATGGCTGCATAGATTCTGCGTTTTGCACTATATTATTTGTATTTTTGAGGTTATATCATGCTGTGCTCCCTCCAATGAACAGAAAAACACTTTCAAACCTTCATTCTCACTGTTTATAAAACACCACAAAAAATACTTACATATATGTTTGCTCCTCACGGTAAGAATAAATTCTCTAAAGACATCACATTAAGCATGGAAAAATTACTAGTGCACAAGCTAAGCATACTCAGTGCAGTGGCTGATGAGAGTGATCGTAAAAGTCTAAAGCCTTTATAATGATCTCATCAGGCACCTTGCTGTGGGTTAACTTGGCGACTGCAAACAATGAAATGTGAAATATGCTTTTGAATAAACTCAAACTGTCAAAAAACTTATATTGCATAATGTTTACGGACACTAATCAGAGGCGAAAGCCATGCAAGCGTCGAATTATGTCAATTACATCAGTTTTTCTCCATGAAAATGGTTTCATATAACATAATTAATAGGAAAATTGTAAACATGTTACTGCAAAAATGGTGCTGAATAAATGTGAACTTACGAAATTTGACGGGACTCACAAAAAAGTTGTGAATGGTGGGAAAACGTTAAAGTAAAAGTAAGATGCTATCGGATTGCGGAAAAGGTTCATCCAGACGAGGAAAGACTTTGCTGCATCAGGACAGTACAACCAGCCCCATGTCTTTGTGTGGAAGCTTAATGTGGCAACACTGCTACAAACACCGTATAGTTCCAACCTTCCAGGTCAAAAGAATATTCAAAGGATGTTATTTCGACAATAGCTTTAAATAATATTCTGTTCGTGGCCATTTAAGGTGTGTGCGAGTTTGCAGGGAAAAAAGTGTAGATTCTTATTGAGAATAATTTGAAGAATATTAAGTCTTTATACAGATATATTGTTAGTAAATATTTTGTTAAAAATGTATTTCATGACTTCTGGAATGCCCCCTCTATGTGGTGCACTTGTCGATTATCTGAACAATACTGAATAATTGGCAACATAATATACTTCCCAATGCAGCTGCCACTGATCTGAAATATTGCAGCACTTGTTTCTAGGGAGACTGGTTTTTAGATTGCATTCTTGTAGTTGAGGTGTGTGGCACTTGGCAAGCACTCAGTGTAAAATGACAGCAGTGCAGAAATGTACAGTATCATCCACTCCATTCCAGTATCAAGTAAATACAATAGCAGACAAACTATATACGAACAAAAGGTATATGAACACTAGTTCCATGCAGTGGCAATATCAAATGTAGCTTGTTCAAATCTTTTAGTTCTTTTGACTTTGTAAAACACTGCCAGAGACAGCAGTTTCTTCATGTTGCAGTATCGGTCAGTAGTCATCAGAAACATTGTGAAATGTCTCAAAATTCAGTGTGGACACAGGTATTGAAAATACTAAACTGAATATGTAAATTTTGTCTTAGCACCGTGTTCTTTCTTCCACTTCACTACCTCTCACTCTATTTAATACCAGCTGTACACTACAGTCATCCTAATTCTGACTGCCTCACTCCTATCATATGACACCTTTGTTGTCCTTTTCCCACTTTGTTTTCTCTCAGGGAAACTTTTCTTCAGGAAGCACATTATATACAGAATGGTCCAAAAGTGTGGAATCACTCTTCTAAAACAAAAACAGACGGGGAAATTGGAAGTTCACTGGTGTTGACTGATAGCGGAAGGAATATGTGTGAAGTAAACTGAGTTAAATTTTGTAAGCTGCCACTTTTTATGCAACTCATTATTTTCAAATGGAAAAGGGTGCCTTTCATTTTAGCATAGCAAATTTCATTGTAGAGTTAAGTTATTTGTTATGCAGGAAGAAGAGGTTAATATTTTTAAGATGACAGGATGTGGTCGGTTTGTTTCCAAAGATACTGCAGGGTGATTATCCGTGTCACCCATTCGTGTGGATTTAGCAAGTACTGCAATTTGGACCCTTACTGAAGGTACCCAAACACCAGTTTCACTTCTACAGCTTTCAGTTTGTCTGTGTAACGGCCTGTTTTTCCAGATTTTTGCAAGCAATGCCACCATATCACTGTCCGTATGAAACCCTTGGTTCAAGTTCGGTTTTAAGGCTGTAGATTCTAGAATGAGTATGCCAATCAGAAAATATTGCTGTGAGCATTGAGGAAATTTTTCCGCCTACACACCAGGATGAAGGTACCCACTGTGCTGTTATTTGAAGTAGTCCTTAACTGCCTGCTACACATTCTGTCCATCTGGTTTTGTCCATATTCTGTGGCTGGTTTTGGGAGACTAAAGGTGTGATGACTACATGTAACGAGACCAGGATTATAGGGTGGCTCCTTGACTCTACAAATTGAGTTCATGTAACTTACGGATGATGACCTTTCAGATAGACCTGCGTTAACGAGGCACACTATTCCACTGTGGTGGTTTTTAAGAAACTTGATACCCCACGTACATTCTCCTTTGGATATCTGCTGGTCCTTGTGCAGCTAAGAAAAGAATAACAGCACATTGATCCTGTTTGGGCACATTTAATCATGTCACCATTTACTGCTGCAAGTTGGAAGATGATGAATGCAACCCGCTTCCAACCTGTGACATGATTAGGATTCTAACAGCAATCCGGTAGTGCTAACATGATTTTATTTTATTACCAACAATGATCAGATGATCACAGCATTTGGTCCTTAGACAACTGGTTTCAGCCAGTGATGTCTTCAGACCTGTTACTTTCATAACTTGTCTTAATACATTGGAGCCATTATGCTATCATGAAAAGTATGCCATTAGTACAAGTTCATCATACTTTATTGAAATACAGTGCAAACGTGGTTTTTGTGGTCAGTAGTGCCAACAAGGTGATGTTTCTGCCAGCATTGTGGCCAAGTTTACACTGCATTTTGAAAATGTATGAATAATCTATGCTAATGTTGAATTTGTGACTACGCCATTATGGCTCCATTGTATTGCAACATGTTATGAAAATATCAATATATATATATAATATATGTAAAAAATAGATAAAGAACACTTACCAGGCGAAGGGGCACAGGCAGTAATAGCAACAAATAAACACACAGACACACACACACACTCAAAAATGCTAGCTTTCGCAGCCTAGCTGCTTCATCAGGCAGAAGGGAAGGAGAGGGAAAAGGAAATGATGAGGGATTTAAGGAAGGGGGTAAGGAGCCATTCCAATCCCGGGACAGGAAAGACTTACCTTGGGGGAAAAAATGGAAGGTAAATAAATGCACATACACCCACACATTTACACAGACACAAGTACACTTAGGCAGACATACTGTAGAACTGTAGAAAGCTGTCTGCCTAAGTGTACTTGTGTCTGTGTAAATGTGTGGGTGTATGTGCATTTATTTACCTTCCATTTTTTCCCCCAAGGTAAGTCTTTCCTGTCCCGGGATTGGAATGGCTCCTTACCCCCTTCCTTAAATCCCTCATCATTTCCTTTTCCCTCTCCTTCCCTTCTGCCTGATGAAGCAGCTAGGCTGCGAAAGCTAGCATTTTTGAGTGTGTGTGTGTGTCTGTGTGTTTATTTGTTGCTATTACTGCCTGTGCCCCTTCGCCTGGTAAGTGTTCTTCATCTATTTTTTACGTATATATATATATATATATATATATATATATATATATATATATATATATATATATAATATGAATATCAAGAACTTGGATGAAAAACCAGTACTAAGCAAAGAAGGAAAGGCTGAAAGGTGGAAGGAATATATAGAGGGCCTGTACAAAGGAAATAAACTTGAAGGCCGTATTCTAGAAATGGAAGACAAAGCAGAAGAAGATGAGATACGAGATAAGCTACTGCAAGAAGAATTTGACAGAGCACTGAAAGATTTGAGTAGAAACAAGGCCCACGGAGTAGATGATGTTCAGTCTGAACTACTGATTTCGATAGTAGAGCTGGTTGGGAAGAAATTATTCCACCTGGTATGAAGGTGGGAGATATTGGAAATACCCTGCGACTTAAAGAAGAATATACTAATTCTAATTCAGACAAATGGTGTGAAAATTACAGAACACTCAGTTTAATTAGTCATGGTTACACAAATTATTTACAGATGAATGGAAAAACTGGTGGAATCGGATCTTAGGGAAGATCAGTTTGTATTTAGGAGAAATGTAGCTCATGAGACTTATGTTAGAAGATAGGTTAAGGAAAAGGAAACCTACGTTTTTTGCAATTTGTAGATTAGGAGAAAGCTACTGACAATAGGAGTAAAATATAGGAAGCGAAGAGTTATATTTAACTTGTACAAAAACCGTACAGTAATTATTAGAGTTGAATGTCATGAAAGGGTGACAGTCGTTGAGAAAGGAGTAAGACAGGATTGTAGCCATTCCCCTGTATTTTTAAATCTGTACATTAAGCAAGCTGTAAAGGAATGCAAGGCAAAATTTGGAGAAGGAGTTAAAGTTTAGGGAGAAGAAATAAAAACCTTGCAGTTTGCTGACAACATTGTAATTCCATCAGAGACAGAAGAGCAATTAAACAGAATTGACATTGTCGTGGGAGGACAGTAGAAGATGAACATTAACAAGTCTAAAACAACGGTAATGGAATGTAGTGTAGGTGATGCTGAAGGAATTAGGTTAGGCAATGAGAGAATAAAATTAGTAGATGAGTTTTGTTATTTGGGTAGCAAAATCACTTAAGATGGAAGAAGTAAAGAAGAATGTCTATGGGAAGGAGTGTTTCTAAAGAAGCGAAACTTGTTAACATCCAATATTAATTTAAATGTTAGGAATTCCTTTCTGAAAGCATTTGTCTGGAATGTAGCATTGTATGGCAGTGAAACATGGACGATAAGGAGCTCAGATTAAAAAAAAAGATAGCTATTGAAATGTGGTGCTACAGACGAATGATGAAATTAGATGGGTAGATCACGTAAGTAATGAGGAGGTGCTTAACCGAATCGGGGAGAAAAGGAGTTTCTGGCATATCCTGATTAAGAGAAGGGATAGATTGGTTTGACACATTCTGAGACATCAAGGAATTGTGAACTTAGCATTAGAAGCAAGAGTGTGGGGTAAAAATTATAGAGAGAGACCAAGGGATGAACACAGTAAGCAGATTCAAAAGGATGTAGGTTGCTGTTCTTATTCTCAGATGAAGAGGCTTACACAGGATAGGGTCGTGTGGAGAGCTGCATCAAACCAGTCTGCGGACTGAAGACCACAACAACAACATGAAATTAACGGATCTGAAACGGATTATCTAAGGACCAAATGCTTTGATGATTTATGAAAATTAAATTATTTTTCAGTAATTCCTTGCCTACATGATAGTGCTTCTGTACCTCCATTGGAGTCACACTATGTTGCATATACACTGCAGCAGGTGAGACTTTTAAATCACTCCTTATATTATTGTGCAACATTTATCCATGTGCAACATTTATCCATGCTGGATTCATAATCTTTTAGATTGGAGTCTAAAAGCCTTGGCAAGTCTTTGGCAAGACGAGTGTCAACAGCTGTCATATATTTCATAAAATGCATCATTAAAACCATCGGCTGTTTATTAAAAATTCTTCAAAGCCAAAGTTTATCTATGAAGATGGTCTGTTGACTGAAACTGATTGATTTATAAGGTTATTAATAAACTGCCAATGGTTTTAAAGTTAATTATTATTGTTCTTCCCGTGTAATTGTGTACCTTTATGATATCACTTGACTTGCTGTGATTTGATAAAAAACAAGTGAGGTAGGGCAGTGGTTAGCACACTGGATCCATATCCTGGAGGACAGAGGCTGTCTGCCTCCGGCCATTCAAATTTAGGTTTTCCGTGATTTTCCTAAATGACTCCAGGCAGATGCCAGAATGGTTTTTTTGAAAGGATGTAGCCAATTTCCTTTCTCATCCTTAAAAAAATCTGATTTAATAGTCCATGAATCCCCCTGCATTCAAGGGGACGTTATTATCCCATTCTAAAATTCAGTACACTGACGTGTGTTCTTATCTGTGTGGTGCGCTTAACAACAGTAATGACACCAATTTTCCTTCCACTTGAAAATGAGTTGCATTCAAGATGCTGGCACCCAAATAACTGTGTGTTAACTTCGATTGCAGAGCTCACCCTAATCCTGAATCGGCAGAGCTGGGGGAAAGGGGAGGGAGGGGGGGTGAGGAGAAAAGTCATTATATAATGTACTTTGACAGATAACTTTGTGTTAGTGCAAGTGAGTCCAATGTTTTATTGATGTTCTCAACACTCTCCACCAGCAAGTTTTATGTCGACACAATATCGGTGCCTCCAAAAAGGTGTTGCCAAGTAATAATCGTTTTGAACATTGGTGGAGGAGAAAAAAGTACCTTGCTGCTCCCTCTTCCCTACCTCTTACGTTGGTACCTCTGCATTGGCAGGTTTAGTCTACTACTCTTGTTTTCGGCTGCAGCATTACTAGCTGGCAGTACGGTGTGAGTCAGTCATTGGGCCGTATGAATAACTACTACTACTTTATACTCTGGATTCCAGAGAACATACTCAGATTCGCATGAATAAAGTGAGTCGGAGAATATACTTCACCCGAGTATGTTCTCGGCGTGAGTAACGGTGAGTAACGGGGTGGGAGAAGTTGCTCACAACAGAGAACATTCTCCAATTTCATATGAATAAAACTGCAGAAGTTTCTCACGAAGGGAGAACATTCTCAGATTTCCGGAGTGAGCTCTATGGCATACTCTGTGCTGAGTAACTTCTATTAAGGTTAAGTTTTACTGAGGTTTATAATAAAAATTACAACAATTTTGTTACTTAGAAGGCAAAAGCAAGTTCCTTTATATGTAGCCTTTAAGAAATATGAAGCGATCTATTAATTTAATACAAATAAAAACATTTTGTTGACGAGTATCTTCCTTCGGAAAAATCGTGTGACACTTCCAGCATTTTATAGTGACGAGAGTGATGTAATAGGTGTTTTCATTACCGACATAAAAATGAAACACAAATGGATTCAGCTCCGTGTTTACTCATTTGTTTGGCGTGTATATTTACAGTTGTAAACAGTCACATAGCAAAATAATATTGTTTTAAAATAGGGTCTATTAGTAAGACCTTATGCTGTTAGCTCAAAATAAAGTGTATCCCAAGACTTCACAATTTCTATCACAAAATAAATGTTGCTGCAATACCAGGTAGGCCTACTGAAGTACTGTTTCTATCCAAACCGGTTGGCTATTTATGATGCGTTTTCTGACTTCGTAATCGTAACTTCTGTGATGTTAGAAGTAAGTAAACACGCCAGGAAAATTAATAACTGATTAATTACATACCTAGCAGCGTGTTTCTTGTTCAAAATCGCATGGCCTAACGCTTATGAGCAAACCATTGGGTGTCATATTTAACAAGGCCTATCTCATGTTAGAACACTCAGACAGCATTCCACGTTGTAACAGATGAATATGTGATGCATTCTTATTATATCGTTCGCAAATTGTGCTAACCCTACGAGTTTCTCGCGTGACGAAAATTTTGTATCGCCAGCAGAATACATTTTCGTAAAAAGTGCATATTTAGTCTTAATAATATGCTCCTTCACAACAAACTATTATCTAAACACTGTCCAGTTCTTTCTGAACATGTCGATGCCTACTCCATATTTGTACACTTAATAATTTGCCCGATTGGGCTAGTTTAAGGAAATACACGATTGGACAGCTGATTTGTGGCGGACACGACACGCGGAGAACTTACTCGAGTAGGAGGGGAGGTAGCGAGAATGAACTACCTGCTCAGAGCATATGCTTTGAAGTTTTTATTCATACGAATTTGAGAACTTACTCAGAGAAGGTTCTTTTGCTCTGAGAATCTTCTCTGGAGCATGTGCTCTTTTTTATTCATATGACCCATTGTCACATGTTTTGTTACTGTTTCTCATTTCTCTACTATTGAGTGGTGGTACCATTGCTGCTCCATTTCGGGAGACCCTTACAATGTGTTATGTTATGCTTAAGACTTCAGTTTTGTATACAAACATAATATAAACAGATGTGTGCAAGTTCTGCTCGAGCAGAAGTATACTACACTGTTTGTGGTGCCTGCACTGCAGGGGGTACGGGTAGTTCACTTACCGCCTGCTCGATTCTCCCTTTCAACTCTTCCATCTAAAAGTTAACACACAGTAATATATTAACAGGTATCTTTCATGTTGTACTACTTTAATTGAAAAGTTCTATTTAGATTTCAGCAGATGATTCCACACAGACCACTGTATACTTTTATTCCTATATCTTTTAGGTTATATCCTTTGTGGTACATAAATTTCTAATGTAGGTGTTATTTTCACACTGACTTAACACTGCAATTTTGACCAAACAGGTGAATATTGGGAAGAACAACATGTTCATATGCAATGTGGAAACTGGTGAGATCCGCCCACTGGGCCAAACGGGGGACAGCCAGAAGGTGGGTCCACTGTCCCAAGCGAGTGGAACTGGCCGGCAGCCACAGCCGCAGCAACAGCAGAAAGCCGGCTGGCACGCTGCGGGGCCGCCGGGCCACACCGTGCTAAAGATGCTCGGGGAGTTCGTTCTGCCAAAGCAGCAGCCGGGGGACGCCGAAAAAGTAATGGCGAGCAATGTGTGGTGCTAATACCCAGATTAACACCTAGAACATAGCTGCTTCCATTTATCGCTGTGTGTGTGCGCGAGCATGCGTGGGCGCGCGCGAGCATGCGTGGGCGCGCGCGAGCATGCGTGGGCGCGCGTGTGCGCGCGCGCGCGAGAGAGAGAGAGAGAGAGAGAGAGAGAGAGAGAGAGAGAGAGAGAGAGAGAGAGAGAGAGAGTGTGTGTGTGTGTGTGTGTGTGTGTGTGTGTGTGTGTGTGTGAGAGAGGTGGCGATGCCGTTAATAGTACAATTTCGCTGTTGGTTGCTTAATGAGGTTTATTAACCTCATTAACAATGTTTTGTGTGAGGTTAATAAACAGTTTACCGACTGAAGTGGAATTATTAAAAAATGCTCAGTCTCTGTTGCAGTATTTTATTTTCCAATAACGCGTTTCGTGCTGTTAGCGCATCGCGAGACTGGAAAAAGACAAATGTTTTGTTACAGTCCGTGTACCTGGCGGGCAGCGAATCTAATGTGGCTAAGGTGAGTAGATTTGAAAATTCAGACTTACTTGGGCGGAGATGGAGCCACAGAACTATCTATTGCTGTGTAGGAGGTATCTTAACAATTTGTGTTATTGGGCGTCTGCAAAGAGGTAAACGTACAAAGTACATAAGGGTTATTTGAACTAGAATACTTAGGGACTAAAGGGGTGTGGTATGGAAATTAATGGAACACGTTTATATGATAAAACTCACGATAGCAGTCGCTGTCGCGGCAGGTCCACATTTACAACTGGTAGTATTCTTAATAACTGCGGAACATAAATGCGACCGTTAAACAGAGCGGTATGGGCAGAGTTAGGCCTGCGAGAATGAGCGTTTAGAGATGTTTGTGTCATGAGGGAATGAATCTTGTGAAATGATACATGTTCGTATGAAACAATAATAAATGAATGAAAACGAAATTATTAGAGGCCTGAGGGTGGGGCGGGAGAAAGATGTTGTGAATTGTTAGAAGGGGGGTCATTTTGGGAAAAGATAGGTAACATGATGTCGTAAAAAGTTTGATTTTTTTGTGATGAGCTGTTCGTTGAGACTGTGTTCTGGGGACCGTTTTGCAAACTTAGTGATTTCTAATTCTTCAAGAAGTGAGAGTTTTTTTTCCCTAGTTCTGTGGCTCCGTCTCCGCCCAAGTAAGTCTGAATTTTCAAATTACTCACCTTAGCCACATTAGATTCGCTGCCCGCCAGGTACACGGACTGTAACAAAACATTTGTCTTTTTCCAGTCTGACGATGCGCTAACAGCGCGAAAGACGTTATTGGAGAATAAAATACTGCAACAGAGACTGAGCATTTTTTAATTATTCAACACTGTTGCTGCACCAGCCACCACCACCACCATCATGGAATGGAATGAAATGGGTGAAGTGGAATTGTTTTATTTACAGCAAATCCTAGAGTTATTGTGAGTGGAGAATGTACTGACTGTGGTGAAGTATTGCGACTGGCTGGGGAAGGTGCTTAAAGAAATTGTATGTGCCATTGTCAGCTACACTGTACATATAGTCTACCATTACTGTACATGGTTTCTCATTTCCATAACTGGTCTTATTTTCTTCTCTGGTGGACCATGATTTCACGTTAGTGGATAAGTAAATACTCGGCACAATCAAATTTGACAAACCTAAAATTGCCATGCTTTCATAAACATATCTTGCACTCTCAGATAACAGGAATGTGTGATGTGCACCTGTTTTTGGAAAGAGTGAAATTGCAAAATTTTTACAAAATTTTAGAATTTTTCCTTTGCGCAAAATCGTAAAATATACTATGTAATTGCATAGGATTACTTCTTTTGAAGTGAAAATTCGATTAGTGTTTATGTGAACGATATCCGAATATCAATGACTAACAGTTCTACACAATTTTGATAAATATCATTGTTCTATATCGAGTATATTTTTATTTTATATGCAGTCAAATGAATTCTTTAATATGACGGTGTATTGCTTGTTGGAATTGTTGCTGATTTCCCAGTGCATTCAGTCTGTTTTAATTTGTGCTGCAGTTCATATTAATATGTTGGTGAGGTTTTGTTGATACAGAGAATTTTTATCAGAAAAAAATTACATGTTTGACAAAAGTAGAAATATGTTAACATGCAATTATTGCTATGTGCGAAGTGAATGGTTGAGAAAAATGGCAACGTTCCAGTGTTCTTACCACTTGGAGGTCACATCGAAGAAACTGGTGGTTTCTGTGTCGCACCAGGGAGGTTTCCGTGATTTCTTGGAAGATCCTGTAGAGCATAATACAACGGAGTGTTCTTGTGAGCCTTGATGTTATTGATCAATTTTGTCTTAGCTCCTTTTCTCCTCAGATCTTGCGGCGGAGCAATTTTAGGCATGACCGATAATCACCGAATGGGCGTAGATCTGACAGAGCCAGTGATATTCCTCGTGACTTCATTAAGTGTGATGTACGTGCTGTATAGAGGTCCAGAACCTCGTCTATAGTCCTGAGAATGTTGACGTGACAACTGAAACCGGCATCGTTTGTCACAGCATGTCCAAATTGTATGGCAATACTCTGAAACAATCATCCTGACACTCGTAAGGCCTCAATTTTATCCCTTTCAAACTCAAACAGTCGGGCATAGGACGTACAATTGTGGCTCCGTCTCGTGGTGCCTGTTTTCTTCCCACGTTGACATCACACTGGACTGTAAATGCCCTGTATTAACCCCTTCACTCCTAAATTATTTTAAAAATAGAATAAACCATTGACTATTTCATGTCTATTGTATATTTGAGCAAAATTTCCAAAATAAAAATTGTCAAATAAATTGTACACCCGGTCTGGAAGGCAGTTAAGGATGTGAAATAAGAAGTCAACAATTATGTATGTCACTCAATATTTATTGTGGAACTTATATCACAAAGTGGAATTTGTGCAAAATTCATAAATTAATACATAAAATAATTACAACTATTGATATCATAACTGACACGCACTTCGCAGTGTCCGCTGTGTTCAATGTTTCTCATTGTAGCACGCCATTCTGGTGACAGACAACAGCAAGAAGCATGAAACTAAAAGTGACAGATGTCCAGTAAACAGTCTACAGGGTCTCAAAGTAAAGCAAAATCGTATAGTGTTATAAAATTGATAAAAATTCAGTGTCCACTATATTTGGCGCCAAGTCTAGAAGTGTTAAAGGAACACACAGATGTCACTCTGGAAGCTATGTCGGTACTCTATCTGTTAGTGGATGATGTTGAAACCAATGTAACTTGTATTCACTTGGGAAAACTGTGATCTAAATATAATTTAATAAATTATGTTTGGATTTTAGGTTGCAATTTTGTTTTCATTAGCCGTAAATAAATTCA